>CM035837.1:267779813-268474813 GCA_020510985.1 Pholidichthys leucotaenia
TTTTCTATTTCTCCCCCAGTTTCTATGGATGGAATTTGTAAATGAACCTGAACTCAACAAATGTTTAAATGCTGCCATCTCCTGGAGAGAGTCTCTCAGTGCACTTTGATTTGAAGAAATGAATTGTCACACAAAACTCCTTCCATTTCATTGCAGTCACATTTATTGGCTTTTTTTTCTCTTTTCTATGCACAGTTACTAAGCAGCCTGATGAGCTGTTAAAATGAATTAGATAGAGAATAATGGAATTTTCACAATGCTGCAACCCCTTCCACCCATCACTCCAGAATAAATAAATACAAGACTGAAGGTGTTGCACAGCTCCAAAATATACAAAGGCTTGAAAATAATCATGTAAACTTTGAAAAAAAAAGGTTTTTTTAAAGTATTTTATTTATTTATTTTACAAAAGAAAGAATTTGCAACATTTTTCTTCTTTAAAAATGTATTTACAGATTTATACAAAAATACAAAAGCGATTCAAATCTATTAAGTCCCAGTTAGTTTTCAGCATGGAGCTTCTGTTGAGAATTATCATTTTTTCTGAGAATCTTTCTTCTGTTTTCTGTCACATATTTTAAATACTCGGAGTTATTCCATACTCTACACCTCTGAATAAAAATATCAGGGGCTTGTCATCAAACCCTTTGGGTATATATATTGGAAACAGGTTGGGAAAATGCTTATAAAAGTTATAGATTTTACCTTTATCGTTTTCCCAAGCTACTGAGGAGTTATGTTGGAGAGGGCGAAATGAGAGCTAAACTAGAATCAACATAGCAACAACAGAATATGACGAAATCGAATACATCGATCCTCTGCTCACTGCTTTTTATAAAAGAAACAGTCAGGAAACACCTCTGTGGCATCATTGTGAGGTACAGTATGGAAAATCTGACCAAAGAAATGGTCAAAGGAGCATTTTTAGATTTTCACAGGGCAATTCCAGTCACATACAGACTGTTTGAATTATTACCGCAACTAATAATGTTGGAGAAAATTGTATGAATCGTAAGTAGACAATGACTTAAGATCAAACTACTTTTAATTGGTACATCAGATTGAAGGTGTTTTGTCCAGATAATGCACTTTTTAACATAATGAGCAGATTCTCCTGGAAAATGTTTCTTTCTCTTCCATAGCTCCAGTAGGACTAGGACCCAGCACCAAAAGTGGTAAGGTTCTCCCTTCCAACACGTTCCATATCTTTTTCTTTACATGTATGATTGTCCAGTGAATAGATATACAGTACAAGATAAACCCCTGTTTGTGATCACCACTATACAGAACAAAATAAGCCAGACAGTTTGTACATATATAGAACACACTATTGAACTAGACATTTGAATGGAAAATACAAAATCTTTTTCTCATGGAGACCTTCCTTAGATAAAAATAATGATTTGGTGGGTCCTTTTCTTTTCGTCTCCCCGCCCTTTCCCTTTTGCTTATTGCATGCGATAGAAAATACAACAAATAAAACGATGAACAGGAACAAGTGCGCTTAAACAATATGGGCATGATGTAAAATTCTAGTAATCAGTTCACAGCTTTTAACTCTCTCCATCTTACACAGTGTCAGTTCTGCAATTGAGATTCGCTGAGTATTAAACAGTTGCTATCTATCTATCTATCTATCTATCTATCTATCTATCTTTTACAGTAAAACAGTAATATACTTGCTGAGGTATTCACAGAATACGGTTAATAGTCTGTAATTGAAGTACGGTCTCTAAATGTGAGAAGTGTATGCTGTATGTGATGTGTTCGCTGTGGTAGGCAGGTGAGAGTTCAAGCTTTCCACTGATGATAGGTTACTCGTGTAAGACACTGCATACTTTACTTGTGTGACTTTTGTTGGAGAGATGAGAGCCATTCAGCGCCACATTCCCAACTAAAAGGCTTCAGCGATAGGACAGACTCTTTAATATTTGTTGAATGTTGCACATTCGTCCTTTGATCTCTAATTTCTCTCTCTGAGTGTGCCATATGAGGTTTGGAGGGTTGAGAAAAGGTCACAAGCCATTGGGTTGAGCTTTCACCTGTCTAATGCTACTGGGTCAGTGCAAATGAAGGAGAGGCAACAGAGAGAAAAGAGAACAGTGTACCTTGCTAAGATTCATGTGTAATATAGTCAGTGAGACCTGTTCTTCTTTGCTACACTCAAATTGATTCCTTATAAAATTTCTGTTTGTCATTTTACATAGATATGTTTTTTTATATTCAATACAAATATACATACACATTTCATTATAAGATATATTTTCTTCTCAAGGAATATTCTTGAAGAGTCATGAAGTGCAAATGCAAGGTTAGTACATGGAAAACTTTCCAAATGAACCTCTAGTTAAACTGATTGACCACCTTCTAAAGCACTGTCACCGTCTGCACTCAATGGTATATTCAAATATGCTTTGAGATGCATCGTTTCCACTTCAAGTGAGCACAGCAAGCCTGGCCAGCAACTGGAAAAGCCTTAATTAGTTGAAGGGAACTTGATTTCAGTAACTAGGGTAAGTCATTAAAGTGTGATGGAACATGGTACGGTGCCATGTAAATGTGCAGAGACATAAAAATTTCCTGCTTATAACCACATCTGGTAGAGAAAGGCCACTGTGCGATTGTCCAAAATGAGTTTGTATCTTAGACAAATAGGCGCAAGCCCTTGCTCCTTCTAGCTAGACACGCAAATCCAAGACAAACTGGCTTAGATCACTGATGATGTGGTACAAATGTCATTAAAATCTTTCTAAGTGAAAGGTTAATCTGAAAATACAAACGAACCACAAAAATGTTGACACAAACCAGAATCTCAGGGGGTGTTTCCTCATGCAACAAAGTGAAATTTATTCATCATGATCTGAAGTGCAATTTTACATAAAAATACATGCATCATGTTTTATTTTTGGATCTAATTTGTCTGAAAAATCTTTGACTGGCTGTGTGATATGTTTGCTCGATGCTAGGTCTGTAGATGGAAACACTGTAGACTTGGTGCTGGGTTAAAGGTTAAGTTCTACAACAAAACAATCCTTGCTCATTGGCAGGAATATTAATTGTGGACTCTGTAAATTCTGTATGATGCTTTGGGCACCTTGAGATAAAAGAATATCAAATGTAAGAATTTTTCATTTTATTAGAAAGCATTCCCCGGCGAAACACACGCAGCCACTCCACTCGAAACACATGAAGTAGAAATACTGGTGAATGCTGCATGTGCTTGTTTATGCACACGCTTTGTCTGTATGCCACAAAGTTTATTATCATAATTTTTCAAACATTTGGAACTGTTTATCCCCCCCCCCGCCTTTATAGAAAGTTCCATCAAAATAGGTCTTGCACTTTTAACTTGGTGGGAGCTATTTGTTCGATAATATAGTATTTGATATCCTTAAGGTTTAATCATCCCTTTATAATTTGGGATCTACAACAGTCTGTCATTTTTAAATCGAACAGAATATCCAGGACTGGGAGCATTTCTGAACAGTCAAATCTTGTGTGTCTGAAGAATTACACTGTTGACTTGGTGACACAGATATTCAACGTTAGAAAAGCAGTAGGGGCCATTTCAAGTGTTAGACACTACTAAAAAGTGAAAGCATTTCCCATCAAATGGTTTTTAGGATGATCTGTCATCGTGGGGGCTCCCATCTGAGTTCTCAGTCTCCCCTTCTGAAATGGCTTGCATGGGAGCTGTGTAGAGGCGACTGCGGGTACTGTACCGACTGCTGTTGGCTACTGGTGGGATCCGAGAGCGTCCCTGTCGAGATGCAGCTGACATAGGCATGGTTTTGGGTGTGAAACTCTCAGAGTTGGCCCTTGGGAAAAGGCTTGGCATCTGGATTGGTTCCAGGCCAGAGATAGGGGGTTCATGGAGCATAGAGGCTGGCTCTTCAACCTGCCTTACAGACCCTTCCTGAACTGACTCCCCTGGTGTTTTAGGGGTAATAGGGCTCTTTAGAATCTCTGTAGCTGACATGCGGTAGCTGGAGTCAGACCTGCTCCCTTTCTTCAACAAAAGAAGTTTAAATTCCTCATTAGACGTGCTAGACTTCTTTGCACTGCGATATATTGGCACAAGGGCCCGTTGTGATGCAGCAGCAGTGACTAAGGTTGCTGGGATGTTTAGAGGAGGAGCTGGAGGGATAATGACTGTTGAAACATTGCTGGGGGTCATTGTTGCTGTTGGGCAGATACGTGACTTGACGTTTAGGTCTCCAGAATCTTTTCGACCCAGAACCTTCCTCTTGGATCTGAATGAGGAAATCACAATAAAGTCACAATTACAATTTAGACAGTACATGAAAAAATAGGCAATAGCTACATAGTTCAAACCAAACAAGTTGAGTGGACAATAGGCATTCCACGGGTGCTGATGTTTCTCACTAACCTCAACAGCATTAACAGGATACGCTGTACCACTCCACTTCACAGGTCTTCTAATTATGTTACAGTAACTGACATTCACTCATTATAATAAAACCTGATTCCATACACTTTACCTCCTTTGTCACATTGGGGAGCTATTTGACGAGACAATTTTCAAACCAGGCTGTCAGAGTAGTTCATTCAGGCCTGCTAAACACACCCCGAGGTCTCTGATAGTCATTGCTTCACCCTCTACATTTACATCTATATAGCCTAAGCTTGTTAGCGTGGGCTATATAGATGATTATTGTGTGTAAGTTTGGTGAGCATCAGGGCAGTTGCCTCAGAGAAATGGTGATTCTTGTGAAATGTGGATAGAGGGACAGATGGAAGTGTATTTCACCTTCACCGAAATGTTGAAACACACATAAGCACGCACGCACGTGCACACCCCCACCCCCACACACACACACACACACAGAGCTATGTTAGCTGTGTTTTGGTACTTTTAAATTAGTTGCCGTACAGCTTCTGTGAAAAATCCCTGTACTCTTCATTCTTTCAGTATTTAATTTCTGAAACAAAAACGGAACAACCTTAAATAGCTGCTATATAGTTTTGGCCTTGTCAAAATAAAATTGGAATTGAGCCAAAATGGGATAATGGATCCGATTTCATTACTTGCTTTTTTTCCCCATTTTTTATTGTTTTGGTCACAGCAGGAAGCACATTGTTCTTTGTTTTCATATTCGGACCTATTTATCCTTATTTTTGGTAAAGTGACAGACTTAGCTGTTGGTCTTGCCAGTATTTTTTGTTGTACAGAAATGATCACATTGACTTTTCAATAAATTAGCACAATACAAACTAGAAAAGCACTCGGAGAGCACAGACCTCCGCCAAGCACCACAGTTCCCCCCATACAGTGTTTGTGTGTACGTTTTCAGATTCCTTGACCATGAAAACATATGACTAGCAATTGGATTGACAATGAACTGTGACCGTAATGGCGGCCACAGTTCCCCCCATACAGTGTTTGTGTGTACGTTTTCAGATTCCTTGACCATGAAAACATATGACTAGCAACTGGATTGACAATGATAGGATTAGTGGTTCAGTAGTTATTCATGAAAATGGCATTTTCCGTAATGGCGTTTTTCTGATCACCACCAAAATCTAATCATCTGTAGGATACCCCATTTCTGACAATCTGTGAAAATTTCATGAAAATCCGTCCATAACTTTTTGAGTTATCTTGCTAACAAACAGACAAACAAACAGACAAACAGACAAACCAACGCTGATGATCACATAACCTCCTCCTCTTGGCGGAGGTAAAAATGATAAAATTAGAACTGTGTCAGCTCACTTTGGTAAGAGTGATGTAAATCATGTAGGTTAGAGAAACTTTGCAGAGTGGTGTTATGTTGTTATTGGGACATATTATTGTGTCACGGGTGGTGGCTCCACCTTTCCGGTTCCAGTGCCACCCAGGGTATAAGAGGGCTGTAAGGAAGAGGGGCGGTCTCTTTGGCCTCCTCTCAGCCTGACTGCAGTGCCTGTATTGTGAGAATGAGTCAATAATGAAGTCGTGTTCAGTTCAAAATTCAGTCTTGTTCTTGGTTCCCGTTTTCCGATGTAGCATTTGGCGACGAGGGTAAAAGTATGGATGCGGGGGTTACTACTGTTCGCCCGTTTTTGGAGTTTCCTGGTGAGCCGCCAGTCCCTTGGGCGAGGTGGCTCGCCGCATTTCAAAATTACTTGGTGGCCTTGAACCTCGGTAGACTGGAGAAGTTGCAGGCACGGGCACTGTTGGTTCACAACTTGGGAATGGAAGGACAGCGTATCTTTAGTACCTTGGGCGACAGTGATAGCTTTGATGAAGTGGTTGAGCTAATGCCGCGACATTTTCGTGCCCCAGAAAACGTCATTGTCAGGAGGATTCAGTTTTGGCAGCGCCACCAGCGGACTGGCGAGTCAGTGCAGCAGTATGTAGCAGACTTACGTCAGCTAGCCAAGGACTGTCAGTTCGGAGCATTGGAGGAAGAGATGGTCCGCGACCAGTTGGCGGAACATACCCTTTGCCCAGCAACAAGGTCGAAGCTCCTAACACACTTGGACGAGCTGACGTTAGCCATGTCTATCGAGTTAGCTCAGCAGTGTGAGGCGGCAGACAAGCTATCACAAGAGCTCAGTGAGAGAACAATACTCCGCCATTTTGAACCATAGTCGACAGTGCAGGCAGTGGACCCGGACAGCGACGATGGCGTGGAGGAAGACCACGCTAATGCTGTGAGAATGAGATCTGCCCCGGGATCGGCCAGGTGATTGGGTTGTGGGTCCACCAAGCACCCTTATAAGGCTAGAGAGTGTCTGGCAAGAGGAAGACACTGTGGCAAGTGCGGACTCCTGCATCATTTTGCCAGGGCATGTTATAGGTTTGAGCGAGGGGACCCAAGACACAACAAGGACCCCCCCGCTCCAACTCCCACGGTCATTCACACTGTATCCCCGAATACCGACGGTCATTCCTATTATATGGTGGAACTGGACGGGGTAACGGTGCCACTACTGATTGACACGGTTGCGGTGAGATCCGTGTTGAATTGGTCTACCGTGAGGAGTTTCTTCCCACATTATCGAGTGAGAGGTCATTCAGCACCACTGTGTGGGTATGGTGGAGGAAGATTGGCCACAGTGGGATCAGTGGAACTGATGGGTCGGTACAAGTCGGCGGAGGTGTCCAGCTTGAAGTTCATCGTGACTGCCCGCGGTGAGAATATTATGGGGTGTGATCTTTTTTATGGATTGGGCTTCACCATCACTAGCAGCATTGGAGAAGAGTGGTCAGGCTGTGGTTTGTGGGACCGGCCGGTTCCGCGACTGGTAGATGAAGCTGTGTGGGATGAACCTTTGCCTAGTATTCTGGACGATGAGCAGGACCAACCCCACCCAGGGCCATCGCACAAGGGTCCCAGTGCCAGTGCAAAAGTAACCCTAGCTGAGGGAACTGGGCGGCGCGGTGGGATGCCGGTGACGGCGGGTGGAGCTGAGTGGATGGCCTATTCTGTTCCTGGAGTTTGGCTGGAAGGTACCAGCAAGCAGGGGGTCACAACGGCTTCACCGACAGTGAAAATGAAAGAGAGCGGGACAGAACCGGCTGGCACAGTGAAACGACGTGCCAAACAGAGACACTGGAAGCCGAGTAGGGCTCCTCTGGGGGTCGCGGATTTGGTCCGACCCAGAGAGGAGGCCCGGTCAAGAGGTGTTCGGGGAAAACAGCAATGAGAAGATGACCAGGGGTGGCTGCAGGTGGTGGCAGTTGGAGAGGATGGCTACCTCCAGCTATCTGATGGCTCGTGGAGACATCCGAATGAGCTGCGGTGTGCCCCTGAGGAGAAAGAGGTGTTTGGGCTTCGATGTGGGTCATCCCCGGGAGCGAAGAAAAGACGGCGCACTGGGGGGGGACCATCTGAAGGTTTTCCGGGGTGTGGTTTCTCTACTGGGGCAGACTGATGGTTGGAAATGTATATGATGTATGGAAATAGAGGATAACCGGGTTGTAAATTAGTTCTGTTAAAGGGGTTGTTTTATGTTTCATATTATTTTAGGAACACAACAGTATTTTAGTTTTATGTGGACTGTTTTATTTAGCTCGGACAGCAGAATAATCCGTCTTACCATGTGGGGGTGGGACGGTAGTCCACCTGTTCCCCCTAGTTTTAGTTGTTTTGAGTGAATGTGATACATTGTTTAGGTATTTCTGTTCAGTTTTTTTTTAGTGCATGATTCAGGTTCCAAATTGGGGAGGGTTTAGGTTGTATGTGTGTGTTTGGACCATTTTTTTTTGAAGGGGAGGAAAGTGTTATGTTGTTATTGGGACATATTATTGTATGACGCGGGTGGTGGCTCCACCTTTCCGGTCCCGCTGCCACCCGGGGTATAAGAGGGCTGTGAGGAAGAGGGGCGGTCTCTTTGGCCTCCTCTCAGCCTGACGGCAACACCTGTATTGTGAGAATGAGTCAACAATAAAGTCGTGTTCAGTTCAACATTCAGTCTCGCTCTTGGTTCTCGTTTTCCGACATAACAAGTGGGAAATCTGATTTCTAGTAATATTTCTTTGTTTATAACTTGTCAGATGTCAGCATTTGAGTTCCTGTTACCAGTGAAAGCAGCAATACTCAGATTACATTGTGCAGTTTGAGTTAGCTCTCTGCACCAGGAAGGAAATTATGGCCAAAAGACAGGCGACTTTATTGATTTCCTTTAAACCAGCTGATTAGTTGGATCCTAAGGGGGCAAATCTTTCCGTGGATGTTTATCAACAGTGTGGAGGCCCCAGTAGAGACAGAACTACAAGTAGCACCACTGATATAGGAGTGATGTTAGCATAGCTGCACTTGTTGCTTCTCCCCATCCAACATCCCCTCACTGCTCGTTTAGACCGGCTTTTACTGACGTTTTGAAAAATCAGAGAAATCAGTCCAAACGTTGGTGAAATTACATTCGTGAGCACACACCAACTTTTACGAACTTTTACAGACTTTTACGAACTTTTGCTAGCATTTGCCAGCGTTGCATTCAGCGTTGTCAAACTTTTGCCAACTTAGGCTAGCGTATGTGTAGCAGTTGCCTACTTAGGTTAACGCAAAGGAATACTCAGCGCAGTTCAGCTGACATCAGCGTCAGGCAATGTTCTTATAAAGATCAGCATTTGTGGAGGCTTCCTGCCATCCTGGACCTGCTTTTTTGGGTAGATTCACACTACAATGTTTGGACCAACTTTTACTAACGTTTTGGCAAATGTCTGGCTCTGCTGGCAAAAGTTGATAAAAGTTAGTGTTTGTTGGCAAACGCTGGCAAAAGCTGTATTCGTTAAGAATTTTCAGCATGCTGAAAATTTGCTGACGTTTGAAAATAAACGGTGAAAGTTGTGCTCAATTTGTAATAGTTCCTGAGTGCAGAGTTCACCTAAGTCAGCCTAAGTAAAGCTCCATTGACAAACGTTGACTGAAATGCTGGTGAAAACAGATGTTTTTAGATCAAAGCTCAGTTCAAACATGCAGGAACGAAAGAGAAATAGAGATAAGGGGAAAAAAAAAAAGAAAATATATATGTAAGAGGACAATGTAGAGTGTTTGTTTGGTGATAACATGGTGTGTATGATATGTTTTTTTAATGCATGGTATATATACAGTGGGGAAAAAAAGTATTTAGTCAGCCACCAATTGTGCAAGTTCTCCCACTTAAAAGATGAGAGAGGTCTCCAAATTTCATCATAGGTATACCTCAACTATGAGAGACAAAATGAGAAAAAAAAATCCAGAAAATCACATTGAAGGATTTTTAATGAATTAATTGGTAAATTCCTCGGTAAAATAAGTATTTGGTCACCTGCAAACAAGCAAGATTTCTGGCTCTCACAGACCTGTAACTTCTTCTTTAAGAGGATCTTCTGTCCTCCACTCGTTATCTGTATTAATGGCACCTGTTTGAACTCTTTATCAGTATAAAAGACACCTGTCCACAACCTCAAACAGTCAGACTCCAAACTCCACTATGGCCAAGACCAAAGAGCTGTCAAAGGACACCAGAAACAAAATTGTAGACCTGCACCAGGCTGGGAAGACTGAATCTGCAATAGGTAAGCAGCTTGGTGTGAAGAAATCAACTGTGGGAACAATTATTAGAAAATGGAAGACATACAAGACCACTGATAATCTCCCTCGATCTGGGGCTCCACGCAAGATCTCACCCCGTGGGGTCAAAATTATCACGAGAACGGTGAGCAAAAATCCCAGAACCACATGGGGGGACCTAGTGAATGACCTGCAGAGAGCTGAGACCAAAGTAACAAAGGCTACATCAGAAACACACTACGCCGCCAGGGACTCAAATCCTGCAGTGCCAGACGTGTCCCCCTGCTTAAGCCAGTACATGTCCAGGCCCATCTGAAGTTTGCTAGAGAGCATTTGGATGATCCAGAAGAGGATTGGGAGAATGTCATATGGTCAGATGAAACCAAAATATAACTTTTTGGTAAAAACTCAACTTGTCGTGTTTGAAGGAGAAAGAACACCATACCTACTGTGAAGCATGGGGGTGGAAACATCATACTTTGGGGCTGTTTTTCTGCAAAGGGACCAGGACGACTGATCCGTGTAAAGGAAAGAAGGAATGGGGCCAAGTATTGTGAAATTTTGAGTGAAAACCTCCTTCCACCAGCAAGGGCATTGAAGTTGAAACGTGGCTGGGTCTTTCAGCATGGCAATGATCCCAAACACACCGCCCGGGCAACGAAGGAGTGGCTTCGTAAGAAGCATTTCAAGATCCTGGAGTGGCCTAGCCAGTCTCCAGATCTCAACCCCATAGAAAATCTTTGGAGGGAGTTGAAAGTCTGTGATGCCCAGCGACAGCCCCAAAACATCACTGCTCTAGAAGAGATCTGCATGGAGGAATGGGCCAAAATACCAGCAACAGTGTGTGAAAACCTTGTGAAAACTTACAGAAAACATTTGACCTCTGTCATTGCCAACAAAGGGTATATAACAAAGTATTGAGATGAACTTTTGTTATTGACCAAATACTTATTTTACCGAGGAATTTACCAATTAATTCATTAAAAATCATTCAATGTTATTTTCTGGATTTTTTTTTCTTATTTTGTCTCTCATAGTTGAGGTATACCTATGATGAAAATGGGAGACCTCTCTCATCTTTTAAGTGGGAGAACTTGCACAATTGGTGGCTGACTAAATACTTTTTTGCCCCACTGTATATATATATATATATATATATATATATATATATATATATATATTGTGGAGATTGTGTGGGAAGACGAGGCTGATTTTATTTCTCAAAATCAGTTTTATTCACCACCACATTCTCCAACATCCAAAACGGGAAAGAGGAAGGCATGCCCCCACCTCTGTCCCTTTTATACCTAGGACATCAAAGCACACAGTCACATTGTCTTTACATCCCAAATCACAATGCACCCCCCTTCAGGTCTTCTGTCTGTCTGCACCTGAAGTCCTGGTGGTCAGGAAATCTCTCACGGCCATCTCTCTGCATACAAAAGGCCAGACTTCGCATCCTCCTGTTACCCATAGGAGGTTCAGACCTTTTGTTCCTCTGAGACGTGCAGTAAACAATAAGCATACAGTAATAAGCATGTGAAGCATATGGAACCCACATATGTGCACCACATGACCCCCCCAAACGTCTAAGATGGAACAACATAACCACAGATTGCATGTCATACTAAAATCACTACATATCAGTCCAAGTGCCGCTTAGGTCTCAACCTTCTCCCGTATCTGCTGTAAGCAGGCTGTACCACCTCCACGGCGTCTTCCAGCTGTGGATCTGCTGCCTGGGGATGAGAACTGTTAGTCAACCTCTGTGGGTGTTCTGGAGAATGCTCTCTAGGGGGTCTGCCACGCTGAGGAGCCTTCGCCAACTGCACAACTTCGTCAGCTACCACAAAAGCGGGTTTGAGCCTGTTAATGCCAATCCTTTCCTTTCTGCCCCCCAAATCTAGCAAAAAATGCTTATCCCCTGATTCCAGCACTCTATATGGTCCGTCATAAGGTGGGCGTAAAGGCAGACGATGGGCATCATGTCTGACAAAAACAAACTCCGCATTTTTTAAAGCCTTAGGCACAAAAACACGCGGAAAACTGTGGTGAACGGGGCCAGGTAGTGTGCTAGGGCCCGTGCTATTCTGTAACCGCTGAGCTGGGGAGCACTCTGGCGCTGGATTATCTGGGAGAAATTCCCCGGGCAGCCGAAGTGGCTGTGCGAAAACTAGCTCAGCTGGGGAGGCTTCTAAATCCTCTTTAGGTGCAGCACACAACCCCAATAAAACCCATGGTAGTTTGTCCACCCAATTTGGATCCGTAAGCGACGCTCTGAGAGCCGCCTTCAATGACATGTGAAAACGCTCGCATAACCCGTTAGCCTGCAGGTTGTACGCGGTCGTGCGGTGGATCGTTGCCACCAGGCTGTGGGCCATCGCTAACCAAAGTTCAGAAACAAATTGCGGGCCTCTGTCGGACGTAATGTCCGACGGGACTCCAAAACGCGCTACCCATGCTGTTAAAAACGTGCGCGCCACCTCCTCGGCTGTGGTTGATGACAGCGGGACCACTTCCGGCCAGCGCGTGGTGCGGTCAACCATTGTCAGAAGATGTGTGCACCCTTGTGAGGGTGGGAGGGGGCCTACGAGGTCCACATGGACATGATCAAACCTTTTAGCCGGGATGTGAAACGGCTCCAAGGGAGCTCTCGTGTGTCTATTAACCTTGGCCCGCTGGCAGGCTGTACAGGCTGCCGCCCACTCTCTAACTTTGCGCAGGCTCGGCCATACAAATTTCTCTCCTACCATTTTGACCGACGCGCGCACTCCCGGGTGCGCCAGAGAATGGATCGAGTCAAAAACGCAGCGGCGCCACGCGGCTGGAACCACCGGACGCGGCCGCCCAGTGGAGACGTCGCAGATTAGGGGGGGCATACCGTCTTGCAGCACCCTGTTCTCCAGCCTTAACCCTGTTGGTCCAGACTGGAGCGCGCGCACATCCGCGTCGCTAACCTGCTCCGCGGCCATGGCTGCGTAATCTATCCCCACGCGGACCGGGGCCGCGCGCACTTCCGCATCGCTAACCTGCTCCACGGCCATGGCTGCAGGATCTACCTCTGCGCGGGCTGGAGCCCCCACGGCGCGCGAGAGGCAGTCCGCCACTACATTAAGTTTACCCGCCACATGCTGGATATCGGTAATAAACTCCGATATCGCGGCCAGCTGTCTCTGCTGCTGGCCCGACCAAGGTTCTGAAATCTTGGCCATCGCGAAAGTCAGCGGCTTGTGGTCAACGAACGTGGTGAAACGGCGTCCTTCCAGCCAGAACTGGAAGTGGCGAATGGCCAAGTGGAGAGCTAACAACTCCCTGTCGAATGCGCTGTATTTTCGTTCGCTGTCGCGCAGGGTCTTACTGAAAAAGGCGAGCGGTTGCCAGGCTCCAGCTACAAACTGTTCCACGACCGCCCCTATGGCCACATCTGACGCGTCAGTAGTGAGCGCCATGCGGGCTGCTGGGACTGGATGTGCTAACAACGCAGCGTTTGCCAGGGCTGTTTTGACTTCGGAAAATGCGCGCTCTCGCTCCGGAGACCATTCGACTTTATTTGTGGGTTTTTGTTTTTTTAGTGCAGCATACAATGGTTGCATGAGCTGCGCTGCACGGGGGAGGAAACGGTTATAAAAATTCACCATTCCCAAAAACTCCTGGAACGTTTTGACCGTTTGAGGCTGGGGAAAATTTGTTACTGCGCGCACTTTGTCAGGCAGAGGGACCGCTCCTTCTGGGGAGACGCGATGCCCCCAAAAATCAATCTGCGTCACCCCGAACTGACACTTCGCCGGGTTAATTATTAACCCGTGCTCTGCCAACCTCCGGAAAACTGCCGTGAGGTGGTTTTCGTGTTCGTCTTCGGACGCGCTGGCTACCAATATGTCGTCCAGGTAGACGAACACGAAAGGGAGATCGCGCAAAACCACGTCCATCATGCGTTGGAACGTCTGCGCCGCGCCTTTAAGCCCAAACGGCATGCGCAAAAACTCGAAAAGCCCGAAAGGAGTTATTACCGCTGTTTTGGGTATGTCCTCAGCGCGCACTGGGACCTGGTGGTAACCGCGTACCAAGTCTATTTTAGAAAAAATGCGCACCCCCGCCAAATGAACTGAAAAATCTTGGATGTGCGTTATCGGGTAGCGGTCGTGCGCTGTAGCGTTGTTCAGCCTGCGGAAATCGCCACAAGGCTGCCACGAGCCATCAGCTTTCGGGACCATGTGAAGCGGTGAAGCCCATGGGCTCTTCGAACGCCTAATGATGCCCAACCTCTCCAGGTTGGCGAACTCCTCGCGCGTTATGGTCAGTTTAGCTGAATCCAAGCGCCGAACTTTTGCGAAAACGGGCGGTCCGGTGGTAGTAATAAAATGTTCCACCCCGTGTTTAGCCACTGTCGCCGAAAATGTTGGGACCGTGAGTGCTGGGAACTGAGTGAGGAGTGTGTGGAACTTACCACCTGCAGCTGGTGACGTTGGCTTGTGCTGTTGGCGGGGCCACTCGAGCTGTACAGGGAATAGAATAAAGAGAGAGTGCATTAACCAGGCGTCTGTTAGCAAGATTGACCAACAAACTATGTGAGCACAAAAAATCAGCCCCTAACATGTTGAAATTGACTGCCGCTATGACGAAAGTCCACTCGAAAGTGCGGCCGTGTAAAGACAGAAGCAGAGTCCTCTCACCGAAGGTCTTAATCGCCGAGCCGTTCGCTGCACACCCGGGGACCACTGGAAGGCGCCAGTCGGTCAGCGTAGGAAGGTGTGATGAAACTCAGCTGGGAGCCCGTGTCCACGAGGAAATGCCTCCCCGAGTGCGCATCCTTCAAGTAGAGCAGCTTGTTCTCCTCTCCAAGGGCCGCAGCTGCTACCGACCCCCAGTCTTGGCGTTTCCCGAGCGCTTAAAGTGGCACGGTGGAATGCACTTGCGTGCCCTCTCTGCGAAACGGCGATGGTAGAAGCAAAGGATGTCATCTGCTCCGTGTTTCCCGGCCCCCGCCGGCGCTGTCGTCGGTGAGTCTGGTGCTGCAGCCTCTGGCCCCCTGCCGTCTCCGGACGTTGCGCCTGGACCCGCTGCCGCAACCGCAGCCGCGCGCCATTTACTGGCGTCGACGAGTCGTTGTGCCTCCTGGCCCAGCTCGTGGTAGTCTTTTTGGGCCAGCAGTGGCGAATTGGCCAGGGTCACTCTCACCTCTGACGGTAGGGTTCTGAGGAAAAGGTGGGTGAAGATGAAGTTATCATCTTCGGAGTCTCTCAAACTCAACATCTTCCCCATCAGGTCTGCAGGTCTGTCGCCCTCAAATTCAGTCAGCGCCAGGAGCCTCTCTGCCCGCTCCTGCACCGAGGGGGTGAAGTAATGAATGAGTGCAGCCTTCAACATGCTGTATTTGTTGCTGTCCGGCGGGTGGTTGATCAGGCTCTCCACTCGCTGGGCTGTGTGGTTGTCCAGCTTTGCAACCACATGGTAGAACTTTGTGGCGTCTACCAAAATCCTCCGGAGGTGGAACTGTGCCTCGACTGCGTTAAACCAGGAGCGCGGATTGGTCGGTCAGAAGTCCGGTAGTTGGACTGTGGCTGCATTCGTTTGGCTGGCTCCTGGCGAGTCTAGCTCAGGAGATTCGTCTCCGCTCATGATACATCATAGGGTCACCAGTATGGAGATTGTGTGGAAAGACGAGGCTGATTTTATTTCTCAAGATCAGTTTTATTCACCACCACATTCTCCAACATCCAAAACGGGAAAGAGGAAGGCATGCCCCCACCTCTGTCCCTTTTATACCTAGGACATCAAAGCACACAGTCACATTGTCTTTACATCCCAAATCACAATGCACCCCCCTTCAGGTCTTCTGTCTGTCTGCACCTGAAGTCCTGGTGGTCAGGAAATCCCTCACGGCCATCTCTCTGCATACAAAAGGCCAGACTTCGCATCCTCCTGCTACCCCTAGGAGGTTCAGACCTTTTGTTCCTCTGAGACGTGCAGTAAACAATAAGCATACAGTAATAAGCATGTGAAGCATATGGAACCCACATATGTGCACCGCAATATATCCATATATATAAAATGGACATTTGTGGGCATATATATATTGTGGGGGCATGGTGTTGGACTTCTCCACCCAGGGGACAATGGACCAAAAGAGGAGGTGTTACCGGGGGTTCAGACGGGACAGTAAGGAATATGCGCCCCCGGGGGAGAGGAGTAATTGCCAGGCTGCTGGGAGATGGTGTGAAAGCGGCACCGGCGTTATGTCATGTTAAATGTGCCACACAGGCTTCGTTCTAAACATAATGTGTTATGGTCGGAAGTTCCAGGCCGCTGTGCGTGGAAATAAAGATATAAAAGAGAGATGCACAGAGGCCCGGGTTTAGCTTTGCTGTACTGTTTTGTTGGATAAAGAATAAAGCCTTGTGTTGATCAGCTCGTTGCCTCACCTGCATCCTTTCTCCACTATATATATATACAGTATATATATATATATACTGTATATACTGTATATATATATAGAATGGACATTTGTGGGTTTGTTTGCAGGTGAAGGGTGTGGTTTGTTGGGTGGTTTCGTACCTTTGCAGTGTTATTTTTCTACCACCAGGCTGTGCTGTTGCACAAATCTGTCTTTTTCCAGTACGGGTTACTTATTGCCGTGGAAACAACAGCCGTTTTTTTTTTTTTTTTTTGCTGTCTGAAAAAACATTTTCTTGGTCCGTGGAATAAAGGTTTTTCGTGAAATTTTCAGTCAGAGTCTGTCTACTCTCTGCCTGCTACACACACAAACACACACACACACATATAAATATATATATATATACAGTGGGGAAAAAAGTATTTAGTCAGCCAACAATTGCGCAAGTTCTCCCACTTAAAAGATGAGAGAGGTCTCCAATTTTCATCATAGGTATACCTCAACTATGAGAGACAAAATGAGGAAAAAAAAATCCAGAAAATCACATTGAAGGATTTTTAATGAATTAATTGGTAAATTCATGGGAAAAATAAGTATTTGGTCACCTACAAACAAACAAGATTTCTGGCTCTCACAGACCTGTAACTTCTTCTTTAAGAGGCTCCTCTGTCCTCCACTCGTTATCTGTATTAATGGCACCTTAGATCCCAGCTTGCTGTTGTCTGCCTGCGTCTAACTGCGACCGCCGAAAAGAAATTATGGAGTTAATAAGCTGGGCTTTGAACACAATTGACACTATTTTTTCAACAAGGAAAAGTGCTCCGGGGGAAGCTGTCTGCCCCGCTGGAACGGCTCCAGTGGGCTATCTATGTGACACGGGTAAATGGAAAATGCTGTGTCTCTCTAATCTTTCTATCGAAGATATTGAAGATCTGTTTATCTTCGTAATCTTGGTGATTGGGATAATTCTGATTGGGACGGGAATTGTCTTGGTTTACCGCAAATTGCTGAAGATGGATTCAACCTATCAAAATGCTGGCCAGGCGAGGTGCATCCAACAAATTGAGAAACTGGAGAAGACCATGATAGCGACTACTGGAGAACTGTCTCGTAAGGTGGATTACATCATGGGTTCGCTCAGGTCTTTCCACGACGAATTCAAAGCTGCGCAATGAAGGATTAATGTACTGAATCTACAGAAGAAATACAAGTCTTCTCTGTGATCAGTCCTATTTGGCATTATTATTCCCCATGAAAATTCCTCCTGGCTGTCTGCAGACTGTGTTTTTTTCAAAATCATGAGCACAAGGCCTTGGACAGCCAGCTGCAGCGCCAGATAAGACTGGGCGCCAGACAGACAAAACATCTTCTGCCAAGGGTCCTTGGGTCTCTCTTATTATCATCAACACTGCTCAACACCGCACACACATTGATTCATGAACTGATTAAAGATACTGTACACTGCTCTCTTGTGTCTTGTGAATTCTATTGTATGCTAATGCATGAGGGTTTTTTTCTGTGTAGTCAAAATTTGGCTCACATATGAGCGTTTATTCTGATTACTATGTTTTTTCTCTCTCCTATTGTGTTTTCCTCCCCCTCCTCTCCCCTCTTTACCTCCACTGTTGACAGGCGCCTTGTATGGCGACGCGTCATTGGATGCGCCTAACGTGCGCGTCTAATGTCAAGTCAAATTCCTTGTGTGTTTACTTGTAAATATACTTGGCAATAAAGCTGATTCTGATTCTGATTCTGATTCTGATTCTGACCTGTTTGAACTCATTATCAGTATAAAAGACACCTGTCCACAACCTCAAACAGTCAAGACTCCAAACTCCACTATGGCCAAGACCAAAGAGCTGTCAAAGGACACCAGAAACAAAATTGTAGACCTGCACTAGACTGGGAAGACTGAATCTGCAATAGGTAAGCAGCTTGGTGTGAAGAAATCAACTGTGGGAGCAATTATTAGAAAATGGAAGACATACAAGACCACTGATAATCTCCCTCGATCTGGGGCTCCACGCAAGATCTCACCTCGTGAGGTCAAAATGATCACGAGAACGGTGAGCAAAAATCCCAGAACCACACGGGGGGACCTAGTGAATGACCTGCAGAGAGCTGGGACCAAAGTAACAAAGGCTACATCAGTAACACACTACGCCGCCAGGGACTCAAATCCTGCAGTGCCAGACGTGTCCCTCTGCTTAAGCCAGTACATGTCCAGGCTCATCTGAAGTTTGCTAAAGAGCATTTGGATGATCCAGAAGAGGATTGGGAGAATGTCATATGGTCAGATGAAACCAAAATAAAACTTTCTGGTAAAAACTCAACTTGTCGTGTTTGGAGGAGAAAGTACACCATACCTACTGTGAAGCATGGGGGTGAAAACATCATACTTTGGGGCTGTTTTTCTGCAAAGGGACCAGGACGACTGATCCGTGTAAAGGAAAGAATGAATGGGGCCATGTATCGTGAGATTTTGAGTGAAAACCTCCTTCCATCAGCAAGGGCATTGAAGATGAAACGTGGCTGGGTCTTTCAGCATGACAATGATCCCAAACACACCACCCGGGCAACGAAGGAGTGGCTTCATAAGAAGCATTTCAAGGTCCTGGAGTGTCCTAGCCAGTCTCCAGATCTCAACCCCATAGAAAATCTTTGGAGGGAGTTAAAAGTCTGTGTTGCCCAGCGACAGCCCCAAAACATCACTGCTCTAGAGGAGATCTGCATGGAGGAATGGGCCAAAATACCAGCAACAGTGTGTGAAAACCTTGTGAAGACTTACAGAAAACGTTTGACCTCTGTCATTGCCAACAAAGGGTATATAACAGTGGTCCCCAAACTACGGCCCGCGGGCCGGATACGGCCCACCTCCACATTTGGCCCAGCCTCCTGAACAATACCAGAGACGTTAACCCCAACCCCCCTCCACCTCCTCCTGCACAGAGCTTTTCCCGCACAGAGCTTCCAAAGCCGGCCGAGCGCCGTCTCGTTCCCCTGCTGAGCGTGTGCTCAGCCATGCATTCTGTGCCATACATTCTCTGTATCACTGTATAAAAGAGCTGGCTGTACATGCCTCACTATCGCACTTAGAATTCGCTCTTAGACAACTACTCAGGGCTCACTCACAGAGCGCTGGGTGAGCCTCGTGATGGAGGAATAAAACACCTTTAAACTTCGGCTTGCTGTGTCCGCCTGCACTTATTTTTTCCTCCACACTGGCGACCCCCCCCCCCCCCCCAGAAAAAAAAAAATCCTAGACTCACCCCTGTCAAATAAAACGGAATAATGGTGAAAAGGTTAGGTAAGAGAAAAATTGATTCAGAATGCAGGGTATTTAACCTTGTTCAATGCAAAGAAAAGGCTGTTCAACAGCAGTGTCTACAAGCCTACTGGAACCTACAAAAGGATTATAAGGAAGAAACACAAGAACTTTGAGAGACTACTCATATGAGTCATTTAAGTAAGAGATTCTGCTCTGACAACTAAGCTGAACTTTTACCTGTTAAGACTGTGCACGGCACAACAGAAAGTTAATGTTCAATGGACTTTTTTTCTGTGAAGAACCCAGAGAGGGTTATTTGGTTATTTGTTTCATAAATAGTGTTATTTATTTCATTAATAGTGTTATTATTTATTTTCTGACTTTTTTTTCCTGTGAAGATCCCGGAAAGGGTTATTAATATTTGGTTATGTGTGGCTTTATGGAAAACAATAAATGTTTACGTTTAGGCACCCCTGCGATCGTCACACTTTTTCTGTTACAAACTGACCCCGGCCCCCATCAGAGAAGGCAAAAGTTATGTGGCCCTCACAGGAAAAAGTTTGGGGACCCCTGGTATATAACAAATTATTGAGATGAACTTTTGTTATTGACCAAATACTTATTTTACCGAGGAATTTACCAATTAATTCATTAAAAATCCTTCAATGTGATTTTCTGGATTTTTTTTTCCCATTTTGTCTCTCATAGTTGAGGTATACCTATGACGAAAATTGGAGACCTCTCTCATCTTTTAAGTGGGAGAACTTGCACAATTGGTGGCTGACTACATACTTTTTTGCCCCACTGTAGTTGGGGAAAAAATCTGTAAAAATGTATTTTTCTTTAGCTGTGGAAGTGCTGTTGGATGAAAGAACAAAGCTTACATTGACTGGTAGAATTACCCAAACTGCTCCTCGAGACGTGATGGGTATACAGACTCCCCAGCCAGAGCCCAAAGAGAGCGCCACGCCATGCAAGATCAGTGGTGGAAAAGGAAGGCTGATGAAGTGCAGTACTACACAGACACCAACAACTCCAAGATGCTGTTCAGCACTATCAAAGCTATCTTTGGCCCGTAAGGATCAGGAAGAGCCCCTCTGCTTTCTGCCGATGGCTCCTCTATTATCAAGGACAAAGAGGGCATTAGTGCAAGGGTGGGAGAGCATTTTAACCAGCTACTCAACTAACCATCGAGTGATGACCATGCCATGCTAGACCAGATACCTTAGAAGCTTACAAGGAGGAACTTGACCTTCCACCCAGTGAGGATGAGGTCAAGACTGCCATCAAGCAGATGAACAGTGGCAAAGCACCAGGGCAGGACGGAATCCCCGCAGAGCTTTATAAGGCACTTTGTTCTATACCGTAACTTTCAAGGCCTTTCATGACATCCTCTGCACACTCTGTGACGAAGAGAAGATGCCCACAGACCTCTGAGACGCTATTATAGTGGCACTATACAAAAACAAAGGATCAAAAACAGACTGCAGCAACTACAGAGGAGTGTCACTGCTGTCCATCGCTGGAAAGATCCTTGCCTGCATTCTACTCAACAGGCTCATCTCTGGGATTTCTGAAGGCAATCTGCCTGAGGCCCAGTGTGCCTTTTGTCCTGGCACAGTACTACTGACGTGGTGTTCATTATCTGCCAAGTCCAAGAAAAGCGCATCAAGCAACAGATGGACTTGTATGCAGTGCTTATGGACCTCAGAAAGGCATTTGACACTGTCAACTGAGAGGTCTTTTGGTCTATCCTTCTCAAACTGGGCTGCCTACAGAAGTTCACCACACTCAGCCTCTTTCACGACAACATGACTGGGCAGGTCCTCTCCAATGGTGACTACTCAAACCGTTTCACCATCTCAAATGGAGTAAAGCAGGGCTGTGTGCTTGCATCAGTTTTGTTCAACCTGTTCCACCCCATGCTGTGAAAGACCTGAACCTAGGGGTGTACATCAAGTACTGCCTTGATGGCTACCTTTTCTACCTCCACTGCCTCACTGTTAGGATCAAGACCAAGGAAAAACTTATCCTCAAAGCACTCTTTGTGGACAGCAAGGCAGTATGATTTCTGCAGATGGGTCACTGGACAAAGAAATCTCATACAGGATCCAGAAAGCCAGGCAAACACAAGACTGAGAGCTAAGCTCCTCCAGCATAAGGGAATCAGACTGTCAACAAAGCTCAAAATCTACAAAGCAGTGGTGGGTTTCCTCACTCCTATATATGGCTGTGAAAACTGGACTCTACCGTCGGCACATAAAGCAGCTTGAGCAGATCCACACAAGATCACTGCATTCAATCATGGGCATATGTTGGCAGGACAGAGTCACCAACCAAGAAGTGCTGGACAGAGCTGACTCATCGAGCATTGAGTCCATGCTGCTGAAGGTCCAGTTGCACTGGACTGGGCATGTTATTCGAATAGAGGCCAGCCGCATACCTAGGCAATTACTGTATAGAAAACTGAAGCATGGCTTACACAGACAAAAACGATGGAAGCTGAGATTCCAGGATACACTGAGGAGCAACCTCAAATGAGCTGGGGAGGGTACCACAGCTGTGGAAAACATCTTGTGTGGTACCTGTACCAAAAACTTCCCACCCCAAAGACCTGAACAGCTACAGACCGGTGGCCTTGACGTCCCACTTGATGAAGACCCTGGAGAGACTGCTCCTTGCTCACCTCCGCCCCCTGGTGGAACCAGCAATGGATCCACTCCAGTTCGCCTACCAGCATGGCATTGGGGTGGAGGATGCGGTGATCTTCCTCCTTCACCGTTCTCTGTCCCACCTGGAGAAGCCCGGGAATATGGTGAGGATCATGTTCTTTGACTTCTCCAGTGCTTTCAACACCATCCAACCGATGATCCTGAAGGACAAGCTGCTGCGCGCAGGGGTGGACCAGCACCTGTCATCATGGATCCTGGACTACCTCACGAACCGGCCTCAGTTTGTGAGAACCCGGGACTGTGTGTCCGACACGATCATCAGTAGCACGGGGGCCCCCCAGGGAACGGTGCTGGCTCCCTTCCTGTTCACTCTTTATACTGCGGACTTCTCACACAACACAACACACTGCCATCTACAGAAGTTCTCTGATGACTCTGCGATCGTTGGCCTCATCTCCAATGGAGATGAAGCTGAGTACAGAGGGCTTATCCAGGACTTCGTAGACTGGTGCCATCGGAACTGCCTCCAGATCAACGCAAGGAAAACTAAGGAGCTGGTGGTGGACTGCCGCAGGCATGGGCAGCCCCTCACAGCACCAGTAAATATACAGGGAACAGACATCGAGATGGTGACATCCTATAAGTACCTGGGTGTTCATCTGAACAATAAACTAGACTGGTCACATAATACTGACGCACTCTACAAGAAGGGACAGCGAAGGCTGTTCCTGCTGAGGAGACTCAGGTCTTTTGGTGTACAAGGGGCGCTGCTGAAGACATTCTATGACACGGTGGTGGCTTCAGCCATCACTTTTGGAGTGGTCTGCTGGGGCAGTGGCATTACAGCAGCCGATAGGAAGAGACTGAACAAACTGATTAAGAAAGCTAGCTCTGTCCTGGGGCAGCGCCTTGATCCGGTGGAGGAGATAGGAGAGAGAAGGACGGTGGCTAAACTGTCATCTCTGCTGGAGTCCGAGTTCCACCCTATGCAGGACGTACTGAATGCACTGAGGAGCTCATTTAGCAGCAGACTACATCATCCCAGGTGCACAACCGAGAGGTTTCGTAGGTCCTTCCTACCAACGGCTGTCAGACTGTACAACCTAAGCAGGGCTGCTCGCAGAGATAGCAAAAAGACGTAACAAACTAATAGTTTTTAAATGCAAAAGATGCAATAGACTTACACAATGGTCCCCTCCGGCATACAACTAGGAAAATACCGGTCGCTATGGAGGGTGAGAATATGTATGGGCACATAATCATACCATGTAGGATAACTAAGTAGAGGGTTATGCTGTTTCATCCCATCTAGCAACAATGCTCTGCACTGTGTGTGTTTATATATTTACATATTTATTCCATCTAGCTACAATGCTCAGCACTGGGTGCGTTCATATTTATATATCTATATATTTATTCCATCTAGCTACAATGCTCCGCACTGTGTTTTTATATATCTATATATTTATTCCATCTAGCTACAATGCTCCGCACTGTGTGTGTTTATATACTTACATATTTATTCCACCTAGCTGCAATGCTCCGTACTTTGGGTGTTTATATATTCATATATTTATTCCATCCAGCTACAATGCTCTGCACTGTGTGTCTGTGTGTGTGTATATATATATTTTATAGTAATATGTACATATGTATATTAGCTGCTCTTGCTTGCTTGTTTTTTTTTTTTTTCTTGCCTTCTGATTGTTGCTCTGAGTGTTGCTATCCCTGTGCTGTTGCAATCCTGGAATTTCCCCGTTGTGGGACTAATAAAGGCTTATCTTATCTTATCTTATCTTAAATGGATTGATATCCAGCCACGCCAACTGAAAGCCTCTGCTGTGGACATATCAGCCTGGAGGTCGCTTACCTTCATAGCTACTGCAGCCTTCAAAGAGGCCCGACAACAATGCCTTGCTGCCACAAGGGACAGACGTCACAGAGCCACGCCCACTTCAGTCTGAACAACAGATTACTGCTGCAACATCTGTGGATGCCAGTGTGCTTCGGACTATGAAGCCACGTGCACTGCCATCGCTGACTACACAGACTATGTCATCATCAGTTTCCAATCGACTACCAAGAGTTGGAAAAATCTTAAAAACTATATTTTTCTTTACTGTTTGTTTTTCTCAGGGTGTTTAATCTTTTTTTTTTTTTTACCTTCTGGTTTTCCATTCATTTATTTTATATTTATGTAACATAACATGTACTAGATGCAGTGTGACCTGTCTGCAAATCTCTACTTGCAAATATTAAGTGGGAAAAAAGCAGCATAATATTTTTTTTTTTTTTTTTGTTACTTATTTGTACCCGTAGGTAGATTTGGTTTGCAGTCTGGTGACAAGCCACTGGCTGCTAGTCGCTGCGTGCGCGAGCGCCCTAAACCTACATGTTTTTGGTATGTGGGAGGAAACCGGAGAAATCCCGGAGTAAACCCACGCAACACGGGGAGAACATGCAAACTCCACACAGCTCACTGTTGGTCGGGGCTGGGATCGAACCCACAATCTCATGATCCCCGCGATCCCCCGGCTGAGGGTAAAACTGTGCTGCCACAGTGCTAAACCACTGCGCCACCGTGCAGCCAATATGACCAATATGACCCATATTCTGTCTTCCAGTACCTTAACCTCCCCCACTGAGTTGTGGAAACTGCCTGTCTATGTTCTGGGATATATATATATATACATATACACTACCGTTCAAAAGTTTGGGGTCACTCAGACTATTATTTTGTGTTTTCCATGAAAAGTCACACTTATTTACCACCATGAGTTGTAAAATGAATAGAAAATATAGTCAAGACACTGACAAAGTTAGAAATAATGATTTGTATTTGAAATAATAATTTTTTCCTTCAAACTTTGCTTTTATCAAAGAATCCTCCATTTGCAGCAATTACAGCATTGCAGACCTAACATGACTGCACAAGGGTTTTCTAATCATCCATTAGCCTTCTGACGCAATGAGCAAACACATTGTACCATTAGAACACTGGAGTGATAGTTGCTGGAAATGGGCCTCTATACACCTATGTAGATATTGCACCAAAAACCAGACATTTGCAGCTAGAATAGTCATTTACCACATTAGCAATGTATAGAGTGTATTTCTGATTAGTTTAAAGTTATCTTCATTGAAAAAAAGTGCTTTTCTTTCAAAAATAAGGAAATTTCTAAGTGACCCCAAACTTTTGAACGGTAGTATATATATATATATATATATATACAGTATATATATATATATCCTTCAATATTTACTCTTGAGAAAATGTTCTATTTATTGTCCTCCCCAACAATGAAATGAAATATCCACCCATGGCCCTGCTAGCTATTGAACTAGCAGGGCTCTCAACTTACATAACTGATGGGAGCCAGGACTGTACATTTGTGTATATATATATTGGCATCATTATTTTATATATATATATAACAGCAAATTTTGTGTATGTGGTTTTTTTTTTCTTGTTAACATGTCTATAACGCATTTTTTATGACTTACAAGACATATCAAGAGCAAAATTGGCCATGATGTCTGTGTTTTTCTGCTTTGAAATTTAAGTGCCCCACCCCCACCCACAAAGAGGGTCATTTGGGGAGACCGTTCTAATGACATCACAAAAACAGGGAACCAATCAGGTTGAATCACTGGGTGTAGATTTACATGTGAATTCAGACCCTTGAGGGAAGAGGGGAGCAGAAAATTGAGGAGCTGAGGTGCAAGCAGTAAAGGTTTGCTAAGCTGGCTGGAGTGTGACAGAAGCCATAAGAAGAAGTGACTTTTTGTGTGTTTTCTAGTTGGGAAAGATTGAATATTATTTCTATTCAGTTTTTAGCATCACAAGCAAGAAATCGTGTTCTGTTAGTTTTCACGTCTTACCCAAAGACCCGAAAATACGATAGCAATGGATTGATTTTATTTGGAAAAACCGCAGTGTCGCTGCTAAAATAGTGGAGAGGACATGGGTTTGCAGGCTGCATTTTTTTGGATAACTGGTTTGAAAATTTGACCCAAATTAAGAGGGGTTTTGCCACTAAAATGATTTTAAGGACTAATGCAGTTCGAATCATTTATCCTGGAGACACAGCGAGTACGAACTTGCGTGTTGTTCCACTTGTAAATCTGTTTTTGCAATTGGTTTTATTCTTTGCAAAATATAGTGGCAGCCATCATTGCCTATTAATATGCATGATTCATGCAAAATGCTGTCAGGACAGCCTACTAACAGTATGATTTTATGTTTAATAAATGCAAAAGCCTCTTATCACAGAGCTATGTAACACTCTACAGAGAAAAATTATCTGCAGCAGACTAGGATGGATATTTAGACATCCTGAATTGTCTGTTCTTTTTTTTTTTTTGCGGGGGGGGGAGCAAACTTACAAGCACTGCTGCATTCCCAAAAAATGTGGAGAAAATTGATGTGCGCTGTTAGTGTGATCTACTAGAAAACACTCTCAGGTTCAAACGTACAGCTGACACACTGATAGTTTGACTGGCCATTGTATACCGACACAGACTCCTGTGCTTGCAGGTCAGAGGAGGGCTGGCCTGGCAGCATTCTCTGCAGGTGGGTGGGGTGTGGATGGGCCTAATTAGAATATTCATAGATCCAGGATTTCTAGAGGATGGAGGAGGAGAAGATTTTTCCAAAGCAATTTTGAGGCCATGAAGGGTTTGTTATGGAAATAAAAGCATAAGATACCGTTTTAGACAATGCAGATTTATGTGCAGGGGATTTATATCCACTGGAGGGCATCTTTAAATGACAATAGAACCATGATATTGTAGCTATTGCTGTCAAATAATAAATGACAGTTAAAAAGTTGCATAAAAGCAATATCACACTTGAGGCTGTATGTTATTGTGAATATTGTCACGCAGTGATATCTGTCACTTCGCCTGCAGCCTTATTCACCAATAACACACTCCCTCTCAAATGATATTGCTTACACAGATGAATACAAGTAAGGCTTGAAACTAATTAGATCACAATTAAACTCAAGAATAAAACTAGACAATATGTTGTTAAACGATCAATGGAGAATTTTCAGCACCTGTGTATCATGGCAAACAGATCCTCAGTTGTGCGGGTCTTGTTGGGTGATGTGATAATAATGTCATCATCCACTTTGGAGTCATCCGTCATGGGGGAGAGTGAATTATCACTGGGTGTGGAATCTGCAACACACAACATCACTATCACATGTCATCTGTTTGCCTGATCATTTGGTATACAGTTGGTGAAATAACCATCCTCTACCTCCTATACATTTTTTAAAAAGTTTCTCTATGAATATCCAACTGGAGAGTGCTATTTTTTTTCTGTTGAGTTTTATTCAGAAATCTGACTGGAATTACCTTTACTGAAGTAGTCCTCTGTGTCAGGAGTGGTGGAGTCATCTTTGCTCTCCTGTAGCTGCTGCTGATGGGCACTTCTGGTAGCACCTGATGTCATGTCCTCTTCTTCTTCCTGCTCTCCTTGTATTCCTTTTCTTGCATCACTGATTAGGTAAGGATGCGATGTCTCTGTTGTGGTACCAGGCACTTTGACTGGACTAGCCCATGGCCCTGAGTTTGAGTGGGGCCCCCCGGCAAACTCATATGCTGGGGGCGGAGGGTGGTCCGATCGCATGCCTCCCTTGGAACATGCAGCCCTAGGCAGTTCTTTAACTTGCTCTTCCTCTTCTTCCTCCTCGTCTTCATCGTCATCATCATCCTGAGAGAATGAACGCTCTCCTAAAACCCTAAACTCAGGATGTGCACGACTAGAGTGAGTGAGCCCTCTGAACTCTGTGTGTGAGTGGATATGTGTATGTAGATCCACAGGTGAAGGGTGCGGTGCTCGTGGGACAGGTCGATGCAAAGGTGAGCTGTCTTCTGAGAGATCAGAAGATGGGTCCATTCGAGTTCTGAAGGCTGTCATAGCCCAGAATGTCCCTGGTCCGTAACGGTCCTGTCTGAATAGTAGACTTTCATAAGATGGAGGCCCATCAGGATGGCGGCCCGGGGGATGTGGTTGTGAATGTTCTGGGGAGGATGTTTGCTCATGACATGGAGGTCTGGGAGGAGGTCTGCGTGGAGGGAGAGGCCGAGTGGTAATAGGAGGGGGTGCCAGAGTGGAACCACTAGGGGGACATTTGGGTCTTGTAGCGGTCTCAGCTCCACTTGTAGTTTCATGTTCTAGAGTGGAAGTACTCTGTAAGTCTGTTGATGGGTTAACAGAATGGGGCTGCACTGAACGAAGAGCAGATGGTGTTATTGCCATTAGATTTGAACACGCAACTGTTGGTGCAGAGCTTGAATTTGATGGTAGGTTGGTAATGGATCCCTCACCAGCAAACAACTTTGGTGCAGTGGCTAAAGCATTTGAAACTCTGTGTTTACTGTGGTGGAGTGTGTGAATATGGTGAGTCCGGTGGGATAATGTGTGTCTGACATAGCCACCATGGAGAACACTCAGATCAAGCTGAGACGGTGGAGGTGGAAAGTCTGGGTCTCTTTTATAGCAAGAGGAAATGGAAGCCCCATCTCTTGGGAAGTGCTGCAGGGAAGAGAGAGAAGACTTCCGTTCTGGCACTTTAGGCTTTCTTTTGCCAGTTGAAGGAGACAGTGGTCCCGGGAAGAATGCTGCTGAAGACGAGGGTAAAGTTGATGTTGGAGTCTCTGATTGGCTTGAGTAGCCACTTGATGGGGAGGCCAGACCAGCCAACTTTTCAGGAGACCCAAGTTTGAAATCTTCAGGTGGCAGAGGTGGACTTGTTGCCCTGGTCTCTGAAGCCTGGGCAAGGGGCTGGGCTTGGGTTTCTGTGGAAGAGGAAGAGCTGTCTGGTGACTTGATACATTCCATGATAGTAGTACCTGTGGCTGTGCTTGAGTTAGACATAGATGTGTACTCGCCATTGTTGGATTTCAGCTCTGTGTTGTGAAGCCATAGATCTGCATAGTCAGATTGCACAGCACCTTCATCCTTAAATGAGTGTGTATCAGCAGAGCTGAAGGACATGGGCTCTACTATATCGACAGTTTCACTCAATCCCATTCCCCAACTTCCCAAAGGCTCTGCCACTAAACAAGATGTCTGTAGTGGTTCTGGAGCAACTCCAAGCTCAAGGTCCAGTTCTATTTTTGTATCTGTGGAAGACAAAGTAAGCTCTTGTTCACAAACTGTCTTTGGTGTATCCTGATCTGCTTGCGTGTCTGTTCCAACATCAACACTTCCACTTGTCTCCTTTAGTGAGGAGGTTCGTTTCGGTGGTGTAGGTTTGATTTTCAGCTTTCTTAGTGTGTGGCACGTCCTTCCCAGTGTCATTGTGCCTGCTCTGAGGCCAGTTGAGGGCTGGGGGTACACTGCATGGGATAGTGGTGCTGCCACAGTGTTAGACTGACCACAGTCAGGTTCTGCATCTGCATAGTTATATGTGTATCCTTTATAACTTTGATTACTCTCTGCAGAATTCACAGAAGAGGAATAAAATCCCTCTGTGTCAGAGGGATAATGAGAGCCAGGCTCATTTTCAGTGTTGCTTGTCTTGTCACTGAAGCAACTTTGGTCTTCCAGACCATGTTTAGAGCTAAACTCTTGGGCTAACCCACAACTCTGACTCAGATTTTGTGTTTGATCAGTGTCTTGGTCTGGATCAGTTTGGTCTTGGTCTGGAGGATATGTCCATTCCCCCTCACTAGCTGTACTAACTCCTGCATCATCCAGCTGGTCTGTGGCTGAAGATGTGAAGGAGCTTGATCTATGGCCTTGGCTCTGAGGCCTGAGGTCAGAGTGGTATGAAGGATCCAGGGAGAATCCTTCATCAATAGCATTGGGCACGGTGTTGAGTGACAACTCAGAATCACAGTGGGATGAGCCAGTCAGGGGTGGGGAGGAGGGTGGGGGAATGGTTTCAGATGTTTGAGACGGACAGGTGGAGCTGGAGCCACTCCAGTTCCCACTTGATGACTGGTGGTCTTCCTTGTGGTCCACATGGCTGCCTAGAACTCCTGCTGTTGACACTGAGTGAATAGGACTGCTAAAAGTATCTGAACTGGATGAGATTTCACAGCTTCCCATGTCAGCCTTGCGGGGCAACCGAGAACGACCCCTCTCAATCCAGCTATGCTCAGGGCTACCACCTCCTCCACCCCCCCTGTCTCTTTCACCAGACCGCTGCAATCTTTTTAGGCTTCCAAGCTGCAATGGCTCGGGAGGTGCCTGATCATCCGTACTCTCTTCCTCATCCTTCATCATCATCATTTTCATTCTTGGGCTGGGGCCAGACGGAATAAAGTCCTCTGCTTCATATGGGGACAATTCATCATCATCATCATCATCATCATAATTGTCATCGTCATCATCGTCATCACTGTCCATCAGTCGTCCACCCTCTCGTGGAAGGCTTCGTGAGCGCAAGCGTCCACCATGTGAAGCAACTGTGTTGTATGTGGAATCTGACTGATCTCCCAGCGAAGAAATATTGCCTGTTGAATGAGACAGAGAAGCAGGGATTCCCTGATGGCTACGCTGAGCTCTAATGCGCCTTCTAGAGGGAGCAGCGGTACCTTAAAAGTAATGATAGACAGGAATTGTAAGCTTTTTCTTGCAAAACAACAGTCTGATGGTTAATCTGATCCTTAGTTTCATTATTGAAATCCAACAAAGTAAAATAACTACAATAAAAACTCAAATATACCTCCCTATTCTCAGAAACTTACATGCAATAAGAAAGTCATCTGTCTGGCATCCAGAGTCACGAGTGTGATGGTGTCGACCACTGACTGACAGATCTTCCTGACAGAGAGAAAGTTGGTGTGGGTTGGCATGAATGATCACTGTGCGCTCTCTTGCCACTGGAGATTCATCCGAGTCTGAAAGGAAAAAGTGGCTTGTTAACTTTCTGAAATGTTATTTACAGACAAATAATTTAATCTTAGGATATGAGGGACATTTTCTTTTATATGTTTTAGGCGATCCACCAACAGATAGTTGTAATTAGATGATTTACTGTACCTTTAATGATGAGAACTGAGACTTATATTTTTCCCTTTTTTCAGTAAAAACCACATCATGTTAAGTAGAAACAGAAATGAAAGCAATTGAAATATACTGTATATACATTGTAGGTACGGTTGAGGTCAAAAGTTTACATACACCTCTATAGAACATGTGTATCATGGCAGTCTTGAGCTTCCAATATCTCCAGAAGTATTAATTTTCAGTGATGGAATAATTCACTCATACATATTTTTCACAAATAAAGGTCATGCAGTTTGGTTCTTTCATAAATTTGTTTTTGTTCTTTTGAAAACATGACAATCTTCTGGGACAAAAATGTACATACAGCAACTTGAATTAACAGTTTTGGTGATCTAGAAAGGTATTTTTCAACTGGGGTACCGTGCGAGATTGTCTGGGGTTCCGTGTGAAATTGTCTAATTTCACTTAAAGGTCTAATGACACGATTTTGACATTTTTTAGCATGTTGTGTAAACCCAGAAGTCATTGTGGATTATCAATATAATATTTACAACCGCACCTGCATAAACTAGTTGTCATCAATAAAATCGCAGCCACTGACTGGACTGTTGTGCCACCCACCGAATGAAGGGCAGCACCACCATGACGTAAGCGACAGAACAGACTCTGGTGTTGTTGACTGGAATGACAGCAGCTTTGTAGCTCACAGTTTCTCTGGTATCTTGTTTTAATTTTACGGCTATGCCTTCGCGTTGTGTCGCAGGCTTAGATAAACAGCAGGCCGTGAAAGACCACATCACACGCTTCAGCTCCAACTGTCATAAGCCTCCTCGTGCGCTCCTCGTGCGCTTTTATGCAGGAGGAGCGCACGAGGAGAGGAAGGATTAATGGATTTACACGCAGCTTTGACCTACTTTCTGTGATTGCATGCTGATGCTCGCTGATCCGGCCACGTCCCCTCTATCATTATCACCAGCTGATTAAAAATCCCGCTGATCATCTTTTCCGGTCCTCGCCCAGGTGCTTCTCATCACACCATCACCAGCAAGCATGTACTTAGCGGCCGTTTGCCAGTCACGCACTGCTGGTCCATAGTAGTGTCATCTGTGCTGTTAGTCTGCCAGTATTTTCAGCACTCTCACGACGTTAGTCACTCCATGTTCGCTGTGGTTCTCGTGCGTCCTTGAAGCAATGTCGGCTCTGGGGCACACCTGTGGCTAACACGTCTCCTGTCATTCGTTCTCTGGGCGATGCTGGGCCCCGAACCCCATCAGTAAGTGCGTTTGTGTTTTTTGTACGTCTTCACCTTTTTGGGAATTGTCTGTCTTTCTGTATTAAATGTGCTGTGGTAAACCCTGTACCGGAGTGGTGGCTCAGTTGGTAGAGCATCCGCCCCACACCCGGGAGGCAGGGGTTCAAATCCCAGCCGGGTCATACCAAAGACCATATAAAAATGGTACTTTCTGCCTTCTAGCATGGTGCTCAGCATAATGGAACCGGGAAAGGAAAATTACGCACAGAGCTACCAGAGGACTGACCCCCCACTGTAGCTTTCACTACTTACAGTAGCTGTGTGGCCTAGGGTCAGAGAAACGGAGCTAGGCGCCGCCCCATACACCAAAAATGGTGTTCTACATGCTGTGGAAGGGAATTAACTAACTAACTAACTAAACACTGCACGTGAATCCTCGTTATTTCATCCTCCCTCTCCGTGCCCTGCGTAAGAGCGCACAGAGGGTCATGATAAATGGATTTATGCACAGGATTCACCAGATAATACATAATACATAAATACATAAAGATAATACATAATAAACCCGATGCCTGAGCTACAGAGAATACACTGCTATGATTTTATTGAAAAATCGTGTTTAAATAAATTATATTTATGAACAAATAATTTGTTGCAATATCTGTAACAAAAGCATAAAACTCGGTGTTCCCCTGCCGTGTGTTTGCTACTGCTGCGGTGGGCATGTGTGCCTCTCCACTGTCACTCTCTGAGTCTGACTCGCTAGGCACGATGCCTGCTTGGCACAGCTCAAACCTATACGGTCTGATGCCCCCAGATTCTTCATTATCATCCCATTCTTCGGAACTATAATCGTCTGAAGATTGGACAACACGAACCAATTCCAGACTACATGTGCTGGAATCATTGTCGATGTTTTCTACCGCTTCCATCCTGTGTGTACAATGGGTAGCCAAGCGCTGTGTTCTGTCGATGACGTTGCAACATGGCCAGGGGGTTTTCCAGCCACTGACGCAATTGGTGACGTGGCACTCATGAAAACGTTGGATATTCACGTGAAAAAAAGCCTGTTTGACTTAGAACTGCACAGACCAACCTATTTTGTCGTATTGTATTATGTGTTGAAAAATTAGATGAAGTCAAAAACGTGTCATCAGACATTTAATCGGTTCAAAAAATTGTTGTGTATCGGTGCGTTTAGTGGCTCTTGCATGTCAGTGAGTGGCAGTATGAATGCAATCCTCCTTCTTCTTTGTCTTGTGGGGTCACCCCCACAACTTCTGCATCCACTCTGCACCAACCCAGAAATCTCCAAGAAACACCACCATGCCCAAGCCCAAAACAACATCCAGGAAAATGCCACCACCCTCTCCAGAAACCACATCCCAATGCCAGCTGCCCCCAGCACTAAACAAGTAGTGGGCATACAGTAAAACGCCATGGTGGTGCTGTGCCGAGCAAAGCATGCCTACCATGAAAATGAGTCTTTCTCGGGAGTCCCATCTGTCTCCAGTAAGGGGCAATAAATTAGTAAATTAGTTTCACACTACAACCCCAATTCCTATGAAGTTGGGACATTGTGTAAAATGTAAATAGAAACAAAATATAATGATTTAAAAATACTTTTCAACCTATATTCAATTGAATACACTACAAAGACAAGTTATTTATTGTTCAGACTGATAAACTTTGTTGGGTTTTTTTTTGCAAATATTCACTCATTTTGAATTTGATGCCTGCAACACGATCCAAAAACGCTGGGACAGGGGAATGCTTACCACTGTGTTACATTGCATTTCCTTTTAACAACACTCAATAAGCATTAAGGAATTGAAGATGCTAATTGTTGAAGCTTTGTAGGTGAAATTCTTTCTTGTTCTTGCTTGGTGTACGACTTCAGTTGCTCAGCAGTTTGGGGTCTCCGTTGTTGCATTTTGCATTTCATAATGTGACACATATTTTCTGAATGGGAGACAGGTCTGGACCGCAGGCAGGCCAGTCTAGTACCCTAGCACCCTTAATATGATGCCACACTATTGTAACACATGCAGAATGTGGCTTGGCATTGTATTACTGAAATAAGCATGGACGTACCTGAAAACAACCTTGATGGATGGCAGCATATATTGCTCCAAACTTATATGTACCGTTCAGCATTAATAGTGCCGTCGCAGTTACCCATGCCATGGGCACTAACTGTCATATCCGGCTCTAGGGAGCCGGGCAATCAGAGCCAGGGACAAGCCAGTGAGTCGAGATGGTTTATTTTGGGTAAGGGATAAAGAGAGCACAGATACTCATGCAGAGGTACACTCACAGGTTGCACAGCGCAGAGGTAAGCAGCTCGTACCGGACGTGGGGGTAGCAAGACGTACATCCTCACAGCGGGATACAAACACAGGAATGCTGCAAGGGGAGTTGAGGCTGACACCAGACGAAGGGGCTTCAGCCTAGCAGTGCTTATGTCGCAGCCCCGAGTCATCGAGGCTGCTCCTATTTATCCTCATTGGCAGCGCCCCAGCTGATGAAGACTAATTGGCCCCAGCCGTCCATAATGCTGCCAGCTGGGGGCCAGCTGAGACGCTGCTCAATGGGAGGCAGGGATGAGGGAAAACATGGGCTCAGTGCCGAGACGGCATCTCAACCCATGGTGACAGAGCCCCTCCCTCAAGGTCGGGCTCCTGAACGACCAGGAACATCCCAGCCCCCCCCCCCCCCCACCTAGGGTGGGAGGAAGGGAGGCGGACCGGAGGGGAAGAAGCCAAGGGAAGGACAACACCAATGGGGCAATGTAGGGTAGCGGGAAAGAAAAACCCAAATACAATACTGACAACAGAATAATTAACCCAGGTACAGATGGGGAGAAGAACTGGGTCAGCACGCCGGTTACATACTACCCAGAGAGTACCAACCATGCGTGACCCAGAGCAAGAAAAAAAAAAAAAAAGAACCACCAAAAAGGTACAGGGCAAAAAATGCTGAGTATGGTCAAATAAAGGGAAAACACAATACACAGCACCAATATAAGTACATACACACAGTCACCAAGAAAAGTGAGGGTGACTGGAACAAATGGACAATTACAGAGCATGGTGTTACGGAAAACAAGGCACATGACTCTATAATGAACCAACAGGGCATAAAAAAGAAATACTGAGTGCAGGCAAAGAAAAACCCACACACATGAATATATAAATACCCAGTCACCTAAAGAAATGAAAGTGACTGGAATGAATGGGCAACTGCAGAGTATGGTCTGAAAGGGAACAAAACATAACTCTACAATGCAAAAACGAGACTAAAAACATGGTACAAAAAATAAAATGCTGGGTACGAGGGAAGGAAAACACACAGCACTATAAATACACATCCACCAACAGGACAGACATTACACCCAAGTGACCTTAATAACGATAAAAGAAAAAGTGACACCCGAGGTGTATGGCAGGCAGAGTCCAAAAATAGCCGAGATGGCTCCGGAGATCTCCCCGCCCATTGTCCAGCTGGCGAATCAGGGGAAGAAAAATGTTCGGACGGCGAACTCTGGACCCAGATCCCAGGAACCCAGTCCACCGGCAGCCGAACCAGGCTGCCCAGAGGGAAACACAGACCAGTGGGGGGAACCAGATCACCGAACCGAAAGTTTTGCGGGTCGGGTCGTCGACCCGCATCACTCAACCACCAGGACCGTTGAGACGGACGAAGGGTCAGAGCGGATCCCGGTGGAAGAGGCTCAGGGGAGAGCCGATGACGAGGGCGGCGGGCCTCAGGGAAACGGCCACCTCCTCACCGGACCTGGACAATACTGGGGCAGCACCCACGTCGGACCCCGATCGGGCCTCAGGCGAACCCACGTTGGACCCCGACTGGGTCTCGGGCGATCCCACGTTGACTACTGCACCAGAACCGACCTCCAACGTTGAACCCGGACCCTCCAGCACCACGAGGAACAGCAACTCCTCGCCGGTGACCCTGGAAGAAGGCTCAGAAGAGAAAACAGAACCGGGATCAGGATCACCGGCAGCGCCAGAACCCGGCGAGACGAGCTCAGACGCAGCGGGCGGCTGCACCCTGCTCGTCTCCCCTGGAGATAGGCTGAAGTGCTCAAAGATAAAAAGAGAGAAAAGAAAGGAGAGCACTCGCCTGATCTCGGGTTCTGACGCCGTCCAGGACTGCGAAGATCCAGGATCCGTCGTCAGGAGGTCGTTGTCAGGCTCCCATCTAGCCGCGTCGGGCCCCGCAGCCAGCACGATGGTCAGCGCAGCTTGAGATTCCTCCAGCTCAGGTAACCCCGCCGACGACCCACTCGGCGTGAAGCCAGAAGAATCTCGTCCCGCTGGACCGAACCGCTCCTCCGTGGAGACCCAGGGACGCTCAGTCGTCAGCGTAGACTCCACGCAGCAGTCAGTCCCCCTCCTCCGTCCGCAATGTAGCTGCGGAACCACAGGCCCTCTCCATATCCCACCACGTTGACCCGGAGCCGGGGACCGCTCGGCGGAGAGAGACACAGAGGATGCGGGATTAGGAAAACAGGTTACAGCAGGTGGGGAGAGTTCAGGGAGCTGCGAACCCTGAACTTCTCCTCCAGGGATGTGACAGAGCAAATCATTAAGCAGGTGTGAAAAAACAATGACTTGCCTGCCCCCTGGAGGTTGAGTATCGCCTGCTGTAGTGGAATCTGCTTCTTCCTCTCCCCGCCCGGCGATAACGGAGGACCCCCCGGGAATTCGTCTGAGGATCGCTCGCGTTGTCTCCAGCAGAGAGCTCACCAGGCCGGGATTCCAGGCACACACAGCGGTCAGGAAGCGCGTCGAGGAGGAGGGGGAAACAGCCGGGGTGAGCCAGCCCGAATGTCCAGGAATGACAGCGGGGGAACGAGGCTCAGGGGACGAGGCTGTAGGATCTCCACACTGACGAGGCGAAGGGATGACAGCTGCGTGGGAGGAACGGTCCTGACGATGACCCAGAACTGGATCCGGACGAGGTTCGTGCAGAGGTGACTCGGCGATGTGATGACGACTACTCCCAGGGGACGAAGCGAGGGGGAAACCCAGGATTCGCCGCTCCAGATCGGAGATCGAGACGAGGAAGGCGTCGAGCACGGGAAAGCTTCGTAGCCCTGAAGTCCTCACCATCAATCTCACTGCCGCCGCCACATGCCTGAAGGTGGTGACAGGAAACACAGTAGAGCTCGCGACAGCCACTCGACCCCGGACATAACTGCTGTCAGCTGCGGCTCCTAGAAGGGAATCCCGAGTGACGTGGCGCAGGTCGGGGGAAGTCCTCTGGTTGGCGCGAACTCCCGGACTGGAATGGCGGCAGGAACGGGACTCCGAAGCGGGGAAAGACGTCGCCCACTTCGACTCCCTGCCGGGATTTCCATCCACCCCGTGGAGCTTCTCTTGCTGTGTACCTGCAACGTCTATCCTGGCACTGTCCTCCAGATGGTACAGAGAGTGAGGGTGACAGTCCAGGAGTTCCTCAGCACGGCCCGGATGCCAGCGTCTCGCGTTGGAGGCGTCGTGCAGGGTGAAGAATGTCCCGTCGACAGCCTCCGAGATGGACCTTAGCTCGTCGCCCTGGCGCCGGAAGTGACTCCTGGGAAACGGCATGCTAGCAGCGCTGACACCCGGACAGAAAGGTACATTTCCACAGCGACTCACGGCCGCCGGCAACTCTTCTGGCTGCGACATACTGTCATATCCGGCTCTAGGGAGCCGGGCAATCAGAGCCAGGGACAAGCCAGTGAGTCGAGATGGTTTATTTTGGGTAAGGGATAAGGGATGAGGAGAGCACAGATACTCATGCAGAGGTACACTCACAGGTTGCACAGCGCAGAGGTAAGCAGCTCGTACCGGACGTGGGGGTAGCAAGACGTACATCCTCACAGCGGGATACAAACACAGGAATGCTGCAAGGGGAGTTGAGGCTGACACCAGACGAAGGGGCTTCAGCCTAGCAGTGCTTATGTCGCAGCCCCGAGTCATCGAGGCTGCTCCTATTTATCCTCATTGGCAGCGCCCCAGCTGATGAAGACTAATTGGCCCCAGCCGTCCATAATGCTGCCAGCTGGGGGCCAGCTGAGACGCTGCTCAATGGGAGGCAGGGATGAGGGAAAACATGGGCTCAGTGCCGAGACGGCATCTCAACCCATGGTGACACTAACAAACCCCCATACCATCACAGATGCTGGCTTTTGAACTTTACACTGATAACAATCTGGATGGTTGTTTTCCTCTTTGACCCTGAGAACACAATGTCCATGATTTCCAAAAGCAATATGAAATGTGGACTCTTCAGACCATGACACACTTTTCCACTGTGTATTGGTCCATCTTAGATGAGCTTGGGTCAAGAGCAATTGGCGACATTTCTGGGTGTTGTTGATACATGGCTTTTGCTTTGCATGGTAGAGTTTAACTTGTAGATTTAGCGACAAACTGTGTTAACTGACAATGGTTTTCCAAAGTGTTCCTGAGCCCACGTGGTAATATCCTTTACAGAATGATGTTGGTTTTTAATGCGGTACCGCCTGATGGATCAAAGGTCACAGACATTCAAGGTTTATTTTCAGGCTTGCCACTTACGTGCAGAAATTTCTTCAGATTCTCTGACTCTTGATGATATTTTGGACTGTAAATGAGTAAATCCCTAAATTCCTTGCAATTGTACATTAAGAAATGTTGCTCTTATACTGTTGGACTATTTGCCCATGCAGTTGTTCACAAAGTGGTGAACCTCACCACATCCTTGCTTGTGAATGACTGAGCCTTTTGGGGATGCTTCTTTTATATCCAATCATGACACTCACCTATTTCCAATTAACCTGTTCACCTGTGGAAGGTTCCAAAAAGGTGTTTTTTGAGCATTCCTCAACTTTCCCAGCCTTTTCTTGCCCCTGTCAAATTACAAGACTAAATTGTCATTACACATGCCGTAATAGGCTACATTGTGTCATTTTATAACATTTTTGGTCAGTGGGATGCTGAAGGATTTTTTCAATGTAAAAAGGGTGTTGACTCAAAAGAGGTTGGAAAACACTGACGTAGAAAGTTGTGTTAATCAAACCATCTTGGTGGTATGACCCCTTAACCTTCTCCTCATTCTTGATTACAGTTGACTACAGCTGATGACTGATTTAAACATATTTAAATTGGGTTCATTTGACACACTCAATAAGCTTAGGCATAAACATTATAATGGGCAAGTGTAAGCAGCTCAGCACATATCTGCAAAATGAATCAGTGACTTGAACAAGTCAGGCAAAGTAACTTGGGGCTACAAAGCAGCTGCTCAAGGTCATCTGTGCAAACAACCGTTTTTAATACGTAGCCTAGTCTGTAGATACAATACGTAGGTAGGAAGATCATCCTCAAATATTATTATTGGATTAACATTGCACATTAAATAATATATAATGTGAAGTGTACTCTCAGCCATACCCATGTCCTGTTGTACTCTTTTGGGAATTCCTGTGATAGTCTTCCTTCTCCTCAGCTTCCTTCTTCTTTGAAGAACTGACTGTGAATGGACTAGTGAGCAACGGGCACTTGCTTCCCTGTCAAACCCAACTCCTGCAATAACAACATAGAAACCATCAGACTTTTTTTAATAACCATATTCTCATATTGGTGTTTTGTATACACTTCCAAGTACGAGCAGTCTGAGCATGAATCCCAATTTGGGAGCAGTGGCCATTTGATCACTTGTTAGCACTGTTACATCAGAATATTACTAGCAGAGCTTGACATGAACTTTTTTGCTCACCAGCCACTGTGGCAAGTGATTTTCCAAAGTTACTAGCCACTCAGCCTTTTCACTAGCCACACTTTTGTGGTTGGAAAATTATGTTTAATATGATGAAATTTGACTATGGCATGCTAAAATTTACTTGAACTAAATTTACAACCTTTTTCAATGTAAATTACCCCTGCACATACATAAAAAACAAGAGAAACACTGTTTAATTATTTATGAAGGGCAGTAAATACTGTAAAACAGTAGAGAAAAATATTTGCAATATGAGAGTGAAATCCAGGTGGATTTGGGTCCGTCCCAATTCTCATTTGTACCTCTACCCCTTCGCTTTCCCCTATGAATTAGGACACCCCTTCATGGCTGCACGACATCATAAGTAGTTGCTGATGGATTTAATCTAAATGGAAACTATCTGTGTTCACCAGAGAAAAGAAGAGAAAGAAAAAGAAAACCAATTAGAAAAAAACACAGGACTAAGGCTGCGTGTCCACCAAACACTTTGTTTCCGCTCTGGGCAACTCTTTTCTATTCATTCTCTATGTAGTCCAGCGTTTACAGCGCTGAGCGCCCTCGGCGCTAAAACACTTTGAGTGGTGACTGTTTTTTGTTGCGGCGCTCAGAGTTGAAAAAAGTTCAACTTTTCAGACTGCAGCTGAGCTCGTCAGTCAGACCTGTCTAAGCAGCCAGTCAGAATAAGGAAGGGCGGGACATAGGATGCCGATACAGTCTCTACTCAGACTCCTGTTTTCTGTGTCATCATATTTTACATCCAGAGCTGCTAGAATATGTTTCCTGCCGATTGTTATTTAGAGACTGCTATTAAAAAATCAGTAGAAAGTCTGACCATAGGAAAAGCGGAAGTGCTGAGCTGAGAGTGACAAGCTGTTGCTGGGTACTGGGCACAGACTTTTTTTTTCCAGAGCACAAATGCTGAAAAAAAACAAAACAAAAAACAAAATGCTCAGGGTGGTTGGGTGACAAAAAATGCATTTGGTGGACACACAGCCTTATGGGAGTTGTAGTTTTGTAGTCTCACATTACAACAGGTTTATTTTAGATGCCGTTTTGAGAAAATTACAAACGGCCAAAGTGGCTAGTGGGTGTGGTTGTCTTACTGGCCACTGCTGAAATCCATCAGCCATTAGCTGGTTGCCCAGTGTTAATGTCAAGCCCTGATTATTAGCTATCACTTCTGTGTGTGCGATAGTGTTCCTCATGTTTCATTTTAATGTGGTAACAATACAGAGTATAAGCTGATGTCAGTCTGACAGCATGAGTACTAGTAATAAATCCTGAGACTGGTTGATGTCTACCATCAGTCCATCCATAATTTAGCCAGTCATGTAAAACTCGAGACTGTGTAGGAGTCCTTTATTGTACCTCATATAACTTGGGGTGTGCTAATCAAATCTTTCTTGATCAAAGGTGAAGCCAGTAAAAGCCCCTTTCCATTGCAGAGTCATTTTAACTCAGGAGTCATTTGACCCACCACCAACAGCACTGGGATGTTAGAGGGTGATTGGGTCCTGGTGAGTGGGACAAGGGACTTTAGAGAACTGAAGGTGGGGTGGCTTTCTTGCAGGGTCATTTCCTGATTTTTGGGGGCTCTATGCCCCCCCCCCCAAAAAAAACATGCATATATCAAATTGATTATCCTGATAAAGCTTCATTGTCACTGCAGTATAGTATTATATTTTACACTTATGTTTAGTGAAGCACTTACACACTATGATGAGTTTAGCTGGCGCAAACGAAGACGACTACTTTTAATTCTCCCAGAAATATTGCAGCCTTCTAAATGAATGTAGCCACAAGAGCTGATGGGAAATGGAAAATGTTAGAAAATAAACATGTTCTTCTTAGACTGTCAGTTTAATGTTCGGTAATGCTGTGCATACGTCAAAGTTGTTTCTTTTGGGATATTTGTAACTTTTATCTTTGTGACCACCTTTAGTGTGCATGGTATAGCAGAGATAGACCACCCTTTTTTGCTGCGCTGTGTGAGTAGTGTCCCTAGTGGATCATAATAGAAGGTCTCAATGGAGAAAATGTACTTAGTCTGTGAATTGAGTTTCACCCTATGGCTTGATGGCCCCCTCAGCAGCTAGGGGCCCATAGGGTTTGCGTACTTTACCCTGTGCATGAAACAGCTATGGTTTGTTGCTAACATCATATTACCTGAGAAGTGCCATTCACTGCTTTCTTTAGGAGCTTAACTAAATAATGGCGGTGTGAAATTCTTTGTGAAGTGAGCATTTTGATATTTAATAGTATACATGTGACTCAAGGCAATATTTTACCAGGTTAAAACCCACAAAGGCAGTTATTACTTAATATGGACACTGATAATGTAAAATGATTCTTTGAAAGTTCACCTGTGACATTGATGGGGATGATGCAGGAGGAAACGCCATGAGAATCCCCAGGTGTCTTCTGCTCCGATGGTGAGACATTTTCCTTTGACGAATTTGTCTGTTTGTCCTGGGGTGAGGGGGCACTGGGGGCTGAGGCCTTGGCCCTGTGGCCACCCGATACCTCACCACCTTCGCCTTCCCCTGTAGAGGTAGTCTGGGAGAAACAGGCTGACATTAGTAAGATGGTAAGTGATGTCACAGCTGCACAGCCTTTTATATGAAAACTGATTATATTATAGGAGAAGTAACTGGAATTGTACCTTGTTTTTTTAAAAAAAAAATCATGACAGCCAATAACAGCAAAAGTAGAACAGAGTTAAACTGGAGCAAAATTAACGTGTGTGCATGCATATGTGTGTGTGTGAATGAAAACGGAAATAACACAAAGGCTTGATACCTTTCTGTTCCATGGAATGAAGATGCAACTTTCTATAGGGTGAAGTGAGTAAAAGCACGCAAGCTATGAACACAAAATACAACAGAAAGAAAGGAAAAAAAAACACATGACATAAATAATTCAAAAAGTAAACACAAAGGTTAAAGCAAGGTTAAAAGGTGAACGATGAGCAAGACAGACAACTGATGCAACCTCCTCTTTTTCACAGACTTAAAAGTATTTTCCAAGGTTAAAATAGTCACTTTTTCACAACCTATTTTTTTTTCCTCTCGCTGTTTATGTATCACAGCAAGTCTTTCATACCTTTCTTTGGATGGTCTGACTATCTGCTTCTCTTCCTGGCCTCTCCTGTCGCAAAGATAAACACAAAGAAAGAAGAACAAGTTTTCAAAAAAAAATGAGAAACAAATCAGGTCCTTCATCAGTAAAATTGTAAAGATGTGAATTCATTCACCACATTTTCAATGGATTCTCTTACTTTTCTCTGTGTGGTCTGGATCTCTGTTTCTTTTACTGGCCTCTCCTTTAAGGGATTCAAAAAGGAACAGTCAGGTAATTAGTGTGATAAGAAAGGCACACCTTCGAAACTGAAATACACTTCAGCACATCTGCATAAAACGCCTATGCCAGGGTCTGACACTGTTTCATAATGTGACACACAGATGCCGGACATACAGTTACACGTAACACAAGTCTTGAAACACGCAACATAAACACACACAGAGGATGCTATTTTTACCTTCTTGGGTTGATAGTCTAACTCTCGCTCCCTTTCTGCTCGCTCTTGCTGCGTGGCAACATCAGAATGAAATGTTTAATTATTTTACTGCAACACGTTTTAATGTAAGAAAAATAAAATCTTTAATGTGTCAGATCATCCACTCAGTAAAACTTTGTTTACGCTGTGCTTAAAAAAAACACACAAAACAACTTCAGTTATGGATGTGACGACACACTTCACACAGCTATTGATTTGGTTTTGACATCATTGTTACAATCTTGTCAGCTATTTTTTGACTTTTGAACTACTATAAGTACTGTTGCTGTTTGGATGAAGGACAAAATGATACCCTTATTCTATTTTCCTTCCTTTTTGAACTATGGGGTGCGTTTTCCAAATTATGATGAAGGTTAGCCTTCAACCAATATAATACTATGTACCGTTCAACTTTTGACTGTTTTACAAAATGTTCAGAACAACGTCAGACAATTTTAGCTTGGACTACGCTGGTTTCAACTAACGTGATTCAAACTACAGTGTTTCGGAGAATGTTGTAATACTAAGGTCATATCTGGCAGTCATCATGGTGTGTGGCGTATCTAAAACACTAAATTCATTACAGGTAGCGCATATACAGAATTGAAAACAGGTACAATATGAGTGGAGTAATTATTACCAGCATGAAACAGTCTACTTTAGTGAAATATATCGTATATACATTATAAGAATGTCTGGCTGCTGACAGGAGCTATGATTCGGTGGTGAAAGTGGTTAGGGGACTAACTACAATACATGATTCACAAAGTTGTTTGAGTTCAAATCTCAGGGCTTTGTTTGTTTGTTTGTTTGTTTGTTTTACTCATCTCAAGCAGTAAAAAGTACTGTTGCTCTAATTTCAACCCTATTGTAACTTCATTCTAATTTATCATCTTAATTAAAATAATCATAACTGGCTGTATCAGCGCAGAAGGGTTTATTCTGTTGTTTTTCTAATAGTTATATGCACAGTGTATTTGAGCAAAGATTTTAATATAAATACTGACATTACAAAAAACAGGTGGGTAGGTAGTAGGAGTAGGAGAAATAATCATTTTTCCAATGCATCTCGATGCGGATGTCAACAATCCTGAATCAGTGCACACATGTCAAGATTACGATTATTAAATATTATTAATAACGTAATTAATTTGGCCAGAACACAAAAGTCGGCGCCCAGACATGTCTGGACTCTTTATGGCATCACACAAAAGAAACAAAATGGGGGAGCGCCCTCTTCATTAAAAGCAACTGTATAGCAGTACTTTGGCTTTTATGAAGCCGAAGGGAAAAAAGACTTGGACAAGACCCACACTGTATGTAAGCTCTGTCAGATTTAACTAATATATTTCAGAAACATGACAAACATGCTCAACCATATTGCATTTTTCCATCCAGCAGCTGGAGAGAATAAAACAGTTTTGGTTGCCACCACTGTCCAGAGGGCCATTGAGTATGTCAAAACTCCACACAACTCGGAAAGGGCAAAGCGAATTACAAAATCTATTGCCACTTTTATTGCCAAGGATTTACCCCCGTATTCCGTCATCAAGAACCAGGCCTTTCACGCTATGATGCGCACTGTAGAGCTGATGTACCATACGTCATCGTAATATTTTGTGTAAAGCTGTTGGAAAGACTTTTCCCGGTCGCCAACAAAGGTAAAAAAAATATATATATATATAAGATGACAACAAAGCTAACCCAGAGAAGGTTTTGGCTCTGTTTCTGCTTCAAAAGGCTTTTCTTCTCCAACACTGCTGTTCGTCACTGCTGGCAGCCCCCAGATAAAAATCCACAGAATAGGTATGTGGGACTATAATGTTCAGAATGAGGCTTTAGAAAATGAGGAATCAGTTTGTAAATCATGGGGCCCACTTGGGGTGCCCACTTGGTTAGGGGTCCACTTGACCTGTTCCCAACACAGCCATCCCCACTCTCTACAACAAGACCAAAGGCGAAGTCATGCTATCATTGAAGACAGCGGGTAGGATTGCTATTGCGTGTGATGCGTGGACATCCATTGCCACAGAATCTTTAGTAATGGTAACCTACATTTCGTATAAAAGGTAAATGTGATTTTGATACAGCATAATGTTCTGGGTTTTTGGACTGAAGGACTCAGTTACTTATTGGACATAACAGGAGAACTTTCATTAGAAGTTTAACATTTCTGTTAGAAATTGAGTATTTCTGACTGAAGGATCAGTTACTTGTTGCATGTAACAGAATGTTTATTATAAGTGTTATTTGTTAAAAATTCAGGATACTCTGAAGTTGCACTTTTCATGTTGTTTTTTTGAGACTTTAAAAGATATTGGAAGTAAATTCATGAGCCATTGCAAAAGCTTTAAAAATAAGAAGTTGTCACAGTGGGAGGATAAAAATCCTGAATAGTAAAAAAAAAAAAGATGCATCAAGATGCATCAAGAATCATAATCGGCTCGAATCGTTGGGTACCTAAAGATTCCCAACCCAAGTAGGTAGGTTTCAAAAAGTTGTTTAAATTACTGTATGAAGTCTTATGTGAAAATGAATGAGAATTCAGACTGTTTTTAATGTAATTATCAAATATTTTGAACTAGGGCTGGGTGATACACCGAATATATTCTTTATATCGATACATTCTACTTTGCGCAATACTTACAATGCCTTTATCGTGAATATCAAATACAAATTATCTTGGCAGTGTAAGCTGTCAGCATTTATTTGTCCGGTTGAAGCTTCTCCCTCCTCTCCTCTCACACAGCTACACTCAGTTGCTCCCCCTAACCCTCCCCACACTGTGTTTCATATCAGGGTCGTTGCCAGGTCTGTTTTTTTCCTGCAACTTTTTTCTTTAGAAACTGCTTCTTTTGAGCCTGTTTTCGTGGAGCTGATATGATTGGGTTTTTTTTAATTCACAATCTGACAAGCCTGGCAGAGCATGGGGAAAAGGGATAAATGAAATAACACACACCGGCTGCAATGGAAAGCAGACTTGAATGAAATAATTTCAAGGAGAAAAACGCACCGGCTCTGTTGTCTGGCAGTGGACGTCAGAACATAGAAACTGAACAAAATACAGTTTTGTGCAAATTATGTCACAAAGCTGTTGTCTTTAAAGGTAGCAGTACTACTAATTTGTTTCACCACTTGAGATGTCATCCACTGTAATATGAAGAATGCATTAAAATTCACTCTCAACATCCCAGGTAGCCCCTACAAAAAAAATAATAATAAAAAAATAAAAAAATAAAGTAACCAGCCTTAAGAAAATGACTATATGGCTTCTTCATTTGGAAAATGTATCACATACATCAAAAGTGCAAAATAGAAAGAGCTCGCAACTGCGGTCACAAATTATACTGCCAAAGACATGGCCCTTATTGTTAAAAAAAAAAAACATGACCAAACAGAAAAAGTGGACTTTCATTTATATGGTTTTAAAATGTCTTTCGCTACAATTCTTGCTTAATGTACTTTTTATTGTGTTGAGTCCTTTTTTTGTTTTGTTTTGGTTTTCTTGATTTTATTACAGGCCATAGTAGGAAAGCCTACCATTATTTATTCTGATTTGTTGCAAATTTATGAGTGGGGTTGCCTGACTAGTTCACTGACATTTGCTAAATTTAACCTGATTTTATTGTCCCCTTTTTGTATGCAATTTAAAAAAAAAATGCAATACATGGGTGTGTTTCTCTTACCATGCTGGTATCATTTTATGGAAAGGTTTTACATTTATACAGTGCTTTGGAGGAGATCTTAAGATATTGTGATATATACTGTGTATCACAATAAAACCCTAAATGTATCATGATACATGTTAAAAGTCATATCGCCCAGCCCTATTTTGAATTATATTTTTTGATAACAGAGCTGCTCAAAATGTGTCACACATGTATCTTTGATGAGCTTGGCAAATCCGATTATTTGATGGTTTATTATTTTTAAAATATTTACTAGAAATGTATAAAATAAAGGAAGTGTTTTTTCAATTGTTGAAGATAAAATTGTCCTCAAATTGTAGAATCACTCACATAATGCTCACAACTTAACTTTATTATTACTGTCAGCTTCTTCTGTCAACATGTACCATTTTCTGCGGCTACTAAGCCTCTACTGCTGCTTCCGAGCTGTCATAGCAATGACACAACTTTACGTCAGTGTTTGCAAACATTTGCTGGAACGATGGTTTTGGGAAACACCTCTGTTGTTCAGTGATGCGTTGGACTATGTAAGTAACAACATTGTACCTCGTTGGTTTTGGGTAACATGTGTCGCAGCTGCATAGTTCATACCATGGAAGTTGCTACCTTAGTTAGCAACAATCTTTTTGGGAAACGCACCCCTGGTCTCAGAAATTTGTCTTATTCAAATAAGGAATAGGACTATGGTGTGCAGTCGAGCAAAGTGAGCAATCCCATTCTGATTTTTGACCATCCCATCAAATTAATTAGGAACCTACCTTTAGAAATGTTTTTATGCAGCTTGTAGACTACATGTTAGACAGGGAAAAGAACAGTTTCACAAGAATTTGCTATATTAACAAAAAAACACATTTTTATTGCTGTCTGAACTGACAGTTATTGGGCAATCCACCTGTGTTGGATATGGCCATTTACAGTAAACTGCTTTCTTGAGAAATATCTACTGATATATTGATTGTACAATCTATATTTATTGTCCTCACCGCTCGTGCCAGGCGACTCCTCTGTTGCCGACGGATGGTGTGCGGTGAAGGGAAGGTAGGCATGGGGGGTGCCACTGAGATCGAGATGGTCACCCTGTTTCTCTCCCGACTTGTAGACCGCTGCTGCTGCTGTTCGTCTGTAAAAGGCAAACATGTATTAAAACCCTCACAACCCATGCATCTGTACACATCATGAAGCAGCTGTGCAGTGGTTCCATCTCTCTTGCCTCGATGTAGAGCTCTGAGACTGAGTTGAGCGTTTCTGTGAAGCTCTTCCAGGCATGGTGGTCGAGTACAAGGATGAAATACGTTGTGTTGCTGGTGCCATGGGGCCTGATAGTGAGCCGACACCTTACTCTCTATCTCCAGGTTTGACACCGCTAAGATGAGAGAAGAGAGATACAGAACTTGTTATAGTTAACCTCTGTAATGGCTCTTTCTATCTGATTTTATCTTGAAACTCTTTTACAGTGTCTCTGGTCTCTATCTGACAAGGACAAAACATTGCAAAATTGTGTCGTTTTTAATAACATTTCATTTTTATTCATAAAGATTAGGATTGCTGACAAATTCACTCCGCACACAGAAAAATAAAGGTGCCCACTGAGAACCAAAAGTTTCTTTGGAGTGATGTTATATAAAAAACATTTTCATCCATCCATCCAACCATCCTCTACCGCTTATCTGGAGGTCCGGGTCCTGTAGGAATCAGTCCAAGCAGAGAAGCCCAGACTGCTTCCCGGTTCACATAGCACATGTTATCCCCATGATCCCTCTTGCAGGTGGTGAGCCCACTGGAGGGTGGACCCATGTGGTTCGTCCGGGCTAACCCCAGCAGGTCCTGTTTGTAGAAACCTGGTCACCAGGCACTTGCAGTTGAGCAAGTACTAGCCAAGCTCCAGGGCAGGACCCCTGGCAACCCCATGCTGGGTGGGGTGCACAGGATCCTTGTTGTAACTTTTTCATGGGGATCTGCTGAACCGCTCTTAGTCTGGCCCTTCACCGAGGACCAATTTGCCTTGGGGGACCCTACCAAGGGCAAGTTACTCCCAACATCATAGCTCCTGAGATTATTAGGACACACAAACCTAGAGAAAAAACATTTTGAGTTCTGTAAAGACCCTTTTAATAAGAGGTTCTTCAAAGAAAACTTTTTAGAAATACCCAGTATTCTGCTTCTATACAACTTCAGTAGAAATGACCAATTCAGCTTTTTGAAGAACCATATAGTGTATGCTAGAACCATCTGCTAATTAAAGAGTTTCTACAGGGAGTGATGCTCTCTAAAGAACCACAGTCCTCTGTGAAGAACCATTTAAGAACCATTATTTTTTTGTGAGTACAGGATAAAGTGAAAATACAGCTTTAAGAATGTGGTAGTTTTTATGGCCACCTCCAGCCCTGGTTTTCACATCATGGTGTTTACCTGCAATCACGTGAAGAAGCAGGAGTAATTGATATCCCAAATGCACAGAGCTATGGCAAACTGAGATGCTTTGATGAGCCTCTGCACACATTCTGGTTTGTGAATTCACAAAGGCCAGTACTGTTTTAAAGGCAGTATGATGTCAAACTTGATTTGATGTCTGTGTTGTTCTTTATTAGATTAGATTAGATGATATTGACAGAGCCATAATATCCTTTCAGGATCTGTCACACTAGGTCATCTGAAAGTGAACTATACCCCTCTGGCCTTTTTGTTTTACATGGTGTAAATAGTTATGGGTGTTTCTGATAAACAGTATGTACAACCATTTCAGGTAGAGGATGAAAGCTGGTGGTAGAAGAAATGAGGCAGAAGGAGAGTATGGCAATAAAAGGAACATAACATAAGAAATCTTTTCATGGATGGAGAGAATTGCGGTTTCATCGGCCTAAATTTTAATTCATGCTTCAGTTATTCTCCAAGGCAGGTAAGCATCCAGGTGCTGTTGTGGTTGTTCAGATTGTCCTGATAAACTATGTTGGCTAATGACCGCATTTTATATTCTACAGTTAGGCCCAGAAATATTTGGACAGTGACACAATCTTCATGATTTGGGCTCTGCATGCCACCACATTGGATTTGAAATAAAACAACTACAACGGAATTGAAGTGCAGACTTTAAGGTTTAATTCAAGGGGTTGAACAAAAATATATGATTAAACATGTAGGAATTGTAGCTATTTTTATACAAACGCTCCTCATTTCAGGGGCTCAAAAGTAATTGGACAAATAAACATAACCCAAAGTAAAATGTTACTTTTCAATATTTTGTTGAGAATCCTTTGCAGGCAATGACTGCCTGAAGTCTGGAACCCATGGACATCACCAAACGCTGGGCTTCCTCCTTTGTGATGCTTTGCCAGGCCTTTACCTCAGCTGTCTTCAGTTGCTTGTTTGTGGGTCTTTCTGCCTTAAGTTTTGTCTTGAGCAAGTGAAATGCATGCTCGATTGGGTTGAGATCTGGTGATTGACTCGGCCATTGCAGAATATTCCACTTCGTTGCTTTAAAAAACTCCTGGGTTGCTTTTGCAGTATGTTTTGGATCATTGGTGAAGCGCCATCCAATCAGCTTTGCTGCATTTGGCTGAATCTGAGCAGAAAGTATATCCCTATACACTTCAGAATTCATCCGGCTGCTTCTGTCTTTTGTCACATCATCAATAAACACAAGTGACCCAGTGCCATTGGAAACCATGCATGCCCATGCCATCACACTGCCTCCACCAAGTTTTACAGAAGATGTAGTGCTTTGGATCATGAGCTGTTCCAATTCTTCTCCAAACTTTCTTCTTCCCATCATTCTGGTACAGGTTGATCTTAGTCTCATCTGTCCAAAGAATGCTGTTCCAGAACTAGGCTGGCTTCTTCAGGTGTTTTTTGGCAAAGTCAATTCTGGCCTTTCTATTTTTGAGGCTGATTCATGGTTTGCACCTTGTGGTGAATCCTTTGTATTTACTCTCATGAAGTCTTCTCTTTATGGTAGACTTAGATACTGATACACCTACTTCCTGGAGAGTGTTCTTCACTTGAGTGGATGTTGTGAAGGGTTGTTCTTCACCATGGAAAGGATTCTGTGATCATCCACCACTGTTGTCTTTCGTGGACGTCCAGGCCTTTTTGAGTTCCCAAGCTCACCAGTGCACTCTTTTTTTCTCAGAATGTACCAAACTGTTGATTTGGCCATTCCTAACATTTCTGCTATCTCTCTGATAGATTTCTTCTTTTTTTTTCAGCCTCAGGATGGTCTGTTTCACCTCCATTGAGAGCTCCTTTGACCGCATGTTGTGTGTTCACAGCAACAGCTTCCAAATGCAAACGCCACACCTGGAATCAACTCCAGACCTTTTAACTGCTTAATTGATGACAGGTTAACGAGGGAAGAGCCCATGCAGCCTTGTTATTTATTTTTTTTGCAGCCTTCTGAGTCAATTGTCCAATTACTTTTGGTCCCTTGAAAAAGAGGCGGCTACGTATTAAAGAGCTGTAATTCCTAAACCCTTGCTCCAATTTGGATGTGAATACTCTCAAATTACAGCTGAGAGTCTGCACTTTAAGCCCATATTGATTATATAATTGTATCCTGAATATGTTTTTGTAAACAGCTAAAATAACAAAACTTGTGTCACTGTCCAAATACTTTTGGGACTAACTGTATGTTGCTCACAGTTTAGCATTGTACTAAGCAAAGCAAGAGAGAGAGAGAGAGAGAGAGAGAGAGAGAGAGAGAGAGAGAGAGAGAGAGAGAGAGAGAGAGAGAGAGAGAGAGTAATTTAGCCTTATTTGTATGTAGTAATGCTGCATTGCTAATCCAAGTGTTTCAAAGGTCAGTATTTTACTCCCCCACAGATTAAAAGAAAAAAAAAACAGCAGGAACTCAGTGTAATGCAATTAAAACAATAACTGTAAATGCTGAAAAGAAATACAAAATGCACTTTTGCACCAGTGCACACGTGGAGACAACTAAAAAAACTACTGCCACTGAGTGAATAAACCTGGGAGTCAGTTTTCCTATCATCTGCTGACTTATGGCAGCTTTGGTCAACATTTTATAGCATGTGTGTAGATGGTGGGTAGAAGAAACCATGCATGCAACCATTTGTTTTGTGAGTTCATTTATCTTTTACTCTTCATTATGGATCATTTATCCACATGTGGCCATACACCTCTCAAAGATAATTGGTTCTACTGTATAACAAGATACAAATATAAACAGAATACTTCTCTTATCATTACCTAGAGACTCTGAATTTGTAGATATTAAAAGCACTACATGGAACTTTTGGACGCTTGTGTTTAGTAAGGGCCCCTTTACACAGACGAAGACTGTTGAGTGACCATTGAGAGATCAAAAATTTGCCCAATTTCTCAATGATGTCCAAAAGCCTTGAAAAATCTGATTCTGTGTAAATGTTTGGGAGATCCTTTTGCAATCAAATATTCAGTTTTCTGCAACTTTCATTGCAATCTATAGAGATCTTTGAAAAATCCTTGAAAGATCACTGAGAGACCAGGAGAGATCGCTGATGGATCATTGAGAGTTTCTTTGTTGACCAAGATGGTTGCTGAGTGTTTCTTGGTTGAGAGGGAGCCTCTGGCTACAGTATATATTTGAGAGGTTTCTTATGTTCTTCTACCCCCTTTACACATGGGTTGGGGTCGTTGACAGATCGTTGAGTGCTCCTTAACAGCTCAATCATCTCATCAATCTCCCAGTAACCTCTCAGGAATCTTTCAATGATCTCTCAGTGATCTTCCAATGAATGCCACATTTTTCCACCCAGAAGGTAGCGATGGTTGAGAGATCAATACTCTGTATCTCACAGAGCAGCAAATGTTGGTGAACGTAGCTATTTTGGGATTTCATCAGGGTTTGTAAAAGTTTGCCAGACAATTCACAAACATTTTAAGGTCACTGACAGCTTTTTCTGTCGCCAAAAAATTTTGAAAATGTTCAAATGTTTTTCGCAACTGTATTTTTTCACAAGCAGTTGCAAACGTTTGCAAATGGTTGCAACGTGTGTCGCTAAAGTTCTTTTTGGTTCACCAAGTACTGAAGACTAGAAACTGTTAAAGAACCTTTACGACAAAACTTTCGGTGACCTTAAAAGGTGTGTGTGAACTGTTTTACAACCCTGGTGAAACCTGAAAAGTGCAGCATTCTTGAACGTTCCTCAGCATTTGCTGCTCCATGAGAGCAGTCTTGATTAATCTTGAGCTTCGCCAACTTCGTCAGAAAAGTTGACAAATCCAAAAATTTTCACGTTCGTCAAACTTCGCTGAGGTACTTCCCTGAGGGATCGCCGAGCGTTCATTGAAAGACCAGTAGAGTTCATTGAAAGACTGCGGCGGAGATTGGTAAGATGTCACTAGGAGACTGATGAGATCATTGAACACTCCTTGAGAGGTCATTGAGCAGTTGTTGAGAGATTGCCTCCCTTTGGTGGTCGTTAAGAGATTGTTTTGGACTGAGTCAAAACTTTGAGGAGATTGAGACAATTGTGGAAATTACTGGGTCACTGAAAGAGCTTGGCGATCACTGGGCACTCACTGAAAGATCATTGACAGATGTTGCTATTTTTCCATCTCTCAATGATCTCCACCCTGTGTAAAGCAGATATTAGCCTTTGTATAAAGTGAACTGCAGTCCTGTTGACGTAATTTCTGTGAATCACTGTGGCTTAGATTTCCCACCAAAGTTGCTGAGGTGTGATGTGTACAAATGAAGTTAGAAGAAGACTTTTCAGATCCAGCTATAGTAAATGGATTCTTGGGTGCCTGTAACTGTGTGTCCTCCAAGCATGTTGCTGGCTGATTTCTTCTTATCCCTGTTCTGTTCTCACAAAGCTTTGTGTGCCATGGATTTTAACCTCACAGCCACTAGCAGGCCTTGAGGCAAAGGTGAGAAGTGGTTGAGGTGTATTCCCATTCCTTTTGGTTTCTTTACATCCTGTTCATAGTTTATTTTCTTCAAGAACTCATTAGAGCACACATCATATTGTACTGTATAAGGCTTGTTATGCACATCTTTAAACTTGGGAAGCTAAAAGCGTAGTCCTGCACTGAAGGTACACTGAATGTCAATTGGAAATGGAACAGATGAAGATGCAATATATATATATATATATATATATATATATATATATATATATATATATATATATATATATATATATATATATATATATATATATATATATATATATATACACGTATATATATATATATATATATATATATATATTTTGGTGGTGCTGGACGATTAAAATTTTTAATTGCAATTAATCTTTTGGAATGTTGAGTTGATCGCGATTAATGACATGTTAATCCCATGTTTTTCTGTACTGATAAAGTGTACCTTAAGTCAGTAATTTTTCAAGTTTGTTATACTGTTATGAACATGAGAGTGGACAAATATGCTTGCTGTCTTCGTCTGCAGGTTTATTAAAGCTCTCAACATATCCAAAATGACAAAAACTATCCAGAATATTCTCCAGAAAATTCTCAAACGTAGACTGCATGTGCAAACAACAGAATGCCAGGGCTTATTAACATCACTGAACAACAACCAGCAGTCACAAAAGGAGCTTGCTTTTTCTCCCATAGTAAACATCCACAACTTTTAAGCAGATCAACACAAAACCATGGACCTCCTGTGTCACAACAGACACAATTCCCCTTTTAGCAGGAAAATTGCAAACATAAATAAACAACTATCTTGCCCGTGATGACACCCCACCGTGCTGCAAAAACGGCGAGGGAGTGAATGAACATTACGAACACAGCTTGAGAATTTTTTTAGACTGGTACTCACCCACAGTTGGACCCAAAGCTGTGAGGATGAAAACAGGTGAATTTCTGTCCATGTTAGCTACGGGAGGTCAGCTACAACCTAGCATGTAGCTACTAGCCAGGTTCCACAGAAGAACAACCCAACATCCAGGCGAATCCATTCTCACTTTTAACATTTCATCCTGGTACAGCTCCCTCTTCATCAAGCACAAAACAAAGCTGTCCCGTATAGTTAATCAGGCTAGCAAAATCATTGGCTCACCACAGACACCGTTGTCTGAACTGTATCAGTGCTCTGTGATCAGGAACGCCACCCTGATCACAGAAGACCCATCTCACCCCCTTCATTACTCTTTTCAGTTACAGCCATCAGGCAGACGATATAAAGTTCCATTGGCCCATAAAGATATTTACAAGAAATCATTTATTCCTTCTGCAGTAACAATCCTGAACAAAATCAAATAGTTATCATACTTCAGTTAGCTATCAATATTAGTTATCAGCATTTATCTATTAATCACTATTAAGTTTTAATGGTTAATATTTTCTGCCACATGATTTTATTTGTTGTTTCCTTTTAAACCATGTTTACTTTTTTAAACTGTTTTCATCCTGTGAGTTTGAACACGGCTGAGAGTGTTGAATGTGTTATAAAATTATCTATCTATCTATCTATCTATCTATCTATCTATCTATCTATCTATCTATCTATCTATATATATATATATATATATATATGTGTGTGTGTGTGTGTATATGTATTAGTGTGTGTATATGTATAGTATTATACATAGTGTAATACTATGTAGTGTGTATATGTATAGTATTATATATATATGTGTATATGTATATGTATTAGTGGAGTTGGTGTTATCACGTTAATCGTGTTATCATGTTAATCGTCCATTAACGCTTTGCCTCCATTAACGGTGACAAATTTTGTGATCGCGGTTAACGGCAGTTAACAGCAGAAAGTGCAGTCCTTTTTACAGTCCTTTTTGGCCTAGCGGCTCTCCATACCAAAGCCGTTCTGGCCATAGAACGTCATGACTTGATTACTCGACGTCACGTCTCGACTTGATTACTGCAATGCACTTTATGTTGGCATCTCTCAGTCTTCTCTCAGCTGCCTTCAACTTGTGCAAAATGCAGCGGCCCGTCTTTTGACCAACACACCTAGGCGAGAGCACGTTACTCCGATCCTTTTTTTCACTTCATTGGCTTCCAGTCCATTTTAGAATTAATTTTAAACTTTTGCTTTTTGTTTTTAAAGCTCTTAATGGCCTTGCTCCGGTTTATATGTCTGAGATTTTGACTGTCCGTGACCAAGGCAGGGCTTTGAGGTCATCCACTCAGCTTTTGCTGGATGTGCCTAGGTCAAGGTATAAACATTGGGGTGACCAAGCCTTTTCTGTTGTCGCCCCCAGGCTCTGGAATAATCTCCCCCCTGACCTACGTGCTATCTCTGACCTGGCCCTTTTTAAATCAGAACTTAAAACATATTTATATAGGATGGCTTTTAATACCCAGTAGTGGTGATATTTGTCTTGGCATTTGTTTTTATTTTATTCTCATTTTTAGGTATTTATTCTTATTTCTTTGTTTATGTTATTTGTTTTTAATGCTGTGTGTGTTTTTAATGCTGTTTAATTTTCTGTAAAGCACTTTAGTCACCTACGGGTTGTTTTAAAGGGCTATATAAATAAAGTACATTACATTACATTACATAGACACTGTGCACGCCATGCAGACATTGCTAAGTTAAACAAGCTGGACTACAGCCATGGATATCCCCAAAATGCTGTTATGTTTAAGTTTACAATGTTATCTTTCGGAGCTCTCACCTGGATAATTGTTGCAGCTGCCTCCAAAACTTCGCCTGGATGTTGGGTTGTTCTTCTTCTGTGGAAGCCAGCTAGCTAGTAGCTACTAGCTACATGCCAGGTTATAGCTGACCTCCAGCTGCTGACATGGACAGAAATTCGCCTGTTTTCATCCTCATAGTTTTGGGTCCAACTGTTGGTGAGTATCAGTCTAAAAAAATTCTCAAGCTGGGTTCGTAATGTCCATCCACTCCCCCGCCATTTTTGCAGCACGGTGGGGTGTCATCATGAGCAAGATATTTGTTTATTTATATTTGCAATTTTTCTGCTAAAAGGGAAATTGTCTGTTGTGACACATGAGGTTTTGTGTTGATCTCCTTAAAAGTGGTAGATGTTTGCTTCTCTTACCTTTTATTTTATTGATTTTATTGACTGTGGTTTCTACTCGTGCCGAGTTTTATATTGTCTTGTTGGTTTTATGTTGTTTTTGTGCTACTGTCCCGCTCCTTGCTTATATGTTTTTATGCGTGTCCTTGTTGTACAGCACTTTGTGTTGTAGCGAGTGTTGCTTTTTGAAGTGCTTTATAAAGATGACTGATTGATTAATTTGCTATGGGAGAAAGAGCAAGCTCCTTTTGCGGCTGCTGGTTGTTGTTCAGTGATGTTATTGCACCCTGGTATTCTGTTGTTTGCACATGCAGTAATACTTTTGAGAATTTTCTGGAGAATATTCTGGATAGTTTTTTGTCATTTTGGACATGTTGAGAGCTTTAATAAACCTGCAGGTGAAGACAGCAAGCATATTTGTCCACTCCCATGTTCATAACTGTATGACAAACTTGAAAAATTACCGACTTAAGGTACACTGTATCTGTATGGAAAAACACGCAATTAGCACGTTTTTAATCGCGATTAACTCAACATAGCAAAAGATTAATCGTAATTAAAAATTATAGCTGTCCAACACCACTAATATATGTATACATATATGTATATGTAAGTATGTATGTATCAATGTGTGTGTATATGTATGTGTGTGTGTATGTATATATATGTGTGTGTGTGTGTGTGTATGTATGTATATTGAATTCACCCTCTTTCAACTCTGAAATCAAAATGCATTTGTGTCCTTGAAAACCACACTGTACATCAGAAGGTTAAAACCTATAAAACACAATTTTTCAGTCAATGACCATTTTAAGCACATATTGTTATGCAAAATATAACAAACAAAAAATACTCTGATAATATGCCACCATCAGTGTGTGAATGTGTGCGTGAATGGGTGGATAGCAGGATCTGTAAAGCGCTTTGGTCATCAAGAGATGAGAATAAAAGCGCTATATAAGTGAATGCCATTTACCATTTACCATTTAATACACAAAACTATATCTAAAAATATCTTAAAAAAATGCAACAGTTTTACCCATCTTTAATTAAAACATGAGTCAGAAGGACATACCAAAAAGTGGCACCTAAGCCTGCCTCGACAGTACACACGCCAACAGCAGATCACCTTGGATTACAGTCCTTCATGTTTATTTTCATAATTTCTTCTTGTCAATAATCACAAAAACCTCTCCTATCATGAATGATGTATAACTGACTGACAACAGCAGACTTTTTGATGAGGAGTGAGACAAAAACTAATTTTCCATCTCTCTTATCTTCACTCAGTGCCCCTTTAGCTTTTATTATGAATTCAATTCACCCTCTTTCAACTCTGAAATCAAAATGCAGTTGTGTCCTTGAAAGCCACACTGTACATCAGTATCCAGGCAACCTTTCGAAGCTCATCAAGGCCTGTATATTCCTGCATTTAAAATGAGGGATCCGCAATATTTGCCAGTAAACTACGGGGCGAAAGAACAACAATGAGCCATTTCACTTTAAAGTTATGCCACTTTTTCTTTCAAAGACAATCACACATGTACAGTTTCTCTCTTGTTTTGCTTGCACGGTGGAGCAGTGGTTAGCACTGCGGCAGCACAGTTTACCCTTGGCCGGGGGATTGTGGGGATCGTGGGTTCGATCCCAGCCCCCGGCCAACAGTGATCTGTGTGGAGTTTGCATGTTCTCCCCGTGTTGCGTGGGTTTACTCCGGGATTTCTCCGGTTTCCTCCCACATGCCAAAAACATGCATGTTAGGTTAATTGGTTGTTCTAAATTGTCCCTAGATATCTGTTTCCTATAGGCCCTTAGAATAGAGGGTTAGTATTAATGAAAGCGCTTTGAGTGGTCTTTGTGACTAGAAAAGCGCTATATAAGTGCAGGTTAGTTAGTTAGTTAGTTGCTACAAAGTATTGTAGCGTTAACCTTTTACAGTATTTAAAATTCCTGTTTTTGAGTAAACAGGCATTTTTTTTTTTGATTACTGAAAGGAGAGGTAAATGCACTGGAACCTACCCAACTCTTTCAGCAAATATTAAAATTAAGATTTGTAGATTTGTATACATTTACAAAACACATTTTTGTAGCATAACTATGAACACATGACTAAAAAAGTGTTGCACCTTTTATGGCCTTACTAAACTCACTGAGTATTCAGTGACAGAGCAGAAATTAATTCTTGAATTAAAGATGATGAAGACAACAGTCTGACCTCCTGACCAGAAGGTCTCGCACTGACTTACTCTTGCCCCAACTGGTTAATAGAGACACGTGACATTAACCCAGTTATGCTATTGGCAGGGAAATCCTTATTGGCCATGGCGGGCAGCTGTGGCGCAGGTGTAGTGTGGCCGACTACTAATCGGAGGGTCAGGGGTTCAATTCCAGTTCTGTCTGCAGTCTGCATGTCGAAGTGTCCTTGAGCAAGACACTGAACCTCCAGTTGCTCCTGGTGGGTCAGGCCAGCGCCTGTGTATGGCAGCTCTGCCATCATCAGTGTGTGAATGTGTGGATAGCAGGATCTGTAAAGCGCTTTGGTCAACTACAGATGAGAAAAAGTGCCATATAAGTGAACGCCATTCACCATTTTTACCATAGATATATGTACAGTATATAAATATTAATTCACTATGCTCACTCTGGGACATTATGGGGCACTATGGAATGGTGGGTGGGACAGCACTGTGTATATCTGTGTTGTTTGAGGCTGGTTTTGATGTATGGACATCAATGTATGTTAGGATGGATGGGTGTTAATGTTGATTTGTAAAAAAACACAGTAAATTGTTTACTTGGGGTCTTAAAGGTGGTAATTTGTATATAATTCACATGGGTGTATTTATGGAAAAGAGGAGATGGAATTAATAAGTGTTCACTTCTTCCTTCTCCCTTTCGAACAGTGTATACTGTTACTTTATTGCATTTGTCATTTGTTTTGTTTTTGTTATACTTTTTTGTTCGAAATAAAGTATCTATCTATCTATCTATCTATCTATCTATCTATCTATCTATCTATCTATCTAAATACTAGATATGACATGGATAGCTGGCTAGACACATTATACCTGCATGCATATACAGTACATAACTTACTTATATGATTACAACTAGAAAAGCACTCACAGAGCGCATACCTCCGCCAAGGCTCCTTACGTTTCTCATGGATCACCTCCAAAATGTAATGGGTTTGTGTGTAGGCCTATAGCCACTTGTGGTGAAAATGGCATCAAAGTCTGTCCATCAGTTTTGGAGTATTGTTGCTAACACACTGTGAGAAGATAAGAGCCTTGACTGAGGTATGCATTCTCAGATCATCACCAAAATACAATGGGTTCCTCTCTAGCCCAAGAACCACCTCTGGTGAAAATTTCATCCAAATCCATCCAGTAGTTTTTGTGTAATCCTGCTGCACAAATACAAAGAAAGCCCTGGGTGGAGGTATGCACTCTCAGATCATCACCAAAATCTAATCATCTGTTCCCCGTGCTATTACACCCCTTTCCTGAAAAGTTCATCAAAATCCATTCATAACTTTTTGAGTTATGTTGCTAACAGACAGACAGACAAACAAACAGACAGACAAACCCTGGTAAAAACATAACCTCCTTGGCGGAGGTAATAAATACAAAGAGCAATTGTTTGTGTATCCTGTTATCACAATGCTGCAGGCGCTGTCAACCATTATAATCCCTATAAATAATGACATCTCCGTTGGCCATGACAATATTAGCCATGGCATATTGAGGGTATCATAGATCTATGTTACCAGTCAATGTAGTCTCGTCATGCCACTGCTCAGATACAAATATTATGATTGTAAACCTGACCGTAAAAATTTTTAAAGTGACACTCTGCCAAAAATCTTTTTTTCTTGTTAATATGGCTGTAACATGTGTTTTATGACTTACAAGACATATCAAGGGTGAAATCACTCAAATGCCTCATGTATCTGTTTTTTACCTCCGCCAAGGAGGTAATGTTTTTACTGGGGTTTGTCTGTCTGTTTGTCTGTCTGTTACCAACATAACTCAAAAAGTTAAGAACGGATTTTGATGAAATTTTCAGGAAAGGGGTGTAATGGCACGGGGAACAGATGATTAGATTTTGGTGATGATCTGAGAGTGCATACCTCCACCAAGGGCTTTCTTTGTATTTGTGCAGCAGGATTACACAAAAACTACTGGATGGATTTGGATGAAATTTTCACCAGAGGTGGTTCTTGGGCTAGAGAGGAACCCATTATATTTTGGTGATGATCTGAGAATGCATACCTCAGCCAAGGCTCTTATCTTCTCACAGTGTGTTAGCAACAATACTCCAAAACTGATGGACAGACTTTGATGCCATTTTCACCACAAGTGGCTATAGGCCTACACACAAACCCATTACATTTTGGAGGTGATCCATGAGAAACGGAAGGAGCCTTGGTGAAGGTATGCGCTCTATGAGTGCTTTTCTAGTTTTTTGGGGGGGTTTTTTGCTTTAAAGTTTCACATTAGCCCCGCCTCCTGAAAAGAGGCGAGTTTAGATGGAGTGTTTTTGGGCACGTCTGTAGTGTTGAGCCAGTCAGGACTCTCTGGCCTAACTGCTTTGAAAACTTGACACAAATTAAGATGGGTTTTACCATTAAACTGCTTTTAAGGGCTGGTGCAGTTTCAGTCATTATCCTGGGCCACTGTGCACACAACTGGGCATTTCCTTCAACCGGTAAGTCTTTTAATCACAGAATTTAATCTGATAATGTAGCACTAGCCACTGTTAGCCTTGTGGGATGTGGGTGCTCCTAGTAGTCAGAGATGTTAGTGAATGAAGGAGGAAGAAAAGTGAAAAGCTTTTAACACAAAACTGTGAGATAATAAATGTTTTTTTAATAGAAGAACGGTATAAGATTTAACAATTTTAGACAATGTTGATTTGTTTTTATCGGGGATTTACAGCGGGGAAAATAAGTATCAAACACGTCAACATTTTTCTCATTAAACATATTTCTGATGGAACATTGACCTGAGATTTTCACCAGATATCAGTAACAACCAAAGTAATCCATACAAAGAAAGAAATCAAGGCAACTGTGTTCACAAAACAAGTTATATTTAACCTGTTGAACTCTGTTCAACTCCCCTAAAAACGCCTAAAAATAACATGTCCAAAGTTAATCAAAAGCTGTTCTTCAACCCTTTGCAGCATCTCCATGGGGTTGGTCTCATTTAAAAGAAAACACTCTGAATTTTTTGACAAAACAGTCATTGACATAACGCACGGCTCAGGAGACACGCACACACAGGCTTAGAGTAGTTCAAAGAGTTTATTAACAGCAGGGGTGAATGAGTGTGAGTCTGCGGGATGCAGATGTGTTGGTGGTGGCGTCTGCTTCAGGCACAGAGGCAGATGACCGTTCGGCCGAGCAACCCTATGGAGAGAGCACAGGGAGAGGGTGACGGGCATACACCAACACAGGATGAATTATGGCAAGAGAAGATCTTACTTGAGTTGTCAGGATAGCTGGCACAGCAAGGGGAACGTAGCCCGGGAGACAGCCACCTGGAGAGCTCCGTGCAGCAGCGAAGGATGGGCGATGGAACGGAGATGTCCGCCGCCGGGGAATCCACCTGTGCACAGGGGAGCAGACTGGAAAGGAGGTAAGGGTTCTTACCCAGAATAGCGATGCTGAAGAAAGGTATGCTCACGGCGGTGAGGGAACGAAGTCTGACGGCTTCAGGCCGAGCCTCCGGGCGAGGCGGCTTTTATCCCTCGCCGCTGATGAGGATCAGGTGTGTGAGCAGGTGGCGCCGCTGATGAACGGCGCGGCGTGACAGTACTCCCCCCTCTAGCAGCGCCTCCTGGCGATGGCTTATCCGGGTGCGCTCGGTGGAAGTCCGCGATGAGCGATGGGTCCAACACAAACGACGGGGGCACCCATTGTCGATGCTCGGGCCCATAGCCCTCCCAGTCCACCAAGTATTGCAACCCACGACCCCGGCGCCGGGAGTCCAGGATGGAGGAGACGGACCAGGCCGGGTGGCCACCAATCATCCGGGGCGCGGGTTGCGCTGCAGGAGGAGGGCAAAGGGGGTCGGTGACTGCCAGCTTCACCTTTGATACATGGAAGGTGGGATGGATGCGGAGGGAGGGGGGAATAGCCACGCGCACAGCCACCGGGTTGATGATCCGGGTGATGGGGAAGGGACCCATGAAGCGCTGTGCCAGCTTCCTCCTCTCGCCTTTTAGGGTGACGTCCTGGGTGGAAACGTAGACAAGTTGCCCAACTCTGTACGCCGGGGCAGGTCTTCTACGCCGGTCCGCCATGGTCTTGTTGCGCTCCGCTGTGCGTAAAAGCGCATGACGCGCGGCGGCCCAGGTGGAGCGGAACTGCCTCACGTGCGCCCTAACTGATGGAACAGTTACCTCGCTCTCCTGCGCTGGAAGCAGCGGGGGGTCGTAACCCAGGGACGCCTTAAAGGGGGACATCCCCGTTGCAGAAGAGCGGGCGGTGTTGTGGGCGTACTCCACCCAGGCGAGATGGTTGCTCCATGATGTCGGCTTGGATCTTGCAACACAGCGGAGCGCAGCCTCCAGCTCCTGATTGGTCCTCTCACACTGCCCGTTAGACTGGGGGTGATGGCCGGAGGAGAGGCTCACCTTGGCTCCGATGGCGTTGCAAAAGGATTTCCAAACCTCAGATGAAAATTGGGGGCCCCGGTCCGAGACCACGTCCACCGGGATCCCATGCAGCCTGACCACGTGTTGGACGAGGAAGCCCGCCGTCTCCAGGGCGGTAGGGAGACCTCGCAGGGGGATGAAGTGTGCCGCCTTGGAGAAACGGTCCACGACGGTCAGGATGGTGTCGAATGAGTTGGAAGCTGGGAGCCCGGTGACGAAATCCAGTGCGATGTGCGACCATGGCCTGCCAGGGACGGGCAGAGGCTGGAGCAGACCCGCTGGAGGGGCGTTTCCCGACTTGCTGGTGGCACAAATTGGACAAGCCCGGGCGTAGCGGGCTGCATCCCTCCGCAGGCCCGGCCACCAAAAGGACCGTTGGAGGAGGCTGATCATCCGAGAGGTGCCGGGATGACAGGTGAGCCGGGAGGTGTGGAGCCAGTGGATGACCTCTCCTCGGACCGTAGACGGAACGAACAGTCTTCCCTCCGGTCCGCCGCCAGGATCAGGTTCCACCTCCTGTGCCTTCCGGATCTTGTCCACAATGTCCCAAGAGATAGCTCCCACGACGCACGACCTGGGCAGGATAGTGTGGGGCGTCTCCTCAGCCCCCACGGGGGTGAACTGTCTAGAGAGGGCGTCAGGCAGGCCGTTCTTGGAGCCTGGCCTGAAGGTGATAGAGAACCGAAACCTGGCGAAGAACAGAGACCAGCGCGCCTGGCGGGCATTCAGGCGCTTGGCAGATCGTAGGTACTCTAAATTCTTATGGTCCGTCAAGACCACAAACGGCAGATCCGCCCCCTCTAGCCAGTGGCGCCACTCCTGTAGGGCGAGTTTAATGGCCAGGAGCTCTCTGTCCCCCACATCATAGTTCCTCTCCGCCGGGGACAGGCGCCGGGAGAAGAAGGCGCACGGTCGCTTGGCGCCATCGTCCGGTGATTGCTGGGATAACACTGCTCCCACTCCCGTGTCCGATGCGTCCACCTCCACAATGCACTGCAGCGCGGGGTCGACCTGGCGAAGGACCCGGGGGGAGGAGAACTCCGCCTTCAGCGCCTTAAAGGCGGTATCGACCTCTTCGGTCCACCGGAACGGAACCTTCGGGGACGTGAGGCGGGTCAGTGGTCCGACGATCCAGCTGAAATTCGGGACAAAACGGCGGTAAAAATTGGCGAAGCCAACAAACTGTTGCACCTGCTTCCGAGATGCGGGAGTAGGCCACTCCACCACCGCCTTCACCTTCTCTGGGTCCGGGAGCACCTGGTCTTGGGCGATGATGAATCCCAGGAAGGATGTGGTCCTAGCGTAAAACTCGCACTTCTCAGCCTTCACGTACAAACGATTCTCCAGCAGTCTTTGAAGGACCCGCCTCACATGGACCCGGTGCTCGTCTCTGGACTGAGAGAAGATCAGAATGTCGTCCAGGTAGACGAACACGAAGAGGCCGATGAAATCCCGGAGGACGTCATTGATGAGGCGCTGAAAGACGGCAGGAGCGTTGGTCAGCCCGAACGGCATGACGAGATACTCAAAGTGGCCGTTCGGGGTACGGAAGGCTGTTTTCCATTCATCTCCCTCCCGGATCCGGACGAGGTGGTAAGCGCTGCGGAGATCCAGCTTGGTAAACCAGGTCGCCCCCTGGAGGGAGTGGAAGGCAGTGTCCATGAGGGGCAGGGTGTAACGGTCCCTCTCAGTGATGTCATTAAGAGCTCGGTAGTCAATACAGGGACGGAGGGAACCGTCCTTCTTCCCTACAAAGAAAAACCCCGCCCCCACGGGTGATGACGATGGGCGGATAATCCCAGCGCTCAGTGATTCCTTCAGGTACGTATTCATAGTCTCCTTCTCCGGCGCCGGCAGGCTGTAGAGCCGACCAGATGGCAGGGGGGCCCCCTGGCGGAGATTGATGGCACAGTCATATGGTCGATGCGGGGGAAGAGACATAGCTTTCGACTTGCTGAATACCATACCCAGGTCGTGAAAATCTGGGGGCACCAGTGACAGGTCCGGGGGTGCTGTATCCGCCACAGGAGGAGCCGCGGACGGGGAGCAGGCAGCGGACTGAAGGCAGGTGCCCATGCAGAAGGTACTCCACGCCGACACCCCAGCTGACCTCCAGTCCAGGACAGGATTGTGGAGGCGTAGCCAGGGATACCCCAGGATGACGGGCGACACAGAGTTGGGCAGGACGTAGAAAACCATTTCCTCCCGGTGGTTCCCTGAGATGATGACTGGGACAGGAATGGTTTGATGGGTAACTCTCCCAAGGGAGGCACGGGAGAGATGGACCAGGGAGATGGGGTGTTTGAGCGCCTGACAGCGGATGCCCAATCGGGTTGCCAGGCCTTGTGAAATGAAGCTGCCCTCTGCGCCCGAATCCACCAGTGCGTGGGTGAGGTGCCCAGTGGGATTGTGGCAAAAACGGATGGGCAGCTTGAATTGAGTGAGGGGACTTTGCCGATTGACATCCGCGAGGCCCCCTACAGTGACTCGCGGACCCCACCGTTTGGCTTTTGTGGGCAAAGCTCTACCGTGTGTTGATTGTCTCCGCAATACATGCAGAGACCCAACTCACGGCGGCGCTGTCTCTCTGCCAAGGAGAGCTTTGCCCAGCCCGTCACCATCGGCTCCGACTCCTCGGGGCACGATGGTGGCGGCGTCGCCAGGGGGCGAGCTTGGGGCAGGCGTAGCGGGACTCCTCGAGGGCGAGAAGCAGACAGCTTCCGTCCTGAGGAGCGCTCGCGCAGCCTGTTGTCCAAGCTGATTGCTAATGAGGTTAGCTCCGCTAACGTTCCGGGGATATCCCGTCCAGCCAGTTCATCCCTCAGATCACTATTGAGGCTGCGGAGAAACAGGCCGCAGAGGGAGCGCTCCTCCCAGCCCAGTTCCTCCGCCGCTACCCGGTATTCGATGGCATAATCCGCGGCCGACCGGCTTCCCTGCTGGAGAGCGAGAAGCCGATCGACCTGGACCGCCTCGGAACGGGAGTGATCAAACACCTCCAGGAAGCGCCTCACGAACTCGGCATAGGTGAGGGTGGCATAACTGGGTCTCGCCATAATAGCGTAGGCCCAAGTTAAAGCACGCCCCTCCAGGAGGTTCCCTATGTAGCCGATCCGGCTGTGATCTGAGGGAAAGTCTCCGGGCACACGGTCAAACACGGACTCACACTGCATCACAAACCCCCGCGCTCCGCCGAGCTTTCCGCTAAAGCGGGCGGGGGTCGGAATTGGTGTGAGTCGGGCCGGTGCCACTGGAGCTGGCTGGACTGCCACCGGAACAGCAGGAGCTGCGCCACCCTGAGGAGCCGGGGGGAACGGCTGCTGGGGGTCCAGGCGGTCCAATCGGCCAGTGATAGTTATCAATTGATTTAGGATCACCTGCTGTTGATAAGCTATTTGATCCACTCTAGCCTCGAGAGTGGTAAGCCGGTGTGCGAGCCCGCCGTCCGCCGAGCCGCTCTGCTGAAGCCGTACTGACATAACGCACGGCTCAGGAGACACGCACACACAGGCTTAGAGTAGTTCAAAGAGTTTATTAACAGCAGGGGTGAATGAGTGTGAGTCTGCGGGATGCAGATGTGTTGGTGGTGGCGTCTGCTTCAGGCACAGAGGCAGATGACCGTTCGGCCGAGCAACCCTATGGAGAGAGCACAGGGAGAGGGTGACGGGCATACACCAACACAGGATGAATTATGGCAAGAGAAGATCTTACTTGAGTTGTCAGGATAGCTGGCACAGCAAGGGGAATGTAGCCCGGGAGACAGCCACCTGGAGAGCTCCGTGCAGCAGCGAAGGATGGGCGATGGAACGGAGATGTCCGCCGCCGGGGAATCCACCTGTGCACAGGGGAGCAGACTGGAAAGGAGGTAAGGGTTCTTACCCAGAATAGCGATGCTGAAGAAAGGTATGCTCACGGCGGTGAGGGAACGAAGTCTGACGGCTTCAGGCCGAGCCTCCGGGCGAGGCGGCTTTTATCCCTCGCCGCTGATGAGGATCAGGTGTGTGAGCAGGTGGCGCCGCTGATGAACGGCGCGGCGTGACAGTCATAATCTCTCTAAGTGCTTCTGTCACTGAGTAACAATCATCTAAACATACTGAATTTGAAGAAAATAAAGTTCGCCTGGGTGTTTTTTTTAGATACAAATGCTTGCAAATAACATACAGCTGTGTGAAACTTGCTGGAAAACAACAGAAATGTAGAACCAAGTGTTTTCAAGCTCAGGTCAAAATTTTGTAACAATACCACAAAAAATGAATATATTACACAGCTTTTTTCTCAGGTTGTAACAAGGCATTCTTGAACTGTGCCAAACTGTGCCAAATAGCACAGTTTGGAAAGCTATGTTCCAGAGTTCACTATCTCAGCAGTTTGCACAGTAAAACCAAGGGGTAACAACCCAGACACACACAGCACAGTTCCTGTGTTTTTTTTTTTTTTTTACAGGCAAAAATAGCCTACAGTGTAAGAAAAATTATCCATCTCCATCTTCTACCGCTTTTCCGGAGGTCCGGGTCGCGGAGGCAGCAGTTCAAGCAGAGAAGCCCAGACTTCCCTCTCCCCAGCCACCTGCTCCAGCTATTCAGAGAGGATACCAAGGCATTCCCAGACCAGCTGGGAGACATACGTAGTCTCTCCACCGAGTCCTGGGTCTACCCCGGGGTTTTCTCCCAGTGGGACGTGCCTGAAACACCTCAAGTGGGAGGCGTCCAGGAGGCATCCTAATCAGATGCCCATACCACCTCAACTGACTCCTTTCAATGTGGAGGAGCAGCGGTTCTACTCTGAGCCTCTCCCGGATGACTGAGCTCCTCACCCTATCTCTGAGGGTGAGTCCAGCAATCCTACGGAGAAAGCTCATTTCAGCCACTTGTATCCGCAATCTTGTTCTTTCGGTCATTACCCAAAGCTCGTGACCATAGGTGAGAGTAGGAATGTAGATTGACTGGTAAATCGACAGCTTTGCCTTAGAACTAAGCTTCCTCTTCACCACAACAGACCGGTACAACGTCCGCATCACTGCAGATGCTGCTCCAATCCGTCTGTCAATCTCTCGCTCCATTTTCCCCTCACTCGTGAACAAGACCCCAAGATACTTAAACTCCTCCACTTGGGGCAGGAGCCTGTTCCCAACCCAGAGAGGACAATCCACCTTTTTCAGGCTGAGGACCATGGACTCGGACTTGGAGGTGCTGATTCTCATCCCAGCCGCTTCACACTCAGCGGCAAACCATCCCAGCAAGACCTGTAGGTCATTGCTGGATGAAGCCAACAGGACTACATCATCTGCAAACAACAGAGATGAGATCCTGTGGTCACCAAGCATGACACCCTCCATTCCCTGGCTGCGCCTAGAAATCCTGTCTATAAAAATTATGAACAGGATCGGTGACAAAGGGCAGCCCTGACGGAGTCCAACTCTCACTGGGAATGACTCCGACCGAGTGTTGGCAATACGAACCAAACTCTCACAACGGTCGTACAGAGACCGAATAGCTCGTAACAACAAGCCCGATACACCATACTCCCGAAGCACCCCCCACAAAAAACCACGAGGGACATGGTCGAATGCCTTCTCCAAGTTCACAAAACACATGTAAACTGGTTGGGCAAACTCCCACAAACTCTCGAGGATTCTCAAGATGGTAAAGAGCTGGTCCGATGTGCTACTGCCAAGCTGAAAACCACATTGCTCCTCCTCAATCTGAAGTTTGACCAACGGCCAGACTCTCCTCTCCAGTACCTTGGCATAGACCTTCCCAGGGAGGCTGAGGTGGGTGATCCCTCTAAAGCTGGAACACACCCTCCAGTTCCCCTTCTTGAAGAGAGGAACCACCACCCCGGTTTGCCATGCCAAAGGCATTGTCCCTGACCTCCACGCAATATTGCAGAGGTGTGCCAACCATGACAGCCCTACAACATCCAGGGCCTTCAGGTACTCAGGGTGAATCTCGTCCACCCCCAGGGCCCGGCCACTGAAGAGTTTTTTAACCACTTCGGCGACCTCAGCCCCTGTGATGGACGAGTTGTCCCCCTCGTCCACAAGCCCTGCTTCCTCCGTGGAAGGCGTATCAGTGGGATTGAGGAGATCCTCGAAGTATTCCTTCCACCGCCCGACGATATCCCCAGTCAAAGTCAACAGTGTTCCATCCGCACCATACACAGTGTGGACAGGGAGCTGCTTTCCCCTCCTGAGCTGCTGGACAGTTTGCCAGAATCTCTTTGAGGCCGACCGAAAGTCTTGATCCATGGCCTCACCAAACTCCTCCCATACCCGGGTTTTTGCTTCCGCAACCACCCGAGCTGCACTCCGCTTGGCCTGCTGGTACACCTCAGCTGTTTCGGGAGTCCCACAAGCCAGCCAAGCTTGATAGGACTCCTTCTTCAGCTTAATGGCCCCCCTCACCACTGGTGTCCACCACTTGGTTCGGGGGTTGCCACCACGAGATGCACCGACCACCTTGTGGCCGCAGCTCTGGGCCGCCGCTTCAACAACAGAGGTGGAGAACATGGCCCATTCAGACTCCATGTCTCCAGACTCCCTCGGAATGTGGTTGAAGTTCTTCCGGAGGTGGGAGTTGAAGACCTCCAGGACAGGGGCCTCAGCCAGATGTTCTCAGCACACCCTCACTATAAGTTTGGGTCTACCAGGTCTGAATGGCTTCCTTCCCTGCCATTGGATCCAACTCACCACCAGGTGGTGATAAGTTGACAGCTCTGCACCTCTCTTTACCCGGGTGTCCAAGACATACGGTCGCAGGTCTGATGACACGATAACAAAATCGATCATCGACCTGTGACCTACGGTATCCTGGTGCCAGGTGCACATATGGACACCCTTATGCTTGAACATGGTGTTCGTTATGGACAAACTGTGGTTAGCACAGAAGTCCAATAATTGAACACCACTCAGGTTCAGATCGGGCAGGCCGTTCCTCCCAATCACCCCCCTCCAGGTTTCACTGTCGTTTCCCATGTGCGCATTGAAGTCCCCCAGTAGGACAATGGAGTCTCCAAGAGGAGCACCCTCCAGCACCCCAGTCACAGACTCCACAAAGGGTGGGTACTCTGAAACATCATTTGGTGCATAGGCACAAATGATGGTCAGGACCCGTTTCCCAACCCGAAGGCACAGGGAAGCAACCCTTTCGTCCACCGGGGAAAACTCCAATATAGAGGCAGCAAGGTGGGGGGATACAAGAATACCCACCCCTGCTCGTCGCCGCTCGCCCGGGGCAACTCCAGAAAAGGCCAAGCTCCAGCCCCTCTCCAGGAGACTGGTTCCAGAACCGGAGCTGTGTGGGGAAGGAGCCTGAGCTGGTGTACAAGGTTGAGAGATACCGGCTAGATATAGTCGGCCTCACCTCAACACCTCAAGAAAAATTATGCGAAAAATTAATACATTTCACTAAAGTATACACAAAAACAACCCTCTCCCCCCTCCAATTTTTCCAGAGTTCACTATCTCACCAGTTTACACAGATACAGGTCAACTGGACCCCTGACCAAGTGCGCACCCCACGTGGACCACGGAATCCAATCTGTACATGTACAGGTGCATTCTCCATCCAGTGATTTATAAATGCTGCCCCTGATGAAAACCAGTCTGTGGGACTATAATGTTCTGAATGAGGCTTTAGAAAATTATGAATCACTTTGTAAATCACTGGATTGAAAATGTACAGATTGAATACCGGTGGCCACCTGGGGTGCTCACAATAGTGTGCTGACATGGTCAGGGGTCCATTTCACCAGATCACGTTTACACAGTAAAACAAAGGCATAATAACCCAGACATACACAGCACAGTTCCTTTTTTTTTTTACAGGAAAAAATAGCGTATGTGGTCTATATTAACCATATATTCCATAACCTACATATGTTGAAGCATGTGGAAATGTTTGGTAATTACATATGTAAAGGACTTCACACCTCTGAAAGGACAAAGGGCTCTCACCCGCCGAGTGAGGAACAAAGACGTTCCCGGATGCAGCGGAGGAGACCGGAGGAGCCACCCTCACCCCCTAAGGCGAGGAGAGGAAATACCAAGACAATGGGGGGATTAAGATAATGAGGGATGTCAGCCTTAATTATGCATGTCTTTTGTTGTGTGCCAGTATAAAGTCAGTGAGCTGGAGACATTCTGTCTCTTTTCCCTTCTGCCACTCTCTGCACCAGATGAGACTTGTTAGAAGAGCTGAATATTAAAACTTTGCTTATAAACCAAATCGCCTCTTCATTTCCAAGCTCCTCTACACTGGTGACCTTGACGCAAGTATGGACCGGAGGCGTTTCCCCGCAAGCGACTCATCCGTGGCGACCCAGGCAGACGCCAGCGGCCACGCAGACGAGGGAACAGATGGACAACTGTTCCCCCCGGCAGAAGAGATTGACAGGGCTCAACCGAGCACCAGCACCGCCGTGAGAGCCAAGGCAGGGCACTCTCACCCGGCAGGCACAGCAGTGATGGTGTGCACGAATGCCGTCGCTGTCAAGCTGCCAGACTTCTGGCAAGAAGACCCCGCCTCTTGGTTTCAGCAGGTTGAAGCCCAGTTCACACTGGCGGGCATCACGGCTGATGATACCAAATTTTATCATATCGTCTCCAAACTCGACGCCGCCACTTCGAAGTGTGTGCGGAGCATGATCCGGCGACCACCGGCCCGGGACAAATACGAGACGCTCAAAGCAACCATCGTGGCAAACTACGTCCCATCAGCGGAAGAGAGAGCCGAGAAGATCCTGGCGGTCTACGGCCACAGAGGGTGCAAACCGAAGGCCCTCATGGAGGATTTGCTACAGCTCAAAGAAGAGGACAATGACAACTTCCTCTTCCAGTTTATATTCCTCAGCACGCTGCCGCCACACATGAGAGGGACACTCACCAGCATGAAATGCAACAACCACCAAGACTTCCGCGCTCTGGCCAATGAAGCTCATCGGCTCGTCAACGCCTGCAAAGAGTGGACACCCACAGCAGCATTCGCAGACCTCAAGGCTGACGCCCCAAGCCACGGGGAGCCACAACCCACTGAGCAGACCCAGCCCACGGTGACAGCGACACGGCCCAAACTTAGCAGACAGAGCGACGCCTGTTATTATCACCACCGCTTCGCCGAGAAGGCCCACAAATGCGTTCCCCCCTGCAAATTTGCGATTTCAGGAAAACGCCAAAGCCGAGAGCCGTTAACGGCAGCGGTTCTCGGCGAGAAGAATAAGCTGTTGTACGTGACGGATGGACACACAGGCAAGCAGTTCCTCATCGACACAGGAGCCCAGCTGAGTTTCGTCATGCCCTCCCACGCAGATCGAGCCACGGGTACCCGGGGCAACGGAGCCGTGGCAGCCAACGGCTCTAGCATCGACACGTTCCGCGAAAAGAGCCTGCACCTCCTCATCCACGGCCGCAGCTACAGATGGACATTTGTTGTAGCGGCGGTGAGTTTTAACTTATTAGGCGCAGATTTTTTGTGTGCACATGGGTTATTAGTGGATCTAGCAAATAGGCACCTGGTTAATGCACTGTCCTTTGCTTCTATTCCCTGCTCAGCCCGAGTTTCTCCACCACCTGTGCAGGCCAACGTCACCACGGCAGGAGGTAAGTTTGAGCAACTCCTCACCCAATTTCCAGCACTCACAATTCCCAAATTCTCAGCCACTGTGGCTAAACACGGGGTTGAACACTTCATTCCCACAACGGGACCTCCCGTTTTTGCCAAAGCTCGCCGCTTAGACGTGGCCAAGCTCAACATAGCACGGGACGAGTTTACAACTCTTGAAAAATTGGGCATTGTTAGACGCTCGAAGAGCCCCTGGGCCTCACCACTTCACATGGTTCCGAAATCCGACGGTTCTTGGAGACCGTGCGGAGATTACCGCAGATTAAACAACGCTACAGCGCATGACCGTTACCCAATCCCTCACATTCAAGATTTTTCACTACATCTGGCGGGTGCGCGCATTTTTTCAAAAATAGACTTAGTCCGCGGTTATCACCAAGTCCCAGTCCGAGCAGAAGACATTCCTAAAACAGCGGTAATAACCCCTTTCGGCCTTTTTGAATTTCTGCGAATGCCTTTCGGCCTCAAAGGCGCTGCTCAAACTTTTCAACGAATGATGGACGCGGTCTTACGCGACCTTCCTTTTGTCTTCGTCTACCTCAACGACATGCTGGTAGCCAGCTCGTCTGAGGAAGAACACGAGCAGCACCTCACTACGGTTTTTCAGAGGCTAGAAGAGCACGGGCTAATAATCAATCCAGCCAAATGCAAATTCGGCGTGTCACAAATTGATTTTTTAGGACACAAAGTCTCTCCGAAGGGGGCAGTTCCACTTCCAGACAAAGTTCACGCGATAGAAAGTTTCCCACGGCCACAAACGGTCAAATCGCTACAGGAATTTTTAGGGATGGTTAATTTTTACAACCGCTTCCTCCCCCACGCAGCTCAGCTCATGCAGCCCCTATATGACGCGCTCAAAAAAAAGAAAGCTTCCAACGCGGTCGAATGGACCCCGGAGCGCGAACGCGCTTTCGCGGAAGTAAAAAGCGCCCTAGCTAACGCCACATTGTTAGTTCACCCAGATCCCTTGGCCCGCATCGCACTAACCACAGATGCTTCAGACCTAGCTATAGGGGCAGTTGTAGAACAGCTTGTCAGCGAGGTCTGGCAACCTTTAGCATTCTTTAGCAAATCGCTAAACCAAACTGAACGTAAATACAGCACTTTTGACAGAGAGCTGCTGGCGCTTCATTTATCCATCCGCCACTTCCAGTTCTGGTTAGAAGGGCGGAGTTTCACGGCTTTTGTAGACCATAAACCGCTCACCTTTGCTATGGCTAAAATTTCAGAACCATGGTCAGGCAAGCAACAAAGACAGCTAGCTGCGATTTCAGAGTTCACCACAGACATTCGACACGTGGCAGGCAAACTTAACGTAGTAGCGGACTGTCTCTCTCGCGCTGTGACACCACCAGAGCGTGGGGAGACAGATTATACTGCCTCAGCAGCAGAACTCTTCACTAACGCAGACACATACGCAGCACCTATCCATGCAGGGATAGATTATGCAGCCATGGCGGAGGAACAAAGCAGTGACGCGGACGTGCGCGCACTCCTGTCTGGACCAACAGGGTTAAGGCTGGAGAAAAAGGGTTTATGCGACGGCGTGCCCCCCCCTAATATGCGATGTCTCAACCGGCCGACCTCGCCCGTTAGTACCAGCTACATGGCGCCGCCGTATTTTCGATGCAATTCACTCCCTCGTGCACCCAGGTGTGCGCGCCTTGGTTAAAATGGTCGCCGAAAAGTTTGTGTGGCCAGGCCTGCGCAAAAACGTAAAAGAATGGGCAAAAACTTGCATTTCTTGTCAACGCGCCAAAATACACAGACACACAAAAGCCCCTCTGGAGCCTTTTCCAATCCCTGCTAGAAGGTTCGACCACGTTCATGTCGACCTCGTGGGGTCACTACCTTCCTCCCAAGGTTTCACACACCTGTTAACAATGATAGACCGCACCACACGCTGGCCAGAGGCAGTCCCTCTAGCGGCAACCACAGCGGAGGAAGTCGCTCGCGTTTTTTTGACAAACTGGGTGGCACGTTTCGGCGTCCCATCGGACATCACGTCCGATAGGGGGCCTCAATTTGTCTCAGAGCTCTGGTCAGCCATGTCCAACAGCTTAGGGGCAACAATTGCTTATCACCCTCAGGCTAATGGGTTATGCGAGCGTTTTCACAGGTCTTTAAAGGCTGCCCTCAGAGCCTCACTAACGGACACAAATTGGGTAAATAAACTTCCCTGGGTTTTATTGGGGTTGCGTGCTGCACCTAAAGAGGATCTGGACGCCTCTCCCGCAGAATTAGTCTTTGCACAACCTTTCAGGCTCCCAGGTGAATTTTTACCAGAGAACCCAGAGCCAGGGCGCCTTCCAGTCCCAAGGTTTTTAGGCAACAACGGACCGAACTCTCTCCCCGGTCCAGCTCATCACTCCTTCCCACGGGTTTTTGTCCCTCAGGCTTTAAAAAACGCTGAGCTCGTTTTTGTTAAGCATGAAGCTTTAAAACCTACCTTTCGCCCAGCATACGATGGGCCATACAGAGTGCTGGAACATGGTGATAAACACTTTGTGCTTGATTTTGGGGATAGAAAAGAAACAGTCAGCATTGACAGACTTAAACCTGCCTTCTTGTTGAAAGACGAGCCTGCACAGTTGGCGAGAGCACCTCGGCGGGGTAGACCCCCCAAGAGAAAAGACTCAGCCCCCCAGCAGGGAACAGTTAACCTCTCTCCTTCCCACACTGCAGATTCCTCACAAGAAGGTCCCAGCAGGGCGCCTAAACCAACCTACAGCAGTTTTGGGAGAAGATTAAAACCCAGACAGCACAGGGACTGATACAAACCACTCCACAATTGTTCACTAATTGTGCTGCAACAGTTTAGGACTGACTTATGATTTTACTATGCTGTTATAATTACCACTGAACTCTCTTAGGAGCATGGCTGCTGGAAAGTTTCTTCCGTGGCAACAGATGTAACACTTAGTATGTCATAATAACTATCTATCAGAGTGTGAATGTGTGTGTGAATGGGTGGATTGCAGGATCTGTAAAGCGCTTTGGTCATCAAGAGATGAGAATAAAAGCGCTATATAAGTGAATGCCATTTACCATTACCATTTACCATCTTAGACTGTGAACCTTCCTGTTGTCCTTTCTTAGTTGTTTGGGGGGCCTGTGGTCTATATTAACCATATATTCCATAACCTACATATGTTGAAGCATGTGGAAATGTTTGGTAATTACATATGTAAAGGACTTCACACCTCTGAAAGGACAAAGGGCTCTCACCCGCCGAGTGAGGAACAAAGACGTTCCCGGATGCGGCGGAGGAGACCGGAGGAGCCACCCTCACCCCCTAAGGCGAGGAGAGGAGATACCAAGACAATGGGGGGATTAAGATAATGAGGGATGTCAGCCTTTGTTATGCATGTCTTTTGTTGTGTGCCAGTATAAAGTCAGTGAGCTGGAGACATTCTGTCTCTTTTCCCTTCTGCCACACTCTGCACCAGATGAGACTTGTTAGAAGAGCTGAATATTAAAACTTTGCTTAAAAACCAAATCGCCTCTTCATTTCCAAGCTCCTCTACACCTACAGTGAAATAAAAATTATACTAAAAAATTATTAAATTTTTCTGCAATATACACAGTAACAAATAACCCGCCCCCCCCATGCCGCACACAAAAACGTCGCTATGCAGGACCCTTGTAATTACCGCGATTGGTCAAAAGTCATTTTTATTACTATTTTTATCGATAAAGAATAATTTAGATTATAAGACTTATGTAACCCAGCTGAGAAAATGACCCTTTTACTCACATTTCATTTGTATTAATGAAACTGTGTGATTTTATTTTGAAAAACGGTTATTTTGGGAAGAGGAAGTGTGATCCTCGTTATCCAACTTTTAAATTCCCGTTTCATGGTCACGTTGGGCGATCTTGGTCTTTTCATTCGTTAAGAGCGATATTAGCCCCGCCTTCCGAGCAGAGTGCCGAGGCGCACACCCGGGTTTTCGGTCTTTTGCGATCTGAGAGCGGACGAGAGAGGCTGTGGACAATCTGTGTGGAGGCCTGTGGGTCTTCTTGGTGAGTTACTACTGAAAGGTGCTATAAATGGATCTAAACACTCTCCAAACGCTAATTTGAAACCTTTATTATCCTAAGTTGACGGGAGCACGAGCTTGAGAGGCATGGTGGATGTGTCCTTTGCTGTGTTCACGCTGATATCTCATCTTGGTGAGTAGAAACCAAGTGTGTGATAAAGAGAAGCATGCTAGTGCCATGCTAATGTTAGCATTATGCTAATGCTAATCGCGAGTGGATTTTTTCCTGTTTAAAAGCAATGGAAAAGGCTATTTTTGTGTCTGTATGGTTTTCCTAAATGTGATTTCAGTTCTCAACAGTATGCTGAAGTACTTTTAGTTCTTTTGCACTATTTCTGTCGAATGTAATGTGTAGTTTGATGCTAAAAGCACATTTTGTTGGTTTTCTATGTAAATTCATAGGTTATGCTAAACCCAGTAGCTCAGACAGGGTTTTACTGATTTTAAAAGGGAATATTGGAAGTAAGTTAGTTAGTTAGTTAATTCCTTTCATGCCATGAAGGCGCATAGGGCGGCACCCATCTCCGTTTCTCTGACCCTAGGCCACACAGCTACTGTAAGTAGTGAAAGCTACAGTGGGGGGTCAGTCCACTGGTAGCTCTGTGTGTAACTTTACTTTCCCCGTTCCATTATGCGGAGCACCACGCTAGAAGGCAGAAAGTACCATTTTTATATGGTCTTGTAATGGGACAGTATATTCCCTGGTTATGTGATAAATTAATTGTATTTCATTTCATGATTTACAAAGACAAGGTTAAAAAGGATTAATCATAATTTCATGGTTAAATGATGTAGAGATAAAAAGAGAAATTCATTTAATTGGTTACATGAGAAAAAAAAAGTATTTCATGTACTACCAGAGAGATTGTGAGAAAAGAACACATGCATGTATGATGTAAGATGTGAAATGTGAATTGTAAGATATTACTATATTACTGGATTGTAACAATAGTAATATGAGGGAAGAATTTAAACACTAAGCTATAGTGTTATATAAGAAGAGATTGGAAAATGAATTACTCTAGCTGTAAACAATAATACCATTATTGTTGTGCAGGCTAGGTTTTTTTGGTTGCTGATTAAGAACCTGCTGGATCCTGGATTCTCTCCGAATGGAGATGGCGAGCCTGACCCGAGACCTGAACCTAGACTGAACCGAGATCTGAACCAAGATCTCGATTGAAGAACATCCTTCCTCTCTCCAGTGCACAAAATTCAAAGTGGTAGCAACTCAAGCCGCCGCTTTAAAGAGGAAAAGAAACCTGAGTCTGGTAATACAAGATATCTTGACTGGTCAAACGACTAAAACAAAAAGACAAACAAACACTGAGCTCAGTAGGACATTTTGGGGGTTTTATTTCATGCCGGCCGTTGTTATATTTGTATAGTTGTAAATTGTTTGTATATTTTGTTCTCTTTATCTCTAAAAATAACAGCCATTATTGCTCATTTCTTGCCTCCAGCTATTTCATTCCACACTCATTTTAATTCCCTATTGTAATCCTTACGAACCTAGCAACTGGTCTACACTTAATAATTTCCCTTACCTAATTAACGTAAGGCAAGGGTTACACTTACCTGTCCACAACCGCACTGTCGCTGGTATTGTCCACTGGCATGTGACGATCGTCAGCTATTCCGTTGATCAATGGAAACCTCCGTTGTTTACGTCGTCCAGGTCACCCGACCCAGTCAAGCCATCTACATTTTCATGCACGCCCTTTCGGTTTATTTTGTGAACCATTTTTCAAAACAAGTAAAATAATGGCTAATCTTACCCTGACCCTTCTGCACAGTAACACAAAGGACTGTGCGTCACACAGCGGCGGAGTCAAAAGAGATTTTACGCACGAGAATGCATGGTATTTTACCGGAAATATAAACACTGAACTAGGCATGTAGGATGTCATTGAAGTCAGAAATTGATTGGCTAAACGACATGTCCATCGTCAGATTACTCAGCTTCAATTGGCTCATTGTATTCGCGGTCGTTGATGGGCAGATACTTCTTGCTAGGTTTCCGATCATTGGTTATTCAAGGTTTAAAAACCCAAATCAAGGCTCTTGTTGGTCGAATGAGATGTCAGTCTCATTCTAAACCAGTCAAACACTCCTTTGGCTTTCTGTTTACGGCTGTGTCTGTACTGGAAGACCGGAAATACAGCTTTTTTTTCAGTGCGCACTGAGACGCACTAAGACGCACAGACGTGACAGCCCGCGGAATCTCCCGAGTTCAACCGGTTAATAAAGTGGAATGACACAGGGAATAAGTATTGAACACATGAAGAAAACGAGGTGCAAGAAGGCATAGAAAGCCAAGAAACCAGCTGAAATCCATTAGAATTTAGGAAGCCATCCCATCCCCCATCAGTTCAAATTAATTAGAGCTGGTTAAGTCCTGACTGATGGCCTTTAAAGAGGTCTGTGAATATCACAAAGAACTCATGATGGGTAGAAGCAAAGACCTTTGGCTAGACCTTCGCAACCTTATTGTTGCAAAACATAATGATGGCATTGGTTATAGGTGCATTTCTAAACTGCTGAATGTTGCAGTGAGCACTGTTGGAGCTATCATTCAGAAGTGGAAAGAACATAATTTTACCATAAACCGGCCACGACCAGGAGCTCCTCACAAGATTTCTGACAGAGGAGTCAAAAGAATTATCAGAAGAGTTATCCAAGAGCCAAAGACCACTTGTGGAGAGCTCCAGAAAGATCTGGAGTTAGCAGGTACTGCTGTTTCAAAGAAAACAATAACTAATGCATTCAACCAACATGGGCTCTATGCCCGCTCACCTCACAAGACTCCACTGCTTAAGAAAAAGCATGTTGAAGGTCATTTAAAGTTTGCTGCACAACATTTGGGCAAACCAATAAAATACTGGGAAAATATAGTCTGGTCAGATGAGACCAAAATTGAACTTTCTGGATGCCACAACACACAGCATGTTTAGAGGAGAAACATTCAAGATTCAAAGATTTTATTTGTCAATACTACTATACGTACAGGACATACAGGAGAATTGAAACGACATTTCTCTCTCTCTTCAGTGGTGTGCACAATATTAAAAAAGAAAAGGAAGGAGGGTGGAAAAACAAAAACAGCAGTCTATGTACAGTAATGCTACCCGTAGTGCAAATGGTGACAAAAGATAGACCCAGACATCCCATAGTGCAAATAAAGATAAATGATAAACGATGAGATCCAGCAATCCTATATATAGAAGAGCAGAGCAGTAATACTAGTAGTAGCAAGTTCAATGTGGTAGTGTAGGTGCAGACAGTGAAAGATAGGACTGCAAATGATCAATATTGCAATATCGGGCTTTTATTGAATCTGTTTTATCCTTTTCTTTAGTGTCATGATTTGATGTTAGATAAAACGGAAACAGTGGAAATCCTTAGACCAGGTAGTTAGATGGTCCAGTCATTTGCTTGGGGAGTCACAGCTGAGCATGACATCCCTGTACACCAGACAGGTACAGAGGATTGCTACCTCCATTTTAAATGATGACCCCCACCTTTTGCACTGCCACTTTCGGCATCTTCCCTTCAGACAGAGGGTTGTTGTCCCAAAATGTAAAACCCAGTACTACAAAAACAGCTTTGCTCCTGCTGCTGTCAAAGAGTTGAACAAGATGTAGCAATATATTGCACATAATTTAGTTACCTATTTATCATTTTTTATTTTATATTTATTTATTTTTGTAGGTTTTTTATTTGGGTTTCAAATCTTTTATTGGGTTTTAGACTTTTATTGAGTTTTTAATCTCTTTGACTTAGTTTTTAACTTTTTTAATATGACCCTTCTCTCTTATCGCTTTGTTTTTTTTTCTCTTATCTCTTTGTCTTATGTCCTGATTGGTGGAGCCTTGAATACTTTTACAGTGTTTATAGTCAGCTTCATGTGTGCCTGTGTTTGTGTTCATGTTGAATGTAATTGTGGTTTGTAAATATGTGTCTAAAAGGATGTCACCTGACTGCAAAACAAATCTACCTGTGGGTACAAATAAAGTAACCTGAACCTGAACCTGATAACAGACAGCAGCAGATATGGCCTTTGTGCAAATGGTTGCAGTAAAGTGCAGAGACATACAGCTGCAAATGTATTACTGTTGGTGTGCCAGTCTCAGAAATGGCACTGCACATCCCATCATGGTGTGGGGGGGTGTTTCAGCACATTCTACAGGCAGACTTCATATAATTGAAGGGAAGATGAATGGACAAATGTTCAGAGACATCCTTGATAATCTTTTGCCATCTGTCAAGATGCTGAAGATGAAACGAGGGTGGACATTTCAGCAGAACAATGATCCCAAACACACAGCTAAGAAAACTCTCAACTGGCTCCAGAGAAGGAAACGAATGGGCTAGAATGGCCCAGTCAGTCACATGACCTGAATCCAATTGAAAATCTATGGAACGAACTGAAGATCAGAGTTCATACAAGACACCCACAGAACCTTCAAGATTTGAGTTTGTGTGGAAGAATGGGCTAAAATCACCCCTGAGCAATGCCTCCGCCTAGTTTCTCCATACAGGAGGCATCTGGAAACTGTTATTACCAACAGAGGCTTTTCTACTAAATATTAAAAGAATTTCACCAAGTGTGTTCAATACTTATTCCCTGTGTCATTCCACTTTATTAAATATAACTTGCTTTGTGAAGACAGTTGTCTTGATTTCTTTGTATGTATGGATTACTTGGGTTATTACTGATATCTGGTGAAAATCTCAGGTCAATGGCTCCATCAGAAATAATGTTTAATGAGAAAAATGTTGACATGTTCAATACTTATATTCTCCGTTGTATATCCACTGGAATGCATCTTTAAACTATTTTTTTTATTAATATATAATTTTTTTTTGAGAATATAAGGACTTTAATTCCCTCATTAATCCTTCATCAATCAAGCAGGCAAAAGATCTGGAGTTGATTCCAAGTGTGGCATTTGCATTTGGAAGCTGCTGCTTTGAGCCCACAGCAAGTCGTCCAAGGGTCAAAGGGGTTCTCAGTGGAAACGAAATAGAACATCCTTAAGCTGAAAAAAAAAAGAAATCCATCAGAGAGATAGCGGAAATGTTAGAAGTGGTCAAATGAACAATTTCTTAAATTCTGACAAAGAACACACTGGTAAGCTCATTAAATCAAAAAGGCCTGGATGTCCATGGAAGACTACAGTGATGGATGATCGCAGAGTCTTTTCCATGGTGAAGAAAAACCCCTTCACAGCACCCACCCAAGTGAAGAACACTCTCACGGAAATGGGTGTGTTAGGATCTAAGTCTGCCATGAAGAGAAAAATTCACGAGAGTGCATGCAAACAAGGTACAAACTTTTAATCAGTCTCAAAAATAAAAAGGCAAGATTAGGCTTTGCCAAAAAAAAACACCTAAAGAAGCCAGCCCAGTTCTGGAACAGTATTCTTTGGACAGATGAAATGAAGATTAACCTGTACCAAAATGATGGGAAGAAGAAAGTATGGAGAAGTCTTGGAATGGCTCATGATCCAAAGCACACCACATCTTCTGGAAAACGGGGTGGAGGCAGTGTGGTGCATGAGCATGCATGGCTTCCAATGGCACTGGGTCACTACACCGTATTCCAAATTATTATGCAAATAGTCCTTTTTTCCTAAATAGTCGATACAAATATCACTATCATTTTCAAGTCATCAGCCATTAGAGCATAATTCAAATTTTACTGAACAAACCTCCCAATGATTACAATTTTTTTGCAAAAATAAAAAAAACCCTCAAAATGCACTGTTCCAAATTATTATGTACAACAGAGTTTCAAAACATTGTGTTGGTTGTAAAGAATTGAAAATGGTCATTTGTTGAATTTGCAGCATTAAGAGGTCATATTTACTGAAATCAAAAGCTATTTCAATCAAAAACATCTTAAAAGGCCAAGTTACATGTGAACATAGGACACCTTCTTTGACATAACCTTCACAATTCTTGCATCCATTGAACTTGTGAGTTTTTGGAGAGTTTCTGCTTGAATTTCTTTGCAAGATGTCAGAATAGCCTCCCACAGCTGCGGTTTCGATGTGAACTGCCTCCCACCCTCATAGATCTTTTGCTTGAGGATGCTCCAAAGGTTCTCAATAGGGTTGAGGTCAGGGGAGGATGGGGGCCACACCATGCGTTTCTCTCCTTTTATGCCCATAGAAGCCAATGACACAGAGGTATTCTTTGCAGCATGAAATGGTGCACTGTCATGCATAAAGATAGTTTTGCTACGGAAGGCACAGTTCTTCTTTTTGTACCATGGAAGAAAGTGGTCGTCAGAAACTCTGTAGACTTTGCTGAGGTCATTTTCACACCTTCAGGGACGCTAAAGGGGCCTACCAGCTCTTTCCCCATGATTCCAGCCCAAAGCATGACTCCGCCACCTCTTTGCTGATGTCGCAGCCTTGTTGGGACATGGTGGCCATCCACCAACCATCCACTACTCCATCCATTTGAGCCATGCAGGGTTGCATGGCACTCATCAGTAAACAGTACAGTGGTGTGAAAAAATGTTTGCCCCCTTCCTGATTTCTCATTTTTTTGTATGTTTGTCACAGTTAAATGTTTCAGATCATCAAGTAAATTTAAATATTAGACAAAGATAACATAAGTAAACACAAAATGCAGTTTTTTAATGAACGTGTTTATTATAAAGGGTAAAAAAAAAAATCCAAACCTACATGACCCTGTGTGAAAAAGTGATTGCCCCTAAACCTAATAACTGGTTGGGCCACCCTTAGCAGCAACAACAGTAATCAAGCATTTGCAGTAACTGGCAATGAGTTTTTTATAGCGCTGTGGAGGAATTTTGGCCCATTCATCTTTGCAGAATTGTAATTCCGCCACATTGGAGGGTTTTCAAGCATGAACCACCTTTTTAAGGTCATGCCGCAGCATCTTAATTGGATTCAGGTCAGGACTTTGACTCCCAAGTCTTCATTTTGTTTTTCTTAAGCCCTTCAGAGGTGGACTTGCTGGTGTGTTTTGGATAATTGTCCTGCTGCAGAACCCAAATGCGCTTCAGCTTGAGGTCATGAACAGATGGCCGGACATTCTCCTTCAGAATTTTCTGGTAGACAGCAGAATTCATGGTTCCATTTACCACGGAAAGTCTTCCAGGTCCTGAAGCAGCAAAACAGCCCCAGACCATTACACTACCACCATCATATTTTACTGTTGGTATGATGTTCCTTTTTCTGAAATGCTGTGTTACTTTTTTGATGGATGTAATGGGACACATACCTTCCAAAAAGTTCAAGTTTTGTCTCGTCAGTCCACAGAGTTTTTTCCCAAAAGTCTTGGGGATCATCAATAGGTTTTCTGGCAAAACTGAGATGAGCCTTTATGTTCATTTTGCTCAGCAGTGGATTTTGTCTTGGAACTCTGCCATGCAGGCCATTTTTGTCCAGTCTCTTTCTGATGGTGGGGTCATGAACACTGACCTTTACTGAGGCAAGTGAGGCCTGCAGGTCTTTGGATGTTGTAGGGTCTTTTGTGACCTCTTGGATGAGTCGTCGCTGAGCTCTTGGGGTAATTTTGGTCAGCCGTCCACTTCTGGGAAGGTTCACCAGTGTTCCATGTTTTCGCCATTTGTGGATAATGACACTCTCTGTGGTTCGCTGGAGTCCCAAAGCTTTCGAAATGGTTTTATAATCTTTTCCAGACTGATATATCTCAATGACTTTGTTTCTCATTTGTTCCTGAATTTCTTTGGATTGCAGCGTGATGTTTAGCTTTTGAAGATCTTTTGGTCTACTTCACTTTGTCAGGCAGGTCCTATTTAAGTGATTTCTTGATTGAGAACAGGTGTGGCAGTAATCAGACCTGTGTGTGGCTAGATAAATTGAACTCAGCTTTCCGAAGATGTGATAAACCACAGTTAATTTATGTTTTAACAAGGAGGGGCAATCTCGTTTTCACATAGGGCCATGCAGGCTTGGATTTTTTTTACCCTTGATAATAAACACCTTCAATTAAAAACTGCATTTTGTGTTTACTTATGGTATCTTTGTCAAGTATTTAAATTTGTTTGATGATCTGAAACATTTAAGTGTGACAAACATACAAAAAAAATGAGAAATCAGGAAGGGGACAAACACTTTTTCACACCACTGTATTTCTGGGCCCACTGCAACCATTTTTACTTGTGAGCATTGGTTAGGGGTGGCCGAATAGTAGGTTTATGCACAACTGCAAGCCTCTGGAGGATCCTACACCTTCAGGTTCGTGAGACTCCAGAAGCACCAGCAGCTTCAAATACCTGTTTGCTGTTTTGTCATGACATTTTAGCAGCTGCTGTCTTAATCCGATGAATTCGTCTGGTAGAAAGTTTCCTCATTATGCCTTTATCTGCACAAACCTGTCTTTGCACTGAATCGGCAGCAAATTTCTTCACAGTACAATGATAACGCTTTTTTCATGAAATATCTTATAATATAATAATATTATAAGATTTTCATACTTTTATTATAAGATTTTCATACTTAATATTTTCATACTTTGTTCAAGGCATTGCACTATTTGACGCTTTTTGGTAGCTGAGAGGGTCCTTTTTTTCTTTCCCATATTGCTTGAAACCTGTTGCATACTTAATAATGTGGAACGTCCTTCTTATGTAGTTTTCCTTTAATTGGGCTCACCTGGCAAACTAATTATGACAGGTGTTTAAGATTGATATCAGTGATCCAAAGAGCCCTGAGACACAATACCATCCATGCATTTAATTGAAAAACAAAAAACTGAATGTTTATGACACTAAAATCCTATTTGCATAATAATTTGGAACATGGTGTAGTGTTTATTGATGATATGACAGAAGCAGAATTCTGAAGTTTATAGGGATTTAGGGCCGTATTACAAGGATGTGGTCAATTGTCAGTTGTCAGTGACGCATAATGTGTTTATGGACGTTTCCAAGTTCATTTCCTTATCACAACAGCGCAAAAACAAAATTTCCACCAGTTACAAGGTGCAAAGAGGCCAGTCTAATTATTCAGAGGTGTGTTTTGGATAATCAATCCAAAGTGCTTCTGTCCATCTCTTTAATACACAGAGGTACATTATCTAAAGTGAACTCTGACCATGATGGTTAAAGAAGGGTTTTGCGCTGGCCAAAGCCCATGCATCTGAGCAAAAATGCACGCGATAGTAACGCTGCTTGGTAATAAGGGAGACATCAATTGCAGTTGATGCCCAGTTAGTTATTTTAGAGAGAACAAACAGTTAAGAATTCTGGGCTGAAACATCAGCGAATGGTTTAATGTAGTGTGCACAAATGCAACACACAGACATGAATGGGTTTGAAACTTAAGGAGAAGAGGATGATGCCTGTGCAAACTTTCATAAACTTTCATTAATGATGGCGCGGAAGTCACTCCCGGCCCATGGGGAAATTCAGAGCTCCCTCTCCTATTGCTTTCGCTGTTCAAGGGTCTCCTCCGTTGGGGGCGGGGGGGGGGGGGGTCTGCCAAGGTTTGTGACCCTCTATCCCAGTCCCTCGAGGGTGGGAGGGAAAGAGTAGATTTGGCGTGGCTTCCAGTCCACTGCTGATCCCCGCCACAGAGTGAGCCTGCTCTTGGCGTCCCCTCCCGGGGAGTGATGGGTGATAGTCAGGGAGCTTGTTGGGGGACAACCGTGACGTAAGCACGATGCTGGTGGCCTCATCCCGGCTGGAAACCCAGGGGTGCACGGCTGAGGCAGATGTGGATGCATCTCCTGTCTCTCTGGAGAGTTAAAGTGAAAAGTAAAACGCCACACACTCCTTGTTCATTCATTTACTGTATTCCCCTAAAAATAAACACATCAATGCCTAATAAGTCCGTGATGAAAAGGAAAATGTGGATGGATTAATAGTCTTCAGACTGACACACCTCCCTCCATGAGCTGCACATCCACAATGGAATGCACACATTCTCACTGTTCAGCCAGTCCCCTTAAAAAAATCCTTCATTAATGTCTAATCTATAGACTCCAATGGTAAGTCTGCAATTAAAATGAGAGTGTGGATGAAATAAAAAAAATATTTAGTGTGTGATCAGAGTATAAATAAAATGACGGGCAATTATATTTTGACTGTTACAACTCTCTCTCCATTAAAATAACAGAAAATCCCCACACATGCTGTTTCCTCATGAGCTCCAGAGCTGCGCGATTTCAAAACACGCCATTTAATGAAATGGCATTAAACACTGCACTTCTGATGACAGATCTCCTTTTGCCTGATGAAAAGCAGATTGTTGTGAAATACCACATAATGGTGATACACATGAGATTGTGCACCACCACATCTCTTTGAAATAAGTCTCCAACTCCAACCGCAAAGTGGGCGCACTGTCTACTAGTAATTAGATGGCATGATGCAAAGCATAAAAAAACAGACAATGTGCTGGCAGAAACTAACAAAAACACTGGCGTACGGTGGAAAGTCTGTCAGAAAAGTCCACTGATGACCGTCAAAATAGGGCCCATACTGTCTGCTCAGATTCAGACAAAAACAGCAAAGTTAACTGGATGGCACTTCACAGTACAGATGGACAGTGACCCAAAACACACTGCAAAAAGAACCCACAAGTTTTTTTTAAGGCAAAGAAGTGGAATATTCTGCAATGGCTGAGTCAATCATCAGATCTCATGCCAAATGAGCATGTGTTTCACTTGCTTAAGACAAAACTTAAGACAGAAAGACCCACAAACAAACAACTGACAGGTGCAAAGGAGGTAACCCAGCGTTTGGTGATGTCCATGGGTTTCAGACTTCAGGCAGTCATTGCCTCCAGAGGATTCTCAACAGAGTATTAAAAATGAACATTTTATGTATGGTAATGTTAATTTGTCCAATTACTTTTGAGTACCTGAAATGAGGAGATTTTGTATAAAAATGGTTGCAATTCCTAAACCATAACTCCAATCTGGATGTGAATACCCCCCAAATACAGCTGAGAGTCTGCACTTTAAGCCCACATTGGCTATATGAACATATCTTGAATATGCTTTGGTAATCAGGTAAAATAACAAAACTTGTGCCAGTGTCCAATACATAAGTGTCAATAACAGAACAAGCAGTGAAAGCTGAACCCCCAAAAATGTTAACAGTAAACTATTAAACAAGATCACAGCCAGGGATAATCAACCATGAAACTTAAAGCTAACCCTTCTCATGTCAGTGATTTAACAGGGCTTTCTTATTTCTGCTGCAGCAGTGATTTTGTGTCTCTCCATCGTTCAGTCTTTCATCCAGATGTGAGTGAATGCGAGTCATTTGTATAGAATGAATTAGAGTGTATCTGGGTCAGGCAACACACTCCCTCAGTTAAAGCTGCAGAATCTTGCTATAGTAGACAGCCGTTATATAAGAAACACAAGCTGGCCAGTTCAGCTGAGGAAAAACTGCATTTGCATGTGTAAGACCGCTCGCACCATAGACTGCCTCAGTGCTAATATTCATTCTTTCATACCAGCAGTGTTTCACTGACAGTCTTATTTTTTTTTAAACTTTTAAATTTTTTACCTTGTGCAGGCTGAGCATAAAAAGGGGACCAAATATGCTTGAAAAGTATATTACAGTCAAGTTTTTCAAGACACCATTCATTTACATTTTCTCTTTCACCTCTCTTAAAGGAGCACTCAGGAGGTACAGCCATGCTTAATTCAGTGGTGGATAAAAATCCTAACACCGACCATCAGCAGCAAACTTCTAAATTAGAGCATACGTACCTTGTTGAAAAAGGCAACTTCATCATCATTTACAGCATTTCCCCATTAAACTAGAATTGCTCTCAACAGAGATGCAGACCCACACCCTGGAGCCCTGTCCTAATTGGGGTGGAAGTCAATGGTAGATCACTCCGGATTGTAATGGGAATGTCCAGATTAACTAGAATCAGACCCTACCAATCTTCAGGGTCAAAGGCAGGGTCAAGGTCATTCCATATTTGAATGCTGTGTGACATGATTGCTTATATTCTATATTCTATTATATAAACAGCTTTGTTCACCAGGCCATCAGGACCCTGAACTCGGGCCACAGTCCCCCCCCCCCCCCCCGACCGAAACACACTCACCCACACAATAACTACCTCAGCTGTTGGCACAGAAAGACTTGGCACATCAACAGTAATTACATCTACTGCTATATGTCTCTGCACCTTACTGCAACCATTTGCACAAATGCCATACCCGCTGCTGTCTGTGTTATTGCAATATTGATCATGTGCAATCCAATCTGTCACTGTCTGCACCTACACTATTGCACTGAACTTGCAGTTGCGGGTATTACGGCTCTACTTCTTCTGTAAATAGGATTGCTGGGTTTTATCTTTTATCTTTATTTGCACTACAGGTAGCATTACTGTACATAGACTGCGGTCGTTGTTTTTCATCCTTATTCCCTCTTTTCTTATATTGCACACGCCACTAAGAGAGAGAGAAACCACATTTAATTCTCCTGTATGTCCTGTATGTATGGAAGCATTGACAAATAAAAATCTTTGAATATTCAAATTCTGCTAGCACTAAACCTGATGATAAAGGCATATTTAAAGGACAGGGTCTGAAGTAACCCCACAGCACCATTCTAATATGTGCACAGATTTCTTGCCCTGAGGTCTGGTAATAAAGTAACTATTGGCCAAAACTGATTTTGACCTTTTGTGACCCTCTGACCTTGATCTTTGACCTTGTGACCCCGGAAACATAGCAACACATGCTAAGATGATATACAAGGTGTTATACAAGGTTCACTCGTACATCACATTTGGTGACTCTAGTGTCATTCTTTCTCAAGTTAGACAAATGGACACGAGAAGACGACGACCCTATCCATGCCTTGACTCTGTCGGCATGGGTAATGAACAACTCCATCTAAGGAGAAAGGCTGGGAATGGGCAACAGGACTAAAAACTGCACTGCCACCCTGGAATCATGTTCAAGACCAGTGGTTCCCCACCTGGATGGTTGGAACATTCATATAATTTCACTGTTTTTTAATTGGTTAAAAAATTGCAAATAATTTGCCATTGTTGTGCATGGGTGCCTACAGAACACAACAACGGCAAGTTATTTGCAATTTTTTGGACCAATTAAGAAGTTAAATTAGAACATTTCCCACAGCAACCTGAATGTTCCAGGGGCCCAGGTTGGGAACCACTGGTGTAAACTGTAAAGTAGTCAGTGTACAGCTTGTATAACAATTTAAATTTGTTGTCCCCTCAAAATAACTAAACAGACAGCCATTAATGTCTAAACCGCTGGCAACAAAAGTGGGTACACCCCTAACTGAAAATGTCCAAATTGTGCCAGAAGTGTCAATATTTTTGTGTGGTCACCATTATTTTCCAGCACTGCCTTCACTCTCTTGGGCATGGAGTTCACTAGAGCTCCACAGGTTGCCACTGGAATCCTCTTCCACTCCTCCATAACAACATCGTGGTGTTAGGGACCTTGCGTGCCTTCACCTTCTGTCTGAGGATGCCCCACAGATGCTCAATAGGGTTTAGGTCTGGAGACATGCTTGGCCAGTCCATCACCTTTACCCTGACGACCACTGCCTTTAGCAAGGCAGTGGTCGTCTTGGAGGTGTGTTTGGGGTCGTTATCATGTTGGAATACTGCCCTGTTGCTAAGTTTCCGAAGGGAGGGGATTATGCTCTGCTTCAGTATGTCACAGTACATGTTGGCATTCATGGTTCCCTCAATGAACTGTAGCTCCCCAGTACCGGCAGCTCTCATGCAGCCCCAAAACATGACACTTCCACCACCATGCTTGACTGTAAGGCAAGACACACTTGTCTTTGTACTCCTCAGCTGGTTGCCACCGCACACACTTGACACCATCTGAGCCAAATAAGTTTATGTTGGTCTCATCAGACCACAGGACATGGTTCCAGTAATCCATGTCCATAGTCTGCCTGTTTTCAGCAAACTGTTTGCGGGCTTTCTTGTGCATCATCTTTAAAAGGGGCTTCCTTCTGGGACCACAGCCATGCAGACCAATTTGATGCATTGTGCAGTGTATGGTCTGAGCACTGACAGGCTGAACCCTCACCCCTTCAACCTCTGCAGCAATGCTGGCAGCACTCATATGTCTACTTTCAAAAGACAACCTCTGGATATGATGCTGAGCATGTGCGCTCAACTTCTTTGGTCGACCATGGCGAGGCCTGTTCTGAGTGGAACCTGTCCTGTTAAACCGCTGTATGGTCTTGGCCACCATGCTGCAGCTCAGCTTCAGGGTGTTGGCAATCTTCTTATAGCCTAGGCCATCTTTATGTAGAGCAACAATTCTTTTTTTCAGATCCTCAGAGAGTTCTTTGCCATGAGGTGCCATGTTGAACTTCCAGTGACCAGTATGAGAGCGTGTGAGAGCGATAACACCACATTTAACACACCTGCTCCCCATTCACACCTGAGACCTTGTAATACTAACGAATCACATGACACCGGGGAGGGAAAATGGCTAATTGGGCACAATTTGTACATTTTCACTTAGGGGTGTACTCACTTTTGTTGTCAGCAGTTTAGACATTAATGGCTGTGTGTTGAGTTATTTTGAGGGGACAGCAAATTTACACTGTTATATAAGCTGTACATTGACTACTTTACATTGTATCAAAGTGTCATATTTTTAGTGTTGTCCCATGAAAAGATACAATAAAATATTTACAAAAATGTGAGGGATGTACTCACTTTTGTGAGATACTGTACTTGTTTTTTTTAACTGATTTCACTAGGGACCAAAATGGATTTTAACATTTTATGACCCTGTGACCTTGACATTTAACCTTTAGACCCCAAGAGTGTAGCCATAGGTGCTAGAACCAAGGTCAACCTATGTACCAAGTTTGGTGACCCTAGCTTCATTGTTTTCTCAAGTCACAGTTCAGACAGACAAACAAATGGATTAATAGAGACAACTGCCATCCCCACGCAACTCTGTCAGCGTGGGCAATAAAAACAAAGATGCTTTCTATCGCCAACATTTTTTCTATCTATTAAAAACATACAGCATATACTAAAAATTAAAAAAGTACCATTTATACTACGAAAACCTTTAGTCTAAAAACAGCTGTTGCGGTGCATGCACAACACACACTCAACTTTATTAATGCACATGTGCCAGATAGCTCACCATTTTAAGAGTGCTGAATCCTTATATACATGGTGAGAAGTAGGCCATATGAGGAAGATGCTATTCTCCTTGATAACAAAAATGATCAAAAAGCATCCCTTTGTCATCCTTCCATCCCCATCCCCATAAAGAGTGCAAGGAAGAAGTTTATACAGGGCAACTGAATATGTCAGTGTTTTCTAACTCATTGCTTATGGTAAATTTGTGGCTTGATAAATTGTAAATTTGCTTCTTTTATCATATTTTTGCATCTTTATTCTTGCATCTTTATTCCCCTTATTCTTACACCTTTATTTATTTTTTGCACCTTTACTTAAAAAAGTTGCAACGTAACTTAAAATTGCAGAATCATATTAGTAATACAAGTTTTTGGTGAGACTGGACTCACTAGAAATACCTGGCTAAGAATAGGAAAAAGGTTGAGGTAGGAAAAGGTGAGGGTGTCGTTTATACATGTTGTAACTCCACCATGTCATTTCATGTCATAATTACACAATCACAAGAGGTTGCTTCATGTCAAAATGTACAGTGGTGATCAAAATTGGAGAACAATGTATCAATACTTGATTTATTCTGAAATATTGTTATTCTTCATTGTTCAGGATTTGACAGAATATCAGCTGTGGCTATACCACTGCTGTACTCGTGTATATATATATATATATATATATATATATATATATATATATATATATATATATACTGTATATACTGTATATACTGTATATATATATATATATATATATGTATGTATTTTAAATGATCAAGGCACGTGAACACAAACATTTATTTTGTTAAAAAAACAGTGAGCAAAATTAGAGGATAAGGACCTGTACTTACTGTATATAGCGCTTTTTCTAGTCTCAAAGAATACTCAAAGCGCTTCACTAGTACTAACCTTCTATTCTAAGGACCTATAGGAGACAGGATTTATGACTTACTGTATATGTACAGCGGAGATCAAAATTAGAGAACAATGTATTAATACTTGATTTATTCTGAAATATTGTTATTCTTCATTGTTCAGAATTTGACAGAATATCAGCTGTGGCTATATACTGCTGTATTAGCATTTTTTTTTAAAATAACCAAGGCACTTCAACACAAACATTTATTTTGTAAAAAAACAAAACAAAGAAAACAAAAAAAGCAATGAGCAAAATTAGAGAACAGTAACCACTGTATCAGAAGAGAAGATTTAAACAATTTTTTTTAGAGCTAGGATTCAAAAATTCATAGGAAGTGTAGACGTCTTTGCTTTGAATGACGTCAGCACATCTGCACCCACAGGACATCACTGGTTTCTCACTCTGTTCTGGTTTGGGGGACAGGATTATGGGAAGACTCTCAATGGAGAATTGTTTCAACGTTGCAGCTGGAATTACTCGCCAGTTCACTGCTGAACAGGGCAAGGATCTGCCTTGGCACACAGTGTCTCTCCGTTTAAGACAATCTGGACTCAAATCTCATTCTGCAGTGACCAAACCTCTCATCAGCAGAAAGAATAAAAAGGCTAGACTTGACTTTGCTGAGAAGCATGTTGTGTGGACAGAGAACTGGTCCAGAGTGCACTTCAGTGATGAGAATAAGTTCAATTTATTTGGGTCTGATGGGAAACAAATATGTTCAGCGTCAAACTGGGGGAAGACTGAACCCAACGTGTGTAAAGAAGTCAGTTAAATTTGGAAGAGGAAGTGTCATAGTTTGGGGGATGTTTTCTGCAGCAGGAGTTGGACCTTTTGTACAGCTGCATGCCAGGGTGAATGCAAATGTTTATGTGAACCTCCTTCGGCAACATGCAGTTCCTTCACTGCAACTGTCTCCCAATCAGCCTGCAATTTTTATGCAAGACAATGCTGCCTGTCACACTGCAAAACGGGTTAAACAGTTCCTTGAATCTAACTATCTAGCTTGTGGCGATAGTGGCTCAGGAGGTAGAACAAGTCGTCCAATAACCGGATGGTTGGCGGTTTGAATCCCGCTCTCCCCAGATATCCTGCCATTGTGTCCCTGGGCAAGACACTTTACCCACATTGCCTCCAGTGTCCATAACACTGGGTATGAATGTGTATAAATGTTTGGAGGTAGCCGGAGAGGCCGTTGGCGTGAATTGGCAGGCACATTTCTGTCAGCCTGCCCCAGTGAATGAATAATGTATCCATTTGTAAAGCATCTTTGAGTGTCTATGATAAAGTGCTATATACATCTGATGCATTATTATTATTATTAGAAACAGTGAAATGGCCAGCCCAGAGTCCAGATCTAAACCCCACAGAGAATCTCTGGAAAATCATTGGTGACAAAGTAATGGCTAAGAAACCCACTACAGTTACCGAACTGTGGAAGAGACTGCAAGAAGAATGGACCAAGATCAAATCAGAGCAGTGTGAGAAACTAGCAATGTCCTGTGGGCGCAGATGTGCTGACGTCATTCAAAGCAACATTTCCTATTAATTTTTGATTCCTATAGCCCTAAAAAAAAAAAAAAAAAAACATTGTTTAAATCTTCTCTTCTGACACAGTGGTTACTGTTCTCTAATTTTGCTCACTGTTTTTTTTTTTGTTTGTTTTGTTCTTTGTTTTTACAAAATAAATGTTTTTGTTGAAGTGCCTTGGTTATTTAAAAAAACAAACAAACATGCTAATACAGCAGTGATATAGCCACAGCTGATATAGAGGGTATGCACATGATGTCAGAAAACAGGACTCATGGCAGTTACAAAACACTGAGTGGCAAAAATGAGTGGCAGCATTAGGGTGTATGCAGTAAAACACGAAAAATACACACAGTAATCGCCCACAGTAGTACACATAGTACCTCCTTGCATTGCAGAGAGCTAATCTTATCATTCCATCTTGTATTAATTGACAAAAAACAGATAAATAATTAAAGGCTCAGAACCAGTTCTTCACTTATTTGTGCTCTTACCCACACATCACTACAGTTCACTAAACAGTGTGCTATCAACATCTAAACTTAAAAAAAGGCAGTCTGTGTACTGCTGTGACTAAATATTTTGTGTGATTTTCATGTTTTACTGCATACAAACTAAAATTGCCTCATGTGTTTGCCACTCAGTGCTGGGTAACTATGGTAACTGTTCTATAACGGCTAAGAATTCTGTTCCAATGCATCCCTTCTATTCTGTCAAATTCTGAACAATGAAGAATAACAATATTTCAGAATAAATCAAGTATTAATACATTGTTCTCTAATTTTGATCTCCACTGTACATATAGGTCATAAAACATGCTGGTAAAAACAATATAGGACATTTTTTGTTGCAGAATAGTTTGGTGACAGACAAAATTACTTTCAGCTGACGGCCGATTCCTAATTGCTACACAGTAACATCTATACAGTCCCTTTCCTGTCTCTGTCCTGAAGATGTCTTGAATAAGTATTTAACAGTACAGACAACAGGAACCATCAACAGAATGAAGGATTTTAAGATACATACTGTATACAGTGTTATAGAGAGTACCTCTGGATCGCACTGGGGCACAGCCAAAACCAAGACAAGCCAAAGCCATGGCGAGCAGCTACATCTGCAGTCTCCTTTTCTTCTTTCCTTCTTGGTTTTAATGTCACACCTCCTTTTTTCTGCAGACTTCTTATCTGTTCCTCAGCAGTACCACATTATTTTTGCTTGCAGACCTCCTTACACATTCCTCTGCACGTCCAGTGTCCAGACTAACATCTGCAGACAAACTCACCCCCTCCTCCCCCTCACCATCCACCTGCTCTCTATGCTCTGCTTCAGCTGACCCAACACATAACAAAAATGAATACCTCTTCTTTGTCGGCAAAACTTATAAGGTAACACATTTCGATAATCAATAATAAGACAAACCACAAATGGCCTGCCATAATCACAAAACCAAATTTCCCTATTCCCTGTCCGTTCCCGAAAAGTTTCACCCCCATCCACCCGTGTCAAATGGTAGGGTCCTGCCTTGACTTGGCCTGTCCCTGACTGTAATCTCTTTATGATGCTGTAATATTTGGAGGGAGGGAGGGTTCCGTCACAAAGTATTAATGCATTAATCCACCACATGCTGGGAATATGTATCAGCATGATCTAAGAGTTAGATTCTGCTGCATTAAAGTCACTGTTTTTACAATCAAATGGTTCATAAACGGTTCATTACATCAACATTTAGTCAAATATTTGAGAACCCTATATAAAGTCTTTGTAAGTCAGAAGTGTCAGAAATCAACATCTCCATGTGATTGCACAGTAAATGGCACACAGTCACAAACAGAGAGAGAGTCCAGTAATCTCCTGTAATCTAGATCTCTGACTTTGGAGCTGGTGAAGCTGGCAGTCCATTCACAAAGCTTTCAGCTTGCTTTTCAGACACACCAGCACTGTCTGAACACACATGGACACTGACCACACGTCAGGACACGCTTCTCTGCAGCAGTCAGTATCTGCACAGAGACCATGTGGCTGTGAATATTAAATGTACGATTGCTCCTTGTGGCTAACCTCGAATATTTACGGCCTATTCCCTAAACAGGACTACTGGGAGGCTCTTAATAGCTTGGCTTTGGTTGTGGTCCTGAACGATCTGTGAAACATCTGTGCTACATCTGTGCTATATCACAGACCTTTCAATTGCTTTGTAACCTGAGCTTCTAAGGTATGACCCTATTGGCCTGTTCAACTTGAGAAGATTAGGCTGTGTGTCCACCAAACACGTTTTTTGTCGCCCAACTGCCCTGAACGTCTTTTTTTCAATGTTTGTGCACTGCGCTCTGGAAAGAAAAGTCTGCCCTGTATCCTAGCAACAGGTTGTCACTCACAGCTCAGCACTTCCGCTTTTCCTATGGTCAGACTTTCTACTTATTTTTTAATATCAGTCTCTAAATAACAATGGACAGGAAACGTATTCTGGCATTGGTAGCAGCTCTGGATGAAAAATATGATGACACAGAAAAGAAAACGTGTCTGGGTACAGACATCAACCGGACTTGTACAGGAGAACTGGACACTGAACTTGTACCAGAGTTCTGCCTTGATGGTGCCCGTTTCAAGGAGTATTTTAGATTGTCCTGTGTAGGGCTGTCGCGGTAGAGGAATTTCCCCTGCCGTGACGGTGGACAGCTCAACACCACGGTATGCGGTATTATTGCAAATGTTTTTCAGACCCTGTGGTCTCAAAGTCCCTGCAGCTTCGCTGTCAATTAGTGTGCGGCGCTCAGGTCTTGCTACAGTCATGAGTTGCTGATTCTGTTAAAAAAAAACAAAACTCAGATCGTTTTCATAAAGTAGTGGCGGTAACTCCAGCATTTCAACTAGGGCATGTGGACTGGTTGGAGAGAGCGGCGACGTCCAGCTTATTTAAACAGGACAGACTCCGTGCAGGACTCTGCCTGTCTCTCCATCGTGATTTTTGGACAATGTTGCCGCTGTCCGAAAAATCCCATTCACACAGCAAACAAGCAATGCACTCTGCAGTAGCTGTTTCAGACCTTAATCGTCCGGCTCATAAACACTCCTCTCAGAAGGAACCCAACCAGCCATTATTTTATTAAATTTAAGATATTTTCTCACCTCGTTTTCCCCCATCTGCCAAAAGCAAGCTCACAAAAAAAAAAAATAATAAAAAAAAAATAACACGCTTTATGCCCTTTCAGTGCTCAACAAATTTGGTTTATTAGTAGAGTATAAATGTGTACATTTTTTGTTTTGACCCTACAAAAGTGTCAGTTTTTAAAACATTATAGGCTATGCTTTATTGCTGACCACATGAGAGACTCAATACAGTGCGTATGGAGAGCAACCATATGTGAGACAACCATGGAGAACAACAATTTGTCTTTTTTTTTTTTTTTGAACAATGGTAAAAAACAAAGTAACGCACTGTATTTATTCTGATTTTTTTAAACTGTTTCTGTAAAACTGCAGAGTACCTATGTGGGAAAAAATCATGCCAAGGAAACAGTGAAAAACTCATGCAGCATCATGCACTGATTGTTTAAAGACTATAAACGGATAAATGAACGAAATGAACACGAAGGATCAAGTCATTTCAGGCTGTCATGTCTTTGTTGTGCGCCAGGAAAACCAGCATGTTAACCTTGTGTGGTTTCAGAGAGGATTGGAGCGGTGTAACAATGTTTTCAGCAGCACTGAAAACTCTTCCTGATGGCGTGCTTGTTGCACAGATGCACATGTATTTGCAAGCAACTTTGGAGAGAAGAGGAAATCTATTCTGGTTGTCTCGCCACCAGGCAAGTGGATCTGCATTAGAGTCAAATGGTTTCTCCACTGTGTTAAGTGGAACCATCTCCTCAACAAGATACCGAGTAACAGCATGTGTAAGGTACTTATACCGCTCACTGTCACGGTTGTATTTAGTAATTCGTCCAAACGCTTCCACCACTCCTAACTGCCTGCTGGAGCCTGTGTGGAGTCTGTCTGGAGAGTGCGCCATACAGTGCTGGCGGCGGCAGCTGGACTTCTATGGCTGGATGGTAGCAAGCTAGGTGAGACCTCAAATTTGTCGTATTTCCCCATTTTACTGGGACCTTTTTAGCACAGATTTTGCATATTGCCTCTTCTAAATTAGCTGGCTCTCCTTTTTCATTCGGCTCAAAACCGAAATGTTCCCAAACCGGCGATGATGTCTTTAGCTTGGCAACCAGCGCAACTGCTGTCTTTTTTTAAAAACTTTTGCACCCGGCACTCTGAAAGCTTCCACAGCTTCCAGAGTGTCATGTGCAAAAATGCTGCCGGCAATAAAAATATACTTAACTTTTAAAATGTATTTAATATTCAATAGGGGCACACAAGTAAATAACAAGATTTAGCCACACAAAAAAAGTGAACACCGCAGTTGTTGCGGTTGCTCGTTTTCCTCTGTGGTAGGTGTGTCCATACCGCGGTATTACATAATTGTGGTTATCGTGACAGCCCTAGTCCTATGTCCTGTTGTCCTATGTCCCGCACTTTCTTAATTCTGATTTGCTTCTTAGAAAGGTCTGACATTGACAAGCTCAGCTGTAGTCTGAAAAGTTTAACTTTTTTTCAGCCCTGAGCGCCGCAACAAAAAACAGCCACCGCCGACAGCGTTTCAGCACCGAGGGCGCTCAGCGCTATACACACTGGACTACATAGAGAATGAATAGAAAATAGTTGTCCACAGTGGGAAAAAAATGTGTTTGGTGGACACGCAGCCTAAATCACTTCATCAGTTTTTTCCAAGTCAAACAAAATCTGCAGATGTGCTTCACACCTACATTCTATCCTATACCAAACTAGTGAAAGCCTATATGGATAGTAAAAGATATCAGTCCAGTAGAAGTCTGTGAATAGAGATAAGATTGTTTTCAAGTAACGTTGATATTTTTATGAGTTAATCTCTTTAATTGCTCATTTGTGACCCCTGCTGGCAAAATGAGTCTGAATGCGCACCTCGTCGTTACGAGCTACAGGCAGGAGAAGTCATAAATCATGACTCTTTCTTTGTTTGTTAGCGGCAATTCCCGGGAAAAAACCCATGTGCGCCTGGTATCATTAGAAAGCTTAGAGATCGTACTTGATCAAACGCGAGTTTTAAACCTAGCCAAAATATAAACAAATCGCCTTTTTCCGGGTCATTTTTTGCACACTTCCTACAAATTAAATGTCATTTTGAAGGTCTTTCAGTACAGAATATGGGAAAAAAAGTTACCACAGTTTTGATAATTTCCTCAAAGTGACTCATTTTGCCAGCACGGGTCACATTTAAAAGCATATGATTTCAGCTGATTGTGATTTTCAGTTCACCATCATCTACAGTGGTGTGGAAAAGTGTTTGCCCCCTTCCTGATTTCTCATTTTTTATATATTTGTCACAGTTAAATGTTTCAGATTATCAAACAAATTTAAATATTACACAAAGATAACACAAGTAAACACAAAATGCAGTTTTTAAATGGTGTTTATTATTAAGGGTAAAATAAAATCCAAACCTATATGGCTCTGTGTGAAAAAAGTGATTGCCCTCCTGTTAAAACATAAATTAACTGTGGTTTATCACATTTTTGGAAAGCTGAGTTCAATTTCTCTAGTCACACACAGGCCTGATTACTGCCACACCTGTTTTCAATCAAAAAATCACTTAAATAGGACCTGCCTGACAAAGTGAAGTAGACCAAAAGATCCTCAAAAGCTAGATGTCATTCTCCAATCCAAAGAAATACAGGAACAAATGAGAAACAAAATCACTGAAATCTATCAGTCTGGAAAAAGGTTATAATGTAGCGGTTTGATTTAACCCCCACAACAGGCTAAAGACAATCACCTCACATTCTGGTTGTTTCTGCTACAGTCTGCCGGTTATGCATGTCACTGCTTTGAGTTAATGTATCAGCCATGTGTTATCCATGCATTGTGCTCATGCATCCTGTCTGTTCCTTTGATATGCAAATGCCAGATTGACTGCTGTGAAGGTCCTTTGATCTATTGTTTGAGTTGGGTATAAATGCTGTGCCAAGTTGTGATTCTCTCTCTCACTCTGACTACTACATCTTGATTTCTGTACTGTGGAGACACACATGTGTCTCCTCTTGGAGAGCTGGAGGAATGAAGCTGCAGCCTGCTCAAGCCATGGGCTGCAGCCGAGTTCTGATGAAGGCGGGTGATAATAAAGCTATTTAAAAATCCCACGCTGCCTTTATTCCATCATCCGCTTTACTGGTGACCCCGAACATGCACACGTTTTGTGCAAATGCAACCTTCTGGTCTGGACGGCCACGCTGGCGACCCGACGCTAAAGAAAATGAGCTGCCGGCGAACGCAGCACCCGGCAGCTACGCCGACGAGTGAACGCAGCAGCCTGACTGATCTGCCCTCCCTGCGGCTTCAGGGAGGCCTCAACGCAGAGCTCACGGCAGGCGAGCTACTCTCCGGACATCGCCCAAGACCGGGTAAATGGCAGTAAACGCCATGGCGCCCTCGCCGAGATCGGCACATCCACATGGGACCGGCCGCGCAGCTCCTCCACATGAGAGCACATGCGGGCGACTCCCATGGCCGACGGAGCACACGTGGACCTGAACGCACCATGACTAATCTGCAGCCACGGCTCGTCAGAGATGTTTTTCGGCGCAGACTGCGCTGTTCTCCACCAAGTTTCCGACCCTGATTTCCTCTCCAGCGGGCCCACCCACGCACGGAGCCCCGGCACGCGCACCGGGGGTGACGAGGACGGCGCACCACGCACGGGACAAAGATGGCTCTTCCGACCGCCTTCCTTCTGCTGCATACTAGCCCTTCAGGCTTGCTTGTACACCTGAGGCCCGCAGCTTGCTCACTGGATTTTATGGTCTTAGCCACGGCACACAAGGGGAATTCAGCTGTCTGCGGTTCCCGAGGCTTTAGGGTTGCACCTGCCTTAAAGTCAACACGCCAGTCCCTCTGCTTTTATTTTTTTCTTACCGCTGCTCCTGCTTTTCTTCATGGCCACGAGAGGAGTCAGAGACTAATTTTTTTCTTCTTCTGATCTCCGCATGTTCAGACGGGACATCCCTGAGCAGCAAACACTTTTGGCGCGACTCGAACGATTTTCCCGCGCCCGGTCAGCATTTGCTACCCCCCCTCCCCCTCCTCCTGCACAGAGCTTTTCCCTGCTCGCTGCCCAAACTGCAACATCGAGGTCACGGTCCCCTACCATGCCCTCTGGGGGGGAGCGGTGTAGCGGTTTGATTTAACCCCCACAACAGGCTAAAGACAATCACGTCACATCCTGTCTGTTCCTTTGATATGCAAATGCCAGATTGACTGCTGTGAAGGTCCTTTGATCTATTGTTTGAGTTGGGTATAAATGCTGTGCCAAGTTGTGATTCTCTCTCTCATTCTGATTCTGCAACCGCTGCTGCTGGACACACACATTTTGTGTCCCTCTGGAGAGCCGTGGGCTCGCTCCCGGCGCAGATGCACAGCGCTGGGAGTGGAGCTCGTGACGGCGGTATGATTTAATAAAACCTGCTTAAAACCACAGCATCGCTGCTTATTTTTTCATGCCGCTGCAATAAAGCCATTTCTAAAGCTTTGGGACTCCAGTGAACCACAGTGAGAGCCATTGTCCACAAATGGCGAAAACATGGAACAGTGGTGAACCTTCCCAGGAGTGGCCGGCTGACCAAAATTACCCCAAAAGCGCAGCGACGACTCATCCAAGAGGTCACAGAAGACCCCACAACAACATCCAAAGAACTACAGGCCTCACTTGCCTCAGTTAAGATCAGTGTTCATGACTCCACCATAAGAAAGAGACTGGGCAAAAATGGCCTGCATGGCAGAGTTCCAAGATGAAAACCACTGCTGAGCAAAAAGAACATAAAGGCTCGTCTCAGTTTTGCCAGAAAAAACATGTTGATGATCCCCAGGACTTTTGGAAAAATACTCTGTGGACTAATGAATCAGAATCAGAATCAGAATCAGAAAAAGATTTATTGCCAAGTACATTAACAGATCACTGATAACATACGAGAGAATTTGACTTGACACAGAAAATGAACCTGCATTTCCAGTGACACGGCTGCATCGGGGACGCGCCTGCCAATAGGATGGTACAGATAAGAAATCATACAATAGGAAGGAGCAAAAAAATCATTGAATTCAGAATATTGACCATAAGTAATCAATATTATGATTACAAAGACAAAAAAAGCCCACGATGCAAGACCAGAGTTCACAGGACACAAGGAGAGCAGTGAATATTATCTTGTTGTCAGTTTCTGGGTCAGTGTGGATGTAGTGTTGAAGCAATGTTGTATCAATATGAGCACAAGGACACTTTGGCAGAAGATGTTTTGTCTGGCTGCAGCAATTGTCCTTGGCAATTGTCCCAAGCAGCTACTGTCCAGAGGCCGTGTGCTCAGTGTTTTGAAAAACAAAGACTGGGGATTATCAGGAGGATTTTTGTAAGGGAAATTGAGCCAAATAGACTGAACACAGAGAAAGAACTTTATTTTCTTCTGCAGATTCAGTGCTTAATCCTTCATTGCGGGGCTTTGAGTCCGTCGTGGATGGACTTAAGCGTAGATGTAATCCACCTTCCGAGACAGTTCTCCATTTGTCGCTATCAAAGTCTCCTCCATTTTTCCAATTTGATGGATGCACCTCGCGTGGCCAGCATTTTGATAGGTTGTATCCATCTTCAGCAATTTGCGGTACACCAGGACAATCCCAGTTCCAATCAGAACGATCCCAGTCACCATTATTACGAAGATATACAAATCTTCAATATCTTCGATAGAGAGATTACTCAGGCACAAGATCCTCCAAACACTTGTCACCCGTAAATAGCCCGCTGGAGCCGTCCCTGCGGGGCAAACAGCTTCCCCCGGAGCACTATTCCTTGTTGAAAAAATAGTATCAATTGCGTTCAAAGCCCAGCTTATCAATTCCATAATGAGACAAAAGTTGAACTTTTTGGAAGGTGTGTGTCCCATTACATCCAGCTTAAACTTAATAGTGTGATGGTCTGGGGCTGTTTTGCTGCTTCAGGACCTGGAAGATTTGCTGTAGTAAATGGACCCATGAATTCTGCTGTCTGAAGTGCACTTGGGTTCTGCAGCAGGACAATGATCCAAAACACACCAGCAAGTCTACCTTTGAATGGCTAATGACAAAATGAAGACTTTGGAGTGGCCTAGTCAAAGTCCTGACATGAATCTAATTGAGATGCTGTCCTTAAAAAGGCAGTTCATGCTCGAAAACCCTCCAATGTGGCTGAATTACAACAATTCTGCAAAGATGAGTGGGCCACAATTCCGCCACAGCACTGTAAAAGACTCATTGCCAGTTATCGCGAACGCTTGAGTGCAGTTGTTGCTGCTAAGGGTGGCCCAACCAGTTATTAGGTTTAGGGGGCAATCACTTTTTCCACACAGGGCCATGTAGGTTTGAATTTTTTCCCTCCTTAATAATAAACACCTTCATTTAAAAACTGCATTTTGTGTTTACTTGTGTTATCTTTGTCTAATATTTAAATTTGTTTGATGATCTGAAACATTTAAGTGTGACAAACATGCAAAAAAAAAGAAGAATTCAGGAAGGGGGCAAACACTTTTTCCCACCACTGTATGCATGCATGTATGTATGTCTGTCTGTATGTATGTATCTATCCATCTATCCCATTCAGCTGATTTTTTTCAGCCCATTCTTCACCGTTTGTTGTTTCTAAAATAAACTGGGCATCAACCTTCCTTATTACCAAGCAGCATTACTATTACGTGCATTTTGGCTCGCACACACAGGCTTTGGTCAACGCAAAACCTTAAACTGTCATGATCACAATTCACTTTAGATAATGCGCCTCGTTGTATTCAAGGGATGGGAAGGAGCGCTTTGGATTGTATTATCCAAAACACACCTCTGAATGATTAGACCGGCCTCTTTGCATCATGTGCCGGCGGAAAGTTCGTTTTTACACCATTGTGATATGGAAATTAACTTGGAAACGCCCGTAAAGACGTTCTGCGTCAGTGACAACTGATCAGCCCACCCTGTTGTTGTAATATGGCCGTATGTGTACCATTTAAATGCTTCTTGCATTAATTCTCCGGCAAGACCACAGGAGGCGGTGTCTGCTTCTACATCAACTGTAGCTGGTGCTCTGATGTAACGGAAATTTCCAAACACTGTTCTCCTGCCTTGGAATTTCTTGTTATCAACTGCAAGCCTTTTTATTCCCCACGGGAGTTTGCTTCTTTTATACTGATCGCTGTGTACGCCCCTCCCGACGCGGACACGCGCGAAGCTCAGCGCGTGCTCGCGGATCACATTCAACACACAGAGCGGAGTTTTCCAGACTCGCTGATTATTGTGGCTGGCGACTTTAATCAGTGCAATCTGAGCCACGATCTCCCCCGCTACAAACAGTTTATTAAATGCCCCACCAGAGGATTAAACACACTGGATCACTGTTACACCACAGTGAAAGACGCATATCGCGCTGTCCCTCGAGCTGCGCTGGGATTATCTGATCACGTGATGGTTCACCTCATTCCCACATACAGACAGAGATTGAAGCTCACTAAACCTGTTGTGAGCACTACGAAGATACGGACCAGTGATGCTGAGGAGAAGCTGGAAACGTGCATGGAAATATCTGACTGGGGCATGCTTAAAGGAGCCACGCATGATCTGGATGAGTACACGGACACTGTGAACTCATATATCCACTTTTGTGAAGAGAACATTCTTCCATCACGCACCAGGGTGAGTTACTCTAATGACAAACCCTGGTTCACAGCTAAGCTCAGACAGATCAGGAAGGAGAAGGAAGCAGCGCTGAAAAGTGGAGACAGGGACTGCTACAGGGAGGTTAAATACCGGTTTAACAGAGAGCTGAAGAGGGCTAAATCTGTGTACTCAGAGAGACTCCAGCAGCAGTTCACTGCTAATGATTCGGCTTCCGTGTGGAGAGGACTGAGGCAGATCACCAACTATCGGCCTCAGGCTCCTAAAGGTCAGGATGACAAAGCCCTTTGTCAGAGACTGTCCCAACACTATGCCCGTTTTGACACCTCGTCATCTGTGTCCAACTCCCCCCCTCCCTCCAGCTCCACAGCCTCCACATTCCCTACTTCATTTAAGGCACCCCCCCCACCTCCCCCCCTCCCCTTATCATCAGTGAGCAGGATGTGCTCAAACAGTTCTCCAGACTGAACCCGCGCAAGGCCCCCGGCCCAGACGGCGTGTCTCCCTCCACCCTGAGACTCTGTGCGAAACAGCTGGCTCCTGTATTCACAGACATTTTTAACACCTCCCTTAAGTTATGCCACGTGCCGTCCTGCCTCAAATCCTCCACTATCATCCCTGTCCCCAAGAAGCCACGGATCACTGGACTTAATGACTACAGACCTGTAGCGCTCACCTCTGTAGTCATGAAGTCCTTTGAGCGCCTGGTCCTGTCCCACCTCAAGTCCATCACCACCCCTCTCCTGGACCCGCTGCAGTTTGCCTACCGAGCCAACAGGTCTGTAGACGATGCAGTCAACCTGGCCCTCCACTCCATCCTGCAGCACCTGGACTCCCCGGGAACCTACGCCAGGATCCTGTTTGTGGACTTCAGCTCCGCATTCAACACCATCCGCCCCGCTCTGCTCCGGGACAAGCTGTCCCTGCTCAACGTGCCTGACTCCCTCTGCAGGTGGATCATCGACTTCCTGACGGACCGGAGGCAGCATGTGCGGCTGGGAAAGACTGTCTCAGACTATACTAGCATCAGCACCGGATCACCCCAGGGCTGTGTACTTTCCCCCCTACTCTTCTCCCTTTACACCAACTCCTGCACCTCCAGCCACCAGTCTGTCAAGTTGATCAAGTTTGCGGACGACACCACCCTCATCGGGCTCATCTCCAACGGCGACGAGTCCGCCTACAGGAGAGAGGTGGCCCAGCTGGCATCCTGGTGCAGCAATAACAACCTGCAGCTGAACGCTCTGAAGACAGTGGAGATGATTGTAGACTTCAGGAAAGTCACTACTCCTCTGCCCCCCCTCACCCTCTCAGGCTCTCCCATCACCACTGCTGATTCCTTCCGCTTCCTAGGCACTACCATCACCAGGGACCTCAAATGGGAGCTGACCATCAGCTCACTCATCAAAAAAGCCCAGCAGAGGATGTTCTTCCTGCGGCAGCTGAGGAAGCTCAAGCTACCCACCAAGATGTTAGTGCAGTTCTACACAGCCATCATCGAGTCCATCCTCACCACCTCCATAACCGTGTGGTACGCAGGAGCCACTGCCAGGGACAGACTAAGGCTGCAGCGCGTCGTGCGCACTGCTGAGAAGGTGATCGGCTGCAAGCTCCCATCTCTCCAGGATCTGTACATCTCCAGGACCCGGAGGCGTGCTGGCCGGATCATAGCCGATCCCTCACACCCTGGTCATGTACTGTTTGCCCCCCTCCCCTCTGGTAGAAGACTTCGGTCCATCCAGACTAAAACCTCCCGTCACATGAACAGCTTCTTCCCCTCTGCCATTAGACTGCTGAACACTAAGTGACTCTCGTGCACCATGTACAGCAGCTCAACCAGACTCATGTCAATCATCACTGTTTTCTTCCTGCATTACCGACTGCACTATATAGTTCTCCACAGTATCTGCTGCTGGCTAATATATATTTTAACTGTTGACCAGTATCACTTAATCTTATCCTACACTTTATTACATGTATAGTTTATTTCTCTTATCTTATCATGTTTAATGTTGCAGCATTGTACCGAGACAAATTCCTAGTTTGTGTACTACATGAACAATGGCAATAAACCTGATTCTGATTCTGATTCTGATTCTGATTCTTCTTGTTTGATTTAATTTTATAAACAGCTGAACATTTTTTTAATAATAAACCTAATATGAAATGGGGTTTGAATAATTTTGAGCACAACTGTACTTGCTACCATTAAATTTAAACTGCTTTCCAGTGACTTCATTTTTTATATTATAGGGTCTTAATATATAATTGTAACTGTCTTGGACAATCTGCATTTTTCAGTAACAAATGGCAGAAACTATTACTTTTTTTTTCTCTTTTACTTTACAGGACATTATTTGAAATATAACTTAAATCCCTAACACATAGTTTTGTAATGCAAGATATTTTCCGATGAGCCGTAAATTATTACAGAAATGTTTTTTGGGCTTTAAAAATACATCTATTATGTCCTTGAGTAGTGAAAATAATGTCTGAAAAATGTGCACTGTGGGATCTTTAAAGTAGAACTGAACTGAACGGCATTGAACAGCACTGGGTGATAGTACATACAATTATAAAGATAATTTATTATTGGCACCCCCTCCACAAATCCCGGAATCTTGGAGAAAATCGCGATTTTGAATTTCCCGCCCTGAAAAATCAGACAAATCCGCCGAAGTGCAGCCGGAGTTCCGCGTGACGTCACGAGTGTGACACAGTCCTCCATATTTACCATTGCGAGCACGTCGACACTGGTTGTTTTTGGTGCATTTTGTCGTGATAGTCGACTACAAAACACTTCCAACACCTGGGAAGATCTGTTCAGTGGCCAAGGAAAGCTGTCATGGTGACGAAAGAAAAGAAAGGGGGAGGAAAAGCGACCGGGAAGCGATGCGTTTCTAGATATACAGTGATCCCTTACTTATCACGTTTAATGGGGACCAGAACCGACCGCGAAAAGTGAAAAACCGCGAAGTAGCGTCACCCCCCCCCCCCAAGGGCGTCACAAGCACTATTTTGCACAAAAAGGCACAAGAGAACAGCGAAAAGTGCCACTAAGCAACACGAGCGATAAAGAACAATGAATGCGGTCTTCCTTCGCTGGGTAAAACGTCTCGGCCAATCAGCTTGCGAGATTCCCGAGCGGTGAAGAGGTGGGCGGAGAGGAGTGGAGCGGTGGTCAGAGAGGTAGATTTTCAGTTGTGCGGGCTCTCCGTGTTGATACCTGATGTTCTAATGTAGTCTCCCTGCCTTCTCCCTGCCTTCTACATTAGAACATCAGGTACCAACACGGAGAGCCCGCACAACTGAAAATCTACCTCTCTGACTACCGCTCCACTCCTCTCCGCCCACCTCTTCACCGCTCGGGAATCTCGCAAGCTGATTGGCCGAGACGTTTTACCTCGCAAGCTGATTGGCCGAGACGTTTTACCCAGCTTCGCTCCCTGCCGAGTGCCTATACCCAGCGAAGGAAGACCGCATTCATTGTTCTTTATCGCTCGTGTTGCTTAGTGGCACTTTTCGCTGTTCTCTTGTGCCTTTTTGTGCAAAATAGTGCTTGTGACGCCCTTGGTGGGGGGGGGGTGACGCTACTTCGCGGTTTTTCACTTTTCGCGGTCGGTTCTGGTCCCCATTAAACGTGATAAGTGAGGGATCACTGTAATAAGTTGGAAAAATGCTGATGTTTTTTTTTCCCTTTCTTTTTTATTGTTAATTTTCCTTATCCTGACACCCCAAACATGCCAAAGTAAAGACTCGCCATTCTGTATTCAATAAGCGACTCTACTCCCCATCACTGCTGCGGTCTGAGTCGGTGCCGGAATCCCCCGAAAATTCTGGCTCTAATCTGTACGGTTCGATGCCTCCCTCGCTCTCTTCCTGTTCACTTGACACTCCTGCATCCTCCTCTGTCTTACCGATCCTGAATGCCTCTTCACTCTGAAAACTCTGGTGTTCTTGACTGCTGGAACTGCTATCATCTGCCATTGTTGTTTTGATAAGGGTCACACTCGTGACGTCACGCAGCGTCGTCTGCACTACTTCCGGTTTGTTTGGCACTGCCAGCCAGAGGCAAAAGTTTATCGGCTTATAGCTTGGCCATCGCACGGCCTAAAAATTTCTTTTATGTGTTGAAAAATACAATAGGTAATAAGGAATTAATCTGCTATTCTACTTTTTTGGCAAAAAGGTGAGTTCAGTTCTACTTTAAACTGCCCATATGTTAATAGTTAATGTCATTTGTCTGGCCTTTGTCTTTGCTACATTTTAGTTACTCACAATTTTACAAGATTTCTTAGGTCAGAACCTGTTTTATTTCCAAAATTTACATTTGTCATTCTTTAAAACAATGGTTCTACTTCTATGAAACAGTGACACTGTTTATCTACAGGGGTATATTATATTTTTTCATATTTGGTTTGATTTTTGGAACGTACAGTTCAAGACCTTGTTCCTGTTGGTGTCTCCACAGCAGTCCACACCCTCCTCTCCCACCCCGACCCCTCCTACTTTACCCCTTTGAGCTGCAGCAGTCCTCCTGTAAAAAGTGCTTGAGTGTATGCATCGTCCTGTATGTCTGTGGGACCTGTGTCTAATGGCAGACAAAGACAAGTGACACGGGCTGACAGCAAAGGCAAAGGTGTTATTTATAGCTCCCACCACGTCACAGCTCATCTGACGAGCCAGAGAAAATAGCAGCAGCAGGTTAAACATTGGAGGGATTATTTTCTGGCTCGGCTCTCGCTCTTTACTCAGTTATTAACAATCTCCACTGAAAGGGCTCCTGGGCTGCCCCTGTGTGGCATAGCGTAAGCAGCACACGGAACCAGAGACAATGTTGGACATTTTAGTCCCTAATATTATCTATGTTCACAGTGTTTACTCTTATGTAAAATTAGTTGAGAAATTTTGTTGAGATTTTCTAGCTATGAATAACAACATTTTATGCACAGGTGCAATAATGAGACCAAAAGGAAGGTCAGTGCTCAGTGCAACACTTGCCAAATGTGATTACTAGCAATGGACTGATGCAGCTTTTAAATGTATGATCTGATATTTTAAAATTTGAACATCTGCTGATACCAATACAAAACTGATCTGCAACTTGTGGCCTGAATAAATTCAGCGTTCTCCTTTCTGTGGTATTTCTGCAAGTGTTTAAGGTTGGAGATGTTAAAGTTAGAAAACTACATGCTTACAACTGCACTTTATATATATATATATATATATATATATATATATATATATATATATATATATATATGTATATAGTCATTATTAAGCATATAAATTCACATTTATCTCATTTATCTCTATTTTAATGAAAAATAACAATATAGCACGTTAAGCTGGAACATTTCTAGATCAGCATAAGATTGTTAACAGCAGAAAGGGATTTTCCCCCTGGTCTGGCTGACCAAGCCTTCTCCTTGTGGTCTGATAGGGGAGTAAAAACTGTAGGTGACTTGATGACAGGGGGAACTCTGCTGTCTTTTGAGCAACTCAGAAAGAAGTATAATCTCCCACAGAATAACTTTTTTAGGTATCTGCAAATTTGTAGTTTTATTTCTTCATCTATTAAGCTGCACCCTAATGGGTTCTTTCTTTCACCTATGGAGGAGGTGATTCAGAAACCAGACCCTAGAAAACTAATCACTAGGTTCTACAAGACCCTCTCAGTCCCTTCCAGTGATTGCACAGCTCATGTCAGATCTCTTTGGGAAGTGGACTTTGGAGAATCATTTTCACCTGATACAGTATATGGGATGAGGTGCGGTCAGGTAGTGCAAACTACCTTTTTACTAACAAAGCTAGAGAGTTACAATTCAAGATCATATACAGGCTTCATATTACTCCAGTGAAACGCAATAAGTTTAACCCTCTGTTTTCAAAATTTTGTATTAAGTGTAAAATTTCTGAAGGTTCATATTTTCATTGTTTATTTAAATGTCCTCCTATTAATGACTTCTGGGTAAAAATTTGTAAAGAAATTGATATTATATTCAAGAAAAATCTAGCCCTCACTCCTCTTAGCTGCATCCTAGGAGTAAATCCTACCCCACTGAATCTTCACTCCTCCACACTCAAACTGTTGCAGGTGCTTCTCTTTTGTGCAAGAAGATGTATTCTTCTTTTATGGACCTCAGACTCTGCTTCTACAGTTACACATTAGATTTGTGGTGTGATGGAACTTATCCCATTAGAAGCTATTAGCTTCTGGTTCAAAGACAAACCTTTTTGTTTTTTTGATATATGGGACCCCTTTTTGAGTTATATAGGAGGAGATGGCGCCCAGGCCCTCCGGAGTGGCCTCTATGGTCTTGCTTGGACTGAGAGGTCAAAGTGCATTACCAAATAGACCACCATTATTTCCGAATGTGTTTTCAGGGTGCAATTCTTCTGCTTCTGACAAATTTGTATTGCATTGTGGTATTTATTATTATTATTATTATTATTATTTTTGTGTGTGTGGAGATGGGATGATGGGGTGGGAGTTTGGGGGCTGAAAAAGAGGGTTCTCTTTGTCGTTTCTTGCTATTTGCTTTTTCTGTATTGCTTGTGGCCCTCAAAAGCTCAATAAATATATATATATATATATATATAAAAAAAAACAGCAGAAAGGTCATTGTGGTAATTTTAATCCCACCAAACAGCAGCATTATTGTAGGTAATCAAATTTAGATCATTACAATATATGTACAATGGATATTAATATAAATAACATAATAAACTTTATCATTTTTAAAAATCAGTCAATAACTTGCAAAGGACAGTCTGTACTCTCTGAAAACTTCACAGGAAAAATACATTTATAAAAGATGTGAGTTTATGTCCAGTATGACTTTGAGTCTGATATGAAGCCCTAATAAACAGTCACAGACATCTGTTCTCATCACAGATCAAATACAATATTAAACTCTAATATAAAGTTTGTCATTTTCTGTTACATTTAATTATGATTGTGAAAATATCTTTAGAGCAATGCCTGCTGTATTATGCCTGAACACAGACATAAAAAGCCCTTTTTTTTTTTACAACAATTTAACATCCTAAATAATTAACAGCTGACTTCATCATCACAGCTACAGGAGACATGTAAACTTCTCTCGAATGCGTCTACTTGAAATTATTTCAGTGCATTTCGGACTAAATTTAGCACGACCTGGTGCTACAGCCATAGTGGTTCTACCAGTGCAAACCAACAAAGATCTTCACTATGGAAAGAGCGTTCATGCTGTCACTCTAGAAAGATTTTATGAAAAGCAAATATGCAGAGTAGATAAAATCACTTCTCTTTTTGTTCATAAGTCTTCCATTTTATTCATTTTTAAAAATGTTTTTGTTTGTAATAATATATTTTTTTTAGTTTTCGACTGATTTTAACCTTAAAAAAAACAATCGCTTGCAGCCATATTGTCTCTAACATTACATTTTTGACATGTAGACAGACCGGAGACTATCTCAGGATGTGGAGAGAGTCGAGGAGCGAGGGAATATCAGCTGTTTCAAAGACTTATTTAATATTTTAATGGATAGGTTTTTATTTCTTTATTGCTCCCCGATCCAGTCATTTTGCCTTAAGTTGTTTTAGTTAAGTTATTCCCATGACAATGACTTTTGGCGTAGGGTGGTGCCTTTCTCTGTTTCAAGACCCTAGGCCACACAGCTGCTGTAGGTAGCAAAAGCTACAGTGGGGGGGTCAGTTTTCTGGTACCTCTGCATGTTAACTTTCTTTTCCCCATTTTATTATGCTGACTGTTTTTACCTGGTCTCTGGTATGACCCAGCCGGGATTTGAACCCCGGCCTCCCGGTTCTGAGGCAGATGCTCTATCAACTAGGCCACCACTCCAGTGGTTTGCCTTAATTGAACCTTATACGATACTAAATATTGGATTGTCTCATCTCTCTTAATTACATCCAGTTGTGTACAAAAATTTGAGCCCCGCTTGAGAAATAGCATACTTTATTTTTTTTAATTGAAAAAATGTTTTAAAAAAAATCTCTCTGGAATATAGAAAAACAGAACACAACCTGCAAACATTAATGCATAGTTACTTTTCCCCCATAAATACATATAAATGCATGTACAAAAGGGAAAAGTTTGACATGTACAAAAGTTTGGTCACTCTACACACTCAGCACTTAGTAACCCCCCCCCCCCCCCCCCCACCACCACCACCACCACCACCCCTTCCCCCGGGCAGATATTGCAGCTTACAGTATAAACAGTTTTTGTAGCCAGCTAAAAGGCTTTTAGTTACTATATTTGGGATTACGGTTGCACTTCTCCTATTCTTCTTTACTTCGAGCTCTGAAATATTCTTGGGTCATCGTACATACACAGCTGTTAGGATCTACTCACAGATTTCCAATTGTGTTTGCGTCTAGGGACTGTGAAGTCCATTCCAAAGCCTTCAGTTTGCATTTCGTAGGTGGTCCATGAATTTTGCACTATGCTTAGTGTTATGTATGGAAATGAGTGAGACGTGAGTCAGGTTGTGCTAAGCAACAAACTAAACTTTATTACAGACATGTGTGAATATATACAGCAGCCATAGCCCACCTGATGTCATCTCCCTCAGACGGCTACAGCAAGCCCCAGGGTTCAAACCCTCCCAGAGTCACACATCACCCCCCCCCCACTTTAGAAAAGTCCAAAACCATACACACAATTGAAAACCTCTCCAAATTTGGGACTCGAACCATGCACTAAAATAACGAAAAACAATGTACTAAATTGGCCTATCACATTCACACAACACAATCTAAAAATAGGGCTGACGAGTGGACTACCGTACAGCCCGCACGGCAGGGTGGATTATTCTGCCACCCAGTAAACTAAAAGAAACGTCTATACAGAAAACTAAAACTACACGCCGTGCTCCTAAACTAAACATATGTATGTATATATACATATACACACACACACACACACAACCCCATAACAAAACATGCATGCAAAACAAGAACTATAAATAAAGTGCTATTGCACTTGTCATTTGGGTGAAAAAAGTTGGAACTTGCATGGGGGTCCAGGGCAGCCCCTCAGCAGGCATGCCCCTGGAGACCACAGTCCCCTGAAGTGATGGCTGATCTTCTGGATGGTGGAGCCTGGATCCCACACCACCATGACCGACTTCCGTCCAGCCTCGCCACCCAGAGCGTCTTCCCAGACACGCCGAAGCTGATTGACGTGCCTCAACGAGCTGCTGGACAACCCAAAGCGTGCTGTGCCCAGCTTAGCCACGATCCTCAGTGGCGCCCGCTGCTTCCCGGTCAGTCGCCGTCCCGGTCTCCCACCAGTGCGAACCCAGTCCATAACATGAAGCGGCGCCTTACTTATTTTCCTGTGCTGTTCTTGTGCTCCCGGTGGCTCTGCGTGCTCGTTCAGCTCGGGACCTCTGCCGATCTGCGGCAGTTCCGTTGTCACCATGTTCGCTGTGGACCCTTCACCTGCTGTCTCCATCTTCAACTGCGGCTTATCTTGAGTACAAAAGCAGTCCGTTACCTCCTCTCTGTCATCTGAAGTGCTCAGCTGTGCCGCGCCATGTGTTGTGCTCGTGCCCGGTTGCTGCTGCTGCTTTTCGGGGCTCTCAGCATGCTTGCACTCCCCTTCCCTCTGCTCCAACTCTGGCTGCGGGGAATACTGAGCCAAGTTTGTTCGCTGCTCTCCCTCTGTGCTGTGCTCTACGGCTGGCTTGTTGTTCCCGATGGACACAGTCTCCCTCTCCTGTGGCTCCGATTCCACCATGTTTTCTAGCTTGTAGCCTGTAGCATCTAGCTTCTGTGTTTGGCGCCCACCTAGCTCCGTGGCTAATTTCTCCGTTGCTACAAGCTGGGCCGTTAGCTCCCCCGAGCTAGCTAGCTTAGTGTCTTTTGGCGCCAACAGACTTTCAACCCACAGCATTGTGCTCTGTGTGTGTGTTCTTTAAAGTAGCTAGCAAGCAGCCCGACAGCATCTGCATAAAACTCCGTCTCCCCTAACGTGTGGAAAATTCTCTGACCTTCAACGCTGAGTTTGCAAACCAGAAGTGCTCGCTTCCTTACTCCGTCAAGTCCACCCAGGCCCAACGTCACAATGTATGCCTCAAACGCGGCCAGCCAGTGACGCCAGAGAATTGTTGGTTCTCCTGGGCGCTCCAGAAATGGCCATAGAGGTGTTCCACATGCCTCCATGAGTCAATCCTCGATCGCTAAATGTTATGTATGGAAACGAGCGAGACGTGAGTCAGGTTGTGCCGAGCAATGAACTGAAGTGTATTACAGATATGGGTGAATATATAAAGCAGCCGTAGTGTGCCTGACGCCATCCACCTCAGACGGCTACGGCAAGCCCCAGGGTTCAAACCCTCCCAAAGTCACACATCACACTTAGGTCATTATCCTGTTGTAGAAGCTATCCTTTTTTAAGCTTAAACTTTTGTTGATTCCAGAATTTGCAGGTATTTTATGTCTTCAGTCTATCTGTGGATTGTTTCCTGTGCCACTGGCAGCTACACAACACCAAAGCATGGCAGTTCCACTCCCATGCTTAGCAGTTAGCAAAGAGTTCTCCTTATAAAATGATGCTCTTTTTTTTCCCCCTCTAAACATGCCTTTGTTGATTGCGGCCACAGAGTTCTATTTTAACTTCATCAGTCCACAGCACTTGTTTCCAAAACATGCCAGGCCTCTGAAGGTCTTTCGTTGTATAATTCTGACATTGGATTTGATGATAACGGTGCTAAAATATTCTTATAGTCATATCTAAAAAATACACATTGTCACTAAAACAATGTTTTTCTAATACTAAGTAATGTCACTTTAAGGTTCCATCCTTTTATGTAAGGCATGACACACTAGTCTTTGAAATTTAGACATCCCACAAGAAGCACTGCATAAAAAAACACTTGGAATGTGCGGGGAAGCACATGTCTTGGAGCAGCATTAGCAACAGCTAAGCTAAAAAGACACCAGCATGGAGCTTGCTTTTTCGCGGAGTGCCAAGTAAGTAAAGTTTATTTATGAACCACTTTTCACAGACATATAGTCACAAAGCGCTGTACAATAAAATGGAATAAAAGGAAGTTGATAAATAAAAATAATTTTAAAAAATATAAAATACAAAAACAAGTTAAAACACAAAATTAAAATAATTTAAAAATATCAGACTTGCCATTAAAAAGCAGTTGAATTGAAACTCAGTGCAAAACCTTGCTAAACAAAAAAGTTTTCAGCTGCTTTTTAAAAGAGTCCACAGTCTATTCCAAACAGCACCGTCCACCGCCCTCCCTGTGTGCAGAGACATGTCTCCATGGAAAATGAAGCTCAGAGAATACGTTATTATATGAAAAAGATGTCAACAGTTTTACTTTGGGACATGATTTGAGCTTGAATAAGGTGAAAAAAATTTAAATATTTGCGATTGTGATACTTGATATCACAATATCGTGATTATCGTTGAATCGTGACAGGATCATAACGTGCCCCAAGAATCGTGATCCGAATCGAGTCACTCCCACCCCTACTGTACTGAGTTTTGTATAATGCTGTTGTAGTTACGGGTATATGTTGTATTTCCATGGACAGTTAATGCTGCAGGATTTTTCATTAGACGATGAGCCAACTGGCTAGCTGAGTCTACAAGCCAGAAAATGCACACTCTTAACACAGACTTCAGCTGTGTGCCTTACCAACCTCTGTTTAATGGAGAGTACCACTGTTTTTGTGCTACAGGTGTTTCTCTAGAAACTGTGTTTGGTTTGTTGTTTTTTTCTCCTTTCATTATTTGCTATGGAGTTTGGAAGTTTCAGCCACTGAGGGGAGAAGATGCCACCTTTCCTGGGCCGGAGAGGAGTGAACATTTTTCATTTTCTACTAACGGAAAGGATTTGAAACAGAGTGTGGATCGAGTTGCCCTCTCCATGCAGAAGAGCCTGGACAGGAATGTCTGCTGCCTGAGGGATACCCTTCAGCTTCCCGCTATGGTCATGACCGGTCAGCATGACAAAATGGCTGCTTAACATTACTCTGGATGAATGAGAGCAACCACCGATCAGGCCTGCAACAGAGGTTTCATTTTATTTCTTTACTGCTGGTTTTTAGTATTGTGTTATGTGGGCCCACAGATTTAAGGTTAAATGTGCTATTACTGATGTGAAGTACTAAGGTATGCTTTTATGGTTCTGACTCAAGTTCAAGATAGCATTTTCAGCATATTTCAGTGCAAAGTAACTGAGTGATCTACTTTTTCTCTTTTCTTTTGGGTTTGAAAAAGCATGAAGCCCTACTCATGGCACAAACTCCTCATTTTATTTAATTCTGGGTGTTCAAATCAATTTGCTGGAATACTGCTATCATACTATGTGGACATAAGGACCGTATTAATGCACAATCCTGACCTGAATGCTGGAGAGAAAAGAAGAGAGCAACGGAGAGGTGGAAGCACGGCTGCTAAGTTAAAGGCTAACCCCAGGCGAACACCACTTTCATCAGTTCTGTTCAGGAATGTCCGCTCTCGAGAAAACAAACTAGACTGTCTACTACAGACGCAAATTAGCAGTATTGCTAAATCTGGCATACTTAACATTTGTATTAATGTTTATTAGTATGTAATGTCCCTTTCAAATAAATATTAACCACTTGCGCTCCGTTGTTCCGCGGGCGGGCAAGTCTCTGCGTCCTATGACGCACGAGGGCGCACGAGGGCGCATGAGAGCGCGCTCGTGCGCCCTCGTGCGCATGACGCATGATAAGGATATTGATGGTGATGGTGTAGGTGGTGTGCCCTCCAAGCGCCACTGAAAAAAAAATCTGCAAACACAGCCGCGAACAGATTAGTTCATCTGATTGACCTCTCATTCGACTAATAAGAGCCTTGAATTGGGTTTCTGAAACCTTGAGGAGCCAATGAATGAAAATCTAGGAAGGAGGACCCGCCTACTGTGAACGCAGGAGCCAATTGAAGCACAGAAATTCAGGCTGGGTGAAGCGATATTTACTGCTGCAGAAGGACTCTGGACGAATCTCCTACAGACCCAGGCTCACCCAGCAGCATGGAGAACACCCACAAGTGGGACCTGCACTCATTCCAGCAGAATAGACGGAGGCCGACGACAAAAGTCGTAAATCATTCGCCAAAACGGCAATAATGGAATTATGTTGATCGGGATCCACGAGCGGAGCAGCGTCGCATTGGGGGAAGAGATGTTCACCACGACTCTGCTGCTTTGAAGAGGTAAGGTGTTATAAGCTAAATTATTATTTATCCCTGAAAACTGTAATCCAAAAATGACTTTTGACCGATCGGTAAATTACAACTGTACTGCGCACGAATTACGAAGTGTGTGCGCCGCGATAAACGGTTCATTTGCCGTGTTCGGACCGTGAACGCCCCCCCCCCCCACTGCAGAAGAGGAGCGGGGGGGGCGGCGTTCACGGTCCGAACGCCCCCCGGTCCGCGGGGGGAAGCATATCAGTCTATTCCATCATGTAGCGATGGCCCTCTTCTGTAGCGAGGGGGGGGGGCGTTCACGGTCCATTCACGGTCCCCCCCCCCCCACACACACACAGTACCGAGGGGGGGGGAGCCGCTGTGAAAACATGCAAGGAGTGTAATCCGTCTGTAGCGAGGGCCGAAGTCGGTCCTTGGTAGTGGGGGGGGGGGGAACGACCCCCCGCCCACACACACACACACACACAGACACAGCCCTGAGTGTGACCTTTCATTAGAGCCTAAAATGAAGATTCTACATTGAATCATTCAAAAGTTACAGACGTTTTTCCAAACTGTGCCATTTGGCACAATTTGGCACAGTTCCAAAACGCCTGGAAACAGCCTGAGAACAAAGCTGTGTAAAATATTCATTTTTTGTGGTATTGTTACCAAATTTGGATCTCAGCTGGATAACACTTGGTTCTACATTTCTGTTGCATTTTCCAGCCGGATCGGACAGCTGTGTGTTATTTACAAGCATTTGTATCCAAAAAAACAGTGTCCAATTTTTTTTTCTTCAAGTTCAGTATGTTTAGATGACTGTAACTCAGTGGCCGGAGCACGTAGAGAGATTATGTTTTTTTTTGCCAAAAAATTCAAAGTGTTTTCTTTTAAATGAGACCAACCCCATGAAGATGCTGCAAAGGGTTGAATAACAGCTTTCGATTTACTTTGGGCACGTTTTTTTTTGGCATTTTTAGGAAAATTGCCCGGAGTGCAAGTGGTTAAACTAGACTACTGGAACTCACATCAAAAAGAGAGGTGAGAGATGCAAATGGTATAACAACTGGTGAGAAAACAACTGGTTTAATTATGCTTAAGTGGTTGTTAGTTGCTTGCATATGCAGTATTTTTGCATGTGTGTGTGTTTTAAGAATATTCTGCATCATTGTCATTTTTGACATGTTGAAGCTTTAAATAAACCTGCAGTTGCAGAAAACAAGCACATTTATCCAATCCAATGTTAGTAAGAGTTTGAAAAACTTGAAAAATGACCAATTTATGGTATATTATATAGAAAAAAAACCCTCCATGATTAAATTGTGATCAATACACAGTTTCAAGACATTAATCAAAGTGAACATTTTTAATCATTGCCCATCATCAATTTATATGTATCTGTCATGAATATGTTCTTGTTTTTAGGAGCAAAAGATAAAAAAGTAAGAGAAAATTCTGTACACAGAATCATACAAATAATATTTTTTTTATTATGGAAATATGTTTTGTTTTGCTACAGAAACAAAACCAAAAGGCATTTTTCCAAGCCCACACACATTGAGTTCTCATCTAACTTTAGTTGTACTTTTATTTTAACTGTGGAGGAAATGCAGCCCATCTTCAATACGTCATTTTAAGGTTTTGGTTCACTCAACTTTTTTAAATTAGCTATGCTATAAAACCATATACGGTATGGTATTTAGTAGGGATGAGCTGATACCGCTTTTTCAAGTCCGATACCGATACTGTGACTTTGAATATCGGGTGATACCGATCCAAACTTGATACATCTCTCTTATTTAAAACAACAAAAGTATAGAACATACTTTGGTAATGACTGGTTGCATTTTGCACACATATAAAAGCATAAATCTAAATGTCAAAGAATATATTATAAATTTGACTCACTTTAGCAAAGCTGCTGCTTTTTATTTTAAACTTTGTAACAATGGCAGCATTTCACTGGTCAGCACCATGTAAACACACATTCTGAAGTTGTAAATGCAAGTTTATGCAAAACTTTAAAGCTGAGTATTTAAGTAAACATTCAGATGAAATTCAAAGTGCCACTTTATGCATGAGGTAAAAAATGCTGTAGATCTGAAAATAAAGGAACTAACCCTTTAAGTTGTATTTTTGTCATCCATTATCAAAAGTATTCTCCTGGTCCTTGATTTATTTAGTAGTGTTTCTGATATTATGAGATGAGATGAGATGAGATTCAACTTTATTGTCATTACACATGTATGAATACAAGGTAACGAAACGTGACTTGGCATTTGGGCACGCTCTGCAGAGCGCATCCAAGGCCGGGGCAGTCGCTAGGCGCCAGTCATAAAGAAGAAAGAAAAAAAGAGAAGGGATAATGACACAGTAGGCGAGAGAAAAAAACATGTTTATCAAATTGTCGTTCAGTAAGTGAGCGAAATTTTGATTGCAGGAAAAAAAAACCTCAATGCACATTTACCAGACAACAGAACCAACAGAACCAAAGTCAGAGAGGATCAGTGAATGAATGGATGTAATTCAGTATAAATGAATCAGTGTGTTCGTGTATGTTGAATGCAGGTGGGTGTTTATCAGTTACTGGAGGCAACAAATCTCTCCCAGCCGAGATGTTATGTCTTAGTGTCTGAAACTCGGAAGCATGTCCTTGAGGCATGGCAGATGGAAATTTCCTGAGCCAGTCACTGTCCCTGAGTTCAGATTGTAGCACACCAGAATGTTTATGAAGAGAAGCACAATCTTCTGTTTTGTCTTAATCCAGGAGGAAAATAGTCAACAGGGCACCGAATTCAAGGTCTGATAACACAGATCACTGAGAGCATAGAATTTACAGCTCTTGCAATACTGTGTTCATAATTTCCATACATAGGCTTTAAATCCATTCTTGGAGGGCACCAAAACGACTCCAGATGTTTCCCTTCTAAACATGGGAAGCATGTCCGGCAGAGTCCATCTCTCTACAGTGCATGCCAGATGGTAATTTCCATGTAGTCTTGCCGTCAGTTAGTGCTCTCCCCCGTCTAGTCGAATTGTTGAAGAAGCAGCTATGCCGGGACCGCTTTGATTAGCTCTTCTAGTTAAATTTTCGATACACCAGGAAACTCCAGAGCCAATCAGCAGAAAATCCTGTGATCGTGCCAAACCAGATAGATGTTTCCACATCATCAGTCGAATCATGCAGACACGTGTTCCAATCCATGGGTCTCTCCATAGGGGCTCCCCCTGGCCCAAATTTATGTAAAAAGTTGTTAATTTTATTAAAGCTGCTCACCAAATCCATTTTTTCATTTGGATCAAGATTCAGCCAGAAGAACAGCGACGCAGACAAGACAGCAAGCTGGGATTCTCAGTTAGGGAGGGTGGAGGAGGGTGAAAGAGGGAGCAGAAGAAAAAGCGACCGTTCTCTCTGAAGGGCAGGAAGGAAAGTGTTTCTGATATTATTCTCTGTCCATTCTTAGTTTTTAGGCTTGCTCTTATTTTGAAGTCATTCCTGTTCCATTTCCTGTAGCCTTATTGTTGTAGTCCTGCTTCCAGTTCACCATTATGATTTGCTACTTACATTTCTGTTACCTAACGCTCATCAGCTGTTCCTCATTCTCCACCAAAAGGTAAACCCATGTTCAGTCCCTCCAGGATTTTGCGATGTTGTGATCACACCAATTCACGCAAAATCAGCCAATCGGCGCAGCTATTGTGCGACCTTGTAACTTTGTCCAATCACCGCGACTTTCCTGCAATTTTGGTCAATCCTCGTCAACTTCCGCCAGTTTCACCAATCAAATTTGTCTCTAACTTGCGCTGAAACGCTGAGTCTAACCAATCAAATGCATCGCAGCACCACGTTCATTTCATCTTGAGTATTGAGTTTATAGTTTACAGTGAGTAACGGAACACATCAGCAAACAGAGTGTGTGATTTAAAAAAAAAAAAAACACTCACCAGCGAGGTTTTCAATACTGTCCCTTCCTCAATCTCCCCCAGCCTGCCCGTGGACGCCTCGCAACGTCTCCGTCCTGACTGCGTGTACGAAGCGCTGGGTTTGTGTTGAAAAACATGCGCCTGCCCCAAAAGCACCCTGTCGCAGGAGCGCACGTACACTACACTACAGCCAGTGTTTGAACATTTATACATCTTTAGAGGTACAAAATCATTACTACATCTGGTCAATGAGCTTTAAAGCTGTGAATCTCCGGTCTGGACGGACAAACACCCCCCCACACTTTCCCCACTGTAAATGAAAGGTGTGTGTGTGTGTGTGTGTGTGTGTGTGTGTGTGTGTGTGTGTGTGTGAAGCCCAACAGGCAGCAGACAGGTAGGCATGGAAAGAGAGAGAATATTCTCTGTATTTTTTTTTTTCCAGAAGAACACAGACTCCAATAGGAAATACAGTGCAACAGAATAAATTATTTTTTTCCTCTTTGCTCGGTACTGAGTGGTTTGGGAACCACAGGGTATTTTCAAATGAAGGTGCTGCCAATAATTTCCAAATCTCTTACATGCGCAAGAGTATCTGTGATACTCTTGTGCATATAAGAGATCTGTATAGCAGAAGTTTCTGCTTAATTTACAAATCACTATAATAGGAAATTTTTGACAATCCTGTGCTTTTTCTTGTATTGCTATATAGAATATCACTGCAGTAAACTGGAAAAAAGCATCTGCTTTAAAATTTGGAATTCTTCCCACAACATTTAGTACAAAAAACACTCTAAAAACATCACAACTTTTATTGGAACCTTTTAAAAACGCTCCCATGAATTCAGGCTTTTTGACCTGCAACAATCATAAAAACATCCCGCGAAATCCTGGAGGGACTGCATGTTATGTCTTTACTCTTGTTTTCCACGCTTCCGTCTGGTTTGTACCTTAAGTTTAATTCTTTTGTTTACGTTTCAGTTTTAGCGTCTTCCAGCCTCTGAGCTGGAAAAGCAGTGGCTGGTGATGCACGACTCACTTCCTTCTGCTCAGCTCTTGACAGAATTCGGCATGCTTCTTTACCGTGATACTTTTGCAAGTGTTTTACCAAGTTGATGGTGTTAACATTGTAAATGCTGGTACCACCCCGTGAAACAGATACGTAGTTTCACACAGCAAACATACCGAGGCGAGTCCCACAGACAGGCTCCAGTGACACATGACACTCGCTGCTTCTCTTTACGGAAGCAGTGGTGGGCAGTGGTGGCCTAATGGTTAGTGATGTGGACTGGTGACTGGAAGGTCACCGGTTCAATTCCCGAGCCAGCAGGATCAGATCTGGGTGGGACAGATAACATAGCAGTGTTTGGCCCACCTCCCTTAACCCCACTGTGGTGCCCTTGAGCAAGGCCCTTAACCCCAGCTGCTCCAGTGCAGCTGCTCAGTGGCCACAGGCCAGTCTGTGGTTGTACTGGGCTGCTTCCATGTGTGAATGTGTATGTGTGTGAGTGTGAACAGGGCATTCTTGAAAAAGAGAGTTTGCCTCTCAATGAAACTCCCCTGTATAAATAAAGGTTAAAACAAAAGCTCTATACAGCGTGGCTGAGAACAGTAACTGCACCTCCATTTTAATATTATTAATACAGCGAAAAGGTAAATTACTTTTTTCCACACCAATCGAGCCATTTTGCATGGATCAAACCTTATACAGATACCGTGGATCGGATCAGCTCATCCCTAGTATTTAGGAGGTAATAAGTTACATTTTCCTCAGAAGCAAGTTTTGAATTTTTTTTTTTTTTTGATTTTGTATACTTTATTAATCCCAGAGGGAAATTCAGGGCATCCACCTGGATGAATGAGGCAGCCACAGTATGGCGCCAATCCCTTCACCATTCACACCTAGGGCCACTTTAGAGTCTCCAGTTAACCTAGCTTGCATGCTTTTGGCCTGTGGGAGGAAACAGGAGTACCCAGGGTAAAGCCACACAGACACGGGGAGAACATGCAAACTGCACACAGAAGGACCACTGATGGTCAGGGGGTGAGATCGATCCCGTGACCTTCTTACTGTGCTGCCACAGTGCTAACCACTGCACCACCGAGCTTATCTTGCTGTATGTCTGGGAATAAACTGTTAGTGTGCAACTGAATTGCTAAGATTTATTTTATATCATTATAACAAATGCCCCCCCCAAAAAAGAAAAACTTTAAAAAAAAATGCTCTAATTATGACATTTTAAAGACATCTTGGGATCAGGTGACAAGAATGAGAATTGTTGCCACTTATCCAAGCAGTAACAGTCCAGTTTGTGTTTTCATATTGTTCTGAGCCTGTCAGACATACTTCTGCCAACACTCTTGTGCCACTTGGCGTGTGTGTGCATGCGCATGCACGTGTGTGCTTGTGAATACTTCAGCCATGTTGGTGGAATGGCACGAGACAAGCCATCGCCCATGTTATTTTTAACTGTGCGTCTCCATGGAAACCGGCACATATGCAGGGAGGGGGTGATCTCCTGCTGTGTACATGTTTAGGGAGTCTCCTACTGCTGGTCACTGTTTGAAAGGACATGCGTTTGCGTGTGCCCGTACGCCACATGTTCACATCTGTTTGATTCTGTCACTTGTTTTTGATTGGTCTTTATAACCCAGCTGTTCAAATGGATGTCTTTTTTTTAAAAATATATTTTAATCATTTCCATGGTTTGAGATTAGCGTCCGTTTCAGTTTTGTTACATATGAGAGCGTGGCAGAGAGACATACGCACCAGTACTTTGTATAGAGATAGGAAGGAAAGAGAATAGAAGGAGCTTCTGAAGTGAGAAAGAATTCACCACCACAGAGAACTGTATCTGATGACAGAAAAAAGGGAAAAACTTACAGGAAGAGATCTGCTGCAGCTAACTTATCCTGAAATAACCCAATCTAGGCAGTGACTTAAAAAGAATCACCTTCCTTTCTCCTGAATACAAATGAGCTATGACTTAGCTGTCAGTGAACTCTGTTTTCCTTAAAATACAGTGTAGCACTACAATTAAATTATCACATTAGTGAGACTATAATGTAAACTGTAACATTATGTGCCTTGGATGAATTAAAAAAGATCAGTTGCATTTGATTTGGTACTGAAGTCTTCATCATCAATTATCAATAGAGACTCTTAACTAATTATAATCAGCAGCCTAATGAGTCAAAATGACTAAGACTGTGGGGGAGGGTTATGTTGGGTAAGGATTCTCTCGTGCTTTAGAAGTCATCCAACAAATAACAGAGTGAACATAGTTGTTTCTATGGAAGCAACTTAAAGATTAAAGCTGGGAAGAGCAAGCGCTGTGACACAGTGATTCCCATAATGCCCTGCTCCAGGGGATCTCAGGGAAAGGAAAAAAAAACCTTGATTGTTGTGCTCCACTTAGGGGGGAAAACAACTTTTATTTAGCAAGGACAAATCATTATAGAAACATTCTTAGTTACAGAAGTGATTTGGCAAAAGAATATGGGGGTGAGACCAAAGTAAGTATCAGAAGGTAGAACAGCAGCAGCAAACATTCCACACACCCACTACAACCCCAGTAGCACAATAAAAAACAACATAACATAACGAGGAGGTGTCAGAAAGGCCATGCTAGTTTGACACGCACAATCATTTAATTCAGAACATTATCATTTAATCTAGATGCTGAAGTACTTGCAGAATTTTGTTTGCCATAGTCTTGAAGAAAACCAAGTCATCTGACCCGTCAAGGCATGGGCTCCACTAATGTGTTCTGTGGTATCTGCCACCAAATGTTAGCAGGGGTGTACTGCACATCCTTTCATGGAAACATTACTCCCTGATGGCCGTGGCCTCTTTCAGCTGGATAATGTCCCGTGCCACAAAGCAAAAGTGGTTCAGGAATGGTTTGAGGAGCACAGCAAGTCTGAGATGTTGACTTGGCCTCCAAGTTCACCCAAATTTCAAATCCATGGAGGCCCCACCTTGCAGCTTACAGCACAGATCTGCTGCTACCATCTTGGTGCCAGATACTACAGCACACCTTCAGGGGTCTGACGGAGTCCCTGCATCAGTGGGTCAGGGCAGGTGGCCATAATGTTATGCCTGATCGGTGTATGTACCTCTACTGGTGCGCCCCTTGCAATGTAAATGTTAATAATAGGCCAACTCATCCACCTCCAGAGGATGTGTGATTGTTCATGAACACATATCTTGCCTTCTTTGTGTGGTAGATATTTTGATGACGATTCTCAGTAAAAAAACAACAACCCTTGAATCCAGTTGACTTCACTGTTCTTATAGTGTCTGTATGGTAGACTTTATTTTGCATCTGTCATGCAGCTATTTTAGTGGTGGGGGCGGCTGTGGCGCAGGTGTAGTGTGGCCGACTACTGATCAGAGGGTCAGGGGTTCAATTTCCACTCTGTGTGCAGTCTGCATGTCAAAGTGTCCTTGAGCAAGACACTGAACCCCCAGTTGCTCCTGGTGGGTCAGGCCAGCGCTGATGCATGGCAGCTCCACCACCATCAGTGTGTGAATGTGTGTGTGTGTGTGTGTGTGTGTGTGTGTGTGTGTGTGTGTGTGTGTGTGTGTGAATGGGTGGATAGCAGGAGCTGTAAAGCGCTTTGGTCATCTAGAGATGAGAATATGTGCTACATAAGTGAACGCCATTTACCATTTAGTGTTCTAAGAGGTCACCACGGGAGTGGTGGCCTAGTGCTAGAGCATCCGCCCCACAGCTGGGAGGTCATGGGTTCAAGCCCTGGCTGGGTCATACCAAAAGACCATATAAAAAATGGTACTTCCCCCTTCTAGCTTGGTGCTCAGCATAATAGAATGGGGGAAGGAAAAGTTGTTTGTGGCGGCGCCTTGCATGGCAGCGACCCCTCTGATTCTACATGTGAATAACGTTGTGGACAGGAGAGACGTCATTTCGTTCTGCTGTACATGATTGGCTGTATGGACTGAATGACAATGAAGTTGGCTTCTTCTTCTAAAATCTGCAGATTTCCACCACAAAATCATATCTGATCAGACCTGAAGGTTATGGTCATTCTGTGGAACTTCTTAGAGAAACTTTTCTTGAAACTCTAAAATTTGTAAAGGTATTATGCACTTCAAATGATAAAATGTCCAAATTTTTGATGTTGAACAATTGTTATTACCCCCCTCCCCCCCCAAAAAAATAACCTGAATATAACTCATCTATAGTTGTTTTTGATTTCATTTATTTCAAATTGATATGAAAGAGAACAATTTTTCTCCCTTTCAACTTTTATGTTCTCTGTAAATTATTTTTTTTCTTTATATTACAATGTGATAACTAGGGGTGTGTGTGTGGGGGAATCAATACATCGTAGTATTGTGTTACTTTGTGGTCGCAACACTGTAACAATTCAGAAATACCAGTATAGTAATACTATATTAAAAATTATTAATAAATGTTGCAAATACAAACTTACCTATTTAGGTACCAGAGTAATAAAAAACACTTTACAGTCCATTAGATGGTGCTAAATACACACTGTCTGGTTAGGCCAGTATAGTAAAGGCATGACTCGTGTGCTCTATCAGGGAGTTGAACAAGACAAAGATCAGGATGGAAAATCACAATATATGATATTGCAGTACTCAACACATCACAAGATCGTGCTAATATTGCATTCACAGCCAAGTATCCTGATAATAGTGTATTGCTGGGCCTCTGATGATTCCCACCCACAGTGTTAACTTTTCTGCATAAAGCATCACATGCAATCCAACGCTGTAATTCCATACAATATTTTAAGACTCCATGGTTGCTAAAGTCAATTCTCTGCACACTGAGCAAACTCCAAAAGTCCATTTGTTAGGTGTATGATATATTCATCCAGTCATTATTGGACCTTCTGACTGTCATTGTCATGGGAAGAGCTATGATACAAACATGGCTAAGAACTATTAAGGAGTCATAAAAATACATATGAATACTTATTTATCTTGGGGAGAGCACCTTGCCCCAAGTGAGTGTCAGTATATATGTGACCCTGTAAAACACATTTTTATCCCCAAAATACACCTTATATAGCATCACTGCCTCTAATTGGAGCATTTCTAGCATTCTCTTTTCTTCTAAAAGTGGATTTGCATCTTTCCTTCTGTTTAATGTATGTACCTCCTCCCCATGCCCTCCTCTCTCTTTTAACCCATCCATCTCTCTCTCTCTCTCTCTCTCTCTCTCTCTCTCTCTCTCTCTCTCTCTCTCTCTCTCTCTCTCGCTCTCCCTTCCCCCTCCCCCTGGGTGATGCCAGTGCTGTTGTCAGGCTGGAGCTGAAAGCAGCCAATCGTGTTGCTCTGTGCTGAGAAGCTCTGGGGTGATGTTAGGCAGTTTCATACGATGAGCTTTGCCAAATGTAGGTCATGCATCCTCTCTTTCTGTCTCTCTCCCTGTACCCCTATAGAGAAAACACTGTAGATAAGGATGGATGTATTTTAGTCTCACACACACACACACACACACACACACACACACACACACACACACACACACACACACAAAAACACATTCGTGTAAGCTCCATGAATCCGCTGCAGCACATGCAGTCTGTCCCCCTTAAGATTTGGTGACACTTCTCGCTGCTTTCATTCTTGGCTGTTTGTCAACAAGAAGTGTACCTCTTCACTACGGGATGGATGTTGAGATCACTGTGCAGATTAGGTTTCCAAAAACAGATTACTAAATGAAAACACACCCTGAAAACAAAACTACCCTCATATTATCCTGAACTTTTGATGAACTGCTATACTCTGTGCTGCGGTGAAGCTTAAGCAGGCTTTTGAAGTGTGCAGCAGCAATAGGAGTCAGCAGATTAACATAGAAGGTACTAACAGACAAAACTGAGCAGACTAACTAGATTTAGAGGCAACAAATGCATTTGCTATTAAAGGTCCCATTCACTGCACTTTTCCCGCATCCTGACAGCTCCCATAGGTCTTAATGAAATAAGTGACATATTTTGGCCAAATTACCTTAAATTGTTTAATTATTACCACATCATTGTGAATCATCTTTTGCAGCTTTTCTGAGATCAGCTGTTTTGTGCATGTCTCTTTAAATTCTCTAAGCGTACGTTTAACTCAACTGTCCTTCTTACGTTACTGTTGTTAATTGTAGTTGGCTAGCTCTTAGCTCAAAAGTGAGCCTAAGCCAACTAACATAAATTTGTCTCAAAGAAGGAATAAAATAATGCATCACTGGTGGACAGGGGTGTGTGGTTTCATTGGCCGACAGGATATGGCTGGTCCCTGGAGTACAATAAGCTCAGAAACATTTGTGAATAAGTGGCTAAACTGCTACCTTCTGCTAGTTGCCTTCAGTCCTATTTAGCTAGCTAGCTAGATAGATAGCTGGATAGAGAGATAGATGTACTTTATTGATCCCAAACTGGGAGACTGCAGTGTTAACAGCAGCATTACAGTAGACAACCAAACAACAGAAACACACGCATGACAGACAAAGGGATTACCCATGCAAAGTAAAACTAACACTACTGTAAAAGCCGATATACATCATAGCTGATAGATGGTGACCCGCATAAACACATGAATCATCCCGTTGCACAATGCAGGACTATCAGGAGCAGAGTGAAATGTGAGGTACCAGTTAGACTGTAAGGTGCAGTATGGCAGCACAGTTATGACCAGAATACAACATCATAGTGAGTTATTGTACAGTGAAATGGCATGTGGCAGGAAAGATTTCCTGTACCTGGCCATTCGACAGCGAAGCTGTAGCAGTCTACTGGAGAAAGTGCTCCGCTGTCTGTCCAGTGTGTGGTGTAGGGGGTGATCAGGATTGTCCATGATGGATCGCAGTTTATTTAGTGTTCTCCTCTCCACCACAGTCTCAAAGGTCTCCAGCCTGAGACCAGTTACAGAGCCAGCCCTCTAGATAATCTTGTCAAGTCTGTTGGTGTCACTGGCCCTGATACTGCTACCCCAACAGACAGCAGCAGCATATTTAGAGATAATACTGTAAGAAAATAAGCTAAAATAACATCTAAGAAGGATGTACAGTATATGGTCAAGTGTTGTACATAGATGACGAAGGATTCCAGTGGAGGTGAACAGAATAATAGTAATCAAAACAAGCTAGATGAACAGTTAAGCTAATGCCAGGTGGCCTATCTGTCACCTCCTCCACACCAAGGCGAGGTCCTAAAGCAATTACTGACCAACACCGACTGTCTAGCCAAGCTAATGCTAACAGATCAAATTAGCATCATGGCAAAAATGTAACAAAATAAGCTAGAATAACGCAAGAGATTTTAGCGCCTGTGGATTAGTGAACCAGGTGGAAACAAGAATGTTTATTAGGGTGACTGTAATCTAAAGAAAATAACAATATAAACCATCCATTCATCCATCTTTTACCGATTTCCAGAGGTCTGGGTCACAAAGGCAGCAGGTCAAGCAGAGAAGCCCAGACTTCCCTCTCCCCAGCCACCTGCTCCAGCTCTTCAGAGATGATACCAAGGTGTTCTCAGACCAGCTGGGAGACGGTCTCTCGAGCGAGTTCTGGGTCTGCTCCAAGGTCTCCTCCCAGTGGGACATGCCCAAAACTCCTCAAGTGGGAGGCGTCCTGGAGGCATCCTGATTAGATGACCAAACCACCTCAACTGGCTCCTTTCAATGTGGAGGAGCAGCGGTTCTTCTCTGAGCCTCTCCCAGATAACTGAGCTCCTCACCCCTTCTCTAAGGGTGAGTCCAGCACTCCTATGGAGAAAGCTCATTTCAGCCACTTGTATCCGCAATCTCATTCTTTCGGTTATTACCCAAAGCTCATGACCATAGGTGAGGGTAGGAACGTAGATTGACCGATAAATCGACAGCTTTGCCTTCGAGCTCAGCTCCCTCTTCACCACAACAGACCGGTACAACATCCGCATCACTACAAATGCTGCTCCGATCTGTCTGTCAATCTCTCGCTCCATTCTCCCCTCACTCATGAATAAGACCCCGAGATACTTAAACTCCTCCACTTGGGGCAAGAGCTTGTCCCCAACTCGGAGAAGACAATCCACCTTTTTCCAGCTGAGGACCATGAACTCGGACTTGGAGGTGCTGATTCTCATCCCAGCCACTTCACACTCAGCAGTAAACTGTCCCAGTAAGACCTGTAGGTCATTGCTGGATGAAGCCAACAGGACAACATCATCTGCAAACAGCAGAGATGAGACCCTGTGGTCACCAAGCATAACACCCTCTGTTCCCTGGCTGCGCCTAAAAATCTTGTCCATAAAAATTATGAACAGAATTGATGACAAAGGGCAGCCCTGGTGGAGTCCAACTCTCACTGGGAAGGAGTCTGACCGAGTGTTGGCAATACGAACCAAACTCTCACAATGGTCATATAGAGACCGGATAGCTTATAACAACAAGCTCGATACCCCATACTCCTGAAGCACCCCCCACAAAAAACCACGAGGGACATGGTCGAATGCCTTCTCCAAGTTCACAAAACACATGTAAACTGGTTGGGCAAACTCCCACAAACTCTCGAGGATTCTCAAGATGGTAAAGAGCTGGTCCGATGTGCTACTGCCAAGCTGAAAACCACATTGCTCCTCCTCAATCTGAAGTTTGACCAACGGCCAGACTCTCCTCTCCAGTACCTTGGCATAGACCTTCCCAGGGAGGCTGAGGTGGGTGATCCCTCTAAAGCTGGAACACACCCTCCAGTTCCCCTTCTTGAAGAGAGGAACCACCACCCCGGTTTGCCATGCCAAAGGCATTGTCCCTGACCTCCACGCAATATTGCAGAGGTGTGCCAACCATGACAGCCCTACAACATCCAGGGCCTTCAGGTACTCAGGGTGAATCTCGTCCACCCCCAGGGCCCGGCCACTGAAGAGTTTTTTAACCACTTCGGCGACCTCAGCCCCTGTGATGGGCGAGTTGTCCCCCTCGTCCACAAGCCCTGCTTCCTCCGTGGAAGGCGTGTCAGTGGGATTGAGGAGATCCTCGAAGTATTCCTTCCACCGCCCAACAATATCCCCAGTCGGGATGCAGTATCTGACTGACTACTGACTCCGACAATATAAACCACACCTGGTAAACTAACTTCCTTGTAGCAATGTTAGCTCTAAAGCTAACACCTTGGCTGGCCTTCCCGGTCATCTGTGTTTGCAGACAGACAGGTACGTATGCTGTCTAATAATAGAGCAGCAGCATGTGTCAAGGCTGGGCTTATGTGACCAAGGGGATGGGCGGTTAAGCCCAACTGGTGGTGTCCAACCGGGGTTTTGAACTCACAACTTCCCGCTCCAGAGTTTGGCACTCTGCCTGTGTCACCAAGAGGGTTGACATACTTGGCAAGCCAAGTAGGAATGCTTTTACTGACTCTGTTACATATTCCCCCTCAGATTTTGACATTGTCCTGATGTCAGAGGTGCATTTAAGCTTTAAGGATGTCTGCCTTCTGACTATGTCAACACCAATGAGTCCTACCAGCAACACCTCTTGTGGTGGGGACCAAGCACCACTTGTGGGACTGACACACTGGTGGTATCTTTGGAATAGGACCAATGCACCACCACTAACTCCTGCCAACAAATGTCAATGTGTAGCCAAGGGGACAGGCCGTTAAGCCCCAACTGGCAATGTCCAACCGGGGGTTCAATCCTGCAACTGTAACAGAGTCAATAAAACCATTCCTACTAGTTTTTCCAAGTGAGTCAACCCTCTTGGCGACACAGGTAGAGTGTTAGACTCTGGAGTCGGAGGTTGTGGGTTTGAACCCCTGGTTGGATGTCACCAGTTGGGGCTTAACTGCTCGTCCCCTTGGCTACACTTAACTTTTCTTGACGTAGAGGAAAAAACCTGGAAAAGATAAAATGGCTTTTTGGAGAGAAAAACAATATAAAGGCTGTGTAGGTTTTTTTTTTAAGTAAGTGATTGTTTTGATATTTTTTGATAATCATGTTACTAATAGATATTGGTCAGAAAGGTAAAACCTACAAAAGCACATTTTTTTCTATGAATGGGACCTTTAAAACCCTCTAACTGTCCCAGTCGCCGTATGGCGACATAACCCCTAGTGGTCAAGAGTGGTAAATATTTTTTGTCAATAAAATAGTTCAGATTTCCAAGGCTATAACTTGAAAGTTGCAAGAGATAATGGCTTACTGTCAATTAGAAAGATGTAGAATCTGATCCAAAGTTTCAGAAAGGAATAAATTTATGCATCTAATTTGCATAATGTCGTGGCAGCTATATAAATTCCATAACTAAGTCAAAAGTGGACTTTGGACATATTTACACAAAGGATGGTTTTGTTTTTTGACACCGTTGTCTCTACAGGGGTATGTTGTTATCTTATCTTCCAAGTATATGAACCAGAAAATCAGTACAATGTAAAAAAACAAATAAATTTGTCACTTACCGGTGGCGGTCGCTCATGTCACCGGTCCGTTTTCGTCCATTGTGGTCATTATTTTGCATTCTGTTGGTCATTTGCGCTCTCTACCTAATCTACAAACTCTTAGGATTATCCCACGTAAATTTCATTTGTATTCCGTGGCTATTTTTGGAGTACGAAGCCATCATGTGACGATAAATGACAATCCATGGTGGCCATATTAGATTTCTGGGCTAAAAGCAGGAAAACAAGAAAAGGAAATGAAGGAGTTCTTCTTCTTTGGTGTATTACATGTCAGCCATGATTCCTCCAACGCGTGTCTGCCACCTTCTGAACCGGCAGATCAGTACAAATCTGCCGTATAGCTGGGGAGTTAAAGGGATGTCAAGAGTGAGTTGACAGGCGCAGTTGCTGCGCTGTGCCACTGGGGGCACGTGAATTCTGACAGTTAAAAGGTTAAGAAATGCATTTTCACTACCATACATGAATGTTGACAAGATTTTTGGTACACCCTGAGTAAGTATTTTCCTTCACAACTTTATCCATCCTAGAGTATTTTTTTTTTAAATTTGAAGTTAAAATAAATAAATTATAGAATTACTGGAGTTCCCTTTTTTCCTGTTGCAGTTTATTCTCATGTATGAACTAATATATAATGTATGTATATGTGTTGTTTGTGAATAATGCATGAACTCACTAGGTAATTCCTGTAAATTAAACAGTGTAACACAAACCCTGTTCCTGGATAGTATGTGTTATTTAAGTGCTTATGCTGTAAAAGTACAGAAAATCTTCATTTTCCCTTCAAACTTAGTTTTTTACCTGGATATTTAGAAATTAACATGCTGTATGTAATAATAACATATTTTAATTTACATGGTTAAGATCTGATTAAAACAAAACATGATTCAAAATTGACATCTATTTTTTACCAAAGTTGTACATCATTGAACAAAAAATATTTATACAGGTGGTTTTAGGATTGCACTCAGTAAATACGTCAAATAGGTTCATTTTGTCTTCTTTTAATTATTTACCTTTTGTTCATATGAAAGACAAAAAATAAAATAGAAAGATGTCTTTACCTTCTTTACATGTTTCAACTGCACTGCAGCCTTCGTCAGTTAGTCAATCAGTCAATCAGCTGACTATTCTGACGAAGGCTGCAGTGCAGTTGAAACATGTAAAGAAGGTAAAGACATCTTTCTATTTTATTTTTTGCCTTTCATATGAACAAAAGATAAATAAATGCACTCAGTAAAGTTTGAAGGGAAAAAAGTATTTTTCATTACTTTATGAAACTCGGAAAAACTGCTTTCTGCTACAACTTTCTCCCTTTTTGCTTCCAAATTTAAGCATTACTAATGGCAACAAAACGTTTTCTTACAGAGTATTCAGAATCATTTCAAAAGTTGTAATTACCTCCGCCAAGGAGATTGTTTTTGCCGGCGTTTGTCTATCTATTTGTTTGTTAGCAGCATAACTCAGAAAGTTATGGATGGATTTTGATGACATTTTCAGGAAAGGTGTATCATGGCACGCGGAACAGATGATTAGATTTTGGTGATGATCTGAGAGTGCACACCTCCACCAAGGGCTTTATTTGCATTTGTGCAGCAAGATTACACAAAAACTACTGGATGGATTTAGATGAAATTTTCACCAGAGTTGGTTCTTGGGCTAGAGGGGAAGCCATTACATTTTCGGAGATGATCTGAGAATGCATACCTCCACCAAGGCTCTTATATTGTCACAGACTGTTAGCAACAATACTCCAAAACTACTGGATGGATTTGGATGAAATTTTCACCAGAAGTGGTTCTTGGCCTACACACGAACCCATTACATTTTGGGGGTGATCCATGACTGCATACCTCCGCCAAGGCTCCATCTTCTTGCAGTGGTTGGATTATGTAAAAACTACTGGATGGATTTTGCTGAAATTTTAACCAGAGATGGTCCTTGGCCTGCAGACGAACCCATTACATTTTGGAGCTGATCTGTGAGCGCATACCTCTACCAAGGCCCAATCTTGCAGTGTATGGTGGGATGGAGGCGGGGAGATACAGACAGATGGATGGACAAAGGGAGGGAAGGAAGGAGCCTTGGCGGAGGTATGAACTCTCTGAGTGCTTTTCTAGTTTGCATAAGGATTCTTTTCTCATGGAAATCTTTGATAAGCAAATTTATAATGAAATAATCCTTAAGTGCAATTGAACATCAGAGCCATAAAGAACAAACTTACATTCAACACAGCTGTCCTTGCCAAATGAAAAGAAATATGGTATGTTAAGAACAATGGGATGTAGAGAGAAGCATACAGTATACAGTACATATGAAACCTAGAGACAATACATATAAAATAAATGTTTCTATGCATCTAAAATACTGGAAAGAATCAATTCGACTGGTCAAGTTAAGCAATTTTTAATGCAAAATTTATGTCGATTTTCACACCTCAAGTTATGTGTAGAAATATAATAATAATGGATTAGATTTATATGGCGCTTTACATGTCAAGTGACATCTCAAAGTGTTTACAGTGAGTCCATCATTCATTCACTTCAGACAGACATTGATAGGGGAAAGCTATTACTGTAGCCACAGCTGCTCTGGGACAGACTGATGGAAACGTGGCTGCCAGTCCGTGCCAACAGTCTCTCTGACCACTACCGAACATTTATACACATTCATACCCAGTGGACCACACTGAAGGCAAGGTGGATAAAGTGTCTTGCCCAGGGACACAACGGCCGGATGGCTGGGGAGAATGGGATTTGAACCACCAACTCTCTGGTTAATGGACGACCCACTCTACCTCCTGAGCCACTGCTGCCCACATTTCCCTCCTTCGTTCCATTTTTCTGAGCACCAAGCAGGACAGCAGGAAGTTTCATTTTTATATGGTCTTTGGCATGACCCAGCTGGGACTTGAACTCCGACATCCTGGTTGTGGGGCGGATGCTGTACCTCTAGGCCACCACTCCGATGGATTCTGTTATGTCCATAACCGGTACTCCAATGATGAGGCCAAAGGTGCAGTATAACGTAACTTTATTGTAGTAACTCACAGAACACGAAGGCACTCCCGTCAAGGCAGAGGCGCTGATCGTAAAGAGACCGTGCCTCTTCCAGGTAGGCCTTTTATACCCTGGGTGACGGCAGAACCGGAAAGGTGTAGCCGTCACCTATAACACACACAATCATAATAATAAGCATAATTAATACATTATAGATTCTTTGTGATATTTTAAATGTAAAATGACATTGTGAAACCTTTCAGGTCTCATAGGGGAGCCTTCTTTCTTTTAAGCAGTTGTAGAATGGGAACTAGAATTACACCACAAGCTGCTGACAGATATGCATCCTCTTTCACGCACGCAGGCACACACACACACACACACACACACACACACACACACACACACACACACACACACACACACACACACACACACACACACACACACTCTCTCAAATACACAGACAAAGCTCCTCCTCAGAGAGGGAATCATTTCTACTTCCCTGGGTTGCCACTGCTAGGTTGACCTATTTTTGTCTAGACCTCTGCCTCTCTCTTTTACTTGCCGGAGCCCCATAATTCACCCTGCTTAATAATTCACTACTGCTTCATCAGCCTCTGCACAACTAAACAAAAGAACATTTTTTTAGCCCATGCATTTTGAAAACCACACATTTTCAGTATACACTGTCCATGTAATAAAGGACATACTGCAGCAATGGAAAGGCACAGTTTGAGTGATGAATGCACAACTTGTCGCTACAAAAGGTACAAGTTGGCTGGAAATGCATCTTCACCCACCAGTCACCATGAAGCACGGACACTGGCAGAAACAAAGAAAGCGATGGTGGTGTGGGGTGCTGTTGTCAAACTGCAGATTATTTGCAAGTCTGTGCACACAATCGATCTGCATGATGCGATTGGATAGCCGGAATGGGCAAGAACCAATAAGGGCATTGGGAGTGAGAGCACAAGGACAGGGAGTACTCTAACGGATGCTGGACACACCCTGTAGCCCTTTGTGTGTGTCTGTGCCAGTGCGGATAGAAACCCACAAAATTAATGTGTATACTAAGTTTGCAATTATTTATAAATGTTGCACACAAGACAAGATAGTTTTTTCTGCACTAAAACACAACCTCCAGTCTCCATTATTTTGCATCTACCATGTCCCATTTTTAATCTCCTCCCAGGAGCCAGTGTTAAACAAAGACAACACCAAGAATATACCCTGTGCTCGTACTGCTGTTGCATTATAAGTAACACACAAGATAAATAACCACCTTAGTGGTTTTCACATGAACCTGTGCACGTTTGTGAATCTACTATAGATGTGATGCTGTTAGAAGGAAATGGGGTTAGTCAAATGATTTGTTTTTAAATGCAAGTCACACTAATTTTCTTGTATTTAAAAGAGCTACAGACACTATAATTTGTTTAAATCGGTGGTCCCCAAACACCAGGCAGCGGACCAGGACCGGTCTGTGGACCACTTACCGAGCTGCAGAGAATAAATATATTTATTCTGTTCTCCTGTATTGACCATCAAACTGTTTTATTTTGAAAAATTAATGAACATTCTCTCACTTCCCATGCCTGACTTCCTGCCTGTTGTTTCTGTTTTTGCATTCTGACACACACCTGTCTCATCAGTTATTAGCGGGATGCTCAAAAATTAAACCCACAAGCAATCATGCCTTCAAAAGAGTTTGCTTCATATCAGGAAGGGGAGCGAGGGATGGCGGTGCCACAGCCTCCCCCACTGTTCCCCGTTGGAGCAACCAGCCATACCCGGGGGTCTTTGGTAAATGCGGTCAGTGCAGAGACGCGGGGTGACGTCCTCAGTGCTTCAGCCCGATGGGAGGCGCCCTGCTCCCCTGGTGGGCTGGCTGGCCAGGGGAGTCGGAGGAACTGACTATATGGGATAGCTTGCGGAGGCGTTCAATAGTCTCCCACTCCAGCTAAGTTGAGCTGACTCTGTCGACTCTTTTAAAAAGCAGTTGAAAAAGTTTTTGTTTAACCAGCCTTTCTGTTGAGTTTCAAATCAACTGCTTTATAATGGTCTGATATTTTTCAAATTATTATTTTTTTTTGTTTTCACTTGGTTTTTGTGTTTTTGCCAACTTTGTTTTTATTTCCATTTTTATTTTTATTGTCTAGGCAGCGCGGTGGTGGAGTGGTTAGCACTGCGGCAGCACAGCAACTCACCCTTGACCAGGGAATCCTGGGTTCAATCCCAGCCCCCGACCAACAGTGATCTGTGTGGAGTCTGCATGTTCTCCCTGTGTCTGCGTGGGTTTACTCCGAGATTTCTCTGGTTTCTCCCCACATCCCAAAAACATGCAAGTTAGGTTAAGTGGCATCAGCTGGGGATTCTAAATTGTCCTTAGGTATGAATGTGAGAGTGAATGGTTGTCTCTGTGTTGGCCCTGTGATGGACTGGCGATCTGTCCAGGGTGTACCCTGCCCCTTGCCCAAAGATGCTGTGATAGGCTCCAGCCCCCCACCCCCACCCCACCCCCCGCGACCCAAAAAGGATTAAGTGGAAGAAGATGGATGGATGGATGTCTCTATCTAGTTCTTTTTATTCTATCTTGTTATACAATGCTTTGTGACTATATATCTGTGAAAAGCTCTTTATAAACTAACTTACTTTTTGCTAATGTATTCTGTTAATTTTACCCCCCAGTATGCCTTACTCTGAAAGATACAGACCCCCATTAAATTTTCACTGGAAAATGAAAATGTGACTACTGCAGTACCATTCTAACCCATAGAGGTGCTGTACCAGGAAAACTTACCTGTAATCTCATAAAGGAACACACCACAGAAATCTTCAATATAAGTTGCAACCAATCATCAAAGGTCAGCATAAAGAACAGAAACAACCAATGTAGCATTCTGCACAAAATTACTATTGCTCACTGTTTATATTTCATGTGTTTTCATGTGTTGAATCCAATGACAAGCAGGTAGCCAGGGCAGGCGTTGCCTGACCAAAGCAGTTTAAAGAAAATCTGTTGAGATTTGTTCATTTATATCCTTGTTCATTGTGTTTGTATTGTTGTCATGGCAATAGCAGGTCAGAGTTTGATATCAACATGTATTCACGCTCTCGGATTTTCTGCCCTAACTGAGTCTGCGTGAGTCTGTAGAGCACAGAGAGGAGATAAAATTGTAGGCTGTATTTTACTCCACGTATAAATGGTTCAATAAATGTTCCTCAGGATTAGAAGACGCTTCCCACTTGAGGTGTTTCAGGCACGTCCCACTGGGAGGAGACCCCAGGGCAGACCCAGGACTCGGTGGAGGGACTATGTCTCCCAGCTGGTCTGGGAACAGAGCTGGAGCAGGTGGCTGGGGAGAGGGAAGTCTGGGCTTCTCTGCTTGAACTGCTGCCTCCGCTACCCGGACCTCCGGAAAAGCGGTAGAAGATGGATGGATGGAAGGATTAGAAGACAGTCCAGCTCCGCTTATTCCTCTACGCACCAGAAGGAAGGCTTCTGTGACCAACTCTGCTTTTGATAAAATAGATTTGTTCAATTTGCGTTAACTTTTTAAAATTTTAGATACCTTGCTATAATTATGTGGCAGTATCAATTATATGCCACATTATTGCTCTGCTGTAGAGCAGACATATAGCAATTGCACACCTATCAACAGATATGACAATAATACTTTTTTGAAAGTAAAAATGTAATAATTTTTAATAGGGCTGGGAATTGATTGTGTAATGTAACTAATTCAGCTCTCCTTTGGAACCAGCTGCCAATCTGGATTTGGGAATCAAACTCGATCTCTGTTTTTAAGAATAGGGTTAAAACCTTCCTTTTTGACATAGCCTATAGTTAGGGTGGAATCAGGCGACCCTGAACCCTCCCTTAGTTATGCTGCTAATCGGTTTAGACAGCCGGGGGACCGCTAACATTGCACTGGGCTTCACTCCTCTCTTCACTCTCAATGAAATATTTTTGCTGCTCATTAACATCCGTTTGTTCTCTCCCATAGATTGAGTCCCTGTCGTGCTGTTTGCGCTCTACATGTTTGTTCTTTTCTTCATCTTCTCTATCCCCTCACGCCCCAGCCAGTCGCAGCAGATGACTGCCCCTACCTGAGCCTGGTTCTGCTGGAGGTTTCTTCCTGCTAAAAGGGAGTTTCTCCTCTCCACCATCGCCAAGTGCTTGCTCACAGAGGACCGCCTGACTGCTGGGGTCTTTCTGCAATTGTGTTTTTTTTTTTTCCCTACAGTTTGATAGTGCTATGAGATGACAGTTGTTGTGAAATGGTGCTATATAAACAAAGTTGAATTGAAATGAATTAATTGCACATTTTCTATAACTAATTGTGATTAATCGCTAAAAGTACAATGAAGAAATAATGAGAATGAAGTATTTTTAAGCAACTTTTAATTGCTTTTTTCATAAGATATACCTGTGACGCTCATACTCAACAACAATGCAGCTAGAATATCTGAATTTGTGACAAGGGGCAAAATAAAGTGCCACAGTCTTATTTGCACTAACAAACAGAACTTAGATTGACCAGTCTGTCACATATTGTGACATTTAGTGAATTTCCAAAGTCACGGTGTTCGTTTAACTGTTTGCTACAAACAGATTCACCTTCGTCTTGATTTCATTTGTGAAATCTAAACCTCTCAGCAATAATTAATTGCTTGGGTAAGTTGTGATTTCCTTGTACTTTCACAGTTCCATCACAGGACTTTTCTCTGGGTCTTCCAGATTGCACCAGGCTGCGCAGTAAGCTGTTGCAGCAGCACACAGCCATGGCTAGTGGTTAGCATTGTAGCAATTAGCGGTTAGCAGTCGGTATGACGTTGCCTGTGGATCCGCATTATACTGACCTTTTAGTAAGAAAACAAGAAACATGGTATGAGGACACATTGCCCCGTTGCCAGTTTATGATATATACTCACTCAACTTGAGGGTAATAATTAAGAATAGAAAGAGTTGGGAGACCAGGGCATCAACATGAACTGTAATACGATTTTTTTTCAACTCAGGACAGAGAATAAGTGTAGCTTATGAACTTGTAACATAGGTGAAGGATGTAAACATTACGGCAGCCCTAAAGGGACAAACTCAAGCTATTATTACATTACAGACATAATGCAGGAAGATAACAGGAAGTGCTGTGGGTGTTAATTTTCACAATTTTTTTAACCTATCACCTTCCAGGTTGTGGGGCAGATGCTGTACCTCTAGGCCACCACTCCGGTATTAATATAAATCAGAATAATACCATTAAAGTTGATTGACATTGTTTCTCCACAGTTGGCAGGAAAGCCTGTTTGTATTTGCTTCTTACTGTATTGTCCCAAATCAGCACAGTTATGCATTACACTTTCTTATCAGTTTATGCAATCACAACAGCCATCAGAGAAGCCAAACTTTGTCTTTTAGTTTAAAAAAAAAAAAAATCTTGCCTTTGATCTATGACAGCCAACGTGCTTCACCTCTGTGCCATATTTGCAACAACGAAAGCACACAGACAGCATGTCCTCCTCGACGATCCTATTTTTACGCGTTCTCCTCTAACCACTGGTACATCTCAAAGGCCAGCTGTCATGTTAGTCAGTGTGAGAAAGGATCTCCATGTCCTCATCTAGATTAAAACTAGGGAACTGAAAACAATTAGAAACTTCACTGCACTAATCTAGAAGCAATTAAGTAATTAAATGACTCCCATTCAAGTCTTATTTATGGTTTCCAACTGTTAGTAAATGTTTTTTTCAGCACAGGCTTGATTAAGATTTTTATTCATGTAAATACATTTATTTGTATATAGGTGAGACATTTCACACAACCTGGTTAGCAAGGCATTTATCAATGAATTTTAGATTTGCAAATTTAATGAAGTGCTCAAAACTTAACATATTTAATTTCTTTAAAACCTAACAATGATGTGATCTTATTGGTTTCCTGTCCAGAATTTTAATTACCCGATTGTATATCATTATAAGAGGCTTAATTGTTGTTGATGTTGCTTGTGACCAAGAAGTGACACAGTAAATGTGAAAGTATCATTGAATGCATAAAACTGTTTGCAGCATAAAATGGTAGACAATCTCTAATAAATCTGAAAGTGCGTAAGTTTGCTTTTGCAACAATGCTTATCATTTAACATGCTTTTCAACTTTTAGATTAGAGTCCATTATAAGGCCAAGATACTTTACTTCTGAAATCTGTTTAGTACATTATCCATTAATTCTTAAATTTAATTCACTGACCTCCATTGCAGACTAAGCAAACCAAGCTCTAGAGGAAAAGCAAAGTGACACAGTTTTATTAACACTGAGTGTAATTCATGATTTTTCAGACCATGTTGCTACAGACTATAAATAACATGACAACTGAGAAGAGACTGACTGGACGTTTTTACCTGACACATAAATAACAGTGTTGTCTGCATACATCTGAAAACCTGGCCTCAAACACAAGTGTGATAGGTCATTAATATATAAACTAAAAAGAAGTGGACCGAGAACTGACCCCTGTGGGACTCCTGTTCTGGTCTCCAGAAATGAAGATTTGTCATTATTGATAACAACACATTGCTCACGGTTAGAAATGTAGGATTTAAACCACTGTAACGTTATATCAGAAAAATTAAATTTGCAAAGTTTAGAAATTAAGATATCATGATTTAATGTGCTGAATGCTTTTTAAGGTCCAAGAAAACAGCCCCCGACTATTTCACGGGGACATTTCAAGTGATGATTTTAAGGATTTTATAAAAAAAAAAACTATTTGCTGTCTCTGTTGAATAATGTGAACGAAAACCAAATTGTAAAGGGTGTAGACAGTTGTTTGATTCAGCATACTGAAGCAGTTGATGTGCCACGACTTTTTCTAGGACCTTAGAAAATATTGACAGAATACTAATTGGCCTGTAATTGCAAGCCTGATCAGCTGCTCCTGACTTAAATATTAGTATGACTTTTGTTTGTTTCCATTTATTGGGGAAACTTTCACTGACAATGGAAAGGTTGATGAGATGTGTTAAAGGATTTACCAGAGTAGTTTTATGTTTCAAAAAAGCAGTATTTACATAAAAAAAGATCTTTAGAATGACTATTTTCCAGTTTATTTATAATTCTAATGACCTCCGTTTTGTTTGTTGTAGTGTAAATGCAGTACCATTATCACTTGCCTTTTTAGAGACAGTTAACTCCATAATGGGGATTTTAAAATCACTAGCAAGCTCTTCCACAGAAGAAAAAAAGAAATTATTAAATTCATGAGCAATTTCTTTAGTGTCAGAGATACTGTATGCTGATTACCACTTTTAAGTTCATATATACAGTAGTCACTGGTTTGCCTAATGGTTTAATTATACTGTTGACTTGCTTCCACATTACAGAGCAATTTGCAATCATGGCCTCCGTGATTGCGGAGATATAATATTCAGCTTTTGCCTTTCAGACTTCTTTGGTGACACGATTTCTTAAACTTTTATATACAGTCATATAATTTTTTTTATTCGGCTTTTAATTGCTGTCCGTAGAGCTAAATCTCTTTGTTTCATAAGTTTCCTAATTGAAACATTTACCCAAGGTAAAGAAAATTTCCTAGTTGGATTTTTACACTTTTTTAAAAACCTGACAATATTCCCTTCTACTTTGTTCATTAATTCATCACAAGTATGCACATCATCATTGTCCATGACTGTATCCCAAATCATTCCTTGTAGTTCACTCTTCAAAAGGGGATGATCATGTTTTAATGTAGTTAACATGTAAGGTTTTGGTTTATTAAAATTTAAAAAAAAAAAAAAACGCTTTTTTAATTAGCTTTCTTATTATTAAAATCATATTATGATCAGACAAACCAGTCAAGAAATTATAAGACTTGGTTTTCCTTTCCTCCCTATTAATGAAAATCAAATCAGTTTGTGAGTAGATTGTGTAATTCTTGTATCACCTTTTACAATTTGATTAAAATCATACTTTGTCATCGCTATTTTAAGCATACTTCTCTTCCTTTTGTCAGACCAGTCAATATTAAAATCACCTAATATTAACTATTCAGATTTATGGGAGGTACATTTTAGTAATTTCTCTAAATTATCATAAAATGCATTATCACAAGAAGAGAGATTATACAAAACCATGATTCAAAAGTGCATTCGAGGTGATAAACATTCAGACAGAGATATTCAATTTGCACATCACAATCCATAAAAATTTCTTGAAGTGTGCATATTTATGCAACCAGGTTATTCTAAGTTTTTTTTATTTTTTATCTTTCCTCTTAAAAGATTTGTTTGTTTTTCTATTGTGTTGTACAGGCAATAGGTCACATTAATGGTGGAAAAAGTTTTGAAATGATTTAGCTTGGTCTCATTTTTTTACATCACAAAAACCTGACATTTGAACAGGATGTGTAGACTTTTTATATCCACTGTACATTCTAAGAAAAAAAGAGTGCACTTGTGAGCTTGGGAACTCAAAAAGGCTTGGATGGCCACCAAAGACAGCAGTGGTGGATGACTGCAGGATCCTCTCCATGGTGAAGAAAAACACCTTCACAACATCCACCCAAGTATAGAACACTCTCCAGGAAGTAGGTGCATCAGTATCCAAGTCTACCATAAAGAAAAGAATTCATGGGAGCAAATACAGACAGTTCACCACAAGGTGCAAAGCACTAATCAGCCTCAAGAATAGAAAGGGCAGGTTAAACTCTGCCAAAAAAAAAAAAAAAAAAACCGCTAAAGAAGCCAGCCCAGTTCTGGAACAAAATTCTTTGGATAGATCAAACCAAGATCAACTTGTACAACAATGATGGGAGGAAAAAGGTATGGGAAAGTCTTGGAATGGCTCATGATCCAAAGCACACCACATCTTTTGTAAAACATGGTTCAGGCAGGGTGATGCATGGGCATGCAAGGCTTCCAATGGCACTGGGTCACTAGTGATTATTGATGATGTGACAGAAGACAAAAGCAGCTGGATGAATTCTGAAGTGTATAGAGATATACTGTCTGCTCAGATTCAGCCAAATCCAGCAAAGTTGATTGGACAACACTTCACAGTACAGATGGACAATGAGCCAAAACATACTGTGAAAGCAACCCAGGAGTTGTTTTTTTTTTAAGGCAAAGAAGTGGAATATTCTGCAATGGCCAATCAAATCATCAGCTCTAAACCCAATTGAACATGCATTTGACTTGCTTAAGACGAAACTTAAGGCAGAAAGACCCACAAACAACAACAGAAGAGAGCGAGAGTAAGGACCTGGCAAAACATCGCAAAGGAGGAAACGCAGTGTTTCGTGATGTCTGTCTGTGGGTTCCACACTTCAAGCAGTCATTTCCTGCAAAGGATTCTCAACAAAGTATTAAAATGAGCATTTTTTTTTATCCATCCATCCAGCCAGCCATCTTCTATCGCTTAATGCTTTTCGGGTCGCAGGGGGGCTGGAGCCTATCCCAGCATCTTTGGGCGAGAGGCAGGGTACACCCTGGACAGATCGCCAGTCCATCGCAGGGCCAACACAGAGAGACAGACAAACATTCACTCTCATATCCATACCTGTCCCCTTTGTCCCCTTTAAAATCAGCTGAGTGAAATGACATTTTTTTAGTAGCAGCTACACCTTCAGATTAACAAAATTTTAATTATAGCAGACCTTTTTTGTGTCAGTCCTCCAATCCTGTTGCTTAACGCACAGGTGTTTGACGCACCAGGTGACCTGCGTCGGCTTTAACCACATCCACTCTTTTTTCTAAAGCCCATCCAGGGACAAGAGTTGCAAATTAGCTAATAGCTATACACTCTATGTGCAACACATCAGATTGATTGTCTTTGATTAATTGTCTATGTTTATTGCACTGTCCCTGTCAAATAAACTAATCTACTACTAATCTACCTAAGGACAATTTAGAATCCCCAGGTGATGCCAATTAACCTAACCTGCATGTCTTTGGCATGTGGGAGGAAACCCCACATGCCATTTTTTTATGATAATGTTAATTTGTCCAATTACTTTTGAGCCCCTGAAATGAAGATATTTTGTAAAAAAAAAAAAAAAAAATAGTTGTAATTCCTAAACCGTAATTCCAATTTGGATGGGAATACTCTGAAATTAAAGCTGAGAATCTGAACTTTAAGCCCATGTTGATTATATAACTGTATCTTGAATATGTTTTGGTAAACAGCTAAAATAACAAAACTTGTGTCACTGTCCAAATATATATGGACCAAACTTTACAATAGGAATGGGCAGGGACCAAGGAGAAAAGGGCATTTTACACAAAACTATGAAAAAGGGTGTTACCTAGTACTGGGTTTAACTTCTTTCAAATCTGAAATACCTATTAAAGTGAAAAATATACTGACTGTAATACATGTCTATATAACTAGAGCCTTGTATGTGTGCCGAAGACCAAGTATAGGATGACTAAAAAGAAAAAAAAATCACTAATAAATTGGGCTCCAGAGGCACACAATATATCATGATTTTTGTTCTTTTTTTAGGCAACATGGATTACTTAGAGAAGCCCTTAGGGTAGTATCTCACTAGGCTGAGACAGCTCGCAACTAGTTGAACATAAAACACCGTGAGACAAATCCGAGAATTTGTGACAATTTTCACTTGGAATCACACTGTCTGGCAAATGTTGTAATAATGTTGCACAAACTCCCAGCGTGTTTTTGGCAAAAGTTCTCCAGGCGTTTGCATGTATGTCATGCAAGTGTAGTGGGACATTCTTACATGTGTCAGACAAAATTTAGGGGTTTTTTTTGCACTCATGACAGTTCCACAATGGCTACCCAACACTCACACAACAAATATCTGTGCCAATTGTGCAATCACTACCTTACAAATACAGGGTGTCTCTCCATTCCAGTTCCATTCGCGTTATCATCTGATGTCAGTGATGTCAATGAATAATAACGTTTTCACTGCTTGCCTACTGCAGCTTCTCTCCCACTGGAGTATTGCACACGAGCACAAATGTAAAATGATTAAAGCAATACAAACACATGTACACAATAAACATGCCTGGCAATCACTAGAAACAATTATAAAAGCATACATAACCACTTGCCTACTCCAGCTCCTATTCAGGAAAAAGACCAGGAATTAGCCTGATCCCCCGAACTTATGGTTAGCAAACTCATAAATAACAACTCTACATTTTTCACAACATAAGTAAATGACAAGTAGATGTATAAACATGACGAAGGATAGACTGAAAATGACACCTCTCCAACTCCGGGCAATGATTTGGTGTAACAATAAGCACCTGCTGCCGGCCGTTCCACCTCTCCAGTCAGTCACAACTGTTTCAGGTGCTTGTCTCCAATCAGTCAGAACTTAGTTTCATAGGTCCCCAATCCACTGCAAAGTTGTCTAACTTTTCTCGCACTTTCGGACTTGCAGAAACTAATTTGAGAAGGGTTTGAGATGAGGTCGAGATGGGTTTGAGACGCCCGCAAAGACTCTTGACACTATTTTGAGAGAAAATCTGTTGCACAAATTTTTTGAACATGTTCAAAATTCCTGTGAGATGACCACAAGACCCTGGGACTTAGGAGAGGAAAATGAGAACTGCAGAGAATGTTTGGAGACATTTTGGAAACTCCCTCGAGAATGCCATTCTCCAATTACTCTCAAGCTGTCTCAGCCTGGTGAGACACTACCCTTAAGCATCAGCGATGACTTCCAAAACTCTCCATCTACTCAGAAACTAGGGCATCCCATGAATATCTGTTTGCTGTGTAGGCATTCTGTTTTCAGTTTTGACATTCAAATACAGTATATATTTTAATAATGCATCAGATTTATATAGCGCTTTTCATAGACACTCAAAGACGCTTTACAATGGATACATTATTCATTCAGCGGCTGGGATGAGAATCAGCACCTCCAAGTCCGAGTCCATGGTCCTCAGCCGGAAAAAGGTGGATTGTCCTCTCCGGGTTGGGGACAGGCTCCTGCCCCAAGTGGAGGAGTTTAAGTATCTTGGGGTCTTGTTCACGAGTGAGGGGAAAATGGAGCGAGAGATCGACAGACGGATTGGAGCAGCATCTGCAGTGATGCGGACGTTGTACCGGTCTGTTGTGGTGAAGAGGGAGCTTAGTTCTAAGGCAAAGCTGTCGATTTACCAGTCAATCTACGTTCCTACTCTCACCTATGGTCACGAGCTTTGGGTAATGACCGAAAGAACGAGATCGCGGATACAAGTAGGCTGAAATGAGCTTTCTCCGTAGGATTGCTGGACTCACCCTCAGAGATAGGGTGAGGAGCTCAGTCATCCGGGAGAGGCTCAGAGTAGAACCGCTGCTCCTCCACATTGAAAGGAGTCAGTTGAGGTGGTATGGGCATCTGATTAGGATGCCTCCTGGACGCCTCCCACTTGAGGTGTTTCAGGCACGTCCCACTGGGAGGAGACCCCGGGGCAGACCCAGGACTCGGTGGAGAGACTATGTCTCCCAGCTAGTCTGGGAACGCCTTGGTATCCCCTCTGAAGAGCTGGAGCAGGTGGCTGGGGAGAGGGAAGTCTGGGCTTCTCTGCTTGAACTGCTGCCTCCGCGACCCGGACCTCCGGAAAAGCGGTAGAAGATGGATGGATGGATGGACATTATTCATTCACTCCACAGACAACGGTAGTGGTAAGCTACTACTATAGCCATAGTTGCCCTGTAGCAGACTGACAGAAACGTGGCTGCCAATCCACGGCAACGGCCTCTCTGACCACTACTGAACATTTATACACATTCCTGCCCAGTGTCATGGACACTGGAGGCAAGGTGGGTAAAGTGTCTTGCCCAGGGACACAACGGCAGGCTGTCTGTCTGGGGAGAGCGGGATTTGAACCGCCAACCCTCTGGTTATTAGACAACCCGCTCTACCTCCTGAGCCACTGCTGCCCATTTTAATAGAAAAATTGCCACTATCCTTGTTACGTTTGGCAGCAATCACAATACTTTAGAACACTACACTGATGCTAAACATTGACATCTCCTAGCTTTACTATGGATTAGTGCAGCTTCATCAGTGGCACCAAATGGCACCCTCTGCTGGTGACCAGCAAAACACCTCCTTACAGCAGGGCAGGTCCCCCTTTCTAATCCATTAAAATTGTTTCCTGAATCCAGATGCAGGAAAGCACCAAAAGTTAATGACTTCTACATTGTTGCAGGAAGCATCTCTAGTGAAATATGCAGACAAATATGTCACTTTTTCTGCATTCCTGCTAACAAACAAATAAATTGCAGGGATAGTATAATCCCTTGGTGAAAATAATAAACCATATTGTATGATTATTTCCAAAACTGTAAACTGCCCCCAGCTCAACACTAACAGTTTCAGTGTTACTGTGTATAATATTGATATTTCTGTTTTCTTCTATTTTACTGAAAAGAGATAAGGATTATAGGCTTATAGTTTACAGAGGTCGAGACATCTGAAGTGTGTATTTTTTGTGTATACTGTATACATTAAGTTTTCAGATTATACCATATTTGCTTTAAACAGGGATGGATTAAATTGCTTTTCTCTATTACTTAAAGACAAACTTACACGCACAATATCAGTAATAAAAGTCCATTACTATAATATAATGCAAATCTAACAACAACTGAAGCTATATGAGATATGGATACAGGATTAAGTTCACAGATAAAGTACTATTAACTACCTTCATGGTTTTCTCCTCTATTGCCAATTTTACAATAAGGGTTTGTTTACAGTTGTTTGACAGTTTGTTAAATAATACACGATATCAAAAAGAGAACTACCATCAATGGTTATTTCATATCCAATCTCCTCCCAGCCAGTCACAGCAGATGACTGCCCCTCCCTAAGCCTGGTTCTGCTGGAGGTTTCTCCCTGCTAAAAGGGAATTTTTCCTCTCCACCGTCGCCAAGTGCTTGCTCACAGGGGATCGCCTGACTGCTGGGGTCTTCCTGCAATTGTGGGGTTTTCCCCTACAGTTTGATAGTGCTATGAAATGACTGTTGTGAAATGGCGCTATATACAGTTGTGTGAAAAAGTGTTTGCCCCCTTCCTGATTTCTCATTTTTTTTGTATGTCTGTCACACTTAAATGTTGCAGATCATCAAAAAAAAATAAATATTAGACTGTGGAGAGTGTGGGAAATGAGGAGGCAGGTTTACGAGCAGACGAAGTTTATTAACACTCTCACATCAGTCATACGCAGAAAAAGCATGATACAGCCAAGCACAGTTTCCTCTTATATCCCAACAGATCATCTCACCTCTGCATGACATTTCACATCACACTGCATGACATCTAACAATACAATACATTCCCGTTGAACCCCCGTCTTCCTCTTCTTGCCAACACCCCATGACGCCCCTGACTACTGTCCTCTTATGTTTAACCACTGCATCCTGGCTGAGACGCTGTCTGACTCAACCTGGTCTCTACAATATGCATTTTGTGTCTGCTACACCGCCCCCCCCCCCCAGACAGCGTTTCAGTCTGCATGTCTTTTGGACTTCAGTCTCCTCCCATATCTGCTGTAACGGGGGTCCCTGTGCCGGCGGGGGGCTGCTGGACGTGCGTCTGACTGCGGGTGGGCCATGGCGAGGGTGGGGGGAGAATCCGCTTTGCCCGTGTGGCTGTCCTGATGAATCGTTTGCCTGGGGAGCTCTCAGTGGGGGTCTTCCACGCCGAGGGGCCCGAGCCAGCAGCACTTGCTCGTCCGCCACTACAAAGGCGGGCTTAAGTCTGTCTATGCATATTTTCTCCCGACGCCCCCCCAAGTCTAACAAAAAATGCTTGTCCCCTGTTTCCAGCACTCTGAACGGGCCATCATAGGGTGGGCGCAATGGAGAGTGGTGGGCATTGTGTCTGACGAACACAAACTCCGCGTTCTTCAAAGTTTTTGGCACAAAATTGCGTGGAAAACAGTGGTGGGCTGGGCCCGGCAGCGTGCCTGTGTCTGCACTACGCTGCAAACGCTGAGACGGGCAGTAGTCCGGCGCGGGATTATCTGGCAAAAATTCCCCGGGCAGCAGCAGTGGTTGAGAAAAAACCAGCTCCACCGGGGAAGCCTCCAAATCCTCTTTTGGTGCAGAACGCAACACCAATAAAACCCACGGCAACCGGTCAACCCAATTTGCATCCGTCAACGAAGCCCTGAGTGCTGCTTTCAGTGACCTGTGAAAACGCTTGCATAACCCATTTGCCTGTGGGTTGTACACGGTTGTGCGGTGAATTGCAACACCCAGGCTGCAGGCCATCGCAGACCAAAGTTCGGAAACAAACTGAGGGCCCCTATCGGACGTGATGTCCGACGGGATTCCAAAACGCGCCATCCATGTTGTCAAAAAAGCGCGTGCCACGTCCGCGGACGTGGTTGCCGCCAGTGGGGCTGCTTCTGGCCAGCGTGTGATGCGGTCCACCACTGTCAGAAGGTGCGTGCACCCCTGCGACACCGGGAGGGGGCCCACGAGGTCCACGTGAACATGGTCGAATCTTTTAGCCGGTATACTAAACGGCTCCAAAGGAGCCTTCGTGTGTCTGTGCACTTTGGCTTGTTGGCACACTACGCAGGCTGCCGCCCACTCTTTCACTTGTTTGCGCAGGCCTGGCCACACAAATTTCGCTCCCACCATTTTGACTGACGCACGCACTCCTGGGTGCGCCAGAGCGTGAACTGACTCAAACATGCGGCGGCGCCAAGCGACTGGGACCACCGGGCGCGGGTGGCCCGTGGATACGTCGCAGATTAGGGGGGGCTTGCCGTCTTGCAGTACTCTGCTTTCCAGCCTTAACCCTGTTGGTCCAGATTGGAGCACGCGCACGTCCGTATCGCTAATCTGCTCTGCGGCCATGGCTGTATAATCTATCCCTACGCAGACCGGGGCCACAACCGCGTGCGAGAGGCAGTCCGCCACCACATTCAGTTTACCCGACACATGCTGAATATCGGTCGTAAACTCCGAGATCACGGCCAGCTGTCTCTGCTGCCGGCCCGACCATGGTTCCGAAACCTTGGCCATCGCGAACGTCAGTGGCTTGTGGTCAATGAATGCAGTGAAGCTGCGCCCTTCCAGCCAGAACTGGAAGTGGCGTATGGCCAGATGGAGAGCCAGCAACTCCCTGTCGAACACGCTGTATTTATGCTCACTGTCGCGCAAAGCCCTGCTGAAAAAAGCGAACGGCTGCCAAGAACCGGCGACACGTTGCTCCACGACGGCCCCTATGGCCACGTCCGAGGCGTCGGTAGTGAGCGCTATCCGGGCCGCCGGGTCTGGGTGCGTCAACAGTGCGGCGTTTGCCAGGGCTGTTTTAACCTCCGAGAACGCCTGCTCTCGCTCCGGAGTCCATTCGACTCCATCCGCGGGTTTCCGTTTCTTGAGCGCGGAGTACAATGGCTGCATGAGTTGAGCTGCGCGGGGGAGGAACCGGTTATAAAAGTTAACCGTCCCAAAAAATCCCTGCAGCACCCTGACCGTCTGAGGCCGGGGAAAGTTTGCCACGGCGCGCACTTTGTCGGGCAAGGGTATCACTCCCTCCGGTGATACGCGGTGCCCCAAAAAATCAATCCCTGTCACGCCGAACTGGCACTTCGCCAGGTTGATTACTAACCCGTGCTCCTCCAACCTCTGGAAAACCGTCCTGAGGTGGGTTACGTGTTCGTCTTCGGACGCACTGGCTACCAGGATATCGTCCAGGTAGACGAACACAAACGGGAGATCACGCAGCACCGCGTCCATCATGCGCTGGAACGTCTGTGCCGCTCCTTTTAATCCGAATGGCATGCGTAGAAACTCGAACAAGCCAAACGGAGTTATTACCGCTGTTTTGGGTATGTCCTCTGCGCGCACTGGGACCTGGTGGTAACCGTGGACCAGGTCTATTTTAGAAAAAATGCGGGCTCCGGGAGGTGAACGGAAAAATCCTGAATGTGGGGAATCGGGTAGCGGTCGTGTGCTGTGGCGTTATTCAACCTGCGGAAATCACCGCACGGTCGCCACGACTCCTCAGCCTTAGGGACCATGTGTAGCGGGGATGCCCATGGGCTGTTCGATCGGCTGATGATGCCCAACCTTTCCAGGTTGGCAAACTTCTCGCGCACTATGGCCAGTTTAGCTGCATCCAAGCGCCAAGGTCGCGCAAAAGCGGGTGGCCCGGTGGTGGTGATAAAGTGCTCCACCCCGTGTTTAGCGATGGCCGCCGAAAACGTCGGGACCGTGAGTGCTGGGAACTGAGTGAGCAGTGTGTGGAACTTACCGCCTGGAGCTGTGACGTTGGCTTGTGTTACTGGCCCGGCTCCTCGAGCTGTACAGGGGAGAGACTCAAAGGACAGTGCATTAACCAAGCGCCTGTTAGCAACATCAACTAGTAAACCATGCACACACAGAAAATCAGCTCCCAGGATTGGGAAACTCAGTGCTGCTATGACAAAAGTCCACTCGTATGTACAGCTGTGTAGAGATAAAGCCAGCGTTCTCTCACCAAAGGTCATAATGCTCGAGCCGTTTACTGCCACCAGCCCGGGGCTGCTAGGTCCTGCCAGCCGGTCAGCGTAGGTCGGCAGGATGATGCTCTTCTGGGCTCTGGTGTCCACGAGGAAACGCCTCCCTGAGCGCGAGTCCGTCACATAGAGCAGCTTGTTTTCTTCACCGGCGGTCGCTGCTGCTACCGACTGCCGGCCTTGGCGTTTCCCGAGCGCTTGAATTGGCACGGTGGCGCACATCTGCGTGCGTTCTCTCTGAAGCCGCGGTGGTAGAAGCAGAGCATGTCTCTCTGGCGCTCCTTGGCCCCCGCTGCCGCTACCGTCGGTGGCTCCTCGCCTCCTCTGGTCGTCTCGCTGGGCTCCGACGCGGCCGCGTTGACTGTGAGCGCTCTGGTGGTGAGGATGATCCGGTCTGCCTCCTGGGCTAGCGTCCAGTAATCACGCACGGCCAGCAACGGCGAACTGGCCAGAACCGCTCTCGCCTCTGTTAGAAGGTTCCGGAGGAAAAGGTGGGCAAACAGAAAATGCCCGTCGTCCGTGCCTATTAACGCCAACATCTTCTCCATCAGATCAACAGCCGAACCATCTCTTAACTCGGAACGCCTCAGGAGCCTCTCTGCTCTCTCACAGTCCGAGAGCGTGTAGCGCCAGGTCAGCGCAGCTTTGAGAGCCTCGTATCTGCCGTGGGCTGGGGGCTGGTCGAGCAGGCTTGCTACCTGCTGAGCTGTGCAAGCGTCCAGCGCTGCAACCACATAGTAAAATTTGGTGTCGTCTCCCGTTATTCCCCGGAGGGCGAACTGGGCCTCGGTGTGGTGGAACCAAGAGCACGGGTTGTGCTGCCAAAAGTCCAGTAGCTTGACTGAAACAGCGCACGCGTTGCTGGGGCTTCCCGTCCAGGCCGACTCCGGGGTTCTTGCCTCGTGTTCCATAATACGTCCAGGGTCACCAGTGTGGAGAGTGTGGGAAATGAGGAGGCAGGTTTACGAGCAGACGAAGTTTATTAACACTCTCACATCAGTCATACGCAGAAAAAGCATGATACAGCCAAGCACAGTTTCCTCTTATATCCCAACAGATCATCTCACCTCTGCATGACATTTCACATCACACTGCATGACATCTAACAATACAATACATTCCCCTTGAACCCCCGTCTCCCTCTCTTGCCAACTCCCCATGACGCCCCTGACTACTGTCCTCTTATGTTTAACCACTGCATCCTGGCTGAGACGCTGTCTGACTCAACCTGGTCTCTACAATATGCATTTTGTGTCTGCTACAAGACAAAGATATCACAAGTAAACACAAAACACAGTTTTTAAATGAAGGTGTTTATTATTAAGGGAAAAAATCCAAACCTACTGTATATGGCCCTGTGTGAAAAAGTGATTGCCCCCTAAACCTAATAACTGGTTGGGCCACCCTTATCAGCAACAACTGCAATCAAGCATTTGAGATAACTTGCAATGAGTCTTTTACAGTGCTGTGGAGGAATTTTGGCCCACTCATCTATGCAGAATTGCTGTAATTCAGCCACGTTGGAGAGTTTTCGAGCATGAACTGCCTTTTTAAGGTCATGCCACAGCATCTCTATCGGATTTAGGTCAGGACTTTGACTAGGCCACTCCAAAGTCTTCATTTTGTTTTTCTTAAGCCATTTAGAGGTGGACTTGCTGGCGTGTTTTGGATCATTGTCCTGCTGCAAAACCCAAATGGGCTTCAGCTTGACGTCACGAACAGATGGCCGGACATTCTCCTTCAGGACTTTTTGGTAGACAGCAGAATTCATGGTTCCATTTACCACAGCAAGTCTTCCAGGTCCTGAAGCAGCAAAACAGCCCCGGACCATCACACTGCCACCACCATATTTTACTGTTGGTATGATGTTCCTTTTCTGAAATGCTGTTCCTTTTACGCTGGATGTAATGGGACACACACCTTCCAAAAAGTTAAACTTTTGTCTCGTCAGTCCACAGAGTATTTTCCCAAAAGTCTTGGGGATCATCAAGATGTTTTCTGGCAAAACTGAGATGAGCCTCTATGTTCTTTTTGGTCAGCAGTGGTTTTTGTCTTTGAACTCTGCCATGCAGGCCATTTTTGCCCAGTCTCTTTCTTATGGTGGAGTCATGAACACTGACCTTAACTGAGGCAAGTGAGGTCTACAGTTCTTTGGATGTTGTTGTGGAGCCTTTTGTGACCTCTTGGATGAGTCGTCACTGCGCTCTTGGGGTAATTTTGTTCGGCCGGCCACGCCTGGGAAGGTTCACCACTGTTCCATGTTTTAGCCATTTGTGGATAATGGCTCTCACTGTGATTTGCTGGAATCCCAAAGCTTTCGAAATGGCTTTATAACCTCAATGACTTTGTTTCTCATTTGTTCCTGAATTTCTTTGGATTGCAGCATGATGTCTAGCTTTTGAGGATCTTTTGGTCTGCTTCACTTTGTCAGGCAGGCCCTATTTAATTGATTTCTTAATTGAGAACAGGTGTGGCAGTAATCAGGCCTGGGTGTGGCTAGAGAAATTGAACTGAGCTTTCCAAAGATGTGATAAACCACAGTTAATTTATGTTTTAACAGGGGGGTCAATCACTTTTTCACACAGGGCCAAGTAGGTTTGGATTTTTTTTTACCCTTAATAATAAACACTATTTAAAAGCTGTATTTTATGTTTACTCATGTTATCTTTGTCTAATATTTAAACTTGTTTGATGATCGGAAACATTTAAGTGTGACAAACATACAAAAAAAATGAGAAATCAGGAAAGGGGCAAACACTTTTTCATACCACTGTAAATATCCATCCATCCATCCATCCATCTTCTTCCGCTTAATCCTTTTCGGGTCGTGGGGTGGGGTGGGGTGGGGCTGGAGCCTATCCCAGTATCTTTTGGGCGAGTGGCAGGGTACACCCTGGACAGATCGCCAGTCCATCACAGGGCCAACACAGAGAGACAGACAACCATTCACTCTCACAGTCATACCTAAGGACAATTTAAAATCCACGGTTTGATGCCAGTTAACCTAACTTGCATGTTTTTGGCATGTGGGAGGAAACTGGAGAACTCCCGGAGTAAACCCACGCAGACACGGGGAGAACATGCAAACTCCACACAGATCACTGTTGGTTGGGGGCTGGGATGGAACCCAGGATCCCCCGGCCAAGGGTGAGTTGCTGTGCTGCCATGGTGCTAACCACTCCGCCACCGCCCTGCCCCACTGCAAATAATGTTGAATTAATACATCTTTTTTTTTTAAATGCTTTATTTCTGATTAAGGAAGCAGATTTTTTTTCTATGCATTTAAAGCTACTTCTATTGTTAAATACTGGAGCTTCTCTTTCACAAAGACACAAACAAGATAAGAGCTTTTTAAATAATTACCATCATACACACCAATATTAAACATTAAATAATTTTCAGACATCTATGTAAGCAATGTTGAATCAGTAAAAAATAAAGACAATCCTATCACTTCCCATGGTCAGCTTTCATGCAGCTACACGAACAAGTTCCAACCTCAATCCTGCTCTCAATCCCGTTCAACAGAAGGACACAACATAATGAGATCAGTGTAAGTGGCATCCAGTCTATCTGTTTACTGTGGGGTTAAGAAAGGTATTTACTGTCTAAATCTGTTTAAAGGCTTTAAAACTATGACCCTTGTTTCATATCACTGTGATTTTCCCAACAGATTTAATACTTACACACAAAATTACAAAAATATAATTAAGCAATATTACATGAGAGGGACTGCAGTATGTGAGGTCTTCGGCCCTCCGCTTCAAGTTGGGCCTACAGCGAATCTCCGGAGTTAATATATTCATGATACCGCACAACCTGGAGTGTGATATTACTTTTATACAACAGTTCTACAAGCACAGTTTATTAAATGACAGCAATACTGGACAAAATATTATTATTTGTTTAACCAGTTATTTTGGGCAGGCGAGAAAAATAGTCCCTTCTAAATGTAGCCAGTTAACTGTTGCTAAGCACCTCAATCAGCATAATACAGGAAGGAATATGTCTGTTGTCATTTCACACACATGTAAACAAATTAAATATTGTCAAGTGCAAAAGTCAGTGTTTATAATACATAACAGTCACCTGTTGATGTCCATGAGATTGTGCAGGTGGCTAGCTAGCATAATAGCAATATGGCTTTGGCACACTTTGCTCATTTTATCTTGGCATTTTCAGATGACAAAAAGAGTCCATCACCACAAAGGTATTGTGGTTTGCTAATCAAGTTAATAACTCCAACTCTAGCTTGTCTGTTCTGTTTAAACAGTCATAAAATATCTTGCCAGATGTTTACAAGGGAGGGACTTCCTTGTCAGAGAGGTCTGGATTAGGACTGTCTCTCGTCTCTTTTCAAACAACGCCTCACTGTGGAAATTAAGGTATCCGACACAATATTACATTTCTCACATATAAGAAGTCACTAATATCCTTAATTAATTTAAAGATTATCAAAACAGAATGATGCATATTCGGTGAAATGTCCAGGTGCAATTATTGGGGAGCACAGTAACTCCTGGAATTTCTATTGTCCAATCAGACTGCTCAGTCAGAACTAACTGTTGTATAATACAGCATATTTATTGTACCAGCTGGGAAATAGTTTTAGGCAGCACTTTATTTGGAGGCTTCGTTTTGTTCCTGAATGGCTGTTGTGCAATGTTATACAAAGGTTTACAAAGTACAGAAATCTGCATGGAGCCCTCATTTATCAGAAGTGCATAAGAGAAAACTGGGCGTACCATAATTTCAACGCAAAGCTTGGTATTTATCAAATGGAATGTGATCGTACAGTCTCATGACAGGCATGAGCTCATGTACGAAAATTTTCTGGTCGCCGTAGACCTGTGGTGCAGCAGAGAAACCTGGCTGTGTGGTACAAACCCCAACTCTAATGAAGTTGGGACGTTGTGTAAATGTTCAAAAAAAAAGTGTGTGCGTGTGTGTGTGTGTGTGTGTGTATATATATATATATATATATATAAAAGCAATGATTTGTAAATTTAATCTACAGTATATTCAACTGAATCATTACAAAGACAAGATATTTAATGTTAAAACTGATCAACTTATTTATTTATTTTTGGGCAAATAATCACTCATTTTGAATTTGATGCCTGAAACATGTTCCAAAAAAGCTGTGACGGGGCATGTTCACCACTGTGTTACATCACCTTTCCTATTAAAAACACACTTCTAAAATTTACGTCTTTAATTCTTACGGTTGACATTTATCCTCCAGTGGGCTGACCACCTGCAGGAGGGACCATGGGGGTCCAGTGCAATGTGGATCAGATGACGGTCGAAGGCAGAGACCCTGGTGGTCTGGTCCCCGGCTTTTGAAACTGGTTTTTGGGACATGGAACGCCATCTTTCTGGTGGGGAAGGAGCCTGAGCTGGTGCACGAGGTTGAGAGATATCGGCTAGATATAGTTGGGCTCACCTCAATGCACTGCTCCGGTTCTTAAATCAGTTTTCTGGAGAGGGGCTGGAGCTTGGCCTACTCTGGAGTTGCCCCAGGTGAGAGGCAACAGCCAGGGGTGGGTATTCTTGTATCCCCCTGCCTTGCTGCCTTAACAGTGGAGTTCTTCCCGGTGGACAAAAGGGTAGTTTCCCTACGCCTTCGGGTTGGGAAATAGGTCCTGACTATCATTTCCTTTTTGGAGTCTCGGACTGGGGTGCTGGAAACTGCTCCTCTTGGAAACACCACTGTCTTACTGGGGGACTTCAGTGCACATGTGGGCAACGACAGTGAAACCTGGAGGGGCATGATTAGGAGGAACAACCTGCCCAACTTCTCAGTTATTGGACTTCTGTTCCAACCACAGTTTGTCCATAATGAACACCATGTTCAAATATAAGGGTGTCCATATGTGCACCTGGCACCAGGACACCCTAGGTTGCAGGTCGATGATCGATTTTGTTATTGTGTCATCAGACCTGCAACCATATGTCTTGGGCACTTGGGTAAAGAGAGGTGCACAGCTGTCAACTGATCACCACCTGGTGGTGATTTGGATCCAATGGCAGGAGTGGACACCACTCAGACCCAGTAAACCTAAACGTATAGTGAGGATGTTCTGGGAACATCTGGCTGAGGCGCCTGTCCAAGAGGTCTTCAACTCCCACCTCCAGAAGAACTTTTACCACATTCTGAGGGAGTCTGTGCACATGGAGTCTAAATGGGGAACGTTTTTCACCTCCATTGTTGAAGCAGCTGCCCAGAGCTGTGGCCACAAGATCGTTGGTGCATCTCGTGATGGCAGTGGTGAGGGGGGCCGTCACGCTGAAGAAGGAGTTCTATCAAGCTTGGTTGGCTTGTGGGACTCCTGAAGCAGCTGAGGTGTACTGGCAGGCCAAGTGGAGTGCAGCTCAGGTGGTTGCTGAAGCAAAACTCGGGTATGGGAGGAGTCTGGTGAGGCCATGAACAAGACTTTCGGTCGGCCTCGAAGAGATTCTGGCAAATTGTCCGGCGACTCAGGAGGAGGGAACAGCTCCCTGTCCACACTGTGTATGGTGCGGATGGAGCACTACTGATTTCGACTGGGGACATCATCAGGCGGTGGAGGGAATACTTTGAGGATCTCCTCAAACCCACTGACACCCCTTCCACAAAGGAAGCAGGGCTTGAGGACGAGGGGGATGACTCGCCCATCATCGGGGCTGAGGTTGCTGAAGTGGTTAAAAAACTCTTTGATGGCCAGGCCCCGGGGGTGGATGAGAATCACCCTGAGCACCTCAAAGCCCTGGATGTTGTAGGGCTGTCACGGTTGACACAACTCTGCAACATTGTGTGGAGGTCAGGGACAGTGCATTTGGCATGGCAAACTGAGGTGGTGGTTCCCCCTTTTAAGAAGGGGGCTGGAGGTGGTGTTCCAACTTTAGGGGGATCACACTTCTCAGCCTTCCTGGGAAGGTCTATGCCATGGTACTGGAAAGGAGAGTCCAGCCGTTGGTCAAACCTCAGATTCAGGAGGAGCAATATGGTTTTCATCATGGCCATGGCACATGGGACCAACTCTTTACCCTCTCGAGAATCCTCGAGGGTTCATGGGAGTTTGCCCAACCAGTCCACATGTGTTTTGTGGACTTGGATAAAGCATTCAACTGCATCCCTTATGATCTCTTGTGGGGGGTGCTGCGGGAGTATGGGGTATCGGGCTTGTTGTCACAAGCTATCTGGTCCCTATACGACCATTGCAAGAGTTTGGTTCATATTGGCAACACCCAGTTGAACTTGTTTCCAGTGAGAGTTGGATTCCGCCAGGGCTACCCTTTGTCACTGATACTGTTCATAATTTTTATGCACAGGATATCTAGGTGTAGCCAAGGAATGGAGGGCCTCATGTTTGGTGATCACAGGATCTCATCTCTGCTGTTTGCAGATGATGTTGTCCTGTTGGCTTCATCAAGCAATACCTATGGGTCTTGCTGGGATGGTTTGCTACTGAGTGTGAAGCGGCTGGGATGAGAATCAGCACCTCCAAGTCCAAGTCCATGGTCCTCAGCCGGAAGAGGGTGGATTGTCCTCTCCGAGTTGGGGACAAGCTCCTGCCCCAAGTGGAGGAGTTTAAGTATCTTGGGATCTCATTCACGAGTGAGGAGAGAATGGACTGAGAGATTGACAGACGGATCAGAGCAGCATCTGCAGCGATGCTGACATTGTACCAGTCTTTTGTGAAGAGGATGCTGAGCTCCAAATCAGAGCAGTCAATTTACCGGTCAGTCTGTTTCCTACCCTCACGTATGGTCATGAGCTTTGAGTAATGCCCAAAAGAATGAGATTATGGATACAAGTGGCTGAAATGAGCTTTCTTCATGGGATTGCTGGACTCATCCTTAGAGATAGGGTGAAGAGCTCAGTCATCCAGGAGAGGCTCAGAGTACAGCTGCTGCTCCTCAACATTGAAAGGAGCCAGCTGAGGTGGTTTGGGCATCTGATCAGGATGCCTCCTGCATGCCTCCCACTTGAGGTGTTTTGGGCACGTCCCACTGGGAGGAGACCCCAGGGCAGACCCAGGACACGCTGGAGAGACTACGCTTCCCAGTTGGCCTGGAAACATCTTGGTATCCTCTCTGAAAAACTGGAGCACGGGGCTGGGGAGAGGGAAGTCTGGGCTTCTCTGCTTGAGCTGCAGCCCCCGCGACCTGGATCTTCAGAAAAGCGGTAGAAAATAGATGGATGGATGGATTTATCTTTTTAAAATTACATCAGACACTTGTCACACTGGGTCAAAGTCCAACCACTTTTTTTTAAAATCTCAATATAAATGATTGTGACTATACAGCTAATATAACCCATATACACAATTAAATCGTGGCTGTACAGATTTACATTATAATTTTCAGCTGGAGATTAGATGGTCAAACAGAAGCTGTGCAGCAGTGATCTCCCCCAAGATGTGGTTCTTTTGCATTTAAAGTGACACTCCACCAAAAAAGTTTTTTTTCTCAACATGTCTGTAACGTGTTTTTTATGACTTACAAGGCATATCAAGAGCGAAATCACTCAAATGTGTCATTCAAGTTTAGACGGAACATTTTTGTGATGTGAGGTCCGTAGTGTTGAGCTAATCCTTGGAGGTAGAGGACGGAACTAAAGACTGAAGTTAGCCTCCAGGGCTAATTAGCATTTCTGGACAGCTGCTTTGAAAACTTAACCCAAATTAAGGTGGGTTCTACCATTAAACTGCCACACAACACTACTTAATTATTTTTCACTTCTCATATAATACTGTCAGTTTCTACTTTGGAGAAGTTCATCTTTTTGCTGTCTTACATTCTGCTGTGTCATAAATGCTGGGGGTGAGGCAGTGGTGTAGTATTTATATGATGATTGTTTCCAGCCGCCAGATTTATCAGTGAGTGATTTCTTGATCAATGAGATTGACCAGATACACACGCTTTCATAAATACCACGTGGAACCTGTGGTACTATCATTTCTACACCCGAATGTGCACCGATTTCCATGCACTTTTGACAAATGAGGGCCATGGAGTTTTTTTTTTTACTGTAATCTGACTCATGTGTTCTTAGCTTTTACATGTCTCAGTATAGCAATTGTGTTGAATAATTCTGAGAATCACCATTACAAAGTTGTATTTTCTTCAATCATCTGTTGTGGCTATTTGGTACTGTATAACTGTATAACTGCAAGTCTAATTAACTGATTCTAGTATCTACACAAATTAATTAAATTTAGCATGACAGACTGAATTATTTTCTTTATCTGGCATCAAAATATTGAATTAGGACAAGAACAAGCAACCCTTTGAGTGTGTATGTAAGATTTTGTAAATAAAATATACTAAATGTGAAAATCACGTCAATTTGCTATTCCCCAAAATGCCTTAGGAATTTATCCATAGCAAAGAGAGAGCGAGAGGGATTTGGGAGATTTTTCTTGAAGACATTTGATCTACAGATGAAGTACATATGTTTGTACATTTTTTTTTATTATAGTTATAGTCCATCTGTAATAAGTACTACATAGTCCCACTCATTGTTGGTCATTTTGTAAGATGTGTGTTTGTATTGTTACCCCCGCCAAGGGAAGAGGTAATATTTTTGCTGGCGTTGAGTTTGTTGCTTGGTTTGTCTGTCTGTTAGCAACATTACTCAAAAAGTTATGAACGGATTTTGATGAAATTTTTAGGAAAGGTGTGTAATGGCACGGGGAACAAATTAGATTTTGGTGATGATCTGAAAGTGCATATCTCCACCAAGGGCTTTGTTTGTATTTGTGCAGCAGGATTACACAAAAACTGCTGGCTGGATTTGGATGAAATTTTCACCAGAGGTGGTTCTTGGGCTACAGATGAACCCATTACATTTTGGTGATCCATGAGTGCATACCTCCATCAAGGCTCAATCGTCTTGCAATGGTTTAAGATAAGATAAGATAAGATAAGATAAGATAAGATAAGCCTTTATTAGTCCCACAACGGGGAAATTCCAGGATTGCAACAGCACAGGGATAGCAACACTCAGAGCAACAATCAGAGGGCAAGAAAAAAAAAAAGCAAGCAAGCAAGAGCAGCTAATATACATATGTACATATTACTATAAATATGTATATATATATACACACAGACACAGTGTAGAGCATTGTAGCTGGATGGGATAAATATGAGTATATAAACACACAGTACGGAGCATTGCAGCTAGATGGATTAAATATGTAAATATACTATAAACACAGTGCGGAGCAATGTAGCTAGATGGAATAATATGTAGATATATAAACACACAGTATGGAGCATTGCAGCTAGGTGGAAAAAATATGTAAATATATAAACACAGTGCGGAGCAATGTAGCTAGATGGAATAATATGTAGATATATAAACACACAGTGCGGAGCGTTGTAGCTAGATGGAATGAATATATAGATATATAAATATAAACATAAACATAAACACACCCAGTGTGGAGCATTGTAGCTAGATGGAATAAATATGTAAATGTATAAACACACACAGTGCAGAGCATTGTTGCTAGATGGGATGAAACACCACAACCGTCTACTTAGTTATCCTACATGGTATGATTATGTGCCCATACATATTCTCACCCTCCATAGCTACCGGTATTTTCCTAGTTGTATGCCGGAGGGGACCATTGTGTAAGTCTATTGCATCTTTTGCATTCAAAAAACTATTAGGTTGTTACGTCTTTTTGCTATCTCTGCGAGCAGCCCTGCTTAGGTTGTACAGTCTGACAGCCGTTGGTAGGAAGGACCTGCGAAACCTCTCGGTTGTGCACCTGGGATGATGTAGTCTGCTGCTAAATGAGCTCCTCAGTGCATTCAGTATGTCCTGCATAGGGTGGAACTCGGACTCCAGCAGAGATGACAGTTTAGCCACCGTCCTTCTCTCTCCTATCTCCTCCACCGGATCAAGGCGCTGCCCCAGGACGGAGCTAGCTTTCTTGATCAGTTTGTTCAGTCTCTTCCTATCGGCTGCAGTAATGCCACTGCCCCAGCAGACCACTCCAAAAGTGATGGCTGATGCCACCACCGTGTCATAGAATGTCTTCAGCAGCGCCCCTTGTACACCAAAAGACCTGAGTCTCCTCAGTAGGAACAGCCTGCGCTGTCCCTTCTTGTAGAGTGCATCAGTATTGTGTGACCAGTCTAGTTTATTGTTCAGATGAACACCCAGGTACTTGTAGGATGTCACCATCTCAATGTCTGTTCCCTGTATATTTACTGGTGCTGTGAGGGGCTGTCCTTGCCTGCGGCAGTCCACCACCAGCTCCTTAGTTTTCCTCGCGTTGATCTGGAGGCAGTTCCGATGGCACCAGTCCACGAAGTCCTGGATAAGCCCTCTGTACTCAGCTTCATCTCCATTGGAGATGAGGCCAACGATCGCAGAGTCATCAGAGAACTTCTGTAGATGGCAGTGTGTTGTGTTGTGTGAGAAGTCCGCAGTATAAAGAGTGAACAGGAAGGGAGCCAACACCGTTCCCTGGGGGGCCCCCGTGCTACTGATGATCATGTCAGACACACAGTCCCGGGTTCTCACAAACTGAGGCCGGTTCGTGAGGTAGTCCAGGATCCATGATGACAGGTGCTGGTCCACCCCTGCGCGCAGCAGCTTGTCCTTCAGGATCATCGGTTGGATGGTGTTGAAAGCACTGGAGAAGTCAAAGAACATGATCCTCACCACATTCCCGGGCTTCTCCAGGTGGGACAGAGAACGGTGAAGGAGGAAGATCATCGCATCCTCCACCCCAATGCCATGCTGGTAGGTGAACTGGAGTGGATCCATCGCTGGTTCCACCAGGGGGCGGAGGTGAGCAAGGGGCAGTCTCTCCAGGGTCTTCATCAAGTGGGACGTCAAGGCCACCGGTCTGTAGCTGTTCAGGTCTTTGGGGTGGGAAGTTTTTGGTATAGGTACCACACAAGATGTTTTCCACAGCTGTGGTACCCTCCCCAGCTTCAGGCTCAGGTTGAAGATGTACGTCACAATCCCACACAGCTGGTCTGCACAGGACTTGAGAAGCTTTGCGCTGATGCCGTCCGGTCCTGACGCCTTCCTCGCCTTGATCTTCCTCAGCTCCGTCCTCGCCAGGGTCCTGGTCAGGGTCAGGATGGGGGGCTGTGTGTTGGGAGTGGGGGGGTGTTGGTGGAGTGGGGAGTGGGCAGCAGGACTTGATGTCTTTACAGGCAGCAGTGGTTGTTGTGCAGTCAGGGGGGAGGGCGGTTGGTCAAACCTATTGAAAAACAAATTCAGATTGTTTGCCCACTCCCTGCCCCCCGTGGCCTGGGGGGAGGTATTCCGGAGCCCAGAGATGGTTTTGAGGTTTCTCCAGACCCCGCTGATGTCGCTCTGTTGCAGCTTGTCCTCCATCTTCCTCCTGAAGCTGTCCTTGCCTTCTCTGATCTTTCTCCTCAGCTCCCTCTGTACGGACTTCAGCATCTCCCTGTTCCCCGACCTGAAGATCTTCAGGTCGGGGATTTAGCAGGATTACGCATAAACTTCTGGATGGATTTTGCTGAAATTTTGACCAGAGATGGTCCTTGGGCTACAGAAGAACCCATTAGATTTTGGAGCTGAGCTATGAGCACATACCTCTACCAAGGCCCTATCTTGCAATGTATGGTGGGATGGTGGCAGGGAGGTACAGACAGATGGATGGACAAAGGGAAGGCAGGAAGGAGCCTTGGCGGAGGTATCCACTCTCTGACTTCTTTTCAAGTTGGGATTTGTTTCTCACTTTAAAGAAATTAATGTAAATTTCTGAAAAAAACCTCATTCATTTATTCATTCATTCAAAATAATTGGCTTTATGACTGTCTCGCATTTCACATCATGCAGTGGGTGCTCTTAAAACAGTAACACACAAAAATCTCATCAAAATGCTAGTTGGCTGTTTATCTTGCACAATTTGGCACCTCTTCCAGATCAATCACTTCCATTTCATCTAAATGGGATTGGTAATTTCTGTCATGGCTAAATGACAGTTACAGAATTTTACCTTAGGTTCCCCTTGTCATTGCACCAGAAAAGTTGAATGCAATCTTAGTAGCATGTAGATTCAACTCTAATATCGTATAAATATGAGCCTGCAACGCAAAGTCTAATTTGAAATAATAGAAATAACATGCATATAAATAAGGAACTCAAGTTCATTCGGTCGTTGGGACTGAACACCACTGTGTGAGATGCTATAGTACAGCACTTAAATATAAAAAAGTGATGGGGTTACAGCATATAGCAAACTTTGTCTCATTAGAAATGACCTGTTTTTAGGCAGAGACTCTGACTGTAGTTAATGAGCAGTCAGAAAAGGAGAAAAATGTATAATGCATTATCTCTGCTTTTATCCTGAGGATGAGAGGAGAGCTAGTTTCTGAGGGACATCCAAGTGTTGGTCATGGGTTTTGTGCATCTGTGTGTTTGTCTAGTGTATTACATGAGCGTTTCTATGTACAGCTAGGTCCACATATATATGGACACTGACAAGTTTTGTTATTTAAGCTGTTTACCAAAACATATTTAAGATACAGTTATATTGTGGGGGACCCACGCTGTAGAGTTCAGTAGTTTTCCTCTCAGACTGAGAGAGCATGGAGATCAAAGGGCTGGGAGGTGAGGGGAATTGTCTTGGGGGAGTGAATGGTGAATGCAGGACTTCAGGTAGCAGGGAGGTGTGAGTTTTGGGATATAAAAGAGAGAGTCCCTGCTACAAATGTTTAATGTTCTGATTGTGGAAGATGTGAGAGTGAAATAAAGTTCTTCTGCTTGGAAAGTTCGGTCTGGTTATTTCACCTCCACGCAGAATGGAACACGAGGCGAACACCCCGGAGACGACCCGGACGGGAAACCCCAGCAATGCGTGCGCCATTTTGATCAACCTACCGGACTTTTGGCTGCACGACCCGAAGTCTTGGTTCCTCCACACCGAGGCCCAGTTCGTGCTCCGGGGAATAACGGCAGATGACACCAGGTATTACTATGTGGTTGCAGCGCTGGACGCTCGCACGACTCAGCAAGTAGCGAGCCTGCTCCAACAGCCCCCAGCCCACGACAAATACAGGGCTCTCAAAGCCGCGCTGACCTGGTACTACATGCTCTCGGACTGCGAGAGAGCGGAGAGACTCCTGATGCGCTCCGAGTTGGGAGACGGGTCAGCGGCCGAACGGATGGAGAAGATGTTGGCGTTGATGGGCACAGACGACGGGCATTTTCTCTTTGCCCACCTTTTCCTCCGGAACCTCCCAACTGGCCAGAGCAGTCCTTGCCAACTCGCCGTTGCTGGCCGCGCGTGACTACCGTGTGCTAGCCCAGGTTGGAGTCAGATTGGATCATCCTCGCCACCAGAGCCCTCAACAGTGAACGCAGCGGCGTCGGAACCCAGCGAGACGGCCAGCGGAAGCGAGGAGTCAGCGATGGTAGCGGCAGCGGGGGCCAGGAAGCGCCAGAGAGACATGCTCTGCTCCTACCACCGCCGTTTTGGAGAGGACGCACACCGATGTGTGCCACCGTGCCAATTCAAGCGTTCGGAAAACACCAGGACCGGCAGTCAGTAGCAGCTGCGATCGCCGGTGAAGAAAGCAAGCTGCTCTACGTGACAGACTCACGCTCGGGGAGACGATTCCTCGTGGACTCCGGCTCCCAAAAGAGCCTCATCCTGCCATCCTACGCCGACCGGCTAGCGGGAACTAACGGCCCCGCGCTGACGGCCGCAAACGGCTCAGACATTAAGACTTTTGGTGAGAGCACACTGACTGTATCCCTGCACGGCCATACGTACCAGTGGACATTCGTCATAGTGGCATGCAGTTTCCCAATCTTAGGCGCTGATTTTTTGTGTGCACACGGACTACTAGTCGATGTGGCTAACAGACGCCTGATTAATGCAATGTCTGTGGCGTGACCCCCACAACAGACTGAGACAGACACAGCGCTCGGCTAGAGCAAATAACAGAACAGTGAAATGTGTGTATTAATGTCTACAGGCAGCCCCGCTCCTTCTGGCTGGTTTCGGCTCAGCACTGTGATGTTAATGTCCCATTCATGCATTGTGTTCATGCTTCCTGTTCTCACTGTGTCTCTCAAATGCAAATGCCTTACCCACTGCTGTGAATGCCCTTTCATGCATTGTCTGTAACTGGTATAAATACCGCACATATTCTGTAACTCACTCTCTCTTCGACTGCTGCTGCACACACACACATCTGTGTCTCTCTTTGCTGAGAGCCTGAGGACGCCGCTCCAGCCTGCTCACACTTAGGGCTGGAGCGGAGTTCTATGATGGCGGTGTGATTCAATAAACCTGCTTAAAACCTCACTTCGCTCCCTTTATTTTATCTGCCGCTTCATTGGTGACCCGACGCTGAAAAAAACACGCTGCCGGCGAACGCAGCACCCAGCAGTGATGCTCTGACGACAAGCGAACGCAGGAGCTGTCTTCTGCTTCAGTGAACTCTCAGGACATCACCCACGACCGGGAAAGCCGCAGCAAACTCCATGGTGGGATCTGCATGCCTAGATCGGCACATCCACGCTGGACCGGCCGCGCTCACAGCTCCTCCACACGAGAGCGCATGCACCTCGTCCCCTCTCCACGACGGCGACCTCCATGGCCGACGGAGAATGCAGCGCGTGGACCTGAACGCACCATGGCCGAGCAAGTGACAAAGATCGTCTCCTCCCTCTCACCACTCCAATCTGCACGAGCGCGAGGGTCAAAGATCGTCTACTTCCTTTCACCGCTCCAACACATCGAACAGGGATGATTACGCTCCCTGACCCAGTCTCCTCTCCAGCTGGCCCAACAACGCACGGAGCCCTGGCACACGCACCGGGGAGTTACGAGGACGGCGCACCACGCACAGGACAAATACGGCTCCACAGACCGCCAGCATCCTTCGCCGCTGCACACAGAGCCTTCAGGGCTGCCCTCACACCTGAAGCACGCACGCAGCATGCACGAAGGATTTGCTAATGGTCTCAGCCACGGCGCACAAGGGAAATTCAGCGGTTTGCGGTTTCTGAGAGCTTTAAGGTTGTGCCTGCACCTAAAGTCAACACGCCAGTCCCTCTGCTTTTATTACAGCTGCCACGCAGCCTCGTCTTTTCTTCATGGCCGCTATTAATCCTTGCAGGAGAAGGAGTGGGGCTGCCTGTAGACATTAATACACACATTTCACTGTTCTGTTATTTGCTCTAGCCGAGCGCTGTGTCTGTCTCAGTCTGTTGTGGGGGTCACGCCACACCGCTCCCCCCCAGAGGGCTCGGCAGGGGGCCGAGACCTCGATAGTTCAGCTTTGGCAGCGAGCAGGAAAAGCTCTGTGCAGGCGAAGGTGGAGGGAGTTACAGAATATGTGCGGTATTTATACCAGTTACAGACAATGCATGAAAGGGCAATCACAGCAGTGGGTAAGGCATTTGCATTTGAGAGACACAGTGAGTACAGGAAGCATGAACACAATGCATGAATGGGACATTAACATCACAATGCTGAGCCGAAACCAGCCAGAAGGAGCGGGGCTGCCTGTAGACATTAATACACACATTTCACTGTTCTGTTATTTGCTCTAGCCGAGCGCTGTGTCTGTCTCAGTCTGTTGTGGGGGTCACACCACATGTCTTTTGATTCTCTACCCTGTACAGCTCGAGGAGCCGGGCCAACAACACTAGCCAACGTCACAGCTCCAGGTGGTAAGTTCCACACACTGCTCGCCCAGTTCCCAGCACTCACGGTTCCAACGTTTTCGGCGGCCATCACTAAACACTGGGTGGAGTGCTTTATTACCACCACCGGGCCGCCCGTTTTTGCACAACCTCGGCGCCTGGACAAAGCTAAACTGGCCATAGCGCGCGAGGAGTTTGCCAACTTGGAAAGGCTTAGCATCATCAGACGATCAAACAGCCCATGGGCATCCCCACTACATATAGTCCCTAAGGCCGAGGGATCGTGGCGACCTTGCAGAGATTTCTGCAGATTAAACAACACCACAGCGCATGACCGCTACCCGATCCCCCATATTCAGGATTTTTCCGTTCACCTCGCCGGGGCACGTATTTTTTCTAAGATAAACCTGGTCCGTCGTTACCACCAGGTCCCAGTGCAAGCGGAGGACATACCTAAAATGGCAGTAATAACCCCGTTTGGTCTGTTCGAGTTTTTACGCATGCCTTTCGGGTTAAAAGGCGCAGCACAGACATTCCAACACATGATGGATGCAGTGTTGCGCGATCTGCCGTTTGTGTTCGTCTACCTGGATGACATTCTGGTGGCCAGCGCGTCCAAGGACGAACACGTAGCCCACCTCAGGATGGTTTTCCGGAGGTTGGAGGAGCACAGGTTAATAATCAACCCGGCGAAATGCCAGTTCGGCGTGAAGGGGATCGATTTTTTGGGACACCGCATCTCACCGGAGGGAGCGATACCCTTGCCGGACAAGGTGCACGCAGTGGCGAATTTTCCCCGGCCTCAGACGGTCAGGGCGCTGCAGGAGTTTTTGGAGATGGTGAACTTCTACAATCGTTTCCTCCCCCGCGCAGCCCAGCTCATGCAGCCATTGTACGCCGCGCTTAAGAAACGGAAGCCGGCAAACAGAGTCGACTGGACTCTTGAGCGACAGCAGGCGTTTTCCAAGGTTAAAAAAGCTCTGGCGAACGCTGCACTGCTGGTGCACAAAGACCCGACGGCTCAGATTGCACTCACTACAGACGCATCAGACGTGGCCATAGGGGCCGTCGTGGAGCAGTGTGTCACCGGTTCTTGGCAGCCGCTCGCCTTTTTTAGCAGGTCTTTGCGTCACAATGAGCGTAAATACAGTGCATTTGACAGGGAGTTGCTGGCTCTCCACCTGGCCATACGCCACTTCCAGTTCTGGCTGGAAGGGCACGCCTTCACTGCGTTTGTGGACCATAAGCCGCTAACATACGCAATGGCCAAGGTTTCGGAACCATGGTTGGGCCGGCAGCAGAGACAGCTGGCCGCGATCTCGGAGTTTACGACCAACATTCGTCATGTGGCCAGCAAACTCAACGTGGTGGCTGACTGTCTCTCGCGCACCGTAGTGGCCCCAGTCTACGTGGGGATAGATTACACGGCCATGGCTGCAGAGCAGATCGGCGATGCCGACGTTTGCACGCTCCAGTCTGGACCAACAGGGTTAAGGCTGGAGAGCAGAGGTATGCAAGACGCCCCCCCCCCCAATCTAAGCCAAGCCTATTTTTGAGGCTGATTAGTGGTTTGCACCTTGTGGTAAACTGTCTGTACTTTATGGTACACTTAGATACTGATGCACCTACTTCCTGGAGAGTGTTCTTCACTTGGGTGGATGTTGTGAAGGGTTTTTTCTTCACCATGGAAATGATCCTGCAGTCATCCACCACCGTTGTCTTCCGTGGACATCCAGGACTTTTTGTGTTCCCGAGTTCCAAACTGTTGGTTTGGCCCTCCTAACATTTCTGCTACCTCTCTGATGAATTTCTTCTTTTTTTCTGCCTGAGGATGTTCTGTTTCATTTACATTGAGAGCTCCTTTGACCGCATGTGAGTTCACAGCAACAGCTTCCAAATGCAAATGCCACACCTGGAATCAACTCCAGACCTTTTACCTGTTTGACTGATGATAGATTAATGAGGGAATAGCCCATGCGGCGCATGAAATAGCTTATAATTCTATTATGTAATCACTTTTGAGCCTCTGAAATGAGATTTTAAAAAAATGGTTGCAATTTCTAAACTGTAACTCCAATTTGGATGTGAATACTAGGGGTGGGGAAAAAGATTGATTCAGTAACCCTGTTTACTTGGTCATGAATACACCGATTATAATCAGCTCCGGAGTTACCTTATTATTCAAACTGTCATGTAAAAGTAATCCAATTATCTTCATCATTTAAAGGTCATTATTGGTTTATGAGAAAATGGAATAACGCACCTAGTTTATTTGCCCAATAAACTGTTTACTTGGTGTATGCAAACACCATAAGCTGTTTACAGTGATCCCTCGCTACTTCGTGCCTCACCTTTCGCGCACTCAGTGCATCGCGGAAATATTCATCAAAAATTCAAAATTGAGAAAAAATGGGCGGGCGCTAGCAGAAGGCAGGGAGACTACATTAGAATATCAGGTATCAACACGGAGAGCCCGCACAACTCAAAATCCACCTCTCTGTTCGCTGTTCTCGTGTTGGCTCGGCTTGGGAATCTCGCAAGCTGATTGGCCGAGACGTTTTACCCAGCTTCTCTCCCTGCCGAGCGCCCATACCCAGCGAAGGAAGACCGCATTCATTGTTCTTTATCGCTCGTGTTGCTTAGTCTCGCCGCGTGGAACTTTTCGCTGTTCTCTTGTGCCTTTTTGTGCGAAATAGTCTTCCCGTCGAGCCACTACGCCGCCTCCTGCAGCTTCTCCAGCTCTATCGGAAGCTGCCCTCAACGATGCTGCGCCTCTAGCACCTGACGATGAGGCGTCACCTGAGGAGCAGTAAAGCTCTCATTAACCTGTGCAGTAAATCATCTTCATCTTGAGTTACGTATCTTGTTATAAGAATAAAAGAGTTCTAAAAACATATTTATGTACACTTTATTTACATCTACGTATGTATGTACACTTACACACACACACACACACGTATCATATGAGAGAGAGAGTGAGAGAATGAATGTACGTATTATTTATGGGTGACGTCATTAGGGGTGACGCTACTTCGCGGTTTTTCACTTTTCGCGGTCGGTTCTGGAACCCATTAACCGCGATAAGTGAGGGATCACTGTATTACCTTTATCGGTTTACTCCAGTAATCGGTTTACTAGTGACCATGTAAACAGTCATTGATGGATTGCAATACTTGGCACTGGTGACAATGCTTCGATCCATAAATGCACAGACTGATCTTTTATTTTTTTAAAAAATACACACAAATACTCTATACTTTTGGGTTATCAGTTAATCAATGGTGTTTTCGGTCCACTAGATGGTGCACAGCAAACACCCAGTCAAGTAAAATCATAGCTCGTCTCAAAGATTTCCAGCCAGCTTTGAAAGTTAGGAAGCAGTTAGTTCAAATGTTGGGCCTTTTTTGGATCTTATAACAAAGCTGGAAGGAAAGACCTTGACGTGACACACAACCCACAAGAAGCACTGCACAAAAAAAAAGAAAAAAAAACACTCGGAATACGTTGGGCCAGCACATGTCTTGGAGCAGCATTAGCAATGGCTAAGCTAATGAGACACCGCATGGAGCTTTTACTACGATCGCAAAGTAAGTAAAGTTTATTTATAAAGCGCTTTTCAGAGACATATAGTCAAAGAGCTGTACAATAAAATGGAATAAAAGGAAGTTGATAAAAATAATTTTAAAAATACAAAAACAAGTTAAAACACAAGATTAAAATAATTTTAAATATCAGACTTACCATTAAAAAGTAGTTGAAACTCACGGAAATCCTCGTTAAACAAAAAAGTTTTCAGCTGCTTTTTAAGAGTCCACAGAGTCAGGTAAACATATCTGGCATGGGAGTCTATTCCAAACCCCGTCCACCACCCTCCCTGTGTGCAGAGACGTGTCCCCACAGAAAATGAAGCCCCGAGAATACTTTGTTATATGAAAGAGATGTCAACAGTTACTTTGTGACATGATTTGAGGTTGAATAAGGTGAAAAAATTTTAAATATATGGGATCGTGATACTCAAGTATCATGATATCGTGATTATCGTTGAATCATGATAGGATCAAATCGTGACCCAAGTATCGCGATCCGAATCGAATCACGAGGGAACTCGCGATTACGACCCCTAGTGAATACCCTCAAATTAAAGCTGAGAGTCTGCACTTTAAGCCTAAATTAATTATATAGCTGTATTTTGAATATGTTTTGGTAAACAGCTAAAATAAATAAACTTGTGTCAGTGTCCAAATATATACATGGACCTAACTGTGTGTGTGCATGCATGAAAAGGCTTTCCTGTATTGGTACTGAATCCACTACACAGGTGTGTTATAGAGAATCAAGTATTGGGTGTTGTGAGTGCTCATTTTTAATAAAACTCTGGGCAGCAAAAGAGGCTGAAATGAAAGCTGGTTTTAAAAAAAGTTCTATCTCACCTTCCTACATTTAAGCCTTCTTCTTCTTTCAGCTGCTCCCTTTAGGAGTTGCCACAGCGGATCATCTGCCTCCATCTCACCCTATCCCTCGCATTTTCCTCTGTAACACCAACCCTCTCCATGTTCTCCTTCACTACATCCATGAATCTTCTCTGTGGTCTTCCTCTTTTCTGCCTGCCTGGCAGCTCCATCTTCAACATCCTTTGTCCAATATCTCCACTATCCCTCCTCTGCACATGTCCAAACCATCTCAGCCTTGCCTCTCTTACTTTGTCAAAGATCGATTCAGTAACCCTGTTTACATGGACATGAGTAAACCGATTAGAATCAGCTTTGGAGTTACACGATTATTCAAACTATTATATTATTATTATTACAATAATTATATATATAATTGTTATATAATAATAATAATTATTATTATATTATATCTCACGTTCCTACACTCAAGCCTATGGTTCCTTTATTAGTTCAGAGATGCTGACACATTTACTTTAGAGTTTAAACAGTGTGCATGTTATGGGCACCAAAATATTGAAGTTATATTAATATGCATGAGCCACTGACTGCATGTGATAATCAGCAATGTGCTCGTGTGAGATCAGCGCTATCAGGGCTGTGACTATGTTGCAACGATAAACATCAGATGGTGTAAATGCACTGCACAAAGGTTCATCTGGGGCAATGTCATGCTCAGGATCACTGATTCAGATCCACTCCAAACCATATGGCTTCTTGTCAATTTAACATGCATGGATTAAACAAACATCTGGGAAAATTTATCCCTTTACTGTATAATATATGCAACTTGGACATGTAGTGGGCAGAATTGTCTTGGCATGAATTTAGCCCCTCGCGACATGCACATCTTTAGTGGCTGAACACAGTGGAGACAATGCATGATAAAGGGACTTAGTTAATATCATCCCCTGATATCATGATGACCCGCACGTTGACTTGGCAAGGATTTTATGCTGGATGCCCATCCTGACACAACCCTCTCCATCTATCCAGGCTTGGGACTGGCACAGGGAGTACACTGGCTTGTGCTCCCCCTGTGGCTGGGTGACCAACTTTCCTTCCCCCATTCTATTATTCTGAGAATCACACAGGAAGACGGTAGGATTTACCATTTTTATATGGTCTTTGGTATGAACTGGCCAGGACAAGTTAAAAAAAAATGCCAAAATATGTCACAAACATTCCATTAAGACATGTGTGAGCTGTTAAAAAGTGGAAAACGTAGAGTCAGTGACTCCTTCAACACCACTTTTTAAAAATAAGTTCCCTCATTAGTTGTTTTGATTAAAAGGGTGCATCATTTTCATACTCATGGAACCATGATGCAGGATACCTAGGTGTTTCCAGGACAGTAGATAGAAAAAATGGTCTGGTACCAAGTGCATTTATTTTTGAACATGGTGTTAGCTATGGACAAAGTGTGACTAACACATTAACACCGAAAACAGCTCAGGGAGGTAGTTCCTGTCACAGACTCTCCTCCACATGAGGTTAGCTGGTTGCTCACATCTTTTCCATTAGTGAGGGGTGTTGTAAAGTGCATTAAGTCTGGTCCCTTACCCAAGACTAATTGCACTGGCAGACCCTACCAGGGGCTACTTGGCCCCAAACAACATAACCCCTGGAGTCACTGTGGTATGCAAACCCTTCGGCTACAATAAGATGAGATTTTACAGAGGATACCGATTACATCAGCAAAAACAGACAAAACAGGTACAGGATTCCCTCTCTGTGGGACCCAATGATTCAAGTCGCTCCTTTACTCTTCCTTTGGATAAATCTTTTATCCATTGTCTTATGTCCCAACTGCTGTTCCTATCCAGCCTCTCAGTCTTATTTTATATTAGTGCTGGAAATCAATGAAAATTTTAAGCTAATTAATCAAATCAAATCAACCTTTATTGTCATGTTGCTGTACATACAACTGTAGTGCAGGCAAAATTAAATTATGTTTCTCTAGGCATCCATATATGTAAAAAGAACATAATTTAAAACACACTCACTCACCCCCCACCCCAACACAGCCATTCACACATCCCTAAGACACATTTAGTTATTACAGTAATATTAACTTATTACAGTTGCAGTTTAAAGTGATAATAACTACCTATGTATAAAATACCAATTAAAGTGACTGAGTGAGTCAAAGTGGCTACTTGAAACTAACTAGAACTATAATATACATAATGTCCATAAGGTGCAGTAGTGTGTATGAGAGATTCCGGGTCAACTGTTCAGCATCCTAACAGCTTGTGGAAGGAAGCTGTTAATCAGTCTGGTGGTTCTGCCTCTGATGCTCCGGAATCATTTGCCAGATGGCAGAAGTTCAAAGTGTTTATGCAGAGGGTGAGAGTGGTCCTTGACAATGTTCAGTGCCCTGCTCCTACAATGGCTCTGAAAAAGTTCTTGGACAGAGGGGAGGGAAACTCCAATTACCCTCTCAGCTCCCTTAACTATCCTCTGCAGGGCTTTTTTGTCTGACATACTGCAGCTGGAGTACCATGTTTCAATGCAGTACGTCAGAACACTCTCCACCATACCTTTGTAGAAGGTCCTGAGGATGCAGATGGGGAGAGAGGCCTGTCTGAGTTTCCTCAAGAAGTGCAGTCTCTGCTGGGCCCGCTTCCTGATCCCCGAGGAATTCTTGCTCCAGGTCAGGTCCTGCGAGATCTGCACTTCGAGGAACTTGAGTGAGTGAGTGTTCTTGTTTAGTGCCATGTCAGCATCTATGGCTATTTCATGGCAAAATTAGAACCAATAAGAAAACTGAGTTAATTATATAGAGACAGTATGATAAATGAAAGAATCAATAAATACAGTGAGATACATATGTACATACAATAAAATAGAAAAATTAAACAAGATGCTTCAGATGCACATGTGCTAAAAACCCTAAAATTTTCTTTGGTGGTACCTTATTAAAACTAGAAAAGCACTCAGAGAGCGCAGACCTCCGCCAAGCGCCACAGTTCCCCCCCATACAGTGTTTGTGTGTACGTTTTCAGATTCCTTGACCATGAAAACATATGACTAGCAATTGGATTCACAATGATAGGATTAGTGGTTCAGTAGTAAAAGCATTACCTCCTTGGCGGAGGTAATAAACTGAAGTGTTGGTGTTGTGTCCATCTCCTGCATCTGCAAACTCCCAGGCTGCGGGCGTTGCAATTGAATGAATGAATGAATTAATCTTTATTTCGAATAGATTAAGAGTACAGGTTAAAAGAAAGTGAATAATATAACAAAGGGGGTAATAAAATCCAACAAGGTCAAATTAGACAATAACTCCTCTGATTATACAGTTCAACATAAGTTATCCGAAATGGGTGATGGCCGAATCCGCAGCTTATATTGCCCACCCGTGTTCCATCCAAGAATTCAAAAAAAACCCCAAAAGAAATCATGACACAACCGCGTACAACCCACAGACCAATGGGTTATGCGAGCGTTTTCATAGATCACTGAAAGCAGCACTGAGGGCTTCACTGACGGATGCAAATTAGGTAGACAGGTTGGCGTGGGTTTTATTGGGGTTGCGCTCCGCGGCAAAAGAGGATTTGGAAGCTTCCCCGGCAGAGAGCTTCTTTTTGCGCAGCTACTATGGCTGGCCGGGGAATTTCTGCCAAATAATCCGGCGGCGGACAGCTGCCCGTCTGAGCTTTTGCAGCGTAGCGCAAACACAGGCACACAGGCACGCTGGCGAGCCCTGCCCACCACTGTGTTCCGCGTGCTTTTGTGCCTGAAACTTTGAAGAAGGCGGAGTTTGTGTTCGTCAGACACGACGAGCAGCGCCCTCCATTGGGCCTGCACACATGTTGAAAATGGCCGTATCTCACAATGTTAAAGAATCCTTTAAAAAATTCATGTATCCAGACGGTGATCTGGATCATCCCCAAAATTTAATCAGTTCTTCCTTGTACCATTTCCAACAACGCCTGAAAGTTTCATTGAAATCCGTCCAAAACTTTTTGAGTTATCTTGCTAACCAACAGACAGACAGACAAACAGACAGACAGACAGACAGACAAACGCTGGCAAAAACATAACCTCCTCCTGGCCTCCGGCCTGGCGGAGGTAAATATCCTTCAGTGACTTTTGGGTATAAAAACGTTGTCTTGCTGTCATGAGAGCAGGACAGTCAAGTAAAATGTGCTTTATTGATAAAAAAAAAACCTGCACAAAACTGACAAGATGGTGGTGCTTCACCTTTTAATAAAAAGCTGTGCGTAAGCCTAGAGTGGCCAATATGGCATCTAGTGTACACTACCTCATCATGTCGATTTTGAAAGTGATGCAAATGTCTATGGCTTATGGTAGGTTTAATATCATGCAATTTATTTGCAGTACATGTGTCCCATTCAGTCTGCCACTTCTTTAAAACATAGGAGGTTATTAGAGGCCTGAGGTCTGAGGCTGGGATCTGGCATTGAGTGACTTCTTGGGTAAGGGCTCTCTTGGCAGCATTGTCTGCCTGCTCGTTACCTGACAGGCCAACATGGCTGGGGATCCAACAAAAGATAATATTAACATTATGTTTCTGTAAAAAACCTAGTTTCTCTAAAATCCGGATAATAATGGGGTGATCAGTCTTTAAAAACCCAAGCGCCTGAAGACAGGATCTGGAGTCAGTAAAAATCAAGGAGCTCTGTTGTTTGGTTCTCTCAATGTGTTCCAATGCTAGAAGCAAAGCATGAGCCTCTGCTGTAAAAATTGAACATTGTTTGGGAATCCGCAAACCATACTGATTGTGCCTGGTGACAATTGCAGCAGAGACTGAGCCATCTACTTTAGATCCATCCGAGTATATGGAAAAATGGTGAGGAAAACGGCATTTTATGTCCAAGATCTGCTGCTGGTACACATTTGGGTGAGTGTCTTTCTTTTTGTTCTGGCTCAGATCCAGAATTATATTGGGTTTCCTTAAACTCCATGGTGGAGTGGGACAAAACTGTGTCTGTGCTACCTTGCTTATATCAGGGTTTAGTTTTACCAGGTGAGGTTCTATACGGAGTCCAAAAGGAGTGATGCTCTTAGGTCTGACCTTATACAAATGCAAAAATCGAGGGTGAAAAACTGCAGAGTAGGCTGGATTTCTATGGTTTGCTTTAAGTTTAACCATATACTGGAGAGCCAATTTCAGGCACCTGTTGTGAAGTGAAGGCTCGTTCACTTCAACATACAAACTTTTAACAGGAGAGGTTCTGAAAGCCCCCAAGGCAAGCCTTAGCCACTGGTGATGGACAGTTTCTAGCGTCCTGATGTACGTTTTCCTTGCTGATCCATAAACTATGCTCCCATACTCTAGCCGAGATCTTACAAGTGCTCTATAGAGATGCAGCAGCACAGTAGAGTCCGCACCCCATTTAGTTTTAGCCAAAACTTTAATAATATCAAGGGCTTTAAAACATCTGATTCGTAAAAATTTTATATGTGGAATAAAAGACAGCCTATTATTAAAAATAAGTCCAAGGAATTTGGTTTCTTTTACCACCTTGACAGCTTCTCCATCTATGAAAAGCTGAGGGTCGAGGTGAAGAGACCACAGCAGGCAAAAGTGCATGCAGACAGTTTTTGTTTTTGAAAATTTAAAACCATTATTGACTGACCACCTATTAATCTTGTTTATGCACAGCTGTAGTTGCTTTTCGATTGTGCTCATGTCTTTCCCCCTGTAGCAAATACAGAGGTCATCTACATAAAGACTACAAAAGGTATTTGGTCTAAGAGCACCAACTACACTATTAATCTAAATGCTAAAAAGAGTAACCAAGAGGATACTTCCCTGGGGGACTCCTTGTTCTTGCACATGGGGCTCTGAAAGGGTATCTCCTACTCGGACTCTGAAGTGTCTATTGGACAAAAAGTTTGAAATGAAAAAAGGCAAATGTCCCCTAAAACCCATGCCATGTAGGTCTGAGGAACTTGATGTTCTCCACTCTCTCCACCAAATGGCCACTGATGCTGAGGGGGACGTGTTCAGGCCGTGACCGCCTGAAGTCGATAATCATCTCCTTCGTTTTGTCCGCATTGAGCACCAGATTGTTCTCCCTGCACCAGCCCTCCAGGTCTCTAACTTCTTCCCTGTACATAGATTCCTCATCCCTCTGAATAAGTCCCACCACTGTGGTGTCGTCCGCAAACTTAATAATCTGGTAATCACACACATTTCCAAAAATTAATTGCAATTATTTGTGGTTAAACAGTTAACTGAGATTAATCGCAGGGGGAAACTGGGAGTAAGGGTGGCGTGAGCATGCATATGCACAATACACAAACTTATTTTTTTTCAACACATACACGTCTTTACCTCAGAATCAGTTTTAGAACAAGTTCAGTCTGGTTGCCATGGCAGTCAGCCTTGATCATACCTTAACAATGCTGCCTTATGTGTAAAAATCTGAAGGAAGTCAACATGATATTAGCAGTGTTTTCCTTATTTTAGTGTGACAAATATGGTTTGTGGTGTGAGACAGAGGGTAACAGAGTGAGATTCACTCCCAAAGAGAGTTGGCAACACTGATGTATTGTTGCTAACTATACACAATATCTAGACTGATATTTTATTTATTAATATTGCCTAAATTTAATACAGTATATTTAAAAAAACAGACTAATTTTCTCGGCACCGTTAATGATATTATCATGGTGAGACAGTCAAACAGATTAATAGTGTTAAAAAATTAATACCTACATGTAATTTATGCCCTGCGATGGACTGGCGATCTGTCCAGGGTACCCTGCCTCTCACCCAAAGACCAAAGACGCCGGGATAGGCTCCAGCCCCCCCCCCCCCACCCGCGCGCGACCCAAAAAGGATTAAGTGGTAGAAGATGGATGTAATTTATAGAAAATATATATTAAATCAATTTTACTGTATTAATACATACCAAGGGCACTGTGAGGCGAGTGCAGCGTCCCCCGCCTTCATTTTCTTTGAAGATCCCAAAACTTATTGACGGAGAGCAGTTTTTATCTTTTCAGTGTAATTACTGGGACAGAACCAAATTATAATAAACCCATCATCCATGAATACACAACGAAGTATACAACCTATAGTTGTAGGGCAGGATGTAGGTCATGGTCTCAGAGTGAACCTGTGTACCAGGTTTGGTGACCCTAGCTTTACTTGTTTTATAGCAATAGTGCAAATGGACTGTTAACTTTGACCTTTTGATCCCACACCCATAGTCAGGTCTGTCAGGACGTGAGCTGGACCCCATGTCCGCACCTTGGGTTGTAGTTTTATTCCTTGTCACCTGGACATGGGCCTCAGCTCACATCCTCGTCTTCAGTTTATTATTGTATAGTTTTCTGTATTGTATCTTTAATTTTCACTTTCATTATCATGTCCCTATTTATGTTCCTCAGAATTTGCCATTATTTCTCTGTTGGTTATGATTATCCTCTTAGTCTTGTTTATTAGTATCATTATCATTATTATTATTATCATCAGTCTGGTGTGTTTAAGGGACACCGCCCCTCACCTGGGCATGGTGTCCTCATCAGTTTTGGCATGAGCCCACGCTTCTGCCCTGTCATGTATTTAAGTTTGGTTTATTCCTGTTCCATTTGCCTGTTTTGTACGGTCTGTTTTGGATTATTATTTTCAGCTTTTGAGCTGAGGGTGGTGTTCAGCTCAAATAAATATTCTGAACCGGAGTCTGGGGTTTGGGTCCTGTCTTCAACACACTCCCCTGACAGTGTCAGGGTGCAAGTTGTCCAAGATGTGTATTAGATACAACTACTGTATTGATTTGAAAAGCCGACATAATTTCTTTCAATAGTTATTGCGTTTACAAGATTTAGGGAAAAACTGACCTCTGATCTTGACCCCAAGACCATCAGAGTCAAATTGCAATATGCGCATCATGAGTGTATATCAAACTGTGGCACTAACTTTCAAAACATTTGAAACAAAACTGTAGGAGGAGCTGATTTCACAAGACAATGTCTATTACAGGTACATTCAAAAAATTAGAATATCATGAAAAAGTTCAATATTTTTTGTCGCTCATCTCAGAAAGTGAAACCCATATATTATATAGATTCATTACACAGAGAGTGATATATTTCAAGTGTTTATTTATTTTAATTTTGATGATTATGGCTTACAGCTCATGAAAACCCCAAATTCAGTTTCTCAAAAAATTAGAATATTGCATAAATTAATTTTAAAAAATAATTTTTAAATAGAAATGTTGGCCAACTGAAAAGTATGTCCATGTACACACTCAATACTTGGTTGGGGCTCCTTCTGGATTAATTACTGTATAAATGTGGCGTGGCATGGAGGTGATCAGCCTGTGGCACTGCTGAGGTGTTATGAAGGTCCAGGTTGCTTTGATAGTGACCTTCAGCTTATCTGCATTGTTGGGTCTGGTGTGTCTCATCTTTCTCTTGACAATACTCCATAGATTCTCTATGGGCTTTAGGTCAGGAGAGTTTGCTGGCCAATCAAACACAGTGACGCCATGGTCATTGAACCAGGTTTTGATACTTTTGGCAGTGTGGGGGTGCCGAGTCCTGCTGGAAAATGAAATCAGCAGCTCCATAAAGCTTGTCAGCAGAGGGAAGAATGAAGTGCTCTAAAATTTCCTGGTAGGCGACTGTGCTGACTTTGGTCTTGGTAAAACACAGTGGACCAACACCAGCAGATGACTTCTGTTCAGATAAAAGTAAATTTTGCATTTCATTTGGAAATCAAAGTCCCAGAGTCTGGAGAAAGAGTGGAGAGGCACAGAATCTAAGTTGCTTGAGGTTTAGTGTGAAGTTTCCACAGTCAGTGATGATTTGATGAACCATGTCATCTGCTGGTGTTTGTCCACTGTGTTTTATCAAGACCAAAGTCACCGCAGTCATCTACCAGGAAATTTTAGAGCACTTCATGCTTCCCTCTGCTGACAAGCTTTATGGAGAAGCTGATTTCATTTTCCAGCAGGACTCGGCACCCCCCCCCCCACTGCCAAAAGTATCAAAACCTGGTTTAATGACCATGGCATCACTGTGTTTGATTGGCCAGCAAACTCTCCTGACCTAAACCCCATAGAGAATCTATGGAGTATTGTCAAGAGAAAGATGAGAGGCACCAGACCCAACAAGCATGAGCTTCTTTAGTGAGCTGAAGGTCACTATCAAAGCAACCTGGACCTTCATAACACCTCAGCAGTGCCACAGGCTGATCACCTCCATGCCACGCCACATTGATACAGTAATTAATCCAAAAGGAGCCCCGACCAAGTATTGAGTGTGTACATGGACATACTTTTCAGTTGGCCAACATTTCTATTTAAAAACTATTTTTTAAAATTAATTTTATGTAATATTCTAATTTTTGGAGAAACTGAATTTGGGGTTTTCATGGGCTGTAAGCCATAATCATCAAAATTAAAATAAATAAACACTTGAAATATATCACTCTCTGTGTAATGAATCTATATAATATATGGGTTTCACTTTCTGAAATGAGTGACAAAAATATTGAACTTTTTCATGATATTTTAATTTTTTGAGATGTACACATAGCAAGATCAAGGCCCCTTGTTCTCATCAGAAAAAAATAAAAATAAAACTGATGAGAAAAAAGTCTCATCTTACAGAGAAAAAATGTCTCAGATTTACACAAACTATTGTAATCAGTAGAAAGTCAGAAATTTACTAGAAATAAAACTGTAAATTCACAGTGAAAATTTTGGACCCCCTGGTGGGCCGTTTTTGGCCCTCAAGCCATATGTTTGACACCCCTGGACCAGCCCATTAAAAATGCATATTTAGAATATTTACTTCCATGAAATAGTTGCATATCCCAACAGCATGTAAATGAATAAGATAAAATAAAACAAAGCACAGATAAATGACAGTTCACCTTAAGCTGTTGTCTACTGCAACAAATCACAGTCACTTTTTCTCTGTATATTTATATACAGAGAAAAAGTGACTGTATATATTTACACTGTATATATTTACACAAATGCGGGCATTAAATGCAGCTTCTTGCTCTACAAATACTCATGTTTAACCACTGAGGTAGGAGCTGTTGGGGGCTACTCACCACTATGACAACAGGAGATCAGGGCTCAATATGAGAAGTTGCCACGCCACTGCATTTTTTCCCACTGGGTTGTGGAGTGAACTGGGGCAGGAGAGGAAACCAACCCGCAGAGGAGACTGATGGCTGCGTGAGCTACGTAGGATCCGTTTATATTTATTTGCGCTAAAAATATCTATCCATATTAATAAAATGAATAATGTGAGTAACACATCTGATCAAATTTCAGTAACTGTAATGCATTACTGAACTTTTAAACAGTAATTTTGTTACACAGCACGTTACTGCAAAAGTAGTGGCATTACAGTAACGCGTTACTCCCAACACTAATCACGATCTTGCGATACGGTGAGTGTTGTGATATTGTACTATATTGTCATTTCTCATACCCAATCATTGTTTTGTTCAACTCTCACCTAGAACTCATGAGTCACTCCTTTGTTATGTTGACTGGAACAGACAGTGAGCATTTAGCACCATCTAGTGGTGAGAAAAGTCAACTGTTTTTTATTACACTGGTACCCAAATAGTTAACATGTATTAATAGCATTTAAAAAAGTATTGTGATACTGTTGTCTCTGAATCAATACAATATTGCCACTACAAGGTATCAAAATAGTACGCTTTGTTGAGGTTCCCAAAACAGCTAGCAGACAATATGTTGCCCCCAGGGCTGCATATGTTTTATCTTGATTGGTCCCTGGTGGTGGCCACGAACTTGGGACTGTGATTCCACTTCACAGTTACACTCTGGCTGCAACTGTGCAAGATGGAAGCACCCTAAATCAGAGAAGTAGAACTTCACTTTTCCACAATGCAAGTAAGTCTTTGCACTTTGCCCATCTTTATATACAGTGGTGTGAAAAAGTGTTTGCCCCCTTCCTGATTTCTCTTTTTTTTTGTATGTTTGTCACATTTAAATGTTTCAGATCATCAAACAAATTTAAATATTAGACAAAGATAACACAAGTAAACACAAAATGCAGTTTTTAAATGAAGGTGTTTATTATTAAGGGAAAAAAATCCAAACCTACATGGCCCTGTGTGAAAAAGTGATTGCCCCCTAAACCTAATAACTGGTCGGGCCACCCTTAACAGCAACAACTGCAGTCAAGCGTTTGCGATTACTGGCAGTGAGTATTTTACAGTGCTGTGGAGGAATTTTGGTCCACTCATCAGGACTTTGACTGCGCCACTCCAAAGTCTTCATTTTGTTTTTCTTAAGCCATTCAGAGGTGGACTTTCTGGTGTGTTTTGGATCATTGTCCTGCTGCAGAACCCAAGTATGCTTCAGCTTGAAGTCACGAACAGATGGCCAGACATTCTCCTTCGGGATTTTTTGGTAGACAACAGAATTCATGATTCCATTTACCACAGTAAGTCTTCCAGGTCCTGAAGCAGCAGAAACAGCCCCAGACCACTACACTACCACCACCATATTTTACTGTTGGTATGATGTTCCTTTTCTAAAATGCTGTTACTTTTATGCCAGATGTAATGGGACACACACCTTCCAAAAAGTTCAACTTTTGTCTCATCAGTCCACAGAGTATTTTCCCAAAAGTCTTGGGGATCATCAAGATTTTTTCTGGCAAAACTGAGATGAGATGAGGCTCTATGTTCTTTTCTCAGTAGTGGTTTTTGTTTTGGAACTCTGCCATGCAGGCCATTTTTTCCCAGTCTCTTTCTTATGGTGGAGTCATGAACACTGACCTAAACCGAGGCAAGCGAGGCCTGCAGTTCTTTGGATGTTGCTGTGGAGTCTTTTGTGACCTCTTGGATGAGTCGTTGCTGCGCTCTTGGGGTAATTTTGTTCGGCTGGCCACTCCTGGGAAGGTTCACCACTGTTCCATGTTTTCACCATTTGTGGATAATGGCTCTCACTGTGGCTCGCTGGAGTCCCAAAGCTTTAGAAATGGCTTTATAACCTTTTCCAGACTGATAGATCTCAGTTACTTTGTTTCTCATTTGTTCTTGAATTTCTTTGGATTGCAGCATGATGTCTAGCTTTTGAGGATCTTTTGGTCTACTTCACTTTGTCAGGCAGGTCCTATTTAAGTGATTTCTTGATTGAGAACAGGTGTGGCAGTAATCAGGCCTGGGTGTGGCTAGAGAAATTGAACTCAACTTTCTAAAGATGTGATAAACCACAGTTAATTTATCTTTTAACGGGGGGGGGGGGTCACTTTTTCCACACAGGGCCATGTAGGTTTGGAGTCTTCTTTTACCCTTAATAATACACACCTTCATTTAAAAACTGTATTTTGTGTTTACTTGTGTTATGTTTGTCTAATATTTAAACTTGTTTGATGATCTGACACATTTAAGTGTGACAAACATACCAAAAATGAGAAACCGGGAAAGGGGCAAATAATTTTTCATGCCACTGTATGTGGTTACAGGCTGAGCAGCTTGTAGATGTGTTGAAATGGTTTTATGGTGGTGCTGTGCAGTATTGTAGCAGCTAATAAAATTAGGCTAATGCCATCTCAGGTTCATATCATCTCTGATATTAAAATACCATTGCCCATGACAGTCATCCAGTGAATTTTCAATTTTCATTCTTCTTGTTTCCTCTAGTTTAACTGCTTTAACTGTCCTAATTGCTTAATGTGTATTTATTAGTATTAGTATTTAGTATTAAGGTGTGTTTATTACCTTTATTAATATTGATGTGTATCTATTACCTTGGCATTCGTTCGGAGTGCAGAGTAAGAATTTCATTGCTCAGGAAATGTTGCATTTCTTAACTGTGCACATGATAATAAAGCCTCTGAATCTTTGAATCTAATGAGGCTAAAATTGCATTTTGTGTTTACTTGTGTTATCTTTGTCTAATAGTTAAATTTGTTTGATGATCTGAAACATTTCAGTGTGACAAACATACAAAAAAATGAGAAATCAGGAAGGGGGCAAACACTTTTTCACACCACTGTAACTTCTGAAAACTTATGTTATAATGGACGTAAACTGCAGTAAAAGTTGTATTTGCAACAATTTAAAAAGTTAGTCATTAAGAGTAAGTTGGGGCTAAAAGTACAACAGCCACACGGACACAATAAAACTGTCATGGATTACCAAGAGAGCAGGCAAAGAGAAGACCCAGATGCAGGCAGGGATCAGGAGAAGGTGAGGATTTTTAAATAAATAAACAAAAGGCCAAGGAACAGACCAGGGGGTATTCCAGAAAACAGAGTTAACATAGCTTGAAATAAACCCTGAACTCAGGGTTAAGTGAACCTGCCAGAACTTACTCTGAGTTTCTGCTTCCAGAATTCCGGTTAGGACTGTTTGATCAACTCAGAGTTGACTGACCTTGAGACATGCACGTTCACGGCAAACCTACTAAGACAGCATGTGTTGAACACAGGGACCACGAGCAGTGGAGGAAAAGAGAGATAATCATGTCTCTGAGGAAAAGTTACAAGCACTCTTGGAGGCATATGAGGAGTGGAAAAAAATCATAATCAGGAAGAAAAAACAGCGACATCAGCCAAAGATAAAGGGAGCTGACCTGCAAAGAACTGCCGACTGCATGAAGTGAGTTTTTTGGACTCTTCCCCAGGTGACAATCTATAGAAGTTTATATAAGTATTTCTATTTGATTTGCAAGGTGATCAAGCCTGTTAGTGACATGAGCAGAGCGCTGGACTTTGATGTAAGAGGATGGGAGTTTGAGCCCCAGCTTGGATGTCCTTTGGGTCAAATTTTATAAAATAATAATAAAAACTAAGTATTCAGAATATTGTGATGTTATAAATCAAGTGCATTACAAGGTAGTAGGCTATTCTACAACATTTATCATTACATTCAGATGTAGTGGCTTTTGCTATTGATTTTTTCATGTAAATTTGTACCTTTTTTTCATAAATTTGCAACTTTTCTTGTAAATTTGAGAGCCTTTTTTCTTGTAATTTTGCTATTTTTTAGGAAATTTTTATAGTATGCGATTTTTCCATGTAATTTGAAATCATTTTCCCAAAGATTTTTTTTTTTCAGATTTCTTTGGAAATGTAAATTTTTTGGTCACAAATTTGCAATTTTTGTGACATGAATTTGACGAGTTTTTTTTCTTTATACATTTACCTTTTTTGTAAATCTAGTAAATCAGAATTAGCATAGTTAAAACAGCAGTTTGGGTGAAGGAGCAAATATCCAAATACCAAATTTTAAAAACTGAATCCCACTGTCATGAACAGATATCCAGATAAGAGAAGATCTGGGTTCTGCCCTGGTAAAATGTAAGAAAGTGTGACAATTTCATCCTTCATTGTTTATTTTGTGAAGCTCTGTTTAGGCTTTTGAACTTTCCCCACACACCTAGATAATCAGATTATACAGTATGGATTTAAATTTTTTTCCCATATTGCAATTACATTAAGGCAACACTATGCAAGCCTTGCTGTTGTGTTAATTTATACAAACCTTTTTAAGGGGTTTTTCTATTTATCCCATTTCCCTCACAAGCCCATCTTTTTTCACTGAATGAATGTGGGTTTTTTATTTTACTTTTTTACAATTTTATCATCTTCACGGTCCAAGACGGTGTCCTAGTCTTGTAATCTTTGTTTTCTTTGTGTTCATGTCTCTTGTACATGGCTGTGTTTTTGCTCTTCTCCGGTTGTGGGTGTCTGATTTCATGTATCCTATTTTTTGGTGAGGGTGTTATTGCTATAATAGGGCTGAGGTCACGTTCTAAGTTGGCTTTCCCAAAAATTTTATAGTTTATCGGTATCTCATTCGGAGCATCCGGTTTCCTCCCACAATCCAAAGACATGCATGTTAGGTTAATTGGCTGTTCTAAATTGTCCCTAGATATCCGTTTCCTATAGGCCCTTAGAATAGAGGGTTAGCGTTAGTGAAAAGCACCTTGAGTGGTCTTTGTGACTAGAAAAGCGCTATATAAGTGCAGTTTAGTTAGTTAGTTAGTTAGTAATCTAAATATAGTTTTTCCCCCTTTTTGACAAATTATCCTTCATTAGGCCAAAGGCCATAAGACTGTTAACACAATTAAAAGGCTGAAGCAAGTGTCAGCTTTCTGTCAGTTGTGACAGAAGTGGACATGGAGGGTCCAGAGGATCCACTAAGGTCTATGGACAACATGTGCAAAGCATGTGACTATGGTGTTTGAAGACTGGAGGATTTGCAGCAGAACTTAGTTGTGTTCCATAAGAGGCTGAACAGGGCAGTTCCTTACAGGCGGATCCTTCTCCAAAATCTGTGCAGCAATTTGACAATGTAAGAAACTGATTTTATTGCTCTTAATGTGACACATATTACTGCTAAACAGAAATGAATATTTTACCTTTAAGATCACTAAATGTAAGAAGTCATTGTAGATGCCAGCAAAGGATCTGTACAAAATCTATCTCAATAGAAAAAAAAATCAGAAAATAAGTTTGGAGATTAAATATCTGCATGTAAAGATAGAGGGAAATGATGTTTGTCCAGGAAATAAAGAAGGCACATTAAAAACAAATTAGTGATGGTGTTTTTATTAAGTGATTTTGAGTGATTAGTTCTCTGATTCTCTGCCATCACACTTCTATTTGTGGAAGTGGTTCCTCTTAAGTTTAAATATTCTAAACATACCCCCAGCATAACTTAGTCAGGAGCAGGCTATGTTCACGGCCTTTGTTACCATAGTTACAAACATACTCTGAGTTTTTGGAATCAAAAACTCAGAATCACCACAAACTGAGTTAACTTACCCAGATAAGCCACTAAACCCACTTCCTGGAACAGGAGCCAGGAACTAACCAAACTGAAACACTGACTAGCTATAAAATAAAAGTGAGGCACAAAGACCAGAAAACACAGCACTAAACTTCAACACAAGGAAATGATAACTAAGGAAACACAAGGAACAGATAACTAAACAAGCCAGGAGAGGAAAACAAGGAGCCAGGAGATGCAGGACAAACACCATCATTAATGATGTCCAGAGGAGGGGTGAGACAAGACAGGATTTAAAGTAGAGCAGCCAATCAAAGGGAATGGGCCTGATGCGTTGTGCATTAAAGAATCCTGGCTGAAACAGCAACTTGATTTTGGTTTACACAGTTAGAGTATAATACGGTATGATAGGGAAGGAGGAAGTGGGGGGGGGGGGTGCAACATTTATAGGCTTACCGTATAGAGTATTGGGCAAGGACGGTCATAATGAGTATGTGGCAGTGGAGGTATGGTGTAAGGGGAGAGCATTTGTGATGATAAATTACTACAGTCCATGTAAAAAGTTAGATTTAGGCAGTTTGCTGGGGATACAGGGTCAGGATGTTCACAGAGTAATATGATGTGGGGATTTCAATGCTCACAGTGTACTTTGGGGAGAAACTCACTTGGATTTTAATGGTCAGGTTCTGGAGGATTTAATGGAGGAGAAAGAGTTGGTCTATTTGAATTATGGGATTGGCACCAGGGTGGATGTTCGCACAGGCCTACATTCTGTTTTGGATTTAACAATGGTATCTTGTAATTTGGCAAGGAAATGCACTTGGGAGGTCTGGGAAGAGTCGTATATTGGGAGTGATCACTATCCTATTATAACATCAGTGGAAGAAGAGGTAGAAAGAGTGATAGCACAAGGAGGAGGGAAATGGATATTTAGCCAGGCTGAGTGGGTTAAATTTGAGGAATTGTGTGAAGAAAAAATAACAAGGGTAAATGATAATCACGATATTGATAGTTTTAACAGGGCATTTTGTGTAAGAATCCTGGAGGCAGCATCAGAATCAATTCCTAAAAGTAGTGGGAGAATGATGAGGAAAGCTGTGCCGTGGTGGACAGATGAGTGTAGTAAAGCTGTGAAAGAGAAATAAAGCTTTTAGATTGGTTAAAAGACTCATAATTATGATCATTTATTGGAGTATCAGAAAGCTCAAGCTGTTGTGAGGAGGACAATTAAACATGCTAAAAGAGGAAGTTGGCGGAGTTTTTGTCACAGGATTGGAAGAACCACGCCCATAACGGAAGTGTGGGGTATGATTAGGAAGATGGGAGGTGATAGGAAAGATTGGGATTACCCTGTATTAGAATCAGAGGGGGAAACTGCTTTAACAAATAAAGAAAAGGCAGAAATTATGGTAAAGACATTTGTACAAACACACAGTTCAGGAAATCTGACTGAGGAAGCAAGGAAAAGGAGAGAATCAACAAAAAAAACAATATTTAAGAGAAATGGAGAGTTGTAGGCCTCTGGAAGATCATCCTATCAACTATCCATTTACACTAGATGAGTTAAAGAGAGCTCTACATAAAGCTGGCAACATGTCTCCTGGAAAAGATCAGGTGTGCTATATAATGTTAAAACATCTCCGCGATGGTGCATTGTCCAAACTTTTGACTCTATAATAGAGTATGGGAAGAAGGAAGACTGCCATTGGCTTGGAAAGAGGCAATAATAATCCCTATCAAAAAACCAGGGAAGGATTCATCAAAGCCATCCAATTATAGACCAATCGCGCTCACATCGAATGTTTGTAAAGTGATGGAAAGAATGGTTACAGACCGATTGTCATATTTTGTAGAAAAGAGGGGCTTATTATCTTTTTGTCAGTGTGGATTTAGAAAAGGTAGGGGAACCATGGATGCTATAAGCTGTCTGGAGAATGAGGTTACTAAAGCACAGGTTAACAGCAGGTGGATAGTTTGCCAAATCTCCGTCTGCAACGTATTTCTTTGAAGATAGCCCTAATATTGAATTCACATTTGAGCCAGTTGTTTGTCTTGACAAGTTGGTAAGGTAAGATACGTCACTTATTTTGGATTGCTTCTCAATTATATTGTCATCGTCATCCTTTTCAGGAATAGAAAATGGTATGATGGAAGGCTCTCCCTGGCATGCCAACTGCTCTTCTGCACTGAGATCCCATCCTCCAGGGTAGAGTGGGGTGCTAGCTCTTTTTCATTGAAAACGCTCTATGTTGCCATGATTAAGTCTGTACTTGATTATGATAGTGTAGTGTTTGGGTCTGCGTCAAAGTCTTTGTTCGGGAAACTCGATAAGATTCAAGCCCATGCCTTACGATTATGTACTGGTGCAGTTAAGTCAACCCCCATCCCTGACCTGCAAGTTCTTGGAGGAGAAATGCCTTTAAGAATGAGGCAGAAACAGCTTATGATGAATTATTGGACAAGTCTCCAAGGTCACAGTGGTCAGCATCCAACAAAGATGGTCACACAAGAATGCTGGGAAGGGAGTAAAGGGTGCAAGGCAAGCTTTTGGTGGACAAGCAGGACTCGTGCATGGGAGATGAGTTTACATGACATTAGTACTAGTCAATCAGTGGTTATTCCAGACACTGAACCATGGACCTTAGTTGCACCACAGGTTGATTTGTATCTGCTCCAAGTCAAGACTGCAGAGAGAGGATCAGCAGATCTGTTAACTGCATTTTCATTCCATGTTAATTAATTTATCTCCATCATTTACATATTTATACCGATGGCTCCAAAGATCCTGATCAGCAGACTATGGGAGCTGCTTTTTCAGTACTAGATAAGAATGGGGCGGTAAGTGAAATGGACGTCTAATAGTTTGAGTGTGTATTCAGTAGAGATGATTACAGTACTTGTTATGTCTGTGTTTAGGCTGGTATTAGTAAGATGGTGGCCGGGTTGGTCATGGGACAGACCAGGGTGGCTACTACTGGTTTCCGGTGGTGATGCCGCCCGTGGTATACAAGAGTGGGCGGAAGAGGCTCTGCCTCTTTCGTCGTGAAGCCACCTGGCCAGCAGGCATGTGCCGTAAGCCTTTATTGTAAATAGTTAATATCCTGAATAAACCCTGTTTACTGAGTTAAGCTTGACTCGTCATTCCCAGTATTATGGACACATTTGGCGACGAGGTAAAAGCGGTAATGGAGCGCTCCGTTGCCAGCTTTCGGCCGTTCCTCGAGGCCCCGGGCGAGCCCCTCGTGCCGTGGCCTCGTTAGTTTGCTGCTTTCACTAACTGTCTCGTTGTCTTAAACCTGAGCGAGATGGAGAATCTCCGAGCGCGAGCTGTGTTGGTTTATAATCTGGGAATGGAAGGGCATAGGATTTTAGAGAACCTTGGAGGTGATGACAGCTTTGACGAAGTGGTGCAGCTAATGGCGCGGTACTTTAGAGCGCCGGAAAGCGTCACCATGAGGCGCATTCAGTTTCGACAGCGCCGCCAGCAGTCGAGAGAACCGGTGCGAAGATTCGTGATGGACCTCCATGAGCTGGCAAGGGAATGCAAGTCTGGGGCCCTGGAGGACGAGATGATTCAGGACCAGCTGGCAGAGCACATCTGCTGCCTGGCGGCCCGGTCCAGGTTGTTGACACACCCAGGGGAGATGACATTAGCTGAGGCTGTCGAGCTTGCCCAACAGTTTGAGGCGGCAGAGACCATTGCGAGGGGCCTTACTGAAGGGGCCTCTCTGGAGAAGAATGAGTCTTGCGCTAAGGCACTGATCCTGGACCCTTGTGATGGCGAGGGCAGAAAGGATGATTCTGCCTCCGTGGTCAGGATAAGGTCTGCCCCTGGTACGCCAAAATGTTATGGATGTGGGTCCATTGAGCACCGCTATAAGTCCAGAGTGTGCCCAGTGAAAGGAAAGCGTTGTGGCAAGTGCGATGTTTTGAACCATTTTGCCAGGGTGTGCGAAAACTTCGTACGCAGGAGCCGTGGGAGAGAACCAGGTGCTGCGCAGAAGACACCAACGGTTGTGCATACTGTCTCCCCAGAGACGACAGGGAGGATCGGCTGCACCGTCACACTAGATGACGTTGAGATCCCGCTCTTGGTGGACACTGGAGCGGTGATTTCCGTCCTGAATCTGGAAACCATGGACAGACTGTTTCCCCAGCGACAGATAAGAAGGCAACAGGAAGAGTTTTATGGCTATGGACGGAACAGGTTGGCTATTTTGGGCTATGTGGAGATGGAGGCCCGGTATAAGAACAGTGTAGCGCCTGTCACGCCGCGCCATTCATCAGCGGCGCCACCTGCTCATGCACCTGCTACTCGTCAGCGGCGAAGGATAAAAGCCGCCTCGCCCTGAGCGTCGGCCTGAAGCCGTAGACTTCATTCCTCTTTTATGGGCTTCTACCACATTCTCTTCAGCATCCTCATCTCTGGTAAGAAAATCGCTTACCTCATCTCTCCAGTCTGCTCCCCTGTGCACAGGTGGATTCCTCGGCGGCGGACTATCCCGTCCCTCGTCTCTCCTCGCTGCTGCACCGAGCCCTGCAGGTGGCTGTCTCCCGGGCTTCCATCCTTGAAGCGCCAGTCATCTGTCCCAACAAGTAAGCTTCTCTCCCTCGCCTATTCTCCTCCTGTGTTGGTGTGTGCTCATCACCCTGTGTCTGATTTCTCCCATAGGGTTGCCGGCTGAACGGTCTCCTGCCTCTGGGTCCGAAGCAGACGCCACCACCAACACATTAACATTCCGCAGACACGCACCCAAACATCCCTGTTGTTAATAAACAGTTTGAACTACTCTGAGCCTGTGTGTGTGCGTCTCCTGAGCCGAACGTTATGTCAGTACGGCTTCAGCAGAGCGGCTCGGCAGACGGCGGGCTCGCACACCGGTTTACCATCCTCGAGGCTCGGGTGGATCAGATTGTTTATCAGCAACAGGTGGTTCTTAATCAATTATTAGAACTAACTAACCGATTGAACCGCTTGGACCCCCAACAGCCGTTCCTCCCGACTCGCCAGGGTGGCGCGGCTCCTGCTGTTCCAGCGGCCGTCCAGCCGGCTCCAGTGGCACCGGTTCGGCTCACGCCGATTCCGACCCCCGCCCGCTTTAGCGGTAAGCTCGGCGGAGCGCGGGGGTTCATTATGCAGTGTGAGTCCGTGTTCCACCGTGTGCCCGGAGATTTTCCCTCGGATCACAGCCGAATTGGTTACATAGGGAATCTTCTGGAGGGGCGTGCGTTAACTTGGACCTACGCCGTAATGGCGAGGCCCAGTTATGCCACCCTCACCTATGACCAATTCGTGAGGCGCTTTCTGGAGGTCTTTGACCATTCTCAAACCGAAACAGTCCAGGTCGATCGGCTTCTCGCTCTCCAGCAGGGAAGCCGGTCGGCAGCGGACCACTCGGTCGACTTCCGGGTAGCGGCGGAGGAATTGGGCTGGGAGGAACGCTCCCTCTGTGGCCTGTTCCTCCGCAGCCTCAATAGTGATCTGAGGGATGAACTGGCTGGTCGGGATATCCCTGGGACGCTAGCGGAGCTGACGTCCTTAGCGATAAGTTTGGATAACAGGCTGCGCGAGCGCTCCTCGGGGCGGAGGTCATCTTCTTCTCGCCTTCGTGGAGTCTCGCCGCACCTGTTCCAAGCTCGCCCCCTGGCGGCGCCGCCAGCATCGCGCCCCGAGGAGTCGGAGCCGATGGTGACGGGCTGGACTAAACTTTCCCCTGTGGAGAAACAACGCCGCCGTGAGTTGGGCCTCTGCATGTATTGCGGAGGCGACCAACACACCGTGGAGCGTTGTCCACGGAAAGCCAGTCGGTGGGGTCCGCGAGTCACTGTTGGAAGCCTCGCGGATGTCAATCGGTTAGGATCACTCACTCAATTGAAGCTGCCCATCCGTTTCTGCCATAACCCCACTGGGCACCTCACCCACGCACTGGTGGATTCGGGCGCAGAAGGCAGCTTCATTTCACAAAGCCTGGCAACCCGATTGGGCATCCGCTGCCAGGCACTCAACACTCCCATCTCCCTAATCCACCTCTCCCGTGCCACCCTCGGGAGAGTGACACATCAAACTGTCCCCCTACCGGTCATCATCTCGGGAAACCACCGGGAGGAGATGACCTTTTACGTCCTTCCCAACTCTGTGTCGCCCGTCATCCTGGGGTATCCCTGGCTCCGCCTTCACAATCCGGTCCTGGATTGGAAATCAGCTGGGATATCGGCATGGAGTACGTTCTGTATGGGCACCTGCCTTCAGTCCGCTGCCTGCTCTCCGTCCGCTCCTCCCCCTGCGACGGACGCTGCACCCCCGGACCTGTCTCTGGTGCCCCCAGAATTTCACGACCTGGGTATGGTGTTCAGCAAAGCGAAAGCTATGTCTCTCCCCCCTCATCGGCCCTATGACTGCGCCGTCAACCTCCGCCAGGGGGCTCCCTTACCTTCTGGTCGCCTTTACAGCCTGTCTGCGCCGGAGAAGGAGACGATGAACGCCTACCTGAAGGAGTCATTAAGTGCTGGGATTATCCGCCCATCATCGTCACCCGTGGGGGCAGGGTTCTTCTTCGTGGGAAAGAAGGATGGGTCCCTCCGCCCTTGTATCGACTACCGGGCCCTCAATAATATCACGGAGAAGGACCGTTACACCCTGCCTCTCATGGACACTGCTTTCCACTCCCTCCAGGGGGCGACCTGGTTCACCAAGCTGGACCTACGCAGCGCTTACCACCTCGTCCGGATCCGGGAGGGAGATGAGTGGAAAACGGCCTTCCGTACCCCGAACGGCCACTTTGAATACCTGGTGATGCCGTTCGGGTTGACCAACGCTCCTGCAGTCTTCCAGCGCCTCATTAATGACGTCCTCCGGGACTTCATTGGCCTTTTCGTGTTCGTCTACCTGGACGATATTCTCATCTTCTCCAAGTCCAGGGATGAGCACCAGGTCCACGTGAGGCGGGTCCTCCAAAGGCTGCTGGAGAATCGTCTGTACGTTAAGGCAGAAAAGTGTGAATTTTACGCCAGGAGTACGTCCTTCCTGGGGTTCATCATCGCCCACGATAAGGTGCTCCCCGACCCAGAGAAGGTAAAGGCGGTGGTGGAATGGCCCACACCTGCATCCCGGAAACAGGTGCAGCAATTTGTTGGCTTCGCCAATTTCTACCGCCGCTTTGTCCCCAACTTCAGTGCCATCGTTGGACCACTGACCCGCCTCACGTCCCCGAAGGTCTCGTTCCGGTGGACCGAAGAGGTCGCTGCCGCCTTTGAGGCGCTGAAGGCGGAATTCTCCTCCTCCCGGGTCCTTCGCCAGGTCGACCCCGCGCTGCAGTGCATTGTAGAGGTAGACGCTTCGGACACGGGAGTGGGAGCAGTGCTGTCCCAGTGGTCGCCGGACGATGGCGCCAAGCGACCGTGCGCCTTCTTCTCCCGGCGCTTGTCCCCGGCGGAGAGAAACTACGATGTGGGGGACAGAGAGCTCTTGGCCATCAAGCTCGCCCTGCAGGAGTGGCGCCACTGGTTAGAGGGGGCGAACCTGCCGTTTGTGGTCCTCACGGACCACAAGAACTTGGAATACTTACGATCTGCCAAGCGCCTGAACGCCCGCCAGGCGCGCTGGTCCCTGTTCTTCGCCAGGTTCCAATTTTCCATCACCTTCAGGCCTGGCTCTAAGAACGTCCTGCCTGACGCCCTCTCCAGGCAGTTCGCCCCCGTGGAGTCGGAGGAGGCGCCCCACTCCATCCTGCCCAGGTCGTGCGTCGTGGGAGCCATCTCGTGGGACATCGAGAGCAAGATCCGGAAGGCACAGGAGGTGGAACCTGACCCTGGCGGCGGACCGGAGGGGAGGCTGTTCGTGCCATCCGCGGTCCGAGGAGAGGTCATCCACTGGCTCCACACCTCCAAGCTCACCTGTCACCCTGGCACCTCCCGGATGATAGATCTCCTCCAACGGTCCTTTTGGTGGCCAGGCCTGCGGAGGGATGCAGCCCGCTACGCCCGGGCTTGCCCAATCTGTGCCACCTGCAAGTCGGGAAATGCCCCTCCAGCGGGTCTGCTCCAGCCCCTGCCCGTCCCTGGCAGGCCCTGGTCGCACATCGCACTGGATTTCGTCACCGGACTCCCCGTCTCCAACTCCTATGACACCATCCTGACCATCGTGGACCGCTTCTCCAAGGCCGTGCACTTCGTCCCCCTGCGAGGCCTCCCTACTGCCCTGGAGACGGCGGACCTCCTCGTCCAACACGTGGTCAGGCTGCATGGGATTCCGGTGGACGTGGTCTTGGACCGGGGCCCCCAGTTTTCATCTGAGGTTTGGAGGTCTTTCTGCAACGCCATCGGAGCCAAGGTGAGCCTCTCCTCCGGCCATCACCCCCAATCCAACGGGCAGTGTGAGAGGACCAACCAGGAGCTGGAGGCTGCGCTCCGCTGTGTGTCCAGATCCAAACCCACGTCCTGGAGCAACCATCTTGCCTGGGTTGAATATGCCCACAACACCGCTCGCTCTTCTGCTACAGGGATGTCCCCCTTCAAAGCGTCCCTGGGTTACGACCCCCCGCTGTTTCCGGAGCAGGAGAGTGAAGTAACTGTCCCGTCAGTTAGGGCCCATCTCAGGCAGTTCCGCTCCACCTGGGCTGCCGCGCGCCATGCACTATTACGCACAGCGGAGCGCAACAGGACTGTGGCGGACCGGCGTAGGAGACCTGCCCCGGCGTACAGAGTTGGGCAGCTTGTTTACATTTCCACCCAGGACGTCACTCTAAAAGGCGAGAGGAGAAAGCTGGCACAGCGCTTCATGGGTCCCTACCCCATCACCCGGATCATCAACCCGGTGGCTGTGCGTGTGGCTATTCCCCCCTCCCTCCGCATTCATCCTACTTTCCACGTATCGAAGGTGAAACTGGCGGTTACTGACCCCCTTTGCCCTCCTCCTGCAGCGCAACCCGCGCCCCGGATGATTGGTGGCCATCCGGCCTGGTCCGCCTCCTCCATCCTGGACTCCCGGCGCCGGGGTCGTGGGTTGCAATACTTGGTGGACTGGGAGGGCTATGGGCCCGAGCATCGACAGTGGGTGCCCCCGTCATTTGTGTTGGACCCATCGCTCATCGCGGACTTCCACCGAGCGCACCCGGATAAGCCATCGCCAGGAGGCGCTGCTAGAGGGGGGAGTACTGTCACGCCGCGCCATTCATCAGCGGCGCCACCTGCTCATGCACCTGCTACTCGTCAGCGGCGAAGGATAAAAGCCACCTCGCCCTGAGCGTCGGCCTGAAGCCGTAGACTTCATTCCTCTTTCATGGGCTTCTACCACATTCTCTTCAGCATCCTCATCTCTGGTAAGAAAATCGCTTACCTCATCTCTCCAGTCTGCTCCCCTGTGCACAGGTGGATTCCTCGGCGGCGGACTATCCCGTCCCTCGTCTCTCCTCGCTGCTGCACCGAGCCCTGCAGGTGGCTGTCTCCCGGGCTTCCATCCTTGAAGCGCCAGTCATCTGTCCCAACAAGTAAGCTTCTCTCCCTCGCCTATTCTCCTCCTGTGTTGGTGTGTGCCCATCACCCTGTGTCTGATTTCTCCCATAGGGTTGCCGGCTGAACGGTCTCCTGCCTCTGGGTCCGAAGCAGACGCCACCACCAACACATTAACATTCCGCAGACACGCACCCAAACATCCCTGTTGTTAATAAACAGTTTGAACTACTCTGAGCCTGTGTGTGTGCGTCTCCTGAGCCGAACGTTATGTCAGCGCCCAGTTTTCACATTAACATTTCTGCTTACGGTGTTAACATTATGGATTGTAACCTATTTTACAGTCTTGGGTTCTCCATTGCAAAAGTTTTGGGTGAAGAATGGTCCGGATGTGGACTGTTGGGCTGACCTGTTCCTGTCGTGGAGGGTGCTGAGGTGTGGGATTCAGACTGGGTGGACAAAGTGACAATGGGAGAGCACACACTGCGCCACGTGGAGCCGTCTCAGGCTGGACTCGATGCCGTCACGCAGGCTGCCCTGGACGAGGGTGCCGGACGACACGACGGGACCCCCGATGAGGCTCGTGAGGACGAGGTGCCAACGCCGGGAGAAAATGGGGCTAGACCGTGGAGCATGGTTATCATAAAGCGCTTCCAGCGACGGCCTGCCAAGAGAAGACCGAGACAAGCCCGCAAGCTGGAGCGATCGGTGACGGAGGCCTGTCGCAGGATTGGTGAGCTGGATAAAAGGAAGAGGGCTCCCTCGAATACCAAGGTTGAGGCTCAAGTACGTCAGGATCACAGTCCATGCAAACAGCAGGACAACCAGAGGCAGTTCCAGTTGGAGCCCAGTCGGATGGAGGCAGATGGGCATAGGTCTATTCAGGTCTGGAGGTACCGAGGGATCTATGGCTGCCAGTGATGGAGAGGAGACGGCGCAGCAGGAGCCCTGAAGTGACGAGATGGAGACACCTGGATAGGGATCCATCCAAGGACTGAGGGTTTCAGTTTGCATTTATGTTGTGTCTTCTTCAGTCCGGTATTTATTAGTTTCTATTTGGTGGCCCAGTAAATTGTTTTAAAAAGAAAAAAGAGAGAGAGAGAAAAGAGGGAATGAGTGCAATAGGCATAATGTGTTGTATAGTTGCAAACTTGATTTAAAAATGTTTGCATGTTAATTTTGGTAGCCTGTGTGGTGTGGTGCCTATTTTCTCGATGTTCGAAAGTATTTTAATTGATTAGTGTTTGGTTGCTAAATTTTAAGGTTAAAATAGAGGCGGCTCTGTGTGTTTTCATTTTATTGGTAATTTGGGCCCGCCTGATTTATTTGGTTTGTTTTAATCGAATACCCCAGGGTGATTTTACTCTGTGTACCCAATGTGGGGTGGGAGTTGGGGTGGGGGGCCGCCAATAGTATTAGTCTTGTGATTTTTGTATATGTGTGTTTGGTGTCAATATGGGATTATTTTATAGTTAGATACACAGCTTTTGTTAATTTAGTTCATATGTTCCCTTTCAGTGGCAGAATAACCCGCTCAGCCGTGTGGGGGCACTGGTAGTCCACCCGGCCCCCCAGCCTTAGTTGTGTGATTGGATAGGTATTTTATTTATTTCTGTACATATATTTTTTTGGTTAATGTGTGTGTCGGGTGATAAATTTGGGTGGGTTATTTGTATGCGTGGCATTTTTTTTTGAGGGGGATGTGTGTTATGTCTGTGTTTAGGCTGGTATTAGTAAGATGGCGGCCGGGTTGGTCATGGGACAGACCGGGGTGGCTACTACCGGTTTCCGGTGGTGACGCCGCCCATGGTATAAAAGAGTGGGCAGAAGAAGCTCTGCCTCTTTCGTCGTGAAGCCACCTGGCCAGCAGGCGTGTGCCGTAAGCCTTTATTGTAAATAGTTAATATCCTGAATAAACCCTGTTTACTGAGTTAAGCTTGACTCATCATTCCCAGTATTATGGACACAACAGTACTCTTAGCACTGCACTGGCTAGAGGTACATAAGCAAAGAAATGTGTTAATTTGTTCTGATTCTGTTTCAGTCCTTAGGAATTTAGCCTCATTCAAGTCAAACCGTCAAGATATCTTGTATAAGGTTCTGCAAAGCTGCTCTAATCTCACCCGTCAAGGTATGGCAATCAACTTCGTGTGGGTTTCAGCTCATATAGGATTATGGGAAAATGAGAAAATTGATTGTTTAGCAAAACAAGCATTACATAAAAACAGTATTGACTTACATAGTCCATTAATTAAATCAGAAATCAAAGCAATAATCTGGACTAAGGTAGTAGAAGAGTGGTAATGTGAGTGGAATACAGAAGCAAGGGGTAGATTTTTGCCCTGTCTTAAAAATAAAGTGAATTCATCTTTTAAAAATATTGGAAGGAGAGAAGAAGTAATATGTAACCGTATATGGTTGGGACACTCAAATTTTAAATGGCACTCTGAAAATTATAGGAAAACATCCAAATGGCTTATGTGTGTATCGTGAAGTTGATGAATCCATCACACATGCAATAACTGACTGCCTTAAATACAATGCTGAAAGGACACATTTGATAGAGGAGCTAAGGAAGTCAGGGGATCAGGATCTTAACATTAAAGCCCTGAGGGACTTAAGGCATAAGACAGCCATTAGCGGTTTCTTTGAATTTCTTAGAAAGTCTGGTTTAAGTAATAGATTATAATCTCTGTTCCACACTCCGGAGTAGTAGGTGGCAGTAATGCACCTATTTTGCTGGTTGCCAACTGCCATTAAAATGCAAGAAGAAGAAAAAGAAGCAGCAACAGGTGAGGACACAGGTGAAGGGGCTCACACTAACGAGGGAAACAGAGAACACTCAAATTTAAATGGCACTCTGAAAATTATAGGGAAGCATCTAAATGGCTTATGTGAGTATTGTCAGGTTAAAGAATCCATCATGTTATGTCTATAAAACGTGGAACAATGATGAAGCGAGTGGTGAACTTCACAGGACTTTATAACAGACTCACTAGTCATACAGAGACGCTCCAGTTAGGCTGAGAGGTGGTCAAAAGAGACCGCCCCTCTACCGCACAGCCCTCCTATACTCCGGGTGACGTGACCACCCGTGTTACACCATAATGAGTCCTTAGAACAACACTACACATCGCACATGCAATAATTGACTGGCCAAGATACAATGCTGAAAGGACACTTTTGATTGAGGAGCTAAGGAAGTCAGAATGGGATCTTAACATTAAAGCCCTGATGAATTTGAGGCATAAGACAACCATTAGAGCAGGGGTGTCCAATCATGTGCCACGGAGGGCAAAGACCCTGCAGGCTTTACCTCCAACCAGTGTCTTCAACAGCAGATTCCACTGAATTTCTTCCCATTGATTGCTGATAAGTGAAAACACCTGCTGAAGAGACTGGGTAGAAGAGAGAACCTGCAGGGTCTTGGCCCTCCATGGCACATGGTTGGACACCCCTGCATTAGAGCCTTCGTTGAGGCTGTGTCTCAATTCAGGTTCTGCGTCCTCCAAGTGCACATTTCTAGGCCAGATACATCACTGTGCTGCTTACAAGGCTGTGCCATTCCGTGGGCTCCTTCACATGCAGCCGACAAATGCAGACTTCAAACCCCGAAGACTAAGGATACATGAAGAGGATCCTTGTGGCCTTAACATATCCCAGCAGTCAGAGCGTGGCTCAGCCTGGCTTCTTTTTTATTTTTTTTCCCCCTCGGCTCAGGCAGAAGCAGAATGAACTTAGAAACAGTCCAGAGTGTTTTTTGGTTGAATTCTGCAGCAGTTTGAACGTAAAAACACCAATAATCCAAAAAACAGCAACATCTGATTATTTAAGCTTACTGTATGTACGTGACATTATTTTTTTCCTAATGTGCTGTATGCTTCGCTTAATGTATTAAATAAACAAGTTTAACTGTTATTTTTCTGAAGTAAAACCTTTCCCCCCATTTATATCAGTTTATATTAGTAATATAAAAATACGGTATGACGTGGTTGAAATAACTTGCTTAAAGATAACTTTTAAAGTCCTGCAGAGACATCGGGAAGTTGATGTTATTTATTTGCTTATGTGGTGCTGTAAAAAAAAACACCTCAGGTTATTTTTAGAGAAAACGGAGCACTTTATGAAGCTGAGATGGGACAGGACATCTGTAATAACCGAATTATGCCGATATTAAAAATGTCCATCACATCTGAAGTGATAATCAGATTTTTCTGATATTTTTTCTTTTTTTCTGGTTTATTTCTGAGGTCCACAGTGGAGATCCTGCAGGAACTGAGGGTCAACTGTGGAGAGAATGGGCTGGACTCATATAAAACTGATATTTGAAATTACCACAATAAAAGAGATGTGATGAATTGTTTTATTGATTGTGATTTTTAGCAGTTTACTTTGCAAACTGAAACAAGCTAAAAAATACTGCATGATTACTGTTAATAGAAAAGCTGCATTTCAATAAAGTCGTTTTTTGAAAAAGGTGATTTTTTTGCAAGATAATTCCAAAAGAGGCTTCCATATATTTATAACACAGAGTGAAACATTTTAAACCTGATTTAATATTGATGATAATGATTATAGTTTTTAAAATTAAATGACAACGCATGATTTGCTAATTTACTGAGATGGTACAACTGAGATGAAGCTGAAGATGGAATCTGTTCTCCTGCTGCTGAACATCATTGAGGGTCATCATCCTACAGTCCAGGACTGTGGCCTGCTTTAGAACATTAAAAACTAAATGAGACAAGGCAAAACATCTAATTATTTAGCTACATAATGGTCAGAAATGATAACAGTAAACCACTATATTCATGTAATTAAGAATATACGTATGTTGGAGTTCAATCTAATTGATATAAATATTTAAAGTAATAACAATTAATTTATCTGTTTTGGGGTTTTAATTTACCTTAATTTTACCTGCTGACTTTAACATGAGTAAAAGTCTTATTTTATCTGTCATGGTCCTCTTTCTGTCTGGTGAAGATTCTCAAGTAACAGGTAAAGAAAATACAATAATGAAGATAAAAATAAAGTTCTCTCTGTGTCAAAAATGTCAGCAAAAAAAAGCCTCTCAACTGACGCTGTCATGGTTGCTAGGCAACAGGGTAGCGCGTGGTCACGCAAGCCCGTCTCATTTAACAGCCATAAATCAGCCTTTAGCTGCAGCCTACCCGACCTTTGAGTGTTCTGGCCTCCAGGGCCGCGGTCGGCTGCAACACCTGAATTGAGACACAGCCCGAGTTTCTTAGAAGGTCTGGCTTAGGTAATATAGTCTCTGTTCCACACTCCGGAGCAGCAGGTGGCAGTAATGCACCTATTTTACAGGTTGCCAACCACTGTTAAAACACAAGAAGAAGGGAAACAACGAATGGGAAATGATCAGACCAAACAAAACAGGAAGAAGGGATACACATCACAGAGGAGAATAAGCTAACACAGACGTACAGAAGCTAACATAACTCCAACTGAGGAAAATACATATCCTAAAACAAGGTCAAACTACAGGCAGAAATGAGAAACCAAGTGTAAAGTGAAACTCATAACCACGTAAAAAACAATAAATCAAGTTGGACTAAACTGAACAGGAACACAACAGGAAATATTTTCAGAATAAACACCATGATAACGTCTGTGGGCTGCAGAGGTTCTGAATAAAACCATTAAGGAAAAACAGTGAGGAAATCCACATATCTTATGTACTGTATAGCTCTTGCTGGTTGGTCATGAGCCTGTCAATTTGATGCCACGTTTGTTGCTCATTTTCCAGTAAAAGTTTCTGAATGTACCTTGTCGTAACAATTCATCTCAAATTTATGAAAGTTTCTGAGGGCAGCGTTGATTCTCTATGGGATTTCAGTACGATTTTGACAATCAGTGTAGTGCGCATGTGCTGGGAAAAAAGGTGGATCATGTCTGTAGTACACGCCACAGTGGTTTTATGTGAACCTGTGAAGAGCTTTGCACGGTAAAGCATTTTGTGTCTTACCAAGATGCTGCTGTCATTTTCCTAATTTTGACAAATACAAAATAAAATGTATTAACTGGCATGTGATGAGCCTACATTTTGAACTTGCTAGGTGGAATTTAAATTTTTGAACTTAATTACTTTATTAATGTTGAATATCATTACACATATAAGTAGCTGTCAGTCCAAAAATCAAGAAAATGGCAAAATAAAGATCAGTAAATGGCATCATATATTTTGTAAAAAAAAATTCTCTTTAGCTAATGACGTGATAAATATTGCATAATGTTGCAAGTGACACGGGCTTGTTAAGGTGTGAATATTAATTTATAGAGTAAATAATGTGGACTGGGACTTTAATAAAGGCTGGTAGGACATCTGTGGGGACGTAACCTCAGTAGAGTAATCTGCTGGGAAAGGCTCAGCTACAGACACACAGCAGTGCTGACGAGTCCCCACAATGTCATACAGTTGATTAACTAGGATTTCTTGTGATTTTAATTAATTAAGTGTGTGCTGGTAATTAGTAGATCATAGAATAGGAGAAAGATCCTTTAGAAGACTGTAATTGTGTTTTACAAGTTGTATATGTAGTATTATTACTGCTTCAGAACTGATCAGACTACATAAAAGCTAAATAGCAAGTGGGTTAAATGACCAAAACTGTTGCATAGTTCCCTGCTCTTAGTGCAGAGATGTTCAATCACATTCTAAATGCAATTAATAAGTCACTCATTAATATGAAAGAGATACCTTGAACAATTTTAACAATTTATTTGTTCTACATTGATTGTGGTTTACAAGACAGCCAGCCCAGTCTTTCTGTTTAATGTACTGTCGGTGCGTCAGAAACTATACTGTCTTCCGATGGCGATGCACTGAGCTGTAGGGTTTGAAAAGTGTGACCACTGTACTGTAAAAGGGAGCGGAAACCTACTCAGTTATTCCCTAACCTTAATCAAGTCTTACTGCCTAACGATAACAGAGGGTTTGTTTAATGTGTAACATAGTTACGGGGTGAAAGTGGAAGTAAAATATTGAATACCCAGCCATAGAAAAAGCAAGCTTTTATTATCCAAATGAGTGATCTACCATGATAGCCACCCGTTGCTCTATTATTGGCCAACCTAGCTGCCTGTGATGTAGCTAACGTTGCTGCAAGAAGTTAGTTTACTAAGCACAGTGTATCTTGTTATTTTCTTTAGATTTCAGTCACCCTAATAGACATTCCTGTTTCTATCTGGTTCACAGATCCACAGTGTATCATATAGTTTGCGTCATCCTGGCTTCTTTTGTTATATTTTCTCTGTGATGCTATATCAATCAGTTAGCATTAGCTTGGCTAGGCGGTCAGTGTTCACCTGGGTGGGAAGGAAGTGATGGACAGGCCACCCAGCTTCAGTTTAATTGTTGATCCGGCTGGTTTTATTCGCTATTTTGTAAAAATTCTATTCGCCTCCACTGGAATCCTTGTTCATCTACAACCCTCTTTTTTGTATTTTGTATACGTTATTAATCCCAGAGGGAAATTCAGGGCATCCACCTGGATGGATGAGGCAGCCACGGTGTGGCGCCAATCCCTTCACCATTCACACACACATTCACACCTAGGGCCACTTTAGTCTTCAATTAACCTAACTTGCATGTTTTTGGGCCTGTGGGAGGAAACCGGAGTACCCGGGGTAAACCCACGCAGACACAGGGAGAACATGAAAACTCCACACAAAAGGGTCACCGATGGTCAGGGAGTGGGATCGAAGCCACGATGGTCAGTGGTAGAATCGATCCCGTGACCTTCTTACAGTGCTACTAGCCACTGTGTCACCAAGCTGCCCACTTGACCATATACAGTACATCATTCTTAAACGTTATTTTATCTTATTTCCTTGTAGTATTATCTTTAACTGAGACTAAATATGGCTATCTGAAGCTAGCAGTTCAGCCACTCATTCACAAATGCCCCTTTGTACTTCAGGGACTGGTCATATCCTATCGACCACTGAAACCACACTCCTGTCCACCAGTGATGCATTATTTCACTCATTCTTTGATACACATTTATGTCAGCTGGCTCACGCTAAATATGAGTGAGGAGCTAAGATTAGCAGTAGTGTCAAAAGAGGGAGGATAGAGGTGTTCTGACAAAGGCTGCACAAAACAATTCACAGATTATCCATCCATCCATTTTCTACCACTGTTCCGGGGACCCAGGTCGTGGAGACTTCCCTCTCCCCAGCCACCTCCTCCAGCTCTTCGGAGGGGACACCAAGGTATTCCCATGCCGGTTGGGAAACACAGTCTCTCCAGCATGTTCTGGGTCTGCCCCGGGGTCTCCTGTCAGTGGGACGTGCCTGAAACACTTCAAGTGGAAGGGGTTCAGGAGGCATCCTAATTAGATTCCCAAACCACCTCAACTGGCTCCTTTTGATGTGGAGGAGCAGGAACTCTACTCTGAGTGTCAGATTCTGGGCACGGTCTGGGACTGTGTCCACACCTCATGTTTATGTTGTTCCTCTGTGATTATTATCGTTATTGTCTTCTGTGTCTCCCAGGGTCTGCTGTGTCACCCCCTGCTTGTCTTTAGTGTTTTTATTATGGCCCTGTCGTATAATTGTCTACCTATTGTCTCCAGTCCCTCATGTTTCTGTATCCATAGCCACTCCCTCATGTGTGCTCCTGTTCTGCCCTTCATTGTCGCCTCAGCTGTCTCACATTTGTAATTATTAGTTACCCTATTTATGCTGGTTTGTGCGTGTGCTCTGTCTGGAGTCGCTGTCATTTATCTTTGGTTTTCCTGTGTTGTTTTCTGCCCCCGGTGCACTTGTTTAGTTATTTTATGTTTTGATTCCTTGAGTTTGTTTTGTTATTAATGAGAACATCATGCTCTGGAGTTCAGTCCGCACCTTGGGTCCTCCTTCCACTCATCTTGTACCGCCAGGAAGGCAGTACCATGACACTGAGCCTCTCCCGTGACATGAGATGACATGGCTGCCCAAATCATCACTGATTGTGAAAACGTCACACTGGACCTCAGGAAACTTGGATTCTCTGCCTCTTTCCCCCTTCCTCCAGACTTTGAGACCTAGATTTCAAAATAACAGGACTTGGCACCTGATTTGGGGGGGGGGGGGGCACGTCATCTGCTGGTGTTGGTCTACAGTATTTTATCAAGTCCAAAGTTAATGCAGCTGTCTACCAAAAAATTTTTAGGGCACTTCATGCTTCCCTGTGCTGACAAACTTCATGAAGATGCTGATTTCATTTTCCAGCAGGACTTGGCACCTGCCCACACTGCCAAAAATAAAAAAATACCTCGTTTAATGACCATGGTATCACTCTGCTTGACTGGTCAGCAAAACCTCATGACCGAAACCCCATAGAGAATCTATGGAGTATTGCCAAGAAGAAGATGAGAAACACCAGACCCAACAATGCAGACGAGCTGAAGGCTTCTATCAAAGCAACCTGGGCTTCCATAACACCTCAGCAGTACCACAGGCTGATCACCTCCATGCCACGCCACATTGATGCAATAATTCATGCAAAAGGGACCCCGACCAAGTTTTGAGTGTGTACATGGACATACTTTTCAGTAGGCCTACATTTCTGTCTTAAAAATCCATTTTTTTAATTGGTCTTGTGCAATATTGTAATTTTCTGAGAAACTGAATTTTGGGTTTTCATTAGCTGTAAGCCGTAATCATCAAAATTAAAAAAAAATGCTTAAAATATATCACTCTGTGTGTAATGAATAGATATACATGAGTTTCACTTTTGGAATTGAATTACTTAAATATATTAACTTTTCAATGATATTCTATTTCAGTGAGAAGAACCTGCATGTCTTGGGGGCCAAAAAAAAAAAAAAAATTAAGTTTAACCTCAGAGAGACCCCATCTTGTTTCTTGGTCTCTTTAACACTGCACAGCTTAATAAAAATTGAACTAGTCTATCTTCTCCTCTCCTCTGTAACAGCTGTGCTTGCCTGCAGCGTTGAGCTAATGCATCGGCGGCCTGTCATCCGGAGGTACATGAGCACACTCATCCAAACATACAACAACCATGAAAAGCCTACACACAGCACATACTCACACCATTATGCTTATACTCACTTCTCCCTGTAGTCTTTATGAGACTCTGGTAATGAAATAAAATGGACTTTCTGCTCTATGCAGAAAAATAGTTTTCAGCTGTGTCTACTTGTATGTAGAAATGCATGAATTTGAGTGTGAAAAAGAAGAAAATAGTGGGCTTTGGTATTCACTCTGATACAATTGATAGTGACACATATATGGCTAATTAGTGCAGCTATGCCTCAGCTGTCCTCACCTCTCACCAGCCTACTGTGAAATTGGATTAATTTAACTCGCCTTAATGCACTGTATCAGAGATTAGATAGAATTTGACCAACTGCAAGTTTCTTTCAGCAGTATAGAATTGTTGCTGTTTAGAAAGAAGATATTTATAATGTACATGTGTTCATACATATCTATGTTGCAGAAAAATTTGAAAGGATTTTAACTCCTCCCTACACAGATACATCTGGCGGCACAGGAGACTGGGCATGTTGACTTCTTGAAGGCAGGGATTGCTGGTAGTCCAATTATACTGGTAGGTCTTTACGAAGCACTAAGGTTCTTATCGGGAAAATCTGTTTCTAGGGAACTCTTTAAGAGAGGCTCAGTCTGTAAAAGATGTACCAGACAACATCTTCTTAGCCTTTTTTTCCTTTTAATTCCATCTGTTTCTGTTCCATGCTGCCTCCCGATTCACTTCCTTTGAAATTTATCTCCCACACTTTACCCCTAAGTCCCCAGTTGATGTTTATAATCTCTCTTGTCCATATTCTGAACCCAGCTAAAGCACGTGGTCACAACATTATTGACATAATTGGCTTTCCATCCTATTTTTTGTCATCTACTAATACCAGGCTACCACAAAGGAAAGCTCAGGTCATCCCACTGTACAGCCCTGCTGAACAACAGGAGGCACTACCATCGAATTAAATCTTGTAGGTGCTCGTGGCAATGTGCATAACACTGTGGATACATTAATTAAGAATTGTACATGTGGAGGAGAAAAAACTGGCTCCTTGGCTACTTTAATAGTTAGACCTTGCTATGATCAGGCTGGATCCCTATTCTTCATGGCACAGACCAGAGAATGTCAACTGGCAGCCCGTGGGCCACATTCGGCCTACTGGAACTTTCCATCTGGCACCCACAATATTACTGGAATAGTTTAGTTGCAAATGAGGTACACAGTCAGAGTCGGTGCCATGGGGGAAGGGGAGGGAAGTCATTCGCGGGCCATGTCCCCCCAAAAAGAGTTACTGTGCCCCCCCACCAAAAAAAAAAAACCCAGACTAAGCGTCAAGCATCAAACTTTGTTTTATTAACCTCTTGCGCTCCGTTGTACCGCGGGCGGGCAAGTCACTGCGTTCTAGGGCACACGAGGGCGCACGAGAGCGCCCTCGTGCGCTCTCAGACGCATGATGGAGATCCTGATGAAGATTGTGATGTAGGTGGTGTATGGCGTCCAAGCGCGCACTGAAAATAAAAGCTGCAGACACAGCCGCGAACAGATTAGTTCATCTGATTGACCTCTCATTCGACTAATAAGAGCCTTGAATTGGGTTTCTGAAACCTTGAAGAGCCAATGAATGAAAACCTAGGAAGGAGGACCCGCCTACTGTGAATGCAGGAGCCAACTGAAGCACAGAAGTTCGGGCTGGGTGAAGAGAGACATTACTGCTGCAACAGATGAAAAAAAGGACGCTGGAAGAACCTGCTACAGACCCAGCAGCACGGAGACCACCCACAAGTGCGACCTGCACTCATTCCAGCAGAATAGACGTTTAGGATTCTCTTCCGTCATCATAGACCAACGGAGGCCGACGACAAAGGTCGTAAATCATTCGCCAAAACCGCAATAATGGAATTATGTTTTGAGCGGGATCCACGAGCGGACCAGTGTCGCGTTCGTCTGACAATGGGGAAGAGAAGTTCGCCAGGACGCTGCTGTGAAGAGGTAAGGTGTTATAAGCTAAATTATTATTTACCCCTGAAAATTGTAATCCAAAATGACTTTTGACCGATCGGTAAATTACAACTGTGCGGCGCGGCGCAGTTTGTGCGGCGCGGCGCAGTTTGTGCGCCGCTGTACAAGGGGTTGTTCGCTGCGTTCAGACTGTGAACGCCCCCCCCCCAGCCCCGCTATTCTTTTGTAGCGGTGGGGGGGAGCCGCGGTGATTGCGCTGCTGTCCCACATCGCCACATGAGGCTAATCCATTGTGTAGCGATGGCCGAAGTCCATCCTCTGTAGCGGGTGGGGAGGGCAACCCCCCCCCCCCACACACACACAGACAGCCCTGAGTGTGACCTTTCATTAGAGCCCTAAATGAAGCTTCTACATTGAATCATTCAAAAGTTACAGACGTTTTTCCAAGCTGTGCCATTTGGTACAATTTGGCATAGTTCCAAAACGCCTGGGAACTACCTGAGAACAAAGCTGTGTAATATATTCATTTTTTCTGGTATTGTTAAAAAATTTGGACCTCAGCTGGATAACACTTGGTTCTACATTTCTGTTGCATTTTCCAGCCCGGATCTGAAGCTGTGTGTTATTTGCAAGCATTTGTATCCAAAAAAACACCCAGGCCAAATTTATTTTCTTCAAGTTCACTATGTTTAGATGACTGTAACTCAGTGGCCGGACCACTTAGAGAGATCATGTTTTTTTTTTTGCCAAAAAATTCAAAGTGTTTTCTTTTAAATGAGACCAATCCCATTAAGATGCTGCAAAGGGTTGAATAACAGCTTTCGATTTACTTTGGGCACATTATTTTTTGGCGTTTTTAGGAAAATTGACCGGAGTGCAAGGGGTTAATTAATAACTTATATTTACAAAAAATGTAATTTCTGAGTGTAAGTGAATGCTATTTATATTTTTTACAGCAAAGTAATTTAAGCAAAAAGGTGTAATGTGGGATTTTTCTTGATAAAGGGACTACAGTTTTTCCGGTTCCGGCTCTGCCGGACCGGCGGCGCCACACGAGTCGGCTGCCTGTTGCAACAGCCTTTTTTTTATCTTCCTTCTTCTTTCTACACCTTTCACTCTGTATATATATCACTGACGCACGGATCGCCCCGGGGGTCTCCCGGGTCGGCGGACGGAGCCACGGTTTGCAGCGGGAGACGTTACAGCGGGGAGGAGCTAGTGCTAGCTAGCACTTGGCCGCCGCCCGGTGCTAATGGGAAACTCGACATACCGGGAGCTGTAGCGAAAACGAAGCGGGTGCCGGGCTGGAGTTTAGGCGGCGTGAAAGAAATATAAGACAGAATAATAAAGAGCGATGGCAAGAACCAAGCAGACCGCCCGTAAAATCTACTGGAGGAAGAAGCCCCCCAGGAGACAGCTAGCCACCAGGGCTGCTCGGAGAGGCGCTCTGGCCACCGGCAGAGTGAAGAGGCCTCGCCGTCACAGGTCCGTGGCTCTGAGAGAGATCCGTCGCTACCAGAAATCCACGGAGCTGCTCATCCGTAAGCTGCCCGTCCAGCGCCTGGTGAGGGAGATCGCTCAGGACTTCAAGACCGTCCTGCGTTTCCTGAGTTTCGCCGTCATGGCTCTGCAGGAGACCAGCGAGACCCACCTGGTGGTCTCTTCTTCGCTAAGGGGGTCACCATCATGCCCAAAGACTTCCAGCTGGCCCGCTGCATCCGCGGAGAGAGAGCTTAGACTTTCTGCTGCACATTCACCAGCCATAATGCTCTGCACTGTGTGTCTATATATATACATTTATAGTAATATGGACATATGTTTGCTAGATGTTGTTTTTTCTTGCCTTCTGATTGTTGCTCTGAGTGTTGCTATCCCTGTGCTGTTGCAATCCTGGAATTTCCCCATTGTGGGACTAATAAAGGCTTATCTTATCTTATCTTATCTTACAGTCAGCTTCATATTAACGACACATGGGTACACATGTGGGCACACCACCTGCAGGACTCTGATGGAACTTTTCTTTCATGTTTTAAGTAGGAATACACAATATTAGATGTTTTTTATGATAACTGATATGCTGATACAGCGGGGAAAATAAGTATTGAACACATCAACATTTTTCTCATTAAAATAGTTCTGATTGAGCCATTGACCTGAGATTTTCACCAGATATCAGTGACAACCCAAATAATCCAGACATACAAGGAAATCAAGGCAACTGTGTTCACAAAACAAGTTATATTTAACCTTTTGAGTGTGAGATTTTGCGTGCCCCTAGTGGCAGAGCGCGGCGCTGCACCTGTCATCTCACTGACATGATCGGTTCCATTGGGGATTTGTACTGATTTGTACTGATCTGCCAGTTTCAGAAGGTGGCAGACATCCGTTGGAGGACTCAATGGATGACACGTAATACACCAAAGAAGAAGAACTCCTCATTTCCTTTTCCTCTTTTTAGCATTTTAGCCCAGAAAGCTAATATGGCTGCCTTCCGTCATCGTGCACCGTCACTTAGTTGGCTTTGTACGCGGAAAATAGCCACGGGATACAAGCGAAATTTATGTGGGATAATCATAAGACGGGCGGCGCGGTGGAGGAGCGGTTAGCACTGCGGCAGCACAGCAACTCACCCTTGGCCGGGGGATCCTGGGTTCGATCCCAGCCCCCGACTAACAGTGATCTGTGTGGAGTTTGCATGTTCTCCCCGTGTCTGCGTGGGTTTACTCCGGGATTTCTACAGTTTCCTCCCACATGCCAAAAACATGCAAGTTAGGTTAATTAGCATAAAAAAAACCCTGGGGATTCTAAATTGTCCTTGGGTATGACTGTAAGAGTGAATGGTTGTCTGTCTCTCTGTGTTGGCCCTGCGATGGACTGGAGATCGGTCCAAGGTGTACCCTGTCTCTCGCCCAAAAGATGCTGGGATAGGCTCCAGCCTCCCCACGACCCGAAAAGGTTTAAGCGGAAGAAGATGAATGAATGAATAATCACAAGACTTTGTAGATGTGGTAGAGAGCGTAAATGACCGACAGAACGCAAAACAACAACCACGATGGGTGAAAACGCAGCGGCCACGGCAGCGAGTGAGTCCCCTTAGCCGCCGGTAAGTGAGGCATTTCTGTGTTTTTTTTTTAATGTTGTACTGATTTCTTATTCATATACTTTGAAGATAAGATGATTCAATTATAGGAAGTCTGTCTGTACCATGTGCTGAAAAACACCCCCACACCATGATGCTCCCACCTCCAACCTTCATTGTTGCTAACTAACTAACTAACTAACTAACCTGCACTTATATAGCGCTTTTCTAGTCACAAAGACCACTCAAAGCGCTTTCATTAATACTAACCCTCTATTCTAAGGGCCTATAGGAAACAGATATCTAGGGACAATTTAGAACAGCCAATTAACCTAACATGCATGTCTTTGGCATGTGGGAGGAAACCGGAGAAATCCCGGAGTAAACCCACGCAACACGGGGAGAACATGCAAACTCCACACAGATCACTGTTGGTCGGGGGCTGGGATCGAACCCACGATCCCACGATCCCCACAATCCCCCGGCCAAGGGTAAACTGTGCTGCCGCAGTGCTAACCACTGCGCCACCGTGCAGCCCAATGGTGCTATGGTGTTTCTGGGCTGATGTGCAGTGCCATTTCTCCTCTAAACATGCTGTGTGTTGTGGCATCCAAAAAGTTCAATTTTGGTCTCATCTGACCAGACTATATTCTCCCAGTATTTTACTGGCTTGCCCAAATGTTGTGCAGCTGTGCAGCAAACTTTAAACGAGCTTCAACTTTTTTTTTCTTCAGCAATGGAGTCTTGCGAGGTGAGCAGGCATATGTCCATGTCAGTTGAGTGCATTACTTATTGTTTTCTTTGAAATAGCAGTATCTGCTAACTCCAGGTCTTTCTGAAGCTTTCCACAAGTGGTCTTTGGCTCTTGGATAACTCTTCTGATAATTCTTTTGACTCAACTGTCAGAAATCTTGCAAGGAGCTCCTGGTCGTGGCCGGTTTGTGGTAAAATGATGCTCTTTCCACTTCTGAATGATGGCTTCAACAGTGCTCACTGCAACATTCAACAGTTTAGAAATGTGCTTGTAACTAATGCCATCATTGTTTTGCAACAATAAGGCTATGAAGGTCTAGAAAGAGCTCTTTGCTTCTACCCATCATGAGTTCTTTGTGGCGTGACAATCTGATATTCACAGACCTTTTTGAAGACTGTCAGTCAGGACTTAACCCTTTAAGTGTGAGAATTTGCATGCCCCTAGTGGCACAGCGCAGCACTGCGCCTACCTTCTCACTCTGACTTTGTCAAAAGTAAGTGGGAAATTTCTGTTTTTTTTAAATGTTCTGATTTTTTGTTCATATACTTTGAAGATAAGATGATGAGGTACCTCTGTACAAAAAAGGTGTCAAAAGACTGAAGCATTTTTTGTGTAAATACATTCAAAGTCCAGTTTTGACTGAGTTATGGAATTTAAAGAGGTGCCGCAACATTATGCAAATTAGATGCATAAATTTATTCCTATCTGAAACTTTGGATCATATTTTACATCTTTCTAATTGACAGTAAGTCATTCTCTCTTAGCACTTTCAAGTTATAGCCTTGGAAATCTGAACTATTTTATTGACAAAAAATATTTACCACTCTTGACCACTAGGGGGTATGTCGCAGTTCTGCACCATACACACTCAAAGGGTTAACCAGTTCAAATTAATTTGTACTGATGGGGGATGGGATGGCTTCCTAAATTCTGACTGATTTCAGATGGTTTCTTGGCTTTCTATGCCTTTTTGCACCTCTTTTTTCATGTTTTCAATACTTATTCCCTGTGTCATTCCACTTTATTAAATATAACTTGTTTTGTGAACACAGTTGTATTGATTTCTTTGTATGTATGAATTACTTGGGTTGTTACTGATATCTGGTGAAAATCTCAGATCAGTGGTTCCATCAGAAATATGTTTAATGAGAAAAATGTTGATGTATTCAATACTTATTTTCCCCGCTGTATTTTGCAAATAGTTTTTAATGATTGCTGATACAGAAACTGATATTCATAAATATAAACCTTGACTGCTTTTTATGTTATTGTTTCAACATGGAGCAAGGACCTTTTTTTTGCTCAAAGTTGAGAGGCGAGGAAGAGACCAACTGTCAGTTCAGGCTGCGGATTATCGTGAAAAGGACTAAATGGGAGTATGCTTATCTGTATGCTTGTCACCAAGATAAGGAATGAGTTAGCCTCCGCTGAGCAGTTCATCTCGGATCTCTTCAGCAGCAGACCACCGGTGGTTAAAGGCAAGGAAAAGATGTTCCCTTCCCCTCTGTGATTCCCAGAGTATTCTGTCCTGCGATCCGGTGTAGTTAGTAGCCCGCTAGCTCTCACAGCATCTATGACCCTAAGGTGTGACCAGCTTTCAGTGATGATTATCACAGAGCTGTCTTATATGGTTGGTCGGGTTGATATATCCAGTTTTAGTTCGTCAATCTTCTTTCCAAGAGACCGGGCATTTGCTAAAAAAAGGCTAGGCAGCGTGATCTGTTCAGAGCCCCCTCTAGCCAACAAGTAGCCAGACCAGCTCTCCTGCTTCTGTTTACATTCTTTCCTCCACCTCTGAGGCTGATCGCTCGTATAGCAATCCATTGAGTAGATGTTTGATATACTCAAACAGCGCTCAACGACAAAAAGTGGTACAAACAACAACCACATGCAGCATTGTTTGAGGGAGCACTGAGCTGCAGTGTGGCAGACATATTGGTTGCGATAGCTCCCAATGTGACGACATTGTTCCCTCATGCCTTGGGGAAAGCATAACATCACCAGTAGAGTGTCACTTCTGACTGTCCGCTGTAATATTTTATCGGCTGTAAATATTCATTTTCGCCAATGCTAATAAATGATTTAAAAAACTATCGACTGATATCAATAATATGCATCCCTAGTTTTAAGTGTTATTGCTGTAAGTACATCAACCACAGAATGCTTTGAGATTTGGTTGGGAAAATGGCACCACAACCAGGCAGCAACACCAATGCACTGAGAATTACTTAATATTGGGAAGAAATTTAAAGGAATTCAAAGTCATGACTGCTATTTAAATACCCCCCCCCCCCAAAAAAAAAAAAACTGCCTCTGTTGTATCAGATGTAGTCCCTTGCAGTCAGTCATTTATGGTATTTCATTATTCACCCAAAGCTCATTATCAAAGACTTAAGCAGGGGTTAAAGCCTTATTCATGCTGCATTTCCCCTCTAGTCCGCTTTGGTCTGCATGCGCTTTGGACAAGCCCGGCACGCATGTGGTGCTGTTCATGCTCACTTTTTTCATCAACCCAGGCCAAGCGGTTGACGCATGCGCAAAACCATCATTTGTAGTTTCACTCCTGCTCGATAGATAGCGCCAATGCGCTGATGTGCCAGGATTTTCACCAATGAAGAAATGCTGCTTGTTTTCTGCTGCTTGACTTCCCGGTTTTCACTCCTTTTCTACGAAGATGCTGCTGCTGCTGAAGTATTTATGTATGATTCATGTATGTTTATTCTCATCTTCCGCTTCCTCATTGTCTTCTTCGTCTACTTTGTCTTGGTATGCTGTGCCAATATCGCCACCTCATGAATGGGACGTTCAGTCTTGCGCATGTGCTTTTCAATGTGTTCAGGTCACGGGCAGTTTGTGTGGTCACAAAATTTGGGCTGCACGTGGTCGTTTGCGGTCGAGCACTGTGGACACTAGCGGAGTGGAGACTGTAGTGTCCGAAATAACGAGGGGGTGAGGTGACGTTTATAATGTTTATTAGCAAGAATTATAGCACACTATAGGGAGACCCTACCGCGAGTACGGGAGTGTGGCAAGGAGACCAGAGGTCTCCCGCCTTAGGCTTTTATAGTTCAGGTGTCGCCACCTCCCAAAGGCGGGGCATCACCCCTCCCAGCCTAGGACACCGCCATATTAATATATTATATACTATTCCTATCCTACACCCCCCCTTGAAAAAACTGCAACCACACTAATTACCCAACCAATAAATTTATACCTGAAACACACTCTAATACAGGGGAAGAGGCCTATCCATTCACACCACACTGGCTCAGCGGAACCCCCTGCTATTTAAACACAAGAGTCTCTGAAAGAAAAATGAGCCACTCACCAAATTAAAACAATCCCACCTAAGCTAAACACATAACACAATTAACACAGATAATGGCGGTACCCGTCCCATAAACCCACAGAATACACACATACATATAAACAGGGAACTCCCAAAATAAAGACAAAGAAAACACATTTTCACATCATGGGCAATAAACTTCATTCACACTCAGGTGTCACTGCACCTCACTCACACAACAGGCATACACACACTCACAACAGGTGTCTCGTGTCGATCAAGTGACTCACCCTATCACACAGGAAATTACGTCCCTAATGAGACCACCCACAGCCATAAGACTCAACTCATGAAAGGGGAATCCCCTCAGCAACTGGTGCTGGGAATACTAAGAAAAATACAACACTGTGCCAAAAGATGCATCACTGTACACCTATACCCTGATCACACGGTAACACTTACCCACAGGCCACCCCACAGTAACCACATCCCAACAGTTGCATTTTCCTTCTTCTTCTTCTTCTTTTTTTTTTTAGCAGAACAAACTAAATACTCACAAAATTGTATTATAAACAGGATAAATGTTCATAGGAACCAACTTTCACAAATCACCCAGTACTCATACGGTTCCCCTCAATCCCGTTCCTATACAATCATAACATGTGAATATCAAACACAGTAAACATAATAACCTTAACCATAACACATAACAGTTTAACAAACTGCAGACTTAGACACACTGTTAGCCCCACACATTCAACCCGGGTCTTCAGCAGCCCCCCCCCCCCCCGGAGTATCCGTCACGCGGCCCACTTCCAGAGCGTCTCTGCTTTGATGAGATTGGAGACGGACTGCATCGATGCCCCACTGTACTTCGATGTCGCAGCTCATTGGGATGCCTATTCGACCCATCAGCCAATTTCAGGTAGCTGTCGCCGCCGGACTGGACCACCCGCAGATCATCCTGTCCTGCTGTCCCGATTCTGGAACCACGCACCCGACCAAGCCAATGCTCAACCCTAGGGCGTACTTTATCACCCTCCCCCAGTGGAGCACTCACTGGCTTCCTCCGTCTTCTGCGCTGCGATCTGGCTCCTCCATGACTCAATCCATGTCCCTCGTCTTGGTTCATGGCACGGTTGGAGTCTGCGCCATCTGGTGTTGCCCCGGATGCCAGATAATGGTGCGTTGGAGCGGCACCAGTCACTGCTGGCTCTACAGTGGAATCCAGTTGGCCACCGGAACCCTGTAACTCACGCTCTCTGGACCTTTCCGCCTCCGCAGAGATCAAACCATGCCATGCAGGTCCGTCCTCCGCTGGACCACAAACACTGGCATGGGATCCCCGCCTAGTCGGTGTATTAAGGTGCCGGCGGTGTTCCTCTTCACCCGGAATGGGCCACCCTAAGTCCCACACTTCATCACCACTTCCCACATAAAACAAGGCACTAGGCGTAAGATCACTGGCGTCTCGAGACAATATATTGTCAAGGGGATCATTATCATGATCACAACGTGCAGTGCTCGTTTTACTCACATTGTGGGAAAAACACCATCTTACGCTTGCCCAGTTCAGAATGGAGGTTGCCAACTCTGTGTCCGCCAACATTGGCACCAGGATCCTGGCCGTGTTGGGAGTGACAGCGTGGGCCACTGTAGGCTTTCCACCGTCCCTAGCAGACCTCCATTCTTCCTTGTTGAAACTGTGGTAAAGTCTGGCGAAGTGATGGAACAGACCGCACCGTCCACAATGCTCGCCCCTCGCCATACACTCCCTGGCTCGGAAAACCGTGCTTGCTGGATCCGCAGCCGTAGCCTTGTGGTGTCCCCGGGGTGAACTGTATGTTGACGATGGCCGCGTACTCATCGTCACTGTCCTCGTCTGAATCCAAAGCCAAGGCCGTCCCATGTGCTCTGCTCTTCTGAGGGGCTTCTTTGCGGCTATTGTGCTTCGTCAGCCGCTCCGCTGCTTCATTTCGTCGTGTTAGCTCCATGGCTGCTATCCGGTGCTAGCTCACCAGCGCAAGTTAGCAGGCCTCTTGCTGGCGGCCATGTGTTCTGCTAGCCGGCCGCGGCCCAACTCCTCCTCCAAAGTCCCGAGCCTGCACTCACCTGCCAGCCGTCGAAGGTCTGCCACAAACCGTCGAACTGACTGTCCGGGTCGCTGGTTCTGCCGCATAGCTGGCATGTGCCGTCTCATGATGTTTCCAGTGGCACGAAAGTAGCCCGTCATGAGCCTAGTCACCTGGCCGAATAGGTCACCTCCTCCTAAGGTGCTGAAGATCTTCTGGCCCCCCATGCCCAGGCTATAGACAAGGAGAGCCCTCGCACGTGTCTTGGTTAAGATAGATAATTTTGGAAGCCCGCAAACCACCTGGCCCAAAGGACCAGTGGCTCTCCCGGAGCCTCCAAAACAGGTCGAAAGGTGGCTGCAGCACTCTCCATCTCCAATTTCCCTCGTCGCCAAATGTAGTGGCTGAAATAATGAGGAGGCAAGGTGACATTTATAATGTTTATTAGCAAGATCTATAGCACACTATATGAGACCCTACCGTGAGTACGGGAGTGTGGCAAGGAGACCGGAGGTCTCCCGCCTCAGGCTTTTATAGTGCAGGTGACGCCACCTCCCAAAGGCGGGGCATCACCCCTGCCAGCCTAGGGCACCGCCTTACTAATATATTATATACTATTCCTATCCTACAGAGACAATGACGTAAATTTCATCACACGAGGTTTCCAGTTACACGTACGCAGACAGCGGAGGTGCAGCATGAATCCAGCTTAAGTTGGCCTCACACAGAGCGCAAAAGTATGTGAAAAATCCAATTCTCACAAATGTCTGTCACATCTGATGCAAACCAGGATGAACGTTAATATGCAGCTGACTCTCTCTCTCTCTCTCTCTTTTACGTTTATTGCCCAAAAGCAGGTCGGGCCTGAGTCCTTGTGTGGGTGCATTTGCTTTCCTTGGAGTGGAAACCGACCCCTACCTATGGACCTTCATTAACATATTAAGGACAACAAAATAGGTCAAAAACATAATTTTATCAGAATACAAACCAGAATCTGAGGGTCATTAAAAATGGCAGAAGTACTATATGTGCTTGTGAGCATGCCTTGTTTCTAATTAAATATTTTTAGAGTTGAATTATAACACACTTTAAAAATCTCTACAGTATCACTTCTCAACTAATCTGTTATTTGTTAGTAACATTCATTGCATTTGCTGTATAGTGTGCGGGGAGTCACTGGCATACAGGGCGGACACACACACCCGCTGAACTGTGTGCCTTTTTTGTTGGGTTTTTGGTCCTGGCCATCTGTCAAAGATTTTGGATAAATGCTGCTGATGATGGGGTCTCCAGACAGAGATGACAGCAGTTCAGGACAGTCAGTTTATCCGTGTCACAGGAGGCTGGCAGAACACACACATCAGTGAGGACATTCATGTGTGGACTAACCTATTGTAGGCGCACACACACACATTTACAGCACATGCACTCCCACATTCACACTGTAGGGGGGTTTTACTGGATAACAGTTGAAATGAAACAAGATCCTCACTGTTTCACTTTGTCAAAGTTGTATTCAGGCTGTTACTTATCAAGATGTTGTTGGGTTTTTTTTGTTTGTTTGTTTGTTTGTTTGTTTGTTTTTACTGCACCTGCCTGGAAATGTCAATTCATCACTAGAAAATGTGAGGAAAAAAATACTCCCAACAGTGAAAGTGGTGTTTAAGTTCTTACAGTGATGTGTCTAAGAGATGTCATCTGTCACAGGTCTGTGGTGGACCACTCCCAGTTACACAGGGTGAGACTGGACATCCTGGCAGATAAGCACATCTGTCACAAGGTCTGTGCGGACTTTTGCCAGTCGGTGCATTGTGACATGCACTAACACAAAGAGCAGAGATAAACAAACCTATCATCTGGTCAGTCACTGCAACAGATACTGGAGTCAGTTTTCTTGGCCTGTCCTTGCTACTGATAAAACCTCTATCTGCAAGAATGTGCCGCTAGTCCAGCAAAAGCTAGCAGTACTCGATTACTTTACAAGCAGTTTCATGAAATGGTCAGTCAGAAAGCAACTCATACGCTGGGTCGTTGCCCAGGTTTGCAGGGGTCGGGAGTCCTGGCAGCAGAGGGCGGGGGGACAGAGCTGCATGGAGGAATCTGATCAGACCTTAAACGAAACAGTCACCCGCAACAGACTGTATGATGATGATGATGATGATGATTTTTGGTAAAACTTCATGGGTAAGTGTTTAAAAGACAATTACTCTCAATGGATCTCAGCGCGAGGACAAAAACTATACATAACTAGCTCCGTGTGCATAATACTTTTGCGTATTACCATGTGACTTCTGGGTTAGGCAGTGATTTGACGGTGAGAGCCATACTTATTTAGGTGCATTATTATCCTTGGTGTTAGACCAAATGGCTGCTGTGGCTACTGGCTTTATTTCATATTTTTGTATTTATATACTGTATGCTGTTAAATTTTTACTTCTGCTGCCAGTGATGCCAGACCTTTCCATTGGCAAATAGGTGACTATCCAAGGAAAAAGCCTAACACAACTGACTTTGAGAAAAGAAAATAGTGGGAAACAAGCAGAACTGGCAACTATGCCTGGTCCATTATGACTTATTGTCCGTCAGCTTTTCTTTATGTGTACTATACTGAGACAAAGCAAGAGCATAAAACAGGTAATTTCAGAGTTGGGTTTACTTAACATATTACTGTATGTGCATAGTTTTAAGATTTATTTTTGCCTTTATTGAACAGATACAGTTAAGAGAGACATGAATACTGGGTAGAGGAAGATTACTCTGGCTGGGAAGTGAACCAGGGATCACAGCAGTTCAGTTGAGCAACATGCTGTTGGGAATGCATCCTAACTATTGCGCCACCAGCTGCCCCCATAGTGGATTTTTAATGCAAAGTTGCATAAAGTCAACTCTTGTATAGACCATTCATAGAAGCCAGTTTGTGTACTGTGCCATCTTGTGACGCTGCCATTACTGGAGTGACTGGTGGAAGAGGATCGGGTTTGCCGTTGTTTTCTGACAGCAGGACGCAAGTTGGATTGACAACTTCAGGCAGTGGGCCAACTATTCAGGTAAGTACTTAAATATTTTTACTGCATTAATGTAAAAACTGTTCCACATCACTTAAATCACAGTTTATGTCATAGAAATTTAATCAACTTAAAACCCACAACTAAATGTGCCCACCCACACCTTTTATATGCCACACAGCATTGTTAAATTTAAAAATAACTATTGCACGTCATTAAATAAAAGGAAAAATATTTAAGAAAAATAAAAGAAATTGCAGTATGTACGGCCAACCTGTGCTTAAAGAGGCACATATGTGGAAGCAGTCACCACGGTAATGGCGGCTTGCTTACTTCTGTATTTCACCAGATTGGTCTATACAACCCGAAGTTGTCTAAAAGCGTTGTCAGTTGTAATCTGCAAGTGTAACCAGACTTGAAACAATTACACACTCAGGTGCCATGTCTTTCCTATTCTAAAATTCAGTTTATTGCATATCAAGTATTCTACTTAGAAAAAGCTGTCATTATTATTTTATCTTTTTCACTTTTATTAGATAGGCACAGACGTGGAGAGCATAAGAGGGAAATACAGCAAATGTGGCAGCAGATAGAAGTCAAACTGAGGATCCACGTTTACAGCCACTGAGCCTAAGTGGAATACAGTCCTAACTACTGGAGCACAGTTCAACCCATAATGGTTTCATTCTGAGAATGGAATACAAAATACTAGAGTGTGAATGCGGCATACAAACATACAGCAGAATATTCTCCTGCTGTTGTGAGTCAGCCTGTTCAGTGTAAAGGCAGAACAACGAGATGGATAACTTTTCAATAATTTCAGCAGGTACCCTCACATCCCCCAGCTAAAGTAACAAACACAGTAGAATACACTGTAAACGATCACGTCTGCCCTAACATTCACCATCTTGAACCGAACATTGGACAGAGATTGTCTAACCAGCAATAGGGTGTTTACAATGACAAGAAATGGTGACTCAAAAGACCATTAGTACGTCTACTCCAGATCAACCATAAATAATCACAGATATTAATATTCATATTAATTGTTTATCTTAATTACACCTGTGAAGTTAACGAAAAATATTTTTTTGCTTTATGTACATAATTGTGCCTCAATAAAAGAACAAATTGTAATTATTTAGACTAAACAACAAGTCCATGTGTGTAAACTGTCAGGTCAATCCTTTAAAATTTAATATTTTGGACCAAAGTGAAAAATAAACTTTTTAAATAGTGCCACTCACACCTGTAGTGCCTGTTGCGTACTGACCAAGGTTAGACCCCCAAAGTCTGAAATGCTTGATACAGTGGGGTAAAAAAGTATTTAGTCAGCCACCAATTGTGCAAGTTCTCCCCACTTAAAAGATGAGAGAGGTCTCCAATTTTCATCATAGGTATACCTTCAACTATGAGAGACAAAATGAGAAAAAAAAAATCCAGAAAATCACATTGAAGGGATTTTTAATGAATTAATTGGTAAATTCCTCGGTAAAATAAGTATTTGGTCAATAACAAAAGTTCAACTCAATACTTGTTATATACCCTTTGTTGGCAATGACAGAGGTCAAACGTTTTTCTGTAAGTCTTCACAAGGTTTTCACACACTGTTGCTGGTATTTTGGCCCATTCCTCATGCAGATCTCCTCTAGAGCAGTGATGTTTTGGGGCTGTCGCTGGGCAACACGGACTTTCAACTCCCTCCAAAGATTTTCTATGGGGTTGAGATCTGGAGACTGGCTAGGCCACTCCAGGACCTTGAAATGCTTCTTACGAAGCCACTCCTTCGTTGCCTGGGCGGTGTGTTTGGGATCATTGTCAGCTGAAAGACCCAGCCACGTTTCATCTTCAATGCCCTTGCTGATGGAAGGAAGTTTTCACTCAAAATCTCACAATACATGGCCCCATTCATTCTTTCCTTTACACGATCAGTCGTCCTGGTCCCTTTGCAGAAAAACAGCCCCAAAGTATAATGTTTCCACCCCCATGCTTCACAGTAGGTATGGTGTTCTTTTTCCTCCAAACACAACAAGTTTGAGTTTTTACCAAAAAGTTCTATTTTGGTTTCATCTGACCATATGACATTCTCCCAGTCCTCTTCTGGATCATCCAAATGCTCTCTAGCAAACTTCAGACGGGGCCTGGACATGTACTGACTTAAGCAGGGGGACACGTCTGGCACTGCAGGATTTGAGTCCTTGGCGGCATAGTGTGTTACTGATGTAAGCCTTTGTTACTTTGGTCCCAACTCTCTGCAGGTCATTCACTAGGTCCCCCCGTGTGGTTCTGGGATTTTTGCTCACCGTTTTCGTGATCATTTTGACCTCACAGGGTGAGATCTTGCGTGGAGCCCCAGATCAAGGGAGATTATCAGTGGTCTTGTTTGTCCTTCCATTTTCTAATAATTGCTCCCACAGTTGATTTCTCACACCAAGTGCTGCTTACCTATTGCAGATTCAGTCTTCCCAGCCTGGTGGCAGGTCTACAATTTTGTTTCTGGTGTCCTTTGACAGCTTCTTTGGTCTTGGCCATAGTGGAGTTTTGGAGTCTGGACTGCTTGAGGTTTGTGGACAGGTGTCTTTTATACCGATAACGAGTTCAAACAGGTGCCATAATACAGGTAATGAGTGGAAGACAGAGGAGCCTCTTAAAGAGAAGTACAGGGTCTGTGAGAGCCAGAAATCTAGCTTGGTTTGTAGGTGACCAAATACTTATTTTACCGAGGAATTTACCAAATAATTCATTAACAAATCATTCAATGTGATTTTTTGGATTTTTTTTTTTCTCATTTTGTCTCTCATAGTTGCGGTATACCTATGATGAAAACTGGAGACCCTCTCATCTTTTAAGTGGGAGAACTTGCATAATTGGTGGCTGACTAAATACTTTTTTTTCCCCACTGTAAGTGTGATCGCTCCCTAATGCTCCTCAGGACGGAACATTTCCCAGCTTTGGAATGGCTGGTAGAGGTGGTCTCAGGAAAGGAACAAATGCAGACGTTGGGGTAAGGTGGAGAAGCTGCGCTTGTATTGTCAGGGGGTTCCTTAAGGAAGTCTGGGCACTGTGCTTAAGAAAAATAATGTGAGCGTGGGTCAGTGCAGGGCCCCTGCTGACAGAAGAACAGAGAACCATTTCACTTTACACGGAACAAGTCTACCTGGTGAGAGTTGCGCCCTTAAACTACTGGTTGGACAGTTGAACATATTTGTGTTGTTGCACTGATGCCTCATTCAGGTTATTTTGGCGGGGCATAGTGTCTTAAGTACAACTTCACACGGACATGTCTGCTTGTTGACAGCCGTCTACAGACACTGGCAGTATCACAGACTTTTTACTTGTACTTGCTCTTCCAAACTTGTGCTGATGCTGCAAACTGATACACAACGTGAAGAGGGCTATGGTGGCACAGTCCAGTAAAGACTCTTCCACCACCTGTTGACTGGCGAATACATCAGTGATGGAGGAATATCAGGATGTGTGGAAATACTTTGAAGTTTACAAATAAAAAGCAGGAAGTATACTGTACAGTGTGGGAAAACAGCACTCAGTACTCTGTATCGGTGACTATTCAGACATCACTTGAACTTGTTCTCAAAAAAATGTTATTAGTGCGTCACTACTTCTTGTTTCTAATTTTCTGCTTGTTTCTGCTGTGAGGGGGAAAAACACTGGGAAAGCAGGCTCTCTCTTCCGCTCTAATGTCATTTTTTTAATCTGGCTGCTAAAATACAGAAGTCAAAGTGGAAGACAGGTACAGGTGGACCATGCCAGCAAACTTTTTTTCATGATTATTTAAGTCAGTTGTTTGCTTCTCTTCTCCAACCTGTGTAAATGATTTTTTTTTCCATTTATTTCTTGTTGTGGAGACTGCTGTGTTCCTTTCCAAGTTCCAACCAAGGCCATTCAGCACACTTTGGCATGCAGGCATTAGTTTGTCTGCATGGTCTTTGCATAGGTGTAATACCTTTGTACTGTAGGTAAAAATCTCCAAACATGGATATCTTTCTAGAAGAATGAATGAGCCACAGCAGGCTTCACATTTTGGTCCCTCAGCTTCTTTCCCATTCATATCCTTTCATTGCATACTGATGATGAATTGATTAATTGATTTAATTTTTATTACTGTGTCATACAAATACAGTGTGTGAAAAAGTGTTTGCCCCCTTCCTGATTTCTCTTTTTTTTTGTATGTTGATCACACTTAAATGTTTCAGATCATCAAACCAACTTAAATATAGACAAAGATAACACAAGTAAAACACAAAATGACGGTTTTGCAACTGCAATCAGCATCTGCGACAACTGGCAATGAGTCTTACAGTGCTGTGCAGGAATTTTGGCCCACTCGTCTTTGCAGAATTGGAGGGTTTTCGAGCATGAACCGCCTTTTTAAGGTCATGCCACAGCATCTCAATCGGATTCAGGTCAGGACTTTGACTATAGGCCACTCCAAAGTCTTCATTTTGTTTTTCTTAAGCCATTCAGAGGTGGACTTGCTGGTGTGTTCTGGATCATTGTCCTGCTGCAAAACCCAAGTGTGCTTCAGCTTGAGGTCACGAACAGATGGCCGGACAGTCTCCTTCAGGATATTTTGGTAGACAGCAGAATTCATGATTCCATTTACCACAACAAGTCTTCCAGGCCCTGAAGCAGTAAAACAGCCCCAGACCATCACAGTACCACCAACATATTTTACCGCTGGTATGATGTTCCTTTTCTGAAATATTGTGTTACTTTTACGCCGGATATAATGGGACACATACCTTCAAAAAAGTTGAACTTTTGTCTCGTCAGTCCACAGAGTATTTTCCTAAAAGTCTTGGGGATCATCAAGATGTTTTCTGGCAAAACTGAGATGAGCCTTTATGTTCTTTTTGCTCAGCAGTGGTTTTTGTCTTGGAACTCTGCCATGCAGGCCATTTTTGTCCAATCTCTTTCTTATGGTGGAGTAATGAACTGACTTTAACAGAGGCAAGTGAGCCTGCAGTTCTTTGGATGTTGTTGTGGGGCCTTTTGTGACCTCTTGGATGAGTCCGTCACTGCGCTCTTGGGGTAATTTTGGTCAGTTGGCCACTTCTGGGAAGGTTCACCACTGTTCCATGTTTTTGCCATTTTGTGGATAATGGCTCTCACTGTGGTTCGCTGGAGTCCCAAAGCTTTAGAAATGGTTTTTAACCTCTTCCAGACTGATAGATCTCAGTTACTTTGTTTCTCAATTGTTCCTGAATTCTTTGGATCGCAGCATGATGTCTAGCTTTTGAGGATCTTTTGGTCTACTTCACTTGTCAGGCAGGTCCTATTTAAGTGATTTCTTGATGAGAACAGGTTGTGGCAAGGAATCAGGCCTGGGTGGTGGCTAGGGAAATTGAACTGAGCTTTCCAAAGATGTGATAAACCACGTTAATTTGGGTTTTAATTGGGGGGGGCAATCACTTTTTCACACAGGGCCATGTAGGTTTGGATTTTTTTTTACCCTTAATAATAAACACCTTCATTTAAAAACTGCATTTGTGTTTGTGTTGTCTTAATATTTAAATTTGATGTTCTGAAAACATTTAAGTGTGACAAACATACAAAAAAATGAGAAATCGGGAAGGGGGCAAACACTTTTTCACACCAATGTATATGTTCAGCCCAGATGGGTTTCAAGACTCCAATAAATAATGAGCAGAGTAGCAGTTCAAATATTACTACACAGACAGTCAATCTGATGTATTTTCTAAGGTGGATTCACACTACAACGTTGGATCGACTTTTAACTGACGTCTTGCTACGTCTGGCTCTGCTGGCAAAAGTTGTAAAAAGTTAATGATAGTTGGGTTTTTTTGGCAAACGCTGGCGAAAATTGTGTTCTTGGAAATTTTCACAATGCTGAAAATTTGCCGACATTTGGAAATACACGCTGATGAAAGTTGTGCTCAGTTTGTAAAAGTTCCTGAGCGTGGGCTCCAAAGGGGATGCTGAAAAGTTCATAGACTGAAAAGTCTTAGTGGTCAAATTTGACCAAATGTGGTTTGGTCAAAGCCCCCCTCGTAAGTTATGACAGAGTTCACCTAAGTTGGCCTAAGTTAAGCAGATGTTTTTAGACCAAAACTCACTTCGGACGTGCACAGACGAAAGAGAAATGCAAAGAAGTGTCGCTGTCCATGGTGCTGGAATGCCAAACGCAAGAGAAGGGAATTTAAAAAAAGAATATATATAATCCTCCAAAAATGTGACAGCCCAAAAGAAAAAAAAATCTCGTCACTGCAAAATTTACTGTTCTTAATTTTCTGCTCCATGCATAACACAACAAAACAAAAATAATTTTTTTGTAAGCTGTCTGTGTTTTTTCAACTGATTTTAAGACAATTTTGCACCGCTGAATCCGAAAATGACATCTGTTTCTGGCAGTCAGGTCAGGTTTTTTATGCTAAGTTGTAAGCAGTTGTACAGCAGTTTGTACAGTTGTACTGTAAATTGAATAGTAGACATTGATAAAGGTAAGTACATGTAAATTGAATGTTGCGTCATCATTGTAATGTTCTCCTGGAACCTTGTAGTGTTCTCCTGGAACATGTAATGACGAGGCGCACACACCGGGTGTCAGTTAGGACTTTTTACTTGTCACTTCAACAGCAACTAACAACTAACCACACAGTGGCACATGTACATCTCCTTTTATAGTCAGGTCATGGCCGGGGTCATACTTCCCTCTAGTGGTGACTCCATATGAACTTCACATATCAATACATCTCCCTTTTTTTTTCAAGTAAGGTCATGTCCAACTATAAACTTAAAACTGTTTCTCTAATTTCAATAAACAAAATAAATTCCATTTCTGTTTACAATTCAACATCAGCACATTTTTTTTTTTTTTTCCTCATTCATCTCAGTACTCCTTACATTTCCTCAATCAGTCTTTTCGGTTTCACAATTTGCCTTTGTGAGCATCTCCTTTGTGTCACCTCAGTCTGTTCGTTAGTGTCTGTCTCTATGTTCTGGTTCTCAGCCATTTCTGGTTGTTCGGTTTGGCTGGAAATTGGCATGTCGCTTGTTTCACTGTCTGTGACTCTCATTTTGTCTGAGGCACTTTCAGTAAGTGACGTTCGGTTTCGCCTCAATTGTTTTATCCTATGCTCTGTGATGACGTCATATGATCTGGGAGTTGTTTCCTTGACCACTTTTGCCAGCGGTCCCCATTCTCCATCACATCTCACTCGCACAATGTCCTCATGTGCAAGTGGTCTCAGAGGTCGTGACTGTTCTGTTGTACAGTTCAGTTTGCCTCTCATCACGCCTCACATCTCTCTTTTTCCATCACCTGAGATGCTGATGGAAGTCGCGTTCTGAGTTTTCTGTTCATGAGCATTTCTGCTGGGGACAGTCCATTCTCCAGTGGTGATGCTCGGTAATTCAGGATCGCCAGATGTGGGTCTTTCTGCATTGTCTGCAGCCTTTTTCAGTATGCGCTTCACAATTTGCACCCCTTTCTCTGCTAACCCATTTGACTGTGGGTACAGAGGGCTTTGAGGTCACGTGCTTGAACCCATATGTGTCTGCAAAGTCTTTGAAGGCACTGACTCGTGAATTGTGGTCCGTTATCGCTTACAACAGTCATTGAATTCCATGGCGTGCAAACATTGCCTTTGTGTGTGCAATCACCTTTTCTGCTGTTGTGGTCACCCCAACCCTGCAAACTCTGGGTAGGTGGAATGATAGTCATGACTAACAGATAGTCCTTTGCCCTTAAGCTGAAATAGATTCCATGCCCACTTTTCTCCATGGCCCTTGAGGCTTCTCATGGGGCCTCATAGGCTCCTTTGGCTGTTGATACCTGTGGCGCTGGCAAATGTCACAGCGCTGCACATATGCCTCAATGTCCTTGTGCATGTTGGGCCAATACAAAACATCACGTGCACGTCTTTTGCACTTTTCAATACCCAAATGCCCCTCATGCACTAATTTAACCATTTCTGATCTCATGGAGGTAGGTATGACTATCCTTGTACCTTTTAACAGAACCCCATCTAACACAGACAGTTCACCTTTAAAGTGTTGGTAAGGCTTGTCAATCATAACCTGTCCTGGCTGATGTATCTGTTCCATTACTCTTTTTAGTTTCTCATCTTTTTGTGTTTCTTTCACTATCTTCGTCCATTTTGCATCTGACACTGGCATGTGTGCCTTAATAGAGTCTACATGTATTTGCACAGCTTCCTCTGTTGTGCTGCTGGTGTTGCTCAAGCTAGCCCTACTCAGCGCATCGGCTACAATTAGTTGCTTGCCTGGTGTAAACTCAAATTTCAAGTCATATTTCTGTAATCTTAACATTAGACGCTGGATGCGCGGTGGTGCGTCACCCAGTGGCTTCTGTGAGATAGCAATCAGTGGTTTGTGGTCTGTTTCTAGTATTACTGACCGTCCATACACATATTCATGAAACTTCTCACATCCAAACACTGCACCTAGAGTCTCTTTCTCTATTTGCGCGTAATTTTTTTCTGCGCTTGTCATGGTGCGCGATGCGTATGCGACTGGATACCACTCTGTGTCATGTTTTGCAATAGCACAGCTCCTAGGCCGGCTTTGGACGCATCTGTGGACACTTTTAGCAGTTTGTCCTGATCATAGAATTTTAACACTGGCTCCTTTATTAGACTGCTTTTGAGCCACTCCCATTCTCTGGCATGCTCTGCCATCCACTTCACACATTGTATTGGTCTCTAACAAGCTTCTAAGAGCTATTGTGTTAGCTGATAAATTTGGGATAAATTTTCCCATGTAATTGACTAGCCCTAAGGCTCTTTGCAAGTCATTTTTGTCCTGCGGTACTGGCAGCTCTGCTATGGCCCGCACTTTTTCCGGATCTGGTTGCACGCCTGCCCCAGATAATTTCTCTCCCAGGTATGTAATCTCCCGTACCCCGAATTGGCACTTACTCTTATTCAGTTTCATACCTGACTTTTGCGCCTGTGTGAGAACTCTTGCCAACCTTTCGTCGTGCTCCTCTTTTGTTTTTCCCCAGACTACCACATCATCAAGAAAAACTCCCACCCCTTCTATTCCGTCAAACAATTGCTGCACAGTTCTATGGAAAATTTCAGGGGCTGAGCTAATCCCGAACGACATTCGTAGAAAGCAATGCCTTCCGAATGGCGTATTAAATGTGCACAATTTAGCGCTTTCCTCATCGAGCACTATTTGGTAAAACCCAGATTTGGCATCTAATTTTGTGAAGTAATTTGCTCCACTCATTGTGCTGGTTATGTCAGATTTTGTTGGTAGCCTGTAATGCTCCCGCTGTATTACTTTATTTAGATCTTTTGGATCTATGCACAATCTCAAATCTCCATTTGGCTTCTCCACTATAACTAGTGAGTTAACCCATTCAGTTGGTTCCTCTATTTTTCTGACCACTCCGTCTGCTATCAGTGAGTCTAGTGTTTCTCTCAGCCTCTTTTTAAGAGCTATTGGCACTTTTCTTGCTGGATGTATGACTGGCTCTGCATTCTCTTTCAGCCTAATTTTTTGTTTGCCTGGTAGGCGGCCTATTCCTTTGAACACCTCTTTGTATTCTTTCACCCAGTCAGTGTGTTTGTGCTTACTTGTAGTAGCCTCTGTATTTTCTCGTGTTGTCACTTTGTCTGTATCAATGACATTCACCCTTTTGATCAGACCTAGCTGATCGCATGTTTTTAAACCCAAAATTGCTTGTCTATTTCCATCAACAAGTACAAACAATGCATTCACTGTCTTATCTTTGTTTGACAGTGTAACCCTGCACATTCCCTTAGTGGGTATTGGCTTATCGTCATATGTTCTCAGATTAATCTTTTTATCTCTTATTTTCGGTTTGTTTTTCAGTCTTTTAAAATCTTTCATTGGCAGGATGTTTACCTGCGCACCTGTGTCGAGCTTCAGTGACATGTCCGTGCCATTCATCTCCAGGCACACTATCCATTCGTCAGCGCTCGTCTCTCCCTCGATGGCGTCCACGTAAAACTGATCCTCTTCGCTGTCGCTCTTTTTCTCCACGAGTTGCACCCTCTTCTTTGAGAAGCAGGTCTTTGCGAAGTGATTTTTTCCGCCACACTTGCGACATTCCTTCCCGAATGCTAGACACTGCTTCGGCGCATGTTGCCTTCCACACCGCTCACAGTTCCCGCGCGCGCGCTCTGGGTTTGCCTCCCTTTTTCTTGCCTGCAACGTTCCTTTCGGCTTCGCGCGCCGCACTGCATCGACCTCAGCAGTCTCTTTTTCCTTGCTGCTAAAGTCTTTAATTGTGCCTTTGTACTCTCAGACGCTTGGCAAATCTGTATCGCTTTCTCCAGCGTTAAGTTAGTCTCTTTCAGTAATTGCATCCGCAATTTGTTGTCCTGGACCCCTATTACAATTTGGTCCCGTATCATTGACTCACTCAATGTTCCAAAGTTGCATGACTGACATTTCAACCGTAGGTCTGTGACATACAGCTCGATGGACTCTGACTCTTTCTGAAGTCTTTTTCTGAACACATACCTCTCGTACGTTTCATTCTTTCTCGGTGTGCAATAATCGTCAAATTTCTTCATCACGGCGTCGAAGTTGCCTTTTTCTTCTTCCGTGAAGACGAATGTGTTAAACACATTTAGCGCCGCTCGCCCTGCTACTGTTAGCAGTAATGCTATTTTCCTCTCCTCGTCACGGAGACCGATAGCAAGCGAATAAAGTTCAAAACTCTGTTTGAATACTTTCCAGTTCTCGTTGACGTTACCGGTCAACTTTAACTCGTCCGGCTGTCGAAGAGCGTTCATCTTCGCCGTCGGTTCGTAGTTTTATATCCTGGTACCATGTAATTTACTCCTGGTACCATGTAATGTTCTCCTGGAACCTTGTAGTGTTCTCCTGGAACATGTAATGACGAGGCGCACACACCGGGTGTCAGTTAGGACTTTTTACTTGTCACTTCAACAGCAACTAACAACTAACCACACAGTGGCACATGTACATCTCCTTTTATAGTCAGGTCATGGCCGGGGTCATACTGCCCTCTAGTGGTGACTCCATATGAACTTCACATATCAATACAATCATTGTTCAAAATTCAGAGAATTTCAAGAAATAAAGAATTTGCATCATATAAAGCGAAAATACCTGTACATGTAAACAAAAACGTAAAAAAAACATGTGGCCATAGTTAAAAAAGTCGACCTGATTGAGCAAAACCAATGTGATTTTTGGATTCAGCACATCAAAATTGTTCTAAATCAGCTAAAAAAACTTAGACAATAAATTTGGTGTTGACCAGCATTATCATTTTCCAGGATTTATTGGTTCGGCTTCCATTGTGGGGAATCAAAAAGTGTTGATGTGATGTCGAAAAGTAAATGACATTTAACAAGATTTTATGTTATTTTAATGGAGAGAGTTATAACAGTTAAAATATAATCACCTGTCATTTTATTTATATGATGATACACTAAATTGTTTTTTTTTAATTCCATCCACATTCACATTTTTAATTGTGGACTTACTGTTGGAGTCTATAGATAGAGATTACTGTATTATTATAGTGTGAACCCAGCTATAGTGTTTGGACTGATTTTTACAGATGTTTTGAAAAATCAGAGAAATTACTTCAAACTTTAGCAAGATTACATTTGTGAGCAGGTTGTTTTTTTTTTTTTTTAATCCAACGCACACCAACTTTTATGAACTTTCACCAACTTTTGCTAGCATTTGCCAGTGTTGCATTCAACATTGGCAAACTTTTGCCAACTTGGGCTAGCGTATGTGTACGTAGCTGTTGCCAACTTAGGTTAACCTAAGCAAATGAATACTCAGCACAGGTCAGCTGACATCAGCGTCAGGTGACACTCATAAAGATCAGCATTTGTGGAGGCTTCCTGCCATTCTGGACCTGCTTTTGGAGTGAACACATCTCCGTTGAGCATATGTTTCAGTGGCTAATTTTAGTATTTTGGATTATGTGAGGGAGAAGAAAGGCAGCAGTGTCTCAAAAGAGGCATGCCAGAATGTCCACAATAATGAAGAACCACCAAGTGGTTCACCAAGTGCTGCTGCTGCTGTTCCAGCCGCTGTCCTGAAACATGGGAGCCCCTCGCGGGAGAGGTCCACCTCAAGGTCGCCGAGGTCTGTCACGCCTCCCTCTTCAGGAGAAGTGTCAGTCAAGTCGTGGGCCAAAAAGGATCGCAAAGCTTACACCCTCACAAGGTAATTCGTCTTTCACATATTGATTTTATATTCCTATGTAGCTACTGTCACATTTTGGGGGGGATTATATTTTTTTTTCTTTTTTTTTAAAAATTCCCCCTTCTCTCGGCTTTTGACATTGCACACTTCTTTGGCATTTCCCTTGTGTCCGTGCATGTCTGAAGTGAGTTTCGGTCTGAAAACATCTGCTTCCACCAGCATTTCAGTTAACATTTACCAATGGAGCTTAACTTAGGCCGACTTAGGCAAGCTCTACAAAACTTAGCCCATAACTCAGGAATTTTTACAGACTGAGCACAACTTTCACCATTGTGTATTTCCAAATGTCAGCAAATTTTCAGCATGCTGAATATTTTCAAAGAACACAACTTTCGCCAGTGGTTGCCAACAAGCACCAACTATCATTAACATTTGCCAACTTTTGCCAGCAGAGCCAGACGTTTGCCAAAACGTCAGTAAAAGTTGGTCCAAACGTTGTAAACTATAGTGTAAACTCAGCTTAAGCCTTAGAAACAGAAGGAGCTATCCTATAAATACCAAAATGATGAAACAGACAATTTAGCTTATCTTCTCCACAACAGTTCTGGACTTCTAAGTATCATCTCATTGAACACAAATATTCTTAATTCATGACAGTAAGGCAATAGTTTCACCTAAATCACATAAATCGAATTCTTCAGGAATGTTTTTCCATATTCCCACTTCAAGAGTGAGAAAAAGAATTCCTCTTCAAAGTTGTGCAGCTAAAGAGCTTTGACTTTTTGATAAATTTACAGTTAACATAGGTTACATATACTTTTTCCACTGAGCCTAAAGTGGAGAAACTTTAAGACGACATTAAGTACAATAAATTATTATGAGAATATTTTAAACACTGACATATAAACGTATGCCAAAGTACTCAATAATTTTTGTCTGTTTGCCAAGTATGATTTTGTTTTTATTTTAAAATTTTCCTAATGACAGAAAATCCTAAAAGGTTTTATTTATTTGAAGGTCATGAGTTTACCTTTTTGGAGCATTTCAAACATCTGCAATGATGCAAACTCACCATATGTTCATGATGTAGGCAACCACCCTTGATCAAATAATACTCTGCCAACAAGGAAGTTCACTAAAAGCCAGATGAAATTTCAAAATATATTTATTCCACCCTGTCAAATTGACCAGTCTCAAAGGGACAGTGTATTCATTGATTAGGATACTTAGTTGTAACACATTTGTTTGTCAGTACCATCTACATACAGTAATATCATCTGATAAGGTAAGACAGAAGTGGGAATCACAAGAGGCAATACTATCACAATACTTATGCTGTGCTACAATGATATCACAATCTTGCAATACGCTGAGTGTTGTGATATCATATATTGCGATTTCCCATTCTAATCTCTGTCTTGTTCAACACCAAGCTAGAGCTCATGAATCACTCCTTTGCGGTGCTGACCTATCTTTTATTTAAGCGACCCAAATTAAGATGGGTTTTACCATTAAACTGCCAATGTAAGACCGATGCAGTTTTAGTCATTATCTTGGGCCACCATGCATACAACTGGGCATGTCCTTCAACCGGTAGGTCTTTTTTATCACAGGATTTATTTTGTTTAATGTAGCGCTAGCCACCATTAGCCTTGTGGGAAATGGGTGGGCCTATTCAAGGATCCTGACGTTTGAAGGAAGAGGAAAAGTGAAACGATTTTGACACGAAACTATAAGACAATGAAAAGTTTTGTTTGTATAAAAAAAAGGCGTAAGATGCCATTTTACAAAATGTAGATTTGTTTTTATAGGGGTTTATATCCACTGGAGTGCATCTTTAAGCGTCATGATACTGGTTTCTCTGAATTCTGAATCTTTAACTCTTCTGGCTTCAACTCGTCGGCTGCTGGTATTTGAGCTTTTCCTCAACTGTGCCAACCACAACCTCAGCTCTTCCGTCTTTAGCTCCTCCGGCCTTGACCTCATGTCTTGTCTTCATTTAACATCATGGACACAAAGTATCATGATATGCAGGGCCGGCTCTAGCCATGATGGTGCCCCGGTGCACCCTACCCTGCATCAGCATAGTTATCACATCACACACCCACAGAACAGGGAGCGCCTCGACAATAAGCAGCCAAAGAAGAAAAAACAAACTTCATTTTATAGAGCTACCACCACAATAAATTTTGTCCTATCTTTGCTGTTTTGTTGCTATAAATCATATTTGAGAGGCATCACACAGGACCGGCGGCTGGAGCTGTGTGTAACCGGAGAGTGAATCCACAACCATTGGCCAGCCAGAGCTGGAATCGCCACTGGTACAACTCGCGCTGGTTGTGCTGTTGATCGATCAGTTCTGTTAAAGCAGAGTTTGTCACAGTGGTCATCTGGCCGGGAGAGGAATAAGCGAAGCTGGACTCTCTTCTCTCTTTAGTCAGCCTGCATATTTATTTCACTTTAAAAAAGCTCAACAAGTTCCTCTCCACAATGTGTTTACATAAGACGGGCACTGGTACAAGAGTGAGCGGTGGGGGTGGGGCCTCTTTAGGGAGTTCCATGAAGGCCTACCAAGGTCATTGCAAACTCTCCACATTGTCACTGCTGTAGTGATTCAAAATTGGGCCTTCTGGTCTGGGCCTCCAAGCATGTGTTTGCCTTGTCTGCTGGCACAGTGGCTCTGACTGTTATGAATTTTATTTTATTAATTAAATATTTTTTGTAGTAGTAGTAGTAGATTAGTTTATTTGACAGGGACAGTGCAATAAACATAGACAATTAATCAAAGACAATCAATCTGATGTGTTGCACATAGAGTGTATAGCTATTAGCTAATTTGCAACTCTTGTCCCTGGATGGGCTTTAGAAAAAAGAATCAAGATAAAAAATATACACAATAACCACATACATCAATGCAGAAAAATTATAAATACACAATTATAAATATTATAAATATTATAAATACACAAATATAACAGCCTGACTCACATTTAACATAAATATTATAAATACACATATATTATAAAATATTATAAATACACAAATATAACAGCCTGACTCACATTTAACACATATAACATAACTCACATTTGCCTATTTCAGGCCTTCCTCCCTCCGTCACTCACTATAAACAAACACATTTATTCCTTCCCTTCATTCACTCTCACTTTGCAGACAAATAATTCATACATGAGTACATTCTTGTTTATTTTTCAGCCAGTTTTTAACATTTTTAGTGAATGTTTTAAAGTCCGTTATTATTTTAATTTCATTTGGCATTGTGTTCCAGATGTGACTGCCCTTTATAGAGAAAGCTGTTTGTCCAAATGTGGTTCTGCGGTGGAATATTTTACAGTTATTGTTAACAGAACTCCTGGTGGCTCTGCTGCTGTCCTGTCTTTGGACGAAACCAGCAAGTGGCTCGGGTGCTGATTTATGGAAACATTTGAACGTTAATTTCAGAAGACAGAGGTCAATGAAGCTCTCAAAACTCAATAGGTTGTATTTTTTTAAAACATTACAGTGATGCCACCTAATGGGCTTTTTGTCCAAGATTTTTAGGGTTTGATTATATAATGAACCTATATGTCTTATTGTGGAAGGGGCTGCTTGAGCCCAGACTGTCAAACAGTATGATATATGAGAAAAAACCATAGAATGCATATACAGTGCAGCTGCTTCGTAAGGTATGTAATATCTAATTAATTTAAAGCAGTTCAGATTTTTTTTTACTGTTTTTGAAATTTTCTTTATATGAAGATTAAATTTGAGTTGAGGATCTAGTACAATGCCAAGGTATTTGAATTCTGTAGCTAAACTGATGTCATGATCATGTATATTAACTTTAAAATGTTGCAGGTTACATTTTTTGATTGAAAAGCACATTGAGACTGTTTTCTGAAGGTTCAGCAATAGATGGTTCTTGAGGAGCCACTCTTGGACATCAACCATACTTGTAGACAGTACATCTGCAGCCTGTGCTGGAGTCTTGGCAGCTGTGTAAATAACTGCATCATCTGCATAAAGTTGGCATGTTGCAGCTGAGCAGTGTAACGGCAAGTCATTAATAAAAATGCTGAAAAGTAAAGGACCAAGAATGGACCCTTGTGGGATACCCATGCGGTTGTTTAAAAATGAGGATTTATCCTGGTGCACTTTTACACACTGTTCTCTATTCTGGAGATAAGATGCAAACCATTCTAATGTATTTGGGGAGAAGTTAAAAGATACCATTTTGGATAAAAGCAAACTGTGGTTTACAGTATCGAAAGCCTTTTTGAGATCTAGAAAAACAGCTCCTACCACATTACCCCTGTCCAAGGACTGTTTGACGTTTTCAATAAGGCAACAATTTGCTGTTTCTGTTGAGTATCCTGGTCTAAAACCAAATTGATGTGGATGAAGAAGTTGACTGTCTTGTAAGTAGTCTATCAGCTGTGTAGCTACAACTTTTTCAAGAACCTTAGATAGGACTGGTAAGATAGAGATTGGGCGGTAATTGCATATATCGTCTTTACTGCCTGATTTATGAACTGGTATGACGACAGCTTTTTTCCAGCCAGATGGAAATGTACTAGACCTAATGGAGAGATTAATGAGATGAGTCAGTGGTTTGATTAATATTTTGCTGTGCATTTTGAGAAAGGAGGTGCTCATATTGTAGATATCATTAGTTTTTGAGTTTGACAGTGTTTTAACAATACCAGCAATTAACTTCTCATTTACCTCATCGATGTGAAAAGTATCTGTTGGGAGTATGGAATTTGTGTTGTTGAGCACATTTGGCAGCACAAAAATTTTTGTTAAGTCTTCCACAGAGCCCACAAAGTGTGAATTAAATTCATTTGCCAAAGTAGCCTTGTCACTGACGGTCTTGCCATTGATTCTAAGTTCCTTTACCCCCTTCTGATCGTTTTTTTTATTAGTTAAGTTATTTAAATGCCTCCATAGGGAACTGTTGTTACCCTTTGCATGATCTATCAGTTTATTGTAATAAGATATTTTTGATTTTCGCAGCTCATGTACCACTTTATTTCTTAAACTTTTGTACACAAGGTGATCATTTTGTAGTTTGGAGGTTAGTGATGTTTTCAGTGCATAGTCTCGCCTCTTCATAAGTTTTCTTATTTCATTATTTAACCATGGTAGGCTAATCTTCTGTTGTCTACTTTTAATTTGCTTTGAAAATTTTTCTATAGACTTTGTGATTGTTGCAGTTATAAAATTACAACAATCATCTACTTCACATGTTGCCATGAGCTGCTCCCAATTTTGATTCTCTAAGTAATGTTCAAACTCCTCATTTTTTGATTTGGGGATAATAAAATTTGATTTGTCAATATCGACTCCCCCAAAATACTGTAGTCGCTTTTTAGTAAGTTTCCTGACAGCAAGAACCATGTTATGATCTGAGAGACCAGTTACAAGATTATAGGTTCTGGTTATTCGTTCTGGTTTATTAGTAAATACCATGTCAATAAGTGTTCTGGATTGTTTGGTTATCCTGGTGGGTCCTTTGATGATTTGCTGGTAATTAAATTTAGTCATGAGGCTTTTCAGTTTTTGTTTGTCTTTTTTATCAGACCAGTTGATATTAAAGTCACCATGAATTATTGTTTCTCTGTTCTTCTCAAGTTGTTTAACCAGATCACTTAATTCATTATAAAAGGAAGAGTTGTGTGACGGTGGGTTGTACACTACTGCAATGTTGAAATTCATTACCGGAGAGAGACATACATTAACAGCTAAACATTCAAGTGAAGTATTCAAATCAACCAGTTGACATTTATATTTCTCTTTGATGTAAATTAAAACACCTCCTCCCCTCCCTACCTGCCTGTCTTTTCTAAAACACTGGTAGCCCACAATATCGATCATATTAGTGTCTATGTTACTGTGTAGCCAGCTTTCTGAGAGACAAAGGTAGTCCAGATTTGAGTCCAACAGCAACACCGAAATCTCATCTCTTTTGGGGATTATGCTCCGTATGTTTAAATGACCGCCGAGGATCCCCTTTGGTTTAGCCTTGGTGTCCCAAAGAACTCGTGCATGATTAACAGTTTGGAAAAATAAATGTTGTTTTTGCTTTTGTACAGCTCGGTTTTGTGCTAACCCAGTGGTCTGCTGTTTAATAGTGGCAGGTCCAGGGTTAAGGTGAATATCTCCTGCCAGAAGTAGCAGAACTAACAGAACTTTAATTGTATATCCTCTGCCATATTGTGATTTTTGCTTAACAGCCATGTTTGCCTTAATTTGGAAGTTTTTGCTCAGGGCTTTTAAAGACCACATAGAGTGTAGGGTGAGATGTCCAAGCCCAAATCCATACAGATAAAACTTTTTAACTTCACCTTTGGTTGAGTTTGTCGGAAAATCCTTCTTGTTGCAGGTCCAGACACACAAAGACAAAACGAAGAGGAAGTATAGAAGTAGAGAATGCTTATTAGTGGTGCCCATCAGCCCACTTTTTAATCCCGTGGCAGCCATCTTCAGTCTTTCTTGGAAAGAAGGAAAAGGAAAATCTGTGGATAGTAAAATAAATTCTGCTTATATCGCCAGAATCTGATCCGATCGTCCTCGAATCCAGCTGGGCCTCAGCTAGCCAACTAGCCCCTTCCGTTGCTGGTCTCGTTGCTCATAGTCGCCGTAACTGGTCTCCCGTCCCGCTCCTCCAACCGAGTCTTGTCACACACCGCCGCTGCCACCGAGCACCGCTGAGGTCACGGTAAATCCTCCGCTAGGCACCGCCACCTACTGTCGTCTGCCTGGGTGAAATCTCTGCTGAGCCCCGTCAACAAATAGCCGCTTGCCTGGTAGTATCTCCGCTGGGCCTCGCAGCTGGGCTTCGATTCAGGCTGGTGTAAGGTGGAATGACTGGCGCCAGCATTAAGCTAACTAGCGTTAGCTTAGCAATCGCTTCGGGTAGTCTCGTCGCACACCGCCGCTGCAGTCACGGTAAGTCCTCCGCTGGGCACCGCCGCCTACCGCCGTCTGCCTGGGTGAAATCTCTGCTGAGCCCCGTCAAACAAATAGCCGCCTGCCTGGTAGTATCTCCGCTGGGCCTCGTAGCTGGGCTTTGATTCAGGCTGGTGTTAGGTGGAATGGCTGGCGCCAGCATTAAGCTAACTAGCGTTAGCTTAGCAATCGCTTCAGGTAGGGCACATCAGTGAATCACAAGGAAGCGCTGGAATCGCTGGTCAGTTTACTCACAGTGGCCGGATAAAAGCGATCAAAGGGGTAATCCACCGGAGGTATATCCGATCGCTGTAGGTAGTTATTTAGAGACTGGCGCCAGCATTAAGCTAACTAGTGTTAGCTTAGCAATCGCTTCAGGTAGCATTAAGCTAACTAGTGTTAGCTGAGCAATCGCTTCAGGAAGGCGCAGGAAGTCGCTTGAGGGCCTGCAGCAGTGTCCCCTCCCTCAGGTGGCGCCCTATATGGCCTATGCCAAGGGCCGACATACTACACTGTATCAATTTTTTGCCCCACCCCTAAGGTAAGACAAATAATCAGTTTGTGGTAATTTTTGGCACATCTGGATGTGAAGTAGAATAAGATGAACAAGTCAGAGGTCAGTGTATGCCAAAGCGTTGTTACCTCTAGAACAGGGGTCCTCAAATGTTTCTGACAGGGGTCCGCATTTGTTTTTTCCAGTGGGCTGGAGGTCCAGAGCAGTGCCAATATGCTGCATAGCTGGATGTTTCATTTTTATGTTGGGAGGGACAATAAACAGAACATTTTCTACAGAGTAAATATTGAGGGTGCACTATAACTGTTATTGTTTTCAGACACAAATTTATGAGCGAATGTACAAATGTCCACTTTTGTGGGAAAAAAAGCTGCAAATTTACAAGAAAAAAGTCACATTTATGAGAAATAAACTTGCAAATTTAAAAGAAACAATTGCACATTTACAAAAAGTCACGTTTGCTACCAAAAAGTTGCAAATTTAGTGAAAAAAATATGTAAATTTACAAGAAAAAAAAAACATAAAAAGGTTACAAATTTACAAGAAAAAAATGCAGATTTAAGATGCAAAAACTGCAGATTTATGAGGAAAAAGTGGCAAATTTACAACAAAATTTTTACATTTGCAAATAAATATAGTAAATTAGTGAGAAAAAATTACAAATTTATGAGAAAAGCTGCAAATTTTAAAGAAAAAAATTCCCTCCCCCTCCCCCCCGGACCCCCTTGATTTACGCCCATGTCACCAGGCTGTTCTGCTGTGGGAGCTGGGTGAAGCCAGTGACTGTTGGTGGAACATCAGTGCACGTAACTGCTCCAGAGATGGGCGTGCCCACACACACGGACAGAGCGCGGTCTTCGAGCCACACTGGCAGCAAGGCCATGTTGGTTGGTCAAATCTGCTGTTTGAACGGAGTGATCACAAGCACAGGTGTCGCTCGGTGCGCGTACACAACACTGAAAGCAGCGCAGCAAAGTTGGTGAGCACAGAGAAGCGAATATATTAAATAAAGGTGAAATAAAATAAACAGTAACATCTGAGTCAAAAACACAAAATTTCTAACATAAATATCAGACTTCTAGTAATAACTGGAAATAAGCCTACCACTGTCTGACGGTGGCTCTCTGACTTTCGTTTTTGCATCATGTTTGGATCGCTGGTCCAGGGTGTCAAAAAGGCTCCGGGTCCGCATGGAAGACCCTCTGGGTCCAGATGTGGACTGGTGTCCGCTATTTGAGGAGCTCGGCTCTAGAAAAACTATCGGTGATCCAGTTGGCTGACTGCTGTACAAACCCAGAAGCCTGTGTGGTTTATTACAGGCTGAGACATTAAAGCAGAATTATAAATGATGACATGTGAGAGATTGGAAGAGAGATATCAGAGTTCAATGGGTTGCATGTGTGTGTGCAAATGTGTTTGCATGTTCAGATGTGTTGATTATTGTATGAGATGGTGAGTGTTTACCTACGGGCATGGGATGACTGATCTAAAAGCATGTCAACACCGTGTCTGTGTTAGTTACTCTACTAGTATATGATGCAGTGGAGTCTCATCCAAAATTAGCTTACAGTAGAAGCAATTAGGCCATGAGAACAGAAAATGTGGAGTGGTGCTTTTACTGTCCATGACATAAGAGTCTCTGAGGAGCTGAATAAAAATGCTGTCTGTGCATAAGTCAAGCAGAGTGGCAGCTGGATGCACTTTTGTGCATATAGTGATAACACTGTGTGCTGCCACAACCTTTCCTTGTTCTTTCCACACCTTATGGTTTTGTTTCTGTGGCGCCAATGTTTCTGCTAGAGTCTGTGTTTTTTTATATGGTCTTTGACAATTTTCAGCACAGAAACATACATACTAAGAGAGAAACAAAGATATGAGTTGGTGAGTCGGTGAACTTGTCTCGACTAAAAGCTTTTTATAAACCCCGCTGTGATTAAAATGCCTAATATAGTCACATGTGCAAAACATTAATCATTGTACCCACTGTGTACAAGGTCCTTAAAGGGCTCATACTGGGAAAAATGTGAGTTTCAACCTGTAGAATATGCCTATAGCTCAGATGTATAAAGTGCCTTTATTTAGTTAAACTCTTAAAGAAACAAGGAGATCGCACTTCCTTGGTTTGATGATGTCACAAACAAAGAAGCTCTGTCTTCAGTTCCCTTCCTATCACAGCCGTATTGCCTGCTAATCTCTGCCTCTGCTGTAGGCTACGTCTTCTTGCTTGCCATTGGCTTACAGTGCCTCATTCAAAAAAAAAATTAGCCAGTCAGATTAGGGATTCATTAATTTCATTGTGCAGACGAAACTGGTTGTTTCCAGTCTGCACAATGAATAAACAGGCATAAATTTGTGGCAGCATATCAAATTCAAGCATGTTCTTCACATTTTTCTTCTGCTTCTCCATCCCCTCACCTCCCAATCAGTCACAGCAGATGACTCCCCCTCCCCAAGTCTGGTTCTGCTGGAGGTTTCCTGCTGTTAAAAGGAAGATTTTCTTCTCTACCATCAACACATGCTTGCTCACATGTCTTTTTCTGCGATTAGAGGGTTTTTACCCTGCAATTAAAAGTGCTATGAGACAATTGATGTTGTGAATTGGGGTTATATGAATAAAGATGAATTGGATTCAATTGTTTCAGAGTGAGCCTTACAGACAGCCTTTTTGAGGAGTTGCGTATAAGGCAAAACAGAAATTATTTTTGGTCTTTAAAACAACATATGTCCTTGAGGATGTCAAAACTCAAATTTAATGCATAAAAAGAACACAAAATAAGACTTTAAAATTAAATTAAAGGTAGAATATGCAGTATTTTCTACTTTCAAAAATTCCAGAAACACTTAAAAATATAGAGTCTAAAGAAACATCTCTTATGCTGTCATGTCAGATATAATCACTTATGAAACTGCAGAGCTATGAATTAATTGATGATGTGCTGGGCTGATAAAGTGATAAATACCACTTTACACCAATAGGGTGAGTATAGAGCCAGTTTTCAGCTCACAGTCAAAAATCATGTGTTATAACTTTATTACATTCATTTCTTGAGTGGGGCAGAACAAGTAATATCAGTTAATTACCAGTTCACTTGGAGCAGACAAACCTGAAGAAGTCATCATGGGTCATCAGTAAAAAAGCTTTATCAAATTTGCTTCGGCCTAGAGGATGAAGTGTTCATTACTGCCATCTGGTGTTGCCACTAATAATCTACAATTTCTATATACTCCACCTTTAAATGAACATGTTGGAATGTCTGTTATTTTAGCAGCACTGACTGACTGAACATCCAGAATATTTTTTTTTTAATCGCGGGGGATCATTTTATGTGGCAGTCTATCAGCCCATCTGTCCCACTTTTGTGAAATCGACTCCTCCTACAGTTTTGTTCCGACTGTTTTGAAACTTGGTACCAGGGTTTGATATACACTGACGATGTGCATATTGCAGTTCTCCTTCAATCGGATGTTTTTTGCAGGAGTTATAGCCCCTGACTTGTGATGTCCTATTTCATTTCAGTGAATAGATAGTAACCATTTTGTGAAATCAACTCCTCCTACAGTTTTGTTAGAAATGTTTTGAAACATGGTACCAGGGTTTGATATACACTGATGATGTGCATATTGCAATTTGACTCTGGTCGGATGATCTTTGCAGGAATTATAGACCTTTAGGTCAAGGTCAGAGGTCAGTTTTTACTGTCTTGTAAACTCGATAACTACTGAAAGAAATGATGTAGGCTTTTCAAATATTGATATCATCATTGTATCTAAGACAAATCCTGAAAGGCTTACACCATGACCTGACTATGGGTTTGGGGTTAAAATGCCATAGGTCATCGTTAACATTCCATTTGCAGTATTACTATAGAATGAGTAAAGCTACAGTTGCCAAACTTGGTACTCAGGTTCACCCCGAGACCCTGAATGGTGACTATGGGTTTTGGGTCAAAAGGTCAAAGGTCAAGGTTAACAGTCCCTAGGCCCTATTATTATAGAATGGGTAAAGCTAGGTTCACCAAACTTGCTAAACAGGTTTATCTTGGGATCATGATCTACAACTATGGATTATATACAGCTATTTTTGTTGCATATTCATTGATGATGGCTTATGATAATTTGGTTCTGCCCCAGTAATTATATGGAAAAGCAGAAAACCGCTCTCCTTTAGTGACACTAGTGCATACCTGTGCATGCCCGTAGAAACCAAGTATAAGCAAGCATTTCTGCATGCCCATAGAAAGTTACTGTTACCATGGCAACAGGAACCATGATGATGCCTGCCTTTGATCTTTGACATGGTTACTATGGCAACAGTAACCATGGTGAAACCTGCCTTTGATCTTTGACATCACCACTCGTTCAGTGATGCCTGCCTTTGATCTTTGATGATGTGTCTGCCTGGCAACAGTAACTATGGTAACCATGTCATAGAGTAACCATGCCATGTCAGTAACCATGTCATAGAGAGATCAAAGGAGTCTATGACATCATAGACGCACAGATGTGCATATGTCATAACTATGAATGTCACGCCGCCGCCGAGGACACAGTCCAAGGACGGATAATTTTTTCACACATAGGGAGTTGTTCAGAACTCCTTATACAAAGATATAGAGTGATGATAATCAAGTCAGTGGTGGTAATGCACCTGTAAGCTGGTTGCCAACCACCAAGCAAATCTAAAAGAAGAAGAAGTCTATAGTTCCCCTATGGACGTTCATTAAAGATTTCCCCTCCTAAACTTCTGCATATCCGGGGAGGCTGCAATTTGGGGATGCACCCCCTCGTAACCTCAGCACAGCACGTATAAAATCTGATGCCAGTCCGACGAACGGTCGGGAGATATGCGAGGAACACACAAACAGACAGAGATTCCTTGCATTATAATATGATACTGGGACCTTCAAAGAAAACAGAGGTGGGGGATACTGTACTTGCCTTAGAGTGTTCTTAACTTTTTTTTATGATTCTAATAATGAAAACACATTATTTCTGCATGTGTGTTGCAAACACACTGGACCATATTACGATGATCTAGCCACCAGTCTATTGTCTAAGACACAAAGCTCATTTATGGGTGTGTGCAGGACCTTGTCATTATTACGGTGGTGCAAAAAATTATCTTTGTACTGGCAAAAAGCACAAAGGGGCTGGTCTGAACTCTTAATTATTCAGATGTGTGTTTTGGGTGTAACATGCAATTAACTAGGGCTGTGCGACATGACGATATATATCGAATCACGATTTAAAAACATCTCTCGTTTCATAGAATGCTCTATCGTTTGTATCGTTATTTAAAATCCACATACCCCAGTTTCTTGAGCAAAGCTCCTTACACTACTTGTCAGCGCCCCGCCTCTCCCCCCGCAGTGCACACAGCATGTGTGACGTGTGGCTAGGCTCTCTGGTGATTGCTAACTCTTAACTCCCAGTTTGGTCAAATAGCCGCTAGCCCGCTACTCCTGTTTGCCAGAGAGGATGTGGGACCATCATCTGCATCAGAGAGGATAGACCTCATTTTAATAGGCGGTAAGTAACATTAACACCATGCCTAATTATAAAATGGCAAATGCTAAATGATGGTACCAAGTTGTGCTAATTGGAAACATAACAGTGTATCAGACCATTATTTCTTTGTTTTAAATTACTGCCGAGTTTCTTAGTTTTGTCTGAAAAAAATATTAAAAGTGCAAAACTGCATGATGGTGGCATATACACGCAAAATAAATAATAAATAAATTAAAACGGGTCAGAGGAGCAAGTTGGCTCTTAATGTAATTTATTTGATTTCTAATCATTTTAATTAGTCAAGTAAGCAATAACGAATAAAGTTAAAGTCATTAGATGTATTTTATTACATTACTTTTTGTGTCTGACTTTCAGATTATGACCAATCTGAAGTATTTTTACTCAGAAGCAAATATGTTAAATCAGGCCAGAATGGCAGTCATCGGGCTGTGGCTCTACATTTAAATTTTCACTGATTTAAACTAGCAGTTAATTTATATCTGTAGATGGCAGCAATGGGTAATTTTCTCATTTTCAGACTTTTTTTATGTTATCTGTTTTGGGTTGGGGTTTTTTTTTGTTTTTGTTTTTTTTTTGCTGTTCTCCTCTGGCTCAGGAAATATTTAACTTATTGATTAATTTGGACACCCCTTTAAATATTCAGCTCTTTATTAAGAAATGTTCACGTATCTACTGTACATCTAACCTTGTTTTTGTTTTATTTGCATTTTTTTAAATTTATTTTAGCCATTGTAGCTGGGAAAGAATGTGGGGGTGTCCTAAAAAATGGGGGTGTCCTAATTTACTCCTCACTATTTGTTTAGAATCACATTTTACAGAAAGTCTGAAAACAGTCTTTAATTCATTTTTAATTGTTTAGTTGTATTATGTGAATCTCCAAGTATGTTTAACACTGATATTAAATATCCATATGTCCAACTATGTTTAAAAAAGAAAACCAACACACACACAGGCTTATACAGGGTGTCCTAATTTTTTCATGACTGTATTTTATAACACTGCAAAATTATGAGGGGAAAAAGGTACATGTAAAGAAGTAAAAAAAAAAAAAAGAGACTGTCCTTTTTATGTGATTATCTAAACTGTAGAATTTACAGAAAATATATTGTGATATACTGTATATCGTTATTGTGATATAAGATGACTTATATCGTGATATGAAATTTTTGTCATATCGCACAACCCTACAGTTAACTAATCAAATTTGGTCTTCTCATCACCTTTAACACACAGGTGTACATGATCAAAGGTGAATTATTACTCTGGGAGTGTTAATCTGTGAGGACAAATCAGTTGAGTGCCGGAGTTACTGATCGTGCTTGTCCACAAATTCAAAATGGAGGCATGAACATAGTCAGTGTGGTTGCTTGGCATTAGGCCTGTAATTAAAACCGGGCAGTTGTTTTAGGGAGAAGGGGGAAGAGGAGAAGTTGATTTAACAATTATCTAATCTTAAATCGTGTTGTCCTTGTACATGCTTGTGGGTGTTTTGTGTACGCTGCATGAATATTAGTTATGACAAGTCACGGCCCAATCCCTGCTGTGCAGCACGCAGACGTGAACATCACTGAATATCCTTTTCTTTTTTCATTGAACAGTGTAGCCAACAGCAGCAGCTTTATTCACTGATCTTCTGCGCAAAGTGCAGCAGTGTCATTTTTATTGTATCCTGTTAAGGTCCTCTTCACACCAAACTCATTCTCAGAATGTCCTAGTCTGTGTCAAGGGTTGTGCCCGGGCTGGGCAGATAACAGGACTCAATCGCAGAGCAAGCGTTTAACGCAGTTTATTCAGCCCAAAAATAAGGCAACTCTGCAGCTGTGAACAATGCTACACACTTTGGCCGGATAAAACGCAAAACAACAGAAGCGTGTGTGCTCACCACAATGACGACTGCCTAATGACTAAAGACACAGCACCCAGGTGAGGAGCTGTGTCCCTTAAATAACAGGTGGAAAAAATGAACATAATTACAAACCGGTGTGTGTGCTCAGCAAATTAACGACCCCAAATAGGCAATACAGAAGGGAACCGAAAACAGTCAGAAATAAAGGGGCAAACCCGAAACAGAAAATCATGACAGGAAAAAGCACAATGATGACAACTCAGGATAATGATAAACACAAGAATAACTTAAAGGATGAGCCTGATCCTCCGACCAAACTCAGACCCTGACAGTCTGTCCTAACAAACTGATGAAACGGGGTGAAAACAGGCAACTTCAGGCACAAAAGGTCTCGAATATGACTCTACTTCTTTCTAACACCGTCTGAGACAAGTGCATCTCATTTTCATCCCAACTGTAGCCAGTTCTTACAACATTCAAAATGAGGAAAAGTAGCCGTCCATCTTATTTCTAATCCGTTCTTGGCAAGTTCAACCCAATCCTTACCCAGTTCAAACCCTTTCCTTACCCGTTTCACTCCATTCTAAATTGCTGTTACACAGTTCCTAACTCGTCCATTTCGATCAAACTAGTTCCTACTCACTCTTTTAGTATTGCTATCTTTTATTCATTTATGTATGTACATTTTAGTGCACCTACATCAACATGCTCCCCTGTGAAATTTTATGATGATCTGCACTAAATACTTATGAGTGTGTTTCCCTGTGGTTTAGGTTCTTTTGAAAGTTTTATTTAACTTGTATGTATGGTTGTGTTCCGTATTTTTGCTGCAAACCGACTTGCCCTTATGGGACACCAAATAAAGTGAATCTGAATCCAGTGACTCCAGCTCAAGCTGCTCACTGTGGAGCAGTTGAAATAATGTTTTGCATCCAGTTTTGTGCAGCTCCTCAGCCTGCACAATATCACATCACCTTTTTTTCTTAGTTGTAGGCTAATCCTTTTCTAGACGCTATGAATGAAGAATCCTCATCAAATATACTAACCAGCTGTCAGTAAGTCAGATTTTTTTATTGCCTGCAATGTACACAAGTTATTTTTTATGGCTCACACATTCTTTCAATTTAAAAAAAAGCAAATATATCAAGTTATGATGGATTATATTAGGTCATGACCAAACATTTACAACCCCGCCTGTCATCTTGATGGACTGTAATTAATTCTAGTGCAACCTGTGGTTTAAACATACTTCTAATTTTTCCCAGACAGTGCCGAAATTTTGCTCATTCTCGACACGTTTCTATCACGTTTGCAGTACGGCAATCACGGTTGCAGTTCACCCTCACTCAGTCTTTTTTTTTTGGACAGGATGCATGGAGCTATTATTGTTGCAAAACTATTTGTAAGCATAAGCACAGATCCACAAATGTGTGTAAAGATCCACAAATATTTAAAAAATATTTGTAAATGCGTGGACTGATCCACAAATACGTGCACAGATCCACAAATGTGTAAAAAATATTTGCAAATGCGCGCACAGATCCACAAATGTGTAAGAAATATTTGCAAATGTGTGCACTGATCCACAAACGTGTCCACAGATCCACAAATGCGTGCACAGATCCACAAATCTATGAAAAATATTTGCAAATGCGTGCACTAATCCACAAATGCATGCACAGATCCACAAATGTGTAAGAAATATTTGCAAATGTGTGCACTGATCCACAAACGTGTCCACAGATCCATAAATATGTAAAAAATATTTGCAAATGTGTACACGGATTCACAAATATGTAAAAAGATCCAGAAATGTGTAAAAAGATTTTGTATTTGTGTACTTAGCTAAAAACAGCTTGAAAAGACCACAGCTGTGTCTCAATTGGCTGTCAAAGTACACGACTTTTGCAACACTTCTGACCTGTCTGATGCATAGACAGATCCACAAATGCCAGTAAGCTGGGTTTACGTTTCCCTGAGCTCAGGCTGGCAGGCTGCCTGAAGGGCTTCATTCTGTTCTGCTTTGACTATGCTCAGGAGCTATTGCTATCCTTTACCACTAGTTGGCAGTAGCACTTCTGACGAAGGCTGCAGTGAATAGTCGAAACATGTAAAGAAGCTAAAAACATCTCCTTTCTATTTTTGGCTTTAATAAGAACACAAGGTAAATAAACTCTTCGTTTATATGGGACACTGCTCAGGCAGACAGCGGCAGCGTTTTTTTGCTTTCACTCTTTTTAACAGCAGTGTGTCCTCTTGCCATGCAGTAGAGTAGTAGAGACAAAGATGAAGCGTCCATTGCCTGCACTAAGTACAATTTCGTATTTTTGAGTTTGATTCCCTGAGTTATGTTGCCTGTCTTTATAGATAGAAGTGATAACATGGACAAAAATAGATAAAACGTCACCTTTACCAGGTTCATATGGCACATAACTTGATTGTAAAATGCTATTAGCAAAGTAACTGGGCGAACAGTATTGTAAATTTCAATGTCGTTACCGCCTCATATTGCTGTATTGCTGTCTAAGAGTAAGGCTGGGGTAACTAACTGGTAGCAGGGCATGAAAACTTTTATCCAACATTGAGACATTACACTTAATGTGTGTTAGATTACTTAATAGTACTGTGAGGAACCATGGAGTTATTTTTGATCAAGATCTGTTCTTTAATTCACATATTGAACTTGTTTCTAAGACTGCCTTCTGTCATTTCTGTAATATTGCCAAGATTAGGAGCATCTTGTCTCAGACTGATGCTGAGAAACTGATCCACGCTTTTGTTAGCTCTAGATTATATTATTGTAATTCTTTATTATCAGCTTGTCCTAAAACATCTTTAAAAAGTCTTTAGCTGATCCAAAATGCTGCAGCAACTTTTAAAAGGTACTAGAAAGAAGGATCACATCTCTCCGCTTCTGGCCTCCCTTCACTGGCTTTCCATAGAATTTAGAATTAAGTTTAAAATCCTTCTCTTCACTTACAAAGCTTTAAATAGTCAGGGCCCTTGTTATTTAAAAGATCTGATAGTACCTTATCATCCTAACAGAGCACCACACTCCCAAAATACAGGATTACTTGTAATACCTAGAATCTTTAAGAGTACAATAGGAGGCAGAGCTTTCAGTTATCAGGCTCCTCTCCTTTGGAACCAGCTGGCAATCTGGATTTGGGAGTCAGACTCGATTTCTGTTTTTAAGAATAGGGTTAAAGCCTTCCGTTTTGACACAGTCTATAGTTAGGGTGGGATCAGGTGACCCCTGAACCCTCCCTTAGTTAGGTTTAGACAGCCAACAGACCTCCAACAATGCACTGGGCCTCACTCCTTTCTTCACTCTCAAATATTTTTGCTGGTCATTAACATCTGTTTGTTCTCTCCCACAGATTGAGTCCCCATCATGTTGTTGCTCTCTACATGTCTGTTCTTTTCTTCTTCTTCTCTATCCCCTCACCCCCCAGCCAGTCGCAGCAGATGACTGCCCCTCCCTGAGCCTGGTTCTGCTGGAGGTCTCTTCCTTTTAAAGGGGAGTTTTTCCTCTCCACCATCGCCAAGTGCTTGCTCACAGGGGATCGCTTGATTGCTGGGGCCTTTCTGCAATTGTGGGGTTTTCCGCTACAATTTGAAAGTGCTATGAGATGATTGTTGTTATGAAATGGTGCTATATAAATAAAGTTGAATTGAACTGAATGGATGGACAGATAAAATTATATCATGACCTTATTTTTAAAACTCTCTCCATCAAAATGATGATCAAAGAGAATGGGAGAAGAAGGTACAGGGGTGGACCTTGTCGTCGGTAGGAGAGCACTGGAATAACACCACTCCCACCCCAAAGTCCGAGGCATCCACTTCCACCAAGCACTGCAGAGAGGGGTCGACCTGGGCCAGGATGGGGGGAGTGGGGAGAACTTCTCCTTCAGCTCAGAAAATGCCACCTCTGCCTCCTCCGTCCAGCGGAACGGCACCTTCGTGGAGGTCAGGCGAGTGAGGGGTAAAGCAATAATACTGTAATTCTGGACAAAACAGCGATAGAAGTTAGCAAAACCCAAAAATTGCTGAAGCTGCTTACAGGGAGAGGGAACAGGCCAATCCACCACTGCCTTTACCTTCTCAGGGTCCGTGATGAGCTTCTGATGCGAGATGACAAATCCTAGGAAAGTGGTGGATGAGAAGTGGAATTCGCACTTCTCGGCTTTGACAAATAGCTGATTCTCCAGTAAGCGCTGCAGGACTTGTCTGACATGGATGCGGTGTTCCTCCAGAGGGTGAGAGAAGATGAGGATATCGTCAAGATAGACAAACACAAATGAATCAAAAAAATCCCTCAGAACGTCATTAATGAGCCACTGGAAAACAGCAGGAGCGTTAGTTAACCCAAAAGGCATCACTAAATACTCAAAATGGCCACTAGGGGTGCGAAAACCAGTCTTCCATTCATCCCCCTCCTTGATGCGGACCAGGTGATAAGCATTCTGCAGATCTAATCTGATGAACACCCTGGCCCCCTGGAGGGAATCAAATGCCGTATTGATAAGAGGAAGGGTATACTTGTCCTTTACAGTAATGTTGTTAAGTTCCCTAAAATCAATACATGGCCTGAGTGAACCATCCTTCTTACCCACGAAGAAGAATCCCGCCCCTACCGCCGAGGAGGATGGCCTGATGATGCCCAAGCTCAGGGACTCCTTGATGTATTTCTCCATGGCCTCACATTCCGGGGCAGAGAGGCTGTAGAGCCGACTCGAAGGTAAAGAAGCCCCCAGCAGGAGGTTGACTGCACAATCGTATGGCTGGTGGAGGGGAGGGAGTGACAGGGCCTTGGCTTTGCTAAACGTAACCGCCAGGTCGTAGTAGTCCGTGGGCACAGACGAGACATCTGGAGGAGGCGAATCCTGTGGACAGAGGGGTACAGAGGGAGAGCGGCCAGCAGATTGCAAACAAGCACCCAGACAGAAAGTACTCCATGACAAGATTCTTCCCGTCCGCCAATCAATAGAGGGATTGTGTAGGCTTAGCCATGGGAACCCCAGGATGACAGGGGATGCGGTGGAGGAAAGCACAAAAAACCTCATATGCTCACGATGATTGCCTGAGACCAGCACAGAGACGGGAGCAGTCTGCTTAGTGACAACGGTGAGGGGCATCTTGGAGAGGGCGATCAACTTGAGCGGTCTCTCTAGGTTGTAGCAAGGAACCCCCAGCCGGGTCGCCAGACCCTCCAAAATAAAGCTTTGCTCCGCACTAGAGTCAATGAGAGCATGTGAAGATATTTCAGTGTGTGCATATTGAAAATGAATGGGTAACATGAGAAGTGTAAGGGCTTTAGAATTACCACCATCCGTTAATCCCCCTACTGTGACTAACAGACTCCCCCTTTTACCCGATTAGGGCAAGACGCAACCTCATGCTCAGCGCTGCCACAATATAGATACAGCCCAAGGTCATGGCGGCGTTGTCGTTCCGCCAGAGGCAATTTGGGCCGGCCAATAAGCATGAGTTCATCCTCCCCTGGGGACTCAGAAGAAGGGAGGGCTTTAAGGGGAAACTGCGAGGAGTGGCGAGGCTGAGTGCCTGAGCACCGCTCACTAGCCCGTTCCTTTAACCTACTGTCAGTAGAAATCGCTAGTGAAATGAGCTCATTAAGCTTTGCGGGTCATCCCACCCAGGCCAACTCATCCCTCAGGCTGGGGCTAAGGCTCTGAACAAAAATACTACACAGCGAGGCATCCTCCCACCCAACCTTCGCAGCTACTACCCGGAAATCTACCGAGTAATCCGCTATAGACTTAACCCCCTGTCTCAAATTAAGGAGGAGTGAGGTGAGCATGCAATCCCAATCTGAGTGGTCAAATACTTCAGAAAATTCAGCCACGAACCGATCATAAGTGTAGTTAGCGTAATCAGGTCGGGTCATAATGGCGGTAGCCCACGCTAAAGCCTGTGCCTCCAGTAAATTCACCAAATAACTAATCTGACTATGGTGAAGTGGGAAAATCCTCTGGCACACGCTGAAAAACCAGGCTACATTGTAACAAGAAACCCCGTGCTTCCCCTAACTTACCACTAAAACAGGTGGGAGTGGGGACAGCAGTTAACTGGGCATGAGAAGGTGGTGACAGAGAGGAGTTGGTCAACCCATCCAGATCCCGAGCGGCAAGTGGACGGCTGGTATGTTAATTGATCGAATCGAGCCTCCATGGTGTTAAGTTTGTGTGCCAAAGCACCGTCTACTGGGGTTTCTTGACGGAGACATACTGACATCGTTTTCAGAAACACCCAGAAACAGACGTAAGCTCAACAACAACAATGATCTTTTATTGAATAAAAGTGAAGGTGTGTGCATGCGAGTGGTGTTGTGTGAGTGTTGTGTAGTGGGAGCAGGAGCGTGAACGACAGGACAGGTCTGGCAACCCCGGAATGACAGCAGAGACAGGGAATTAGATTCAGGCTGGCGGATAATGATATTACTAGAGATTTTGCAATCTTACGGCAACGAAGAGTTAATCCGGCTGGAAAGAGATGATTTCCCAATACCGGTCCAGCGTTCCATTGTGATGCCGTAGTTGGAGTGCAGAATATTTACAGTGCAGCTAGAAAGGAGTTTGTGTGACGTGTGCTCCTGCTCACCAATTTGCGAGGGGTGAAAGTCTCTGTTCACAGCCGAAGTCCAGTCCGCCGCCAGGAGGAAGGAGAGGACCACCTGAAGGGTGGTCCACCTGTGCACAGGGAACAAGGGGAAGAAAGGCAAGTGTAGATAACAGCACAAAGCAGGCTTATGTAGCGTTGGGGAGATGGAACTCCCATGTGATGAGAAGCAGATGATTAGAGATGAATTCTCTAAGGTGAGGTGAGGTGGAGGAAGACTCTAGGGAGGAGTTCTTCCTGGGAGAGAGCGTAGACGTCTCTGTGCTGCCTACTGGGCAGTGTTCCTTATAAAGGGTGCTTAATGAGGGCAAGCAGGTGTGTCCGCAGCTGTGAAAGATAATTAGGGCAAGGCACACACAGCGCAGATCACCACAGTCCTGCTGTCTCCCTCTGTTCGTTATATGCAGAAGTGTGTACTTGTAGCTTCATTACGGAGACCAGCAGAAGCAAAAGTACAGTCTGAATAACACAATACAGGTCCATTTCAAAAAGAGAAAGACACGAAGCCGGGCTTGCTAACATCGGAAGTTGCTTCTTCTTCTACTCTTTTCGGAATGTCGACGTGCGCATGTCAAAATGATTTAGTCCGTTCAAACATGTGACACATGGAAACACACATCCTAATCGGATCAGCTTTTTCAGGATCAATGTAAACAGTAAATTTCTGATCTGAATTGTAATCAGATTCAAGAAATTTTGTCCATGTAATCGTGGCTACTGTCAGTGCTTCAGTCACGCTCTTTAGAAAGAGACCTCAAAGCTTTGAATCTTTTTCAGCACAATTAGAAGAAAAGCCTCCAAGCTCCATGACACTTCACCTGGCCATCACTACTGAGGAGGTGTAGCATTTATTCTTGTTTAAAAGCAGCCTACTTTGTACATTTACTGCTGTTTACAGTCTATTAATGCGATCTCAGCATGCAAAACATACCTGACAGCACTCCAGTGCACACTGCTGCTCGCTCTCTGTGGCTGTCTCACTCTTGCTCCACCACTTGCACAGAGTGGCACCTAGGTTTCAATTATAATTGCATTTAAGAATGCAGTTCCAAACACGGTCAAACGTCATGTAAATAAATAACTGATTTTTGGAAATGGACTGGCAGCCACAGTTAATCAGGCTGGGGGCCAGCAGTCTACAGCATCCATTTGGTTTCCACTCAACTTTACCCCATTCTGTCAAAATTTTCCAGAACGTACTGAGAACTACCTCGATGTGATGGACCTCCAACTTGAACCTCAAAATAAAAAGCAGCCATGACAACTGTAATTTTATGGCCCACAGTGAATAGCAATTATCATTTTCTAATGTATTTAACACTGCTCAGTAGATGCATGCCCAAGACTTTAAAACATGCCTTTGAAACAGCATTAACAATGTGTTGCTCACGATAGACCTGCTTTTTTGCTGATCAAAAGCACATTATGACAAAATGCACTAAAATAGCAATGAGGCGAGATTGCGCCAGTGCCACACCTGTTACAAAAATGAGTCCCTTCCTTGCAAGTGTTGCACAGTCAGCAAGTAATTAGATGGCATGATGCAAAGCATGAAAAAAGACTGTACTGACAAAAACTAACAAATTCACAGGCACAAAATGGGAAGTGTGGCACAAAGACACGCTTTAGATTGTCATAATAGTTCCAATTATCTGTTATTTGTATCTATGGCTAAGGCTTAAATTAAAAACACTGCTAGGCGCTAAAAGGTAGTAGTTGTGCTGTGTAAAAAAAAAATTGTTCAATTTTTCCCTTAATTCTTGCCAAACCCAATCAACTGTGTGTTTACGTACACACACAATGTATGGACTGTGGATGTATGCATTAGGAGAGTGCAGATATCATTGTCAGAATCTGTTACACAGTGTTTCTTTGTTCCTCATGATGTACAAATATAAGCCTAATTAAGGTAAAACCCTTGAATTAAAAAGCCTATTTCTGCCCTTTTTACATGAGTCTATAGGGCTGACCTGCAGGTTGCTGAGCAAGTTGGTGAGCAGATTTTCCATCTCATGTAAGTACAGTTGCACGCAAAATTATTCAACTCCCATGGTAAATTACGTTTACTTTCAAATTAACAACGCTTTTTGTAAAACATAAAAATCCAGCATAACTTTTAGTAATGTTGAGTGTAACTGTATAACATCATAGAGCTGCTAACATGACTAAAACTTGGGGTTATTTCAATCTACTGTGAGCATGTGGTCTTCAGTTGATTCTTGTCCGCATTTTTCTGTTGTTTTTTTATTATTTAGGATTTTTCATTTTTTTTTCTCACAACAGAAGTTGCATCTCTCTGTGTGTTTCACTGTATTATCAAACTCTTTCCTCTTTTCCTCTTTTCCCCTTTCAGGCTTGTAAGTGTCTGGGTGGAAATCAAAGTGCATTAAACATTAAATATGCTGTCAAGAAGCAGAAGTCGCTCCACGCTGCTGATGATGGGGAAAGTAGGGCAGTGAGGGAAGAGGTAAAGATGGAGAGGAGAAAGCAGAGGAGAAGAAGGAGGATGAGGAGGAGTAGGAGGAGGATGGACACAGACATTCAAACGCAAAACAACAAAGACAGAAAGAGGAAGAGACGCAGGCGATGGAAAAAGCTGAGCTAAGAGACACAACAGCACATTAATCATCACACATATTGAATTCTGAAAATAATAGAATTGATGCTCTTGGTGTGAGCTGTGTGTGCGGTTAGGTGTGAGACTGACAAGATGTGCCTGGACAGTGTGGATCCAAACCTGCCTTGTGTGGCTGAAACCAGATCCCTGCAGCCTAACAGATTCACACACTGAACAGATTAAAGCCTGTTGGCCAGTAGCACAGTATGAAGTTGGTAAATATGTCTCACGAGGCACCTTTCCACTTCAGGACATTGAGGCAAACCCATTGTAGAACACAGAAGAGAGGTACCCAAATCTGCCTTTTTTTTCTTTTTTTTTGCTTTATTTAATTGTAGGAATAATTTTATGACAGCTGCATTCCACAACTTGTCTGAATTCAGAATTTTAAGTCCATTACCAAAAGTCAGTAAATGGAGCGACTCTTAAAGTCAGATTTTTGACTCTGTAATTCAGACAGTCCACACCATTTCCAAGGATTCAAGATGGCTGTGAATCAGAATCAGAATAAACTTTATTGCCAAGCATGTAAAAAACACACGAGGAACTTGACTTGACATTGGTGCGCATGCGCGCGACACAATGACACGGCAGCCATAATAGGCGCCTCATCAAACAGAGATAGATAAGAAAGGGAGGGGAAGGGAGGGAACGACACAAGGGGGGAGGAGAAAAAAAACTTCGTTATCATAATACAGCTTATTTTTAAGCAGATTATGATGACAATGAAAAAAAATCTCTCAATAGCACAGAGCAACAACTCAGAATTTCACAAGACACAAGAGAGCAGTGTACAGTATATCTTTAATCAGTTCATGAATCAATGTGTGTGCGGTGTTGAGCAGTGTTGATGATAATAAGAGAGACCCAAGGACCCTTGGCAGAAGATGTTTTGTCTGTCTGGCGCCCAGTCTTATCTGGCGCTGCAGCTGGCTGTCCAAGGCCTTGTGCTCATGATTTTGAAAAAACACAGTCTGCAGACAGCCAGGAGGAATTTTCATGGGGAATAATAATGCCAAATAGGACTGATCACAGAGGAGACTTGTATTTCTTCTGTAGATTCAGTACATTAATCCTTCATTGCGCAGCTTTGAATTCGTCGTGGAAAGACCTGAGCGAACCCATGATGTAATCCACCTTACGAGACAGTTCTCCAGTAGTCGCTATCAGGGTCTTCTCCAGTTTCTCAATTTGTTGGATGCACCTCGCCTGGCCAGCATTTTGATAGGTTGAATCCATGTGCTCATGCGCTGTGCAACAACAAGCTGTGCAAATTTATTTATTAGTAGTTTTACATGTATATGGCCTGATTGCCACCTGAACATGGTGGAATTAGTGCCCTACGGATCCCAGGAGCTTCAGTCACGTGAAAAAATTAGGACACCCTGTGAAAGCCTGTGCGTTTTTAACATATTTGGACATATGGATATTGAATATCAATTTTAACAATACTGGGAGATTCAAGTAATATAACTAAACAATTAAAACTGAAGAAAAGACTTTAAAATTTTCTGTAAAATGTAATTTTAAAAACATGCAATTTCTGGTGAGGAATAAATTAGGACAACCCCACATTTACTCCCACTTGAAATGGCTAAAATCACACACAGATGTATCACATCAGGTGCACATGATTAGAACATCATTATTCAGCATTTTGAAGGAGGCTTGTCCTATTTAAACCTCAGACAGTTTGGTGTGCTCCTGTCTGTTGAGGTGAGAGTGAACACCATGCTGAGATTGAAAGAGCTGTCTGAGGCTTTCAGAAAGAAGGTTGTAGCAACTTATGAGTCTGGTAAGGGATTTAAAAAGATCTCAAAAGAATTTGAAATTAGCCATTCCTTCGTCGGAAAGAAGGATGGCTCGCTGCGCCCGTTCATCGACTACCAGGAGCTTAACGCAATTACCATTAAGGACAAGTACCCTCTACCCTTAATTAATTCAGCGTTGGAGCTCCTTCAGCACTCACGGGTGTTCACCAAATTGGATCTTAGGAACGCGTATCATTTGGTCCGCATTCGTGAGGGCGATGAGTGGAAAACAGCATTTAAGACACACCAGGGGCAGTTCGAGTACCTGGTGATGCCCTTTGGGCTCACTAACACCCCCGCCGTCTTCCAGCGGTTAATTAACGACGTCCTCCGCGATATGCTGCATCAATTCGTATTTGTGTACCTTGATGACATTTTAATCTTCTCCCGCTCGCCAGAAGAATATGAAGCCCATGTAAGGGCCGTTCCGCAACGGCTCTTGGAGAACCGGCCCTATGTAAAAGCCGAGAAGTGTGAGTTTTCAACTCCATCCACCACCTTCTTGGGCTTCATAGTAGCCGAGGGGAGACTGATTGCCAACCCGGCCAAAGTGAAGGCAGTGCTGGACTGGCCAACTCCCCACTCCTGTAAGGAGCTCCAACGCTTCCTCGGGTTTGCAAACTTTTATCACTGGTTCATAAGGAACTATAGTGGGGTGGCACTACCTTTAACTCAGCTGACCTCCATTAAGGTCCCCTTTCACTGGACCGAGGCAGTGGAGCAGGCATTTAACAAATTAAAATGCCTGTTCACGGACACACCCATCTTGGTACAGGTCGACACGCAGCTCCAATTCGTCCTCGAGGTGGATGCATCTGACACGGGGGTTGGCGCTGTGTTGTCGCAGCGCACATCCTTGGATCAGAAGCTCCACCCATGCGCATATTTCTCTCGTTGGCTTATGCCGGCCAAGAGAAATTATGACGTGGGGGACAGAGAGCTGCTGGCCATTAAGTTGGCACTGGAGGAGTGGAGACATTGGTTGGAGGGTGCCATTCACCCCATCATCGTGTGGACCGACCACAAGAATCTTGAATACTTGAGGTCGGCCCGCCGATTAAACGCCAGGCAGTCCCGCTGGTCTTTATTCTTCCAGCGATTCAATTTTACCATCACTTACCGGCCTGGCACACGGAACTTCAAACCGGATGTGCTATCGCGCCAGTTTGACTCCCCCAAAACCATCATTCCGCCTTCGTGCGTCCTTCGTGCCCTTACTTGGGACATTGAGCGGAGGGTCCGGGAGGCCCAGTCCCGGGAGCCCGTGCCAGTAGGGTGCCCCCGGAACCGCCTCTACGTCCCAGCCACCCTCCGCAGTGACGTTCTCCAGTGGGCCCATACCAGCCATTTCGCCTGCCATCCTGGCATCGCCCGCACTGTGGACTTCGTCCGGCGGGCATTCTGGTGGCCCACAGTGCGGTGAGATGCACGGGACTACATCAGAGCTTGTCAAACCTGCGTAAGGGGGAAATCAGACTCCTCTCCCCTCTCGGGACTCCTCCACCCCCTTCCCACCTCAGGTCGCCCTTGGTCTCATATAGCCGTGGACTTTGTGATCGGACCCCCCCCCCCCTCCCGTGGGAAGACTGTTATCGTGACGATCGTGGATCGCTTCTCCAAGGCGGTGCATTTGGTGGTCCTCCCGAAGCTCCCCTCAGCCTTGGAGACGGCGGTCCTACAAACTGACCACGTGATCAAGGTCCACGGCATCCCCATCGACATCATGTCTGACCGGGATCCACAATTTACATCCCAGGTCTGGAGGGCCTTTTGTCGGACACTGGGCACCACTGTGAGTCTCTCATCCGGGAATCATCCTCAGAGTAACGGGCAGGCAGAGCGTGCCAATCAGTCCCTGGAGGCCACCCTGCGGTGCGTAGCAGCCGAGAACCCGGCTTCATGGAGCTCGCACCTGAACTGGGTGGAGTATTCTCTCAACTCTGCCGTTTCAGCGGCCACAGGACTTACTCCATTCGAGGCATCCCTGGGCTACACCCCGCCCCTTCTTCCCATGGCCGAGAGGGAGGTGGCGGTTCCATCCATGGAGGCCCATGCTCGTCGCTGCCGACGCATCTGTAAGTCTACCCGGGCTGCCCTGACACACTCCATGGAACGCACCCGGGCCACCACAGACAGGAAACAGGTCCCGGTTCCCAAATACACCATGTGACAGCAAGTCTGGTTGGCGGCGAGTCAAGTCCCGCTGAAGGAGAAATCGAAGAAGCTGTCTCCCCGCTTTCTGGGCCCGTTTCCCATCATCCGGATTATGAATGACGCGTCGGTTCAGCTGAAGCTCCCTCCTATGCTACGGGTGAACCCCACTTTCCACGTGTCCCACATTAAGCCCCTCTTGGTCAGTCCTCTCTGCGCCCCCCCCCCCCCAAGCCTCCTCATCCTCCCCTAGTCATCGACGGCCACCCCACCTACACGGTCAGCCGGATTCTGGATGTTCGCCGTCGCCGCCAGGGACTGCAGTACCTGGTGGACTGGGAGGGCTACGGCCCAGAAGAACGATCCTGGACCCCATCATCACGGGTTCTGGACAAGGAGATGCTCCGGGTCTTCCACCGAACCCACTCGGAGAAGCCCTCTGGACCGCCAGGAGGCACTCCTATAAAGGGCGGCCCTGTCATGGGCAGCGAGAGCGCGCCCCTCCCCTCCTCCTGCACCTTCACCAATTCATCACTGCACCTGAGGCAGAGGACACACCTGCGCCCGCTCATCAGCCAGCGTACTTAAAGAGGCCTCCTCCGCGCAGTCAACACTGGCTTGTCTGGGTATACTGCCCTTAATTCAGGCAAGCAGGTCATTTTTTGCCAGCTTTAGACACGTCATCTAAACTGCTCTCTCTTGTGTTGTTTCAGGTTGCTGCCATCGTGCGGGTGTGTCCCAGGACTGCGTGCGCTCTCCTGCCACCTCATCACCTTCCCAGCAACAGATCTTCACCTGGGTCAGGCACTCCAAGCTCATTCCCCCTTCCTTACTGGTTCGTCTATTCCCTGCTGGATTCCTGCCGGTCCTCCCTTGGAGTCCTGAGTAAGTGGCAATTTGGCTCACCCATTTCCCTTTCTCTGCTTTTCCGCTGACAGCTCTCGCTTTTCTCTCCGCAGGTGGATTGAATCTTCTAGCGAGTGGCTGTTTCTCTAATGTAGCGCTGTTTTCTACATTTAATAAATTATTGAACGTTCCCCCCTTGTGTGGTTTTGTCTTGTGCTCACATCGTGCATGTGAGCTGTCAGCTAATCATCACGCATTCTACTGTCCGGAAAATAGTCTACAAGTGGAGGACATTCAAAACAACTGCCAACATGCCTAGGTCTGGCCGTCTAAGCAATCACTTAAAGATGCTAAAAGAAGTCTCCAAAAACCCTAAAATGTCGTCACAAATAGTCTACAAGTGGAGGACATTCAAAACAACTGCCAACATGCCTAGGTCTGGCCGTCTAAGCAATCACTTAAAGATGCTAAAAGAAGTCTCCAAAAACCCTAAAATGTCGTCACAGGACCGACAGCAGGCTCTTGCTACTGTTGATGTGAAAGTGCATGCCTCTACAATCAGAAAGAGACTGCACAAGTTTAACTTGCATGGGAGGCGTGCAAGGAGGAAACCTTTTCTCTCTAAGCAAGCGAAACATGAAGGTCAGACTGAAGTTTGCCAGAGAGAATGTAGACAAAGACCAAGACTTCTGGAACAATGTTCTTTGGACAGATGAGTCTAAAATTGAATAATCTGGACACCAGAACAGAGGACATGTTTGGCATAACCCAAATATAGCATTCCAAGAAAAGAATCTCATACCAACTGTGAAACATGGAGGTGGAAGTGTCATGGTTTGGGGATGCTTTGCTGCAGCAAGATCTAGCCAGCTCACCATCATAGAATCCACCATGAATTCTACCGTGTATCAGAGGGTGCTTGAGGACCACGTGAGACCATCTGTAAAAAAAAAATAAAGCTGACACAGAACTGGACCCTGCAGCATGACAGTGACCCAAAACATACCAATAAATCCACCAAGGACTGGCTAAAAACTAAGAAATGAAGAGTCCTGGAATGGCCAAGTCAAAGCCCAGATCTTAATCCCATTGAGATGCTGTGGGGTGACTTGAAATGGGCTGTACATGCAAGAAACCCCTCAAACATCTCACAGCTGAAAGAATTCTGTGTTGAGGAGTGGGGCAAACATTCCTCAGACTGATGTCAGAGACTGGTAGATGGCTACAACAAGCATCTCACTGAAGTTATTTCAGCCAAAGGGGGTACCACCTAATAGCAAGCACACTAGCTATTAGGTGGTAGGGTGTCCTAACCTTTTCCTCAGCTAGAATGCACATTTTTATTTATCTTTTGTTTAATGAGTAAAACAAGATTATTTTTTGTTATTTACATGCAATTAAATCCCCGTCTTTTCCAGAGATAAATAAAAACAAGATTAGACATCAATATGTGAACATTTCTCAATAAAGAACTGAACGTTTAATGGGGGCGTCCTAATTTTTTCATATGACTGTATGTTGTTGGGGTTAGCTTGCCCCTGGTAGGGAATCCCAAGGCAAACTGATCCTTTGTGAAGGGCCAAACCAGGAGTGATCATTAGACTGAAATGAATAACTGGATTCAGTTTTTCCCTCCTGGTATGGGGGTGCCGGACCCCCACCTTACAGCTAGGTCTGGTGGCGGGACAAGCACCTGATGCCCAGGTTTCTATCCATGGGACCCTGCCAGGCTTAGCATGAATAAGCTTCACAGGTCCACCCTCCAGTGGGATCACCACCTGCAGGAGGGATCACGGGGGTCTGGTGTGGAGTAGGTGACAGTCAAAGGTTGGATTGTTTAGTTGCAAAATTACGTGGGAAAAGTCACATATTTATCAGACAAAACTCACAAATTTATAAGGAAAAAAGAAAAAAAGTTTAAAACATTAAAATAAAGTCTCAAATTTGCAAAACAAGAGCACTCTGAGGCAAGTGCAAAATCTCCTGCCTCTGTTTTTTTTAAGATCCCAGTCTGTCACTGAAGGAGAGCAGTTTTCAACTTTTCCATATAATTATTGGTACAGAACCAAATTATGATAAGCCTATCATACAGCAAAATATACAACAAAAATAGCTTTTCAACATCTAGACTTTAACAGGAGACTTTCATTAGTCAATATAAGTAGCTTCTGCCATACAAAGTGAAATAAGCACATCGAGTTATGGGCCAAAATTATTAACAGAGGTAAAAATATAACATCAAAGTCAGGGGCTGTAACTCCTGCAAAAATCATCTGATTGAAGCCAAATTGCAATATGCAATATGCATACAATATGCATATGTGCATCATCAGTGTATATCAGAAGTTTAAAAACATTTGGAGCTATAAACTGTAGATGGGAGTTGATTTCACAAAACAGGTGGGACAGAGAGACGGACAGTTCGGAAGGATATTGCCATAACTAATCCCTCTTTGCACTTCGACCAGCGGGGAATAAAGAGGTAAAAAAAAAAAAAAAATGAGGTTAAAAAGCAGTAAATCTATGAGAAGAAAGTCAGAAAATTATGAGAAAAAAAATGTAAAATAATAATAACAAATTTAAGAGGAAACCATCACAATCTGGTGAATGTGAAGTTATTATTCCTACTCAAGTAATTATTTTTGTCTAGCCTTTCAACCCTAATTCCTGTGGAGTTGTGGCGTGTAAAACATAAATAAAAACAAAATACAGTGATTTCAAAATCATTTTCAACCTACATTCAACTGAGTACACTGCAAAGACAAAATATTTAAAGTTCAAACTGATTTGTTGCTTTTTTGCAAATATTCACTCATTCTGAATTTGATGCCTGCAACACATTACAAAAAAAGCTGGGACAGGGACATGCTTACTGTGTTCCATCACCTTTACGTTTAACAACACTCAATAAGCATTTAGGAACTGGGGACACTAATTGTTCAAGCTTTGTATGTGGAATTCTTTCCCATTCTTGACTGAAGTACAACTTCAGTGGCTCAACGGTCCAGGGTCTCCATTGTCATATTTTGCGCTTTACAATGCGCCACACATTTTCAGTGATAGACAGGTCTGGACTGCACCAAGTCATTCTAGTACCAGCACTCTTTTACTACGAAGCCCCGCTGTTGTAACACGTGCAGAATGTGGATTGGCATTGTCTTGCTGAAATAAGCAGAGATGTGCCTGAAAAAGACGTCGCTTGGATGGCAGCATATGTTGCTCCAAAACCTGCACGTACTGTTCAGCATTAATGGTGCCTTCACAGATGGGCAAGTTCCTCGTGCCATGGGCACTAACACACCCCCATACCATCACAGATGCTGGCTTGTGAACTTAATACATAACAATTTGTGCGAAGATAGAGTTTTAGCTTGTACCTGTAGATGGAGCGACAAACTGTGTTAACTGACATTGGTTTTCCAAACTGTTCCTGAGCCCAAGTGATAATATCAACAGAATTATGTTGGTTTTTAAAGCAGTGCCACCTGAGGGATTGAAGGGCATGGGCATTCAATGTTGGTTTTCGGCCTTGTTGCTTACATGCAGAAATTTCTCCAGATTCTCTCCATCTTTTGATATTCTGGACTACAGATCATGAAATCCATAAATTTCTTGCAATTAAACACTGAAAACTGTTCTTAAACTGTTGGACTATTTGCTCAAGCACTTGTTTATAAAGTGGTGAACCTCGCACCATCCTTGCTTGTGAACGACTGAGCCTTTTGTGGATGCTCCGTTTATACCCAGTCATGATACTCACCTGTTTCCATTTAACCTGTTCACCTGTGGAATCTTCCAAAAACGTGTTTTGTTGAGCATTCCTCAATTTTTCCAGTCTTTTCTTGCCCCTGTCCCAGCTTTATTGGAACATGCTGCAGACATCAAATTCAAAATGAGTGAATTAAAAAAAAAACAAATAAAAAAACCAATAAAGTTTATCAATTTGAACATTAAATAACTTGTCTAAATGATTTTTAAATAATTGTATTCTGTTTTTATTTACGTTACACAACGTCCCAACTTCACTGGAATTGGGGTTGTACTTACACTAGAGTAAATAATATAACGCTACTTTTAGTACAATTTCTAGATATTGAACCACCTCTAATTCATTCAATATACACATTTGATGGCCACCCTAAAATAGCCCACTGGATTTGCATTGGAAAAACAGCCTAATTTCCATTTCTCTTGCCTTAATACAAATGTGTATGTGAGACAAAAAAACAAAACAAAACAGACCACTGAGAACCACACTACAGTGTCGGCTCTCAGTCTTACTCCATCTTTAACTCTTTTCATTTCATCTTCGACAAACTGCTTAGACAACACAATGTTGTGTGCTCCAGAAGTGATCCTAGTTGTACTACAGAAAAATAGTGAGTAAAAATTTATGACAAGCTAGAGAGAGGACGAGAGAGACAGCCTGACTCAGCTGAAAGGTTAAAGCAGGCCTCCCTCTCCGTCCTGTTACTATGCAGACTAGAGCGCTCTCCGGCTGCCACCGACCACACGCTCTCAAATTCAAAGTCAAATTTGCTTTAATGACACACCGGGAATGATCTAGTGTAAGTACAGCAGTTATATTTGCTAAATTAAGAATTAAACCAAAACAATCCAGGTCTCATTTTTAGTGAACTAAATAACAATAATAATACATCAGATTTATATAGTGCTTTTCATAGACGCTTTACAATAGATACATTATTCATTCACTCCACAGGCAATGGTAGTGGTAAGCTACTACTGTAGCCACAGCTGCCCTGGGGCAGACTGACGGAAACATGGCTGCCAATCCGCGCCAACGGCCTCTCTGACCACTACTGAACATTTATGCACATTCATGCCCAGTGTCATGGACACTGGAAGCAAGGTGGGTAAAGTGTCTTGCCCAGGGACACAACGGCAGGATGCCTGGGGAGACACTCTTCCCAGTCACTGCTTTCATCTCCTCTGTGGGAACACGCAAACATTCCCAGGCTGGAGTGACACAGTCTCATAGTCTGTCCAGCATATCTGGGTTCTGCCCTGGTGTCTTGTTCCAGTTGGACATGCTCAGAACCTCTCACCCAGAAGCTATCCACGAGACAATCTGGTCAAGCGTCCAAGCTTCTCCTTCACCTGCCTCCTGTTGATATGGAGGAGCCTCTCTTACGCTGAGCCTCTCCTGAATGATCCTCACCCTTTCCTTAAAGGGGCCAATGACTGAAAAATGGTGTGTTTGTAGGTTTTAACTGTCTGAAATGAATCTACTGGTCACCTAATTATCAAACATTTTTCAAAACAAGCAATTCTCTTAAAAAAAAAAGACACACACACAGCCTTTATCTCGTTTTTCTCTCCCAGAAACACCAGCAATGTTTTTGACGCTTCTGTCTAACTCATTAACGTCACGATGAGAAAAAGCCAACCCACCGCTGTCCTTGAGACCCGCCCACTGCTCTATTATTGGCCCACCCAGCTGTCTGTCATGTAGATGGAAGGGGTGCGAAAGGTAGCCTATAAACCCCCGAGCTATTAGCTCCCAAGCTAACACTGGTACCAGGAAGCTCAAACCTTATATTGTTATTTTCATCAGATCTTAAGTCACCTTAATAACCATCCCTGTTACCACCTGGTTCACCAGTCCATGGTCAACAATATACCTCACATCACTTTGGCCCATCTCCCAGTGGTTTCGCCGTGATTCCGCAGCAGGTCGCCAGCGTCGGCATGTCGGTCGTGTCAACCATCTATGCCGCGACCCGAGGTTGCTGGCTGGAGGCTGCTGGCTCTCATGGTCAGCTCCCCCACCATCCTCCGGGGCTCCATGCGACTCCACTCTACTCTTGCAGGCAACATAGGTGAGCCGCTTTGTGATGGGGAATCCCCCATCTGGCCGTGGAAGTGGAGCAGAGCAGGGTTTCTGCTGGTAACATTTCTGCGTGACGGTACGTCATGCCAAAGACCTGAGCCACCACGCTAAGAAATAAATGAAGGAATGAGCTCCACAAGCACGCACGCGAACAGCACACGTGACAGTCACCTGGAGTTCTGGAGCGCGTTGCCCGCATGACCGTTCCAGTCGGCAGGTCTAGCATCGCTGTCCATGAGGCAAACCTGATTCCATGTCACAGTAAAGCACAAGCTTATTTAAGTACTTCAACAAGGAAAAAAATCAGAGGAGGTATGTAAGCAGTGGAGGCATTTATTATGGTTTTAACCTGCTGGTAACGGGAACAATAATGAGTCGCTTAGCAAACAAATGTGGTTAGGCTTCATATGCAGGCTAATTGAGGGAAAGGCAAGAGTGCCTGAATTGCTGAGGATTTACTTCACCAACCACTACAATATTAACTAATTACAGTGTGCCCAACACGAAGCATTGGCACACACTATATTACTATTTTATGTCCATTATTATGTGCCTGGCAAGTTAAAATGACTGAAATTCACAAAGTCAGTGACTTAAATCCATCAACATCCTTCAGCCTTCAGACAAACTAAATGTGCCAACATTTGTATTTCAAAATAAGGGAGGATTTTTCTGTTGTCTGGGTGGTGAGGAGAGCTCTAAAAAAACTGTAAAAATGTAGAAATATTATAACAGAAATAATTGTATCTTTGGTCATTTTAGTTAATTTATTTCATTAAATATAATTTTATTAATAATTATATGTCTTTGAAATCAGAGTTAAATTATTGTTCTGTTCTGCAAAATTATGATCAAAAGTTTAAATTGTATGAGGAACAAAAGTCAAAATTTTACCACAATCTGTTTCAAATTTCTAAAAAAAAAAAAAATATATATATATATATATATATATTTTTTTTTTTTTTTTAAACAGACAATTGGCATCAAACTGGGGATTCTAAATTGTCCTTAGGTATGAATGTGAGAGTGAATGGTTGTCTGTCTCTCTGTGTTGGCCCTGCGATGGACTGGTGATCTGTCCAGGATGTACCCTGCCTCTCGCCCAAAGATGCTAGGATAGGCTCCAGCCCCCCACCCCACCCCGCGACCCAAAAAGGATTAAGCGTGAGAAGATGGATGGATGGACAAAAATTAGCCATAAAATAATCCGCAAATTTATAATAAAGTCTCAAATGTACAAGAAAAGTCATAATTTTACAAGAGGAAATTACAAATGTGAGGAAAACGGTTTCAAATTTAGATAAATTTACAGAGAAAAGTAGAAAACTATAAGAAAACTGCTATAAATTTTGGAGAAAAACTTCAAACCTTTAAGACTGAAGTCATTACTCAAGTTTTTTATTTAAGTGGGTGATTTTTGTAGCCTTACTTAACTCAACTAGAAATTTTGGGCTGTCTACTTTTAATTATGAATTTCATAAGATAACACTGCTTTCTAGTGAATTTCTGGCTAATATACCCATGTCTGATCATATAATTTAAGTATGTGTGAGTTAATTACCATTATGAATCTTTTCCCCCTTCTCTTTCATACTTTCTCTCAATGGAAAAAAGAAACACTACATAAAAATACAAAAAAAATATATATTTTTTTATTTATTTAACCTTTATTTATACAGGGTAGTTCCATTGTGAGGCAACCTCTCTTTTTCCAGGACGCCCTGCTCACACTCACTATTTATGTCATTTATGTAAATCATAACGCAAATGCAGTCCTTGAACGGCATGTATACCAGAATGCTGCAACGGTTCTTAATGTCAGCTGGCAGGACCATTGGTCAAATGATCTACATACTTTACGGCTCCCTCCCAAGGCTCTCGAACATCATAGCCAAGCGTCGGATGGTGCTGTGCGGTCATGTCCTCCACCACGACCAGCCAGCTACCCAAGTATTACTCCGGGAACCTGAGCTGAGACGTAAAGTTGGGAGACCTCGTACCACCCTAAAAATGGTCCTAGAGAGAGACACTGGGATACCAGCTGGAAACCTTAGGGCAGCCATGCTAGACTGATATCATTTCAAGTCACCGGCTTGCCAGAAGACTGACTGAACTGATGTAAATTGTGACAAAAAAAATCATGCAGGACAAAGCATGACACTTGATATTTTCTAACCTGTTTCTATACCACTATAGACAGAGAGAAAACCTGAATAAGACAGAGCTCAGAGAAGGAAAGATGAGACAGAAGAGAGGAGCCGAGGAGAGGAAAGTGTTCAGGCAGAGGGTGCAAGAGAGGAAGGAGAGAAAGGTAACGTGAGTAAAAGGTCCAAACACAGGACATCTGGGTGGGTCCCCAACTAGCCCAGTATTCCAAGATTCAAGCCTTGGTTGTACAATACTTCAAATGGTAAGTTCCATATGCAAAGTTACTGTGCAAAATTAAAAAAAAAAAATAACAGTATAAAATTAACATATTCCAGTTACAATAGTATCATACGTATGTTTTCTAAGTGACAGACAGTGAGAGATTTATTTCCGACACACCAGTTGGTTATTGATTTATGAATGGCTCACTCATTCATATATCATCATCATAGCAGTCTGTCGGTGGCGACACTGACTGTTTCATTTAGGTCTGATCAGATTCCTCCATGCAGCTCTGTCCTGAGTGACGTCTGAGCCGGTATGAGTTGCTTTCTGACTGACCATTTCATGAAACTGCTTGCAAAGTATCTGAGAACTACTAGCTTTTGCTGGATTAGCGGCACATTCTTGGCAGACAGAGGTATTATCAGTGGCAAGGACAGGCCAAGACAAACTGACTCCAGTATCTGTTGCAGTGAGCGACCAGATGATAGGTTGGTTTATCCCTATACACCATACCTGTCAAGTGATACGGTTTCGCCGTATTTTAATACGGGGAAAATGCAATTTTAGCAAATATGGGCGTATTGCCATTTCTGTATGCCAAAAAGAAAAATATACGGGAAAAAAAAATTATTGAGAGTGTGGAGGAACGCCTCGTGTGTGACCCCCACAGCGTACGGGGCTGGCAGAGTGCTCAGCGTGAGCAATTATCAGAACAGTGAGAGGTATGGACTGATCATTATGCAGATGCGCCTCACACCTTCTTTTGTCCTGCGGCTCCGGAACAGAGAGGAATCCCGGTGCCAGTAATGCTGCGCCTGATATGTGTGACTCTAATGCAAATGTCCATGCTTTCCTGCTGTATACTGTGATGCTAATGTGCTATGCATGCATTGTCTGTAGCCGGGTATAAGCACCGTTTTAAACTTCAGTTTGCCGTGTCCGCCTGCACTTATTTCGATCCTCCACAAGCGCACCTAAGCAGTGTTTTTGTGATTTTCAAAATGGCTTCATGCAGCGCGCCACCAGCGAAGAAAACAAAGCTTGAAGAAAAGGGAAATCGAGGGACTGGACGTCATCGAAAAGAATGGAAGAGTCCTAGTTTTGAGAAGGGAAAATACGCTGGATGGATAAAGGCTTCTCCAGAGGGCTCTACACACTCCTTCTGTGTTCCATGTAGGAGGAGCATAAAAGTGACTGCATCAGGGATTTTCGACCTGAAGTCGCACTTCGCTACACAGGGCCACAAAAACTGTGTAGCCAAATTCGATCGATGGATGAACATTTTCAGCCAGTGAGAGAACCGACGCCTTCCAAATCCAATGCATCACTAGCAGAAGTGATGTTTTGTCATTTTGTGGTGGAGCACAATCTACCCCCATTGGTGGCAGATCACTTCAGTGATTTGGTGCCAACATTGTTTCCTGACAGCAAGAGCACTCAATTTTTTTGTGCTACTTGGCTTATTATTTTCACATTACCAAAAAGTTATGGCTCAAGATTGTGTCCATATAAGTGTACATTTGAATAAATATGTTTGAAATAGTTCATGTTGCAGTTGCTGTTTGTTTAGTTTTTGTTTGTTTGTTTGTTTGTTTGTTTTTGCTTCAGTTTTCTTTCATCTGCCGATAAATACAGTTTTTAAGTACTCAGTACAGGTGTGAAAGCCCCCCCAATAAGGGAGGCATGAGGTATGCCTTGACAGGTATGATACACATATATATACACATACTACACACACACACACACATATATATACACACACACACACACACACACACACATATATACTATATATATACTGTATATATATATTCCTTCCAGTGGGGAATTTTAGAATTAGAATAGCCTTAATTGTCATTGTACATGGTACAACGGAATTTGGTGCTCTCCATAAAATGAACAAAATATCAAAAAATAATAAACAAAATAAAAATGTTCAAAATAGTAATCAAAATACAATAAAGGGATATCACAAATAGATTAAAAAAAAACCAGATACAGAATGGAGTAAAATATAACCTGCAAAATACAGCAATAAAATGTCTGTATGTAAATGTTATAATATCGCACAGAGGTAAATTTTTATTGCAATAGTGTTAAAAAAAGTTATAGTGAGGACTAAGTTAAAAATATGACTAAACTGGTAACGTTTTGAGTTTTTTTTGTTTTTTGTTTTTTTTACAATAGGTGTAGCCTTATAGATTTAAAAAAATCCTCAAATTTATAATCAAGGACGGTTTACAGACTAATACATGTTTAAAATGATGCCTACCTTTGCTAAATGATGAAAAAATGACCATGTAGCAGTCAGCATGTTTAATCCAGTTTTGCACAGCTCCTCAGCTGGCCGACATCACATCACGTCACCTTTTTTTCTTACTTGTGATGCTTTTCTAAAAGTTATGACTGAAGACTCCTTATCAGATATTCAAACCAGCTGTCAGTAAGTCAGATAATTTGCCTGCAGCTACCTTTAAGTATTTATTTTATACACTTTATTTATATAAATGGTACTTTCTGCCTTTTAGCTTGGTGCTCAGCAAAAACAGAATGGAGGAAGGAAAGCCACGGGGGGGGGGGGGGGGTGCACAAGCCTGTGTACTCCCTGTGCTGCTCCCAAGCCCAGATAAATGGGCAGGGTTGCGTCAGGAAGGGCAGCTGGCGTAAAAATCCTTGCCAAATCAATATGCGGATCAGTGCGATATAAAGTCATGATACACTGTGGCAACCCTGAAAGAGAAAAAAAAATACATACACACACACACACACACACACACACACTGTATTTCTTATAGGGAGAAGCTGGTGTTTATAGTTGTAGTTTTATAATCCAAAGTCCCTCTGAGTAAAACTTCTACTTGCCATTTGTTAGTTACAACAGCACTTTCCACACCTTCGGTGGATCTGTGTGCACGCGTGGTTGCTTCTGTGACATGTCATGGGCACATAGATCGTTTTCTCTGGTTCTAAACGAAAATGGTCAGGGAGGGAACCAGCAGCCTCAAGACCACCACTCCGGCTTCACTGTGAGTGACACAAATTGTTCCACCAAAGGTGAGGTCCCTGAGACAGGTACTACAATATTTGAGTCCAATCTGACACTCGAGGAAAGGCTGTAAAACAACTCTGATAGTTTCAAAACATAAAACAATTCTTTGTTTAGGATTACAGTAAAGAAGGAAAACTTGTCCAGCTGACTGGACTGTATATGACAGATTATGGGCATATGCCGGCCTCTTATGTTTCCCACTGTTCTGTGTTGTCCTCAGTTACCATACACTTAACAGTCCCTGCCAACAACAAAGGAAAGTCCATAATCTCTGACCACCATATCAATGATAGTCTATTCCTCTGTTTACATCATTTTAAAAAATATCATTTAGTTTCCATCCTTTGTTTTCAGTAACATTCTGTTATGAGTTCAACAACAAAACATCAAACAAAAACCACTCTATTGACCACTTACTATTTTCTAGCACAGGACAGCAATACATTGTTACTGCCATGTTTGGGATCAATTCAAGTTGGGACCATATTGACTGCCCTGAATCCTGATACACTTTCCCATCAGGTGGGGAAACTGCTGTCGCTAACACTGAATCTCTGTCTGTGTGCAAACAGAAACATCCCAGTCCTCAGGGTAATGCCGTTTTGAGAGCACGAGGAAATATCATAGGTCTTTTGATAGCTGAATAAAAACCACAGCAAAATTTGGTCCTCACCCAATGAGCGATCTTCCACAAAACCTCAAATTCTCCCTTCAGTCCCACACAAACCACCAGAGATTACGTTATCAATTATTTTATTCACTCAGTTATATACCAAAGTATAGAGCAAAGATGATTAAAGACCACAGATGTTGACTGCACTGGACTCTGGCTTAATACCTGTATGTGATTCAATTCAATTCAAACGTTTATTTCAAACTCAGAGTTCATATTATATGCAGAACTAAAACGTGTAGACAAAAGTATATACAGTTCAGCAGTCACTCGGCGCTCTTGTAACAACAATAACATTAGATTAGATTAGATTCAACTTTATTGTCATTACACATGTATGAATACAAGGTAACGAAACACAGTTTATAGAGGGTTAGTATTAATGAAAGCGCTTTGAGTGGTCTTTGTGACTAGAAAAGCGCTATATAAGTGCAGGTTAGTTAGTTAGTTAGTTAGTTTAGCATCCAATCAGAAGTGCAAAGGATAGCAGTGCAGTATATACGGTAATTAACAGTATGTGCAATTTAAGGAAATATATGCAGCAGTGCAGAAAGTTAAGAGTACTGTTATGTGCAAATAATGTACAATAAGTTAGATGGGCAGTTATGTAAGGTGAGGATGGTAAGAGATGATGGTAAGAGAGTCAGCGGGGAACTAAGTTCAATAACGTGACAGCTGTTGGAAAGAAACTGTTCCTAAACCTGCTGGTTCTAGTCCGAAGGCTTCTGAAATGCCTTCTGGAGGGGAGAAGCTGGAACAGTCCATGAGCAGGATGGTTGGAGTCCCTAAGAATGCTGCGTGCCCGGCGCAGACATCTTTTCCTGTAGACGTCCTCTATAACTGGAAGTGGAGTCCCTGTGATGCGTTGGGCGGTTTTCACCACCCGCTGCAGCGCTTTACGGTCAGCGACAGAGCAGCTCCTATACCAGACTGTGACACAGTTGGTCAGGGTACTCTCTATCACGCAGCGGTAGAAGTTGCCCAGGATGTCAGTTGACAGATGGTTCTTCTTCAGTGTCCTCAAGAAGAAGAGGCGCTGGTGGGCCTTCTTGATCAGGCTGGTGGTGTTAACTGACCAGGACAGGTCCTCCGAGATGTGGGTCCCCAGGAATTTGAAGATGGGGACACGTTCAACAGCTATGCCATTGATATGGATGGGGTCATGTGTCTCTCCCCTCTCCTTCCTGTAGTCCACTATGAGCTCCTTGGTTTTGCTGGTGTTAAGGAGCAGGTTATTGTCAGCGCACCAAGTAGCCAAGTGCTCAACAACATACAACATACAATATTGAACTCAGTATAAAATAGAACGCCACCACTTCCAAATGCTGGAGTGAAGTGTGAGTGACGAGTTGACAATTGCTGATATAAGATGATTGTTACATGCCAGCAACCTTCTCATAAAACTGTAAACATTCTTTCGTATCAACTCGCCAAAAGACGGAATGTTCAAGGACACAAACATCTTGCTTGCACTCGACCTACGAGGTATATCTAACAACCTTCTTAGGGAGTTATTATATGCAATGCGGATTTTGTTCCTAACAGCAACATTGCTATTAAACCGTAAAGGCGAGCAATACATTGAGGTACAGAAGGTCTTGAACAGCATACATTTAACATCAGGAGAGCATCTATGGAAATTTCGCAACAGTAAATTTGTTTGAGCATAGAGTTTCCTGAGTTGCCTGTTACAATCAACATTGGTCTTATCAGATTCAATCCACACATCTAGGTATTTGACTTTTTCAACAAAGTTCAAGCTATTACCACAAAGTGGCATAACAGGATTCGAAGTATTGACACCCTTCGGTTTGAAAGCCATACACATAGATTTAGTACAGTTGAACAAGATGTCAACTGTACTAAATTCACCAAATTCACCAAATTTCTCACATTCCGAGAGGAGATGTTGCATCGCTGCAGTAGACAAACTTAACAGACAGAGATCATCAGCATAGAAAATGTGATTTAACAGTGCACCATTAATGGAACCACCCACATTAGTATTGTTCAACAGTACACTGAGATCATCAACATAGACATTAAACAACAAGGGTGACAGTATACCACCTTGTTTAACACCACTGGTCACATGAAATTTGGATGAGGTAACATTGCCCCACCTAACAACCATAGACTGCCTTCTGTACCAGTATAACAGGATGCTAACAATGTAAATAGGAATACCTCGATCGATCAGTTTTCTAAACAAACACCAGTGGTTAATCCTATCAAAAGCTTTGCTAGCATCTAAAAACGTAGCATAGACACTAGTGGATTGGCTTCTGAAGTAGTCAACAAATTCATGGAGTAGGTAAACAGCCTTATCAGTTGAATGAGCTGACTTGAAACCAAACTGATTGTCGTTTGTCCACAGATAATCCTCAATTCTGTTCAGAATTAAACCCTCTAACAATTTAGATATAACATTTGCAATAGCTATAGGTCTGTAGTTGTTCATGTCAGACAGACTGGCACACTTGTTTTTCACCAAGGGAATAATAACAGAGTCCATCAACATATCTGGCATGTCACCATGAACAAACATACAGTTAAAACACAATGACAACAGAATACACAAATTGAAATCAGCATTGATGAGGCATTCACTGGTGAGACAATCAGGGCCAGCTGATTTGCCTTTCTTGAGTACTTTGATCAGTGAAGCAACTTCAACAGGAGTAACAGCAGAAATATCGGAGGTATTAAACATGTCATTATACAGGCGAACATCATGCATAACAGAATCCTTCATTGAAACATTTTTGACTGAGTTGAAAATAGCTTCATATTGACATTTCCACTTTTCAGCAATATTAACATCACCAGTCACACCATCAATAGTGTTTGATCTAACAGACCAGTGGGAGCTCATAGCCTTCATTTGTTTCCAGAATTCTACCATGTTCAGTTCACTCATATGACTAGCTAACTGGTCACATTTGATACTTTCTTCATTGCGCCTACATGCTCGTAGAGCATATTTGAACCTAGCCCTACAACTTTTCATGTTATCAAATATTGGACCATAACGTGGTTTGCTATTACTCCTCCACCACAAAAAAGCATCCTGAGCAGCTGTGTGAGCCTCGCTAACAACATCATTCCAGCCTGGGACGTTATACTGGGTGGCCACACTGTGACTAGGAATGCATTCACTCACACAAAAATTTAAAGCATCAACAATATCGCTGTAAAACCTATCGATATCATCCCTGTGTGCCGCACAATTACGGTCGTGACACCTGATGGCGTCCGTAGGAGCACAGATGTTACAGAGTTTCCTACGAGTAAGTTTCTTATATCTGGACAGGTCTGACGCTGTGGCATCACGCCATTTGTATGTCCTACTACCCGTTGTGGCCGAGGGAGCTCCCCGGGGGCCACTTACAACACTTGATACCTCAATATCCATAGATAAAGGTAAATGATCGGAACTCACATAACCATACAGAACTCTGATATTGGACACGTTATCATGGCCTGAGGATGTAGTCACACAGTGATCAAGCCATGATGTAGAGCCATGGGCCATGCTAACATGAGTAAAGGTATCACCTGGTAAGATAATCCTGTCCGAGATGTGTAAAGAGTATCTCTCACAAAAAGACACCAGTTCATTTCCAAAACAACTTGAACGTGATATATTAGCGTTGAAGTCACCAAGTATATACACATATGGAGTTGGAAAATCCCCAGTGATACGTTTAACAAGACTCATGCAGTGCAAGTATTCATCCAAGTTTTCAACACTGTCACAGGGGAAATATACACACAATATAAGACAGTGAAAGTCACCCAGGTTGACTTCAATACTTGTAACTCTTTCACACTCGTAAGTTTTCACAACACAACTGTTAGCAAGTGACTTCCGCCATAGGATACCAACGTCGCCATAGCGGCGACCTAAGATAACACGTTCTTCCGTATCCATAAAAGAAACACCTTGTCCTATAAAATCACCATGTATTCTGCTCAGAATAGACAATTCATGTTCAAACAGCCAATGTTCCTGCAACAACACAATGTCATGGTTATCACATAAACTGGAGATCTCATTAGTTGAAGTTTTTACATTCTGGAAGTTGAATGAACATATTCTTAGGCTGTTCCTACTACTGAATGGATATGATGACAAACACAATAATGACAATCACAAGTAGTTCATTTCTTCTCAAAAAACTGTCGATAGTATAAACCAGATGGCCACACATTTTTTCCAAGCAACTTCTTGCTACAACTGGCAGGACATGTAATTTTGAAAGAGGCATAACCATCATGCTTGGTTTCTAGTTGCTCAATCTTGAGATTGTCATTTAGATTCAATGTAAAAACAGAAATAGCATTGAGGAGGATGGATCCAGTAAAGCTGTGGTCACTATCTTTGTGCTTCTCACCAGTTTGGATGAAAGTATGATTGCTGGTCACCTTATCGTGGTGGAGGGGTTCAAAATCAGAATCAGAATCAGAATGAGATTTATTGCCATTGTTCATGTAGTACACAAACTAGGAATTTGTCTCGGTGCAATGCTGCAACATTAAACATGGAGTAGCACTAAAGATAAAAATAAAAAAAATATGCATGCAATAAAATGTAGAATATGAATGAATAATACTAATCTATGCAATTTTTAAATATATTAACAAGCAGCAGATATTGTGGAGTTCCACATAGTGCAGTCGGTAGTGCAAAAGAAAACAGTGATAATTATCATGAGTCCGGTTGAGCTGCTGTACGTAGTGCACGAGAGTCTAATAAGTCACTTAGTGTTCAGCAGTCTGATGGCAGAGGGGAAGAAGCTATTCATGTAGTGGGAGGTTTTAGTCTGAATGGACCGAAGTCTTCTACCTGAGGGGAGGGGGGCAAACAGTGCGTGTCCAGGGTGTAAAGGGTCGGCTATGATCCGACCTGCACGCCTCCAGGTCCTGGAGATGTACAGGTCCTGGAGGGATGGGAGCTTGCAGCCGATCACCTTCTCAGCAGCGCGCACAACGCGCTGCAGTCTTAGTCTGTCCCTGGCGGTGGCTCCTGCGTACCACACGGTGATGGAGGTGGTGAGGATAGACTCGATGATGGCCGTGTAGAACTGCACCAACATCTTGGTGGGTAGCTTGAGCTTCCTCAGCTGCCGCAGGAAGAACATCCTCTGCTGGGCCTTTTTGATGATCCCAGGAGCTATGTTGTCTGGAGCAACATGAAGGGCTGGACCAAGAGCAGTCCAGTAGGTCCCTATGAAAAACAGTTACGAGGACCCAGTGTACCCAAAGAAGTCCACCCTCCAATGGGCTCACCACCTGCAGGAGGGATCTTGGGGATCATGGTGCTATGTGAACTGGGCAGCAGTCTGGGCTGCTCTCCCCATGACCTGGACCCCGGATAAATGGTAGAAGATGGATGGATGGATGGATGCAATTTATTATATAGGAAAAATACATAAAATGAAAACAGTGTCAACCTACCTCATCAGTCACCTACTTTACAAATGTTCTATGACTCAGAAACATTAAACGGTGAGATGCTTGAGCAAAAAATTAATAAATAAATAAAAATGAAAACAGCACATTTATAAGAAAGATAGTTTTAAAATTTCGGTACTGTTTTTAGCAGTTAGAGGTCTTGTGCTCTGTAGATTGGATGACAGTCAAAGGCAGAAACCTTGGGAAGGAAATCTCTGGCTTATTAAGATAAGATAAGATAAGCCTTTATTAGTCCCACAATGGGGAAATCCCAGGATTGCAACAGCACAGGGATAGCAACACTCAGAGCAACAATCAGAAGGCAAGAGAAAAACAAGAGCAGCGAGTATACATATGTACATATATATATATATATATATATATATATATATATATATATATATATATTAGACTGGCTTTTGAAACATACTGTATATACGTCTCAAAGCCCCGATTTCAATCCCACAGAAAATCTGTGGGCAGAGCTGAAAAGACGTATGTGAGCAACGCAGCCTACAAACCAGACTCAGTTACACCAGTTCTGTCAGGAGGAATGGGACAAAATTCCAGCAAACTATTGTGAGAAGCTTGTGGAAGGACGCCCAAAATGTCTGACTCAAGTCATTCGGGTTAGAGGCAATGCTACCAAATACTAAGGAAATGTATGCAAAATTATGATTTTGAAGAAAGTAGTAAAAATTTCTCTTAAACATTCTCTCTAATTATTCTGACATTTAGCAAATAGAAATAATTTTGGTAATCCTAACTGACCACCAATGGAAAAGTTTAATCTGATTTTAATGTCAGACAGTGAGGAAAAAAAGGTTGTCTTTCTATCTAAACCATATACAGTATATATATATATATATATATATATATATATATATATATATACACAGTATACGTATACTGTATATAGTACCAAACACTTGGACACAGCTACAGCTTTGACTGAGAAAATGTGTCCAAACTTTTGACTGGTTTAGCATTTTTTTATAGGCTACCCCGTGCAGCTGATCCGATTGACTTCAAATTTATACTGAAGCTTTAACTTGCATGGACACGTTCAATTTTCAGATGGAGACCGGGTTGAGGGGTTCCACGTATTTTGGGGATGGGTCTTTTTATGTTGTGTAGGTGTGTCCAAACGTGTGTGTGCACATATATATGTATGTATGGGGTGACTAAACCTCACTGAACAGATCAATATTGCTCAACAAGTTTGTGAGTTTAGCTTTGCAGGCTTGTGTAGAGAGAACTACGAGAGAAAGACTTGACTACCAGTTCATATGTCTCTAAAACTTTTAAGCTATGAGTTAAAAAAAAATCTTCCGCATCCAAATTCTCAGGATCTAACAAAAACAAAGAGCAAACTGAGCAATCCACTATGACTGCTCCCCGTGTGATAAAGACATAACTCTCAGCGACACATGCTCAGTGCGTGAGGTGGGGGGGAACGTCTTAAGAGAGGTGTTGGAGAACCCAGCTTTAGGCCCTGCCATTTCTAAATCATCTCACCACATTCTGATGCCTCACATCAGAGAGGGAACGTGCAGAACTGCGATGAAAAAAAAAACTCTGACCAGGCCGCCTGAACACTGAGACACACTGGCGGCACTGCAGAGAACATAAATAATATGGAGCTGCTGCACGGAGCACTCTCTCTCTCTCTCTCTCTCTCTCTCTCTCTCTCTCCCATTGAATCGCAGCGTCCCTCGTTGACGCCAATCAGGCTTATCATTCTTTCAATGTGATCCGCGCGCGCTGCCACGCAAATCCAGCCGTGATCGGCTCACGCTCAGCCCGCGAGCGCGGACATCTGGATTCATTACTGATGCTGTGTTGGTGCCGCTGCATGTGGGAAGGGTGGGTTTGGCGCACGGGGAGTCGCCTGTGCATTAAAAAAAAAAAAAAAAAGAAATCATCTCACACACGGGCGGGCGGGCGCGCGCCCACATGCCAAAAACCCCTTCCAACCGGCCACTCGACTTTGACCGTGACATGTGCCAGCCTGCCCACGTAATCGACGGCAGAAGTGGCCTCGGCGGCGCCAACATGCTTCAGGTGTGCGCTACCCGCAGTGGTAAGGAGACTGCGATGCTGAGCCAATGCAGCGGCAACACACGCCCCTCCGCTGTGAGCGCACACACACACACACACACACACACACACACACACACACACACACACACACCCCACTCTGGTTGACGGACACACGCGCGCGTGTCTCTGAGACCAAACGGATGAGCAGTCACCACAGTCGGCGCTGCGAAAACGCATCTGGACGGTCAGACGTGCAAAGGCGCTGGCGTGACACATTTCAATGGGGGATGCGAATGTGGCCGCGTCTACGGCGTGCGCGCGTAAAAATAATACATACAGGCGGGCGCCCCTCCAAACATCCACACACATTTGCAAGATGCCACTGAATAAACTGATCGCTCACATGCACCCCCCCCCCCCCCCCGACATGGGACTGTGCACACATGTGTGGGTCTACTTACGCACTGCCTCCTTTTTGGGGTCTAGGGCACTGGCAGTCTGCTGGATCTGGCCTATTTTATTCTGGAGGACCCAGACCCGCTGGTTGGTGCTGATGATGTCGTTTTCCAGCTCCTGGAATAAGGAGCAGGCGTGCCGGGCCAGGTCGGAGAGCTGTCGCAAGGTCCGCGAGAGGACCACATTGCTGATGGCACACAGGTCCTCGAAAAGCAGACCCTCGTCGTTGGGTATCTGGTGCCTGCAAAGCAGCTGCGGCTCCACGATCCTTTTGGCGAACGGCATTTTGCACGCCAGGAGCAAGCGGGGCTGCGAGCCAAGCGTAAATTCCCCCTGCCTAGGACGAAAAGGTAAAAGAGGAAAATGGACAACATCCAAATATGAATAAATCCACGAAAGAGCCCGATGAGGTTCGGGCCGACCGCGCGTTATCCCCCCCCCCCCACCCCACCGGGCGTCAATCCAAAGTTCCCAGATTCTCCTTGAGATCCTCCATCCTGCTGCTGGTTTCTGGGGAATCACTCACACGCTCGCTCTCACACGCACACACATGCACACACACGCAGGACACAGCTAAGCCCAGGTCAGTGGCGTGAAGATGCGTGGATTGAGTCTGCGATCGTGGGTCTCCTCTGTGGAGCGTCAAGTCGGCCAGAACGCACAGGAAATGCTGCTCAGACGGTTCAAGTTAAGCGTGTGGGTCAGCTGGGATTTTTAACGCTGATGGGAAATAGGTTTTCATTGATGGTAATGGCAGGGAGGGAGGAAAACATAAAACAGCAACAGCGGGAACTTACTAAAGCCTTGTGTTTCAAGACGTAATTATTGTTTCATAACCAGACCGCAAACTTTGGGCTTTTACTTTGTAGGGCTGTCTTTTATTTACCGGTCTCATTATAATTATTTTTGGTAAATTGATGCGATTTGAGTCTGTGCAGGCTGAGGCTGGGAAGTCAAAACCAAGAGATGTTGAGACAGAGAAATGATATGGCAGCTAAGTTCTGATGATCTTATAATCATTTTAAAACAAAATATGAAACTTTTCAACTAGAAGTTTATTAGAGAGGAAAAACTAAATGCTTAAGGACCATCTAGAGATGCAAGACACATGATGGAGCTGGCAGTCAAGCTTAACTTAACCTTAATAATTCTTACTATATTTTACTAATGAAAAGTCTGCAGTATCGCAAAAGCTTCACAGGAACTATCCAATCATTGTCAATATAAAAATATTAGTAGCTACTGTTCATCTTGACAGCTTTGCTAACTTTGTTATAATTCTGAGCTTTTAGACAGTATTTTCATGAAAACAAATATTTTAAAAATAATATTACATCAACAACATGTTTAAAAAGGTGCAAAATTTAAATCATTATATTCTTCAAATATAACGATGCCTCCTGGACGCCTCCCACTTGAGGTGTTCTGGGCACGTCCCACTGGGAGGAGACCCCGGGGTAGACCCAGGACTCGCTGGAGAGACTATGTCTCCCAGCTGGTCTGGAAACGCCTTGGTGTAGAAGCATGCTCAAATAACGAGGCTGAGTTTCAGTCATAAAACCAGCTTTATTTGACAGAACGCAGCTTCTAGCATTCTCAAAGCAGGAAAGAGAAAGAATCATACTTCAACACCCTTTTATACATTTCCAGCATCAGAATTCAAGTCACATGGTGTCTTCAGTCAACATACAGTTACAAAGCATCCCCTTGAAGCTTCACCATTGTCTCTCATTTCCTCATGAACCGGAATACCCTCCGGGGCGTCTTCTGTGGGACAAAGAGACAAATCTCACACTTCCTTGTTACCTCCTGTAGATTCGAGTCCTCAGTCCTTGCAGACGTGACACCCCACAATACACATTCAGTCCTGTCTCTGTGGCAGCGTGAGCCCACAATGTGTGTCGGCCACACTACCCCCCCCAAACGTCTAGTAAGGCAAAATCTGCATGGCATAACAAAAAGAAAAACACAAAGCACTCCATACATCGCTAATCAATCCACCAACTGCCTAGGTTTTAATCTTCTGCCGAATCTGCTGCAACCTGGCTTGGCTGCACCTGCAACATCTCTCTGCACCTGTGGATTAAAGCCGTTAGCACCTCTCTGTGAAGACTTTGGAGAATGTCTCCTCGGCAGCCTGCCCCGGCGGGGGGGCCTCGCGAGCTGCACCTCCTCGTCAGCCAGAACAAAAGCGGGTTTGAGTCTGTTAATGCAAATCAGCTCCCGTCTGCCCCCTAAATCTAGCAGAAAATGCTTCTGCCCGGTCTCCAGCACTCAAAACGGTCCGTCGTAAAACGGCCGCAAACTTGGACGCTGGGCGTCATGTTTAACAAAAACAAACTCTGCATTTTTTAAAGCCTTGGGCACAAAAACGTGTGGGAAGCTGTGATGGACTGGGCCAGGAAGCGTGTTTGCTCCTGAGCCGCTCTGCCACGGCTGAGCGGGGGGGCCACTAGTTGCGGGATTATCAGGAAGAAATTCCCCGGGCAAACGAAGCGGTTGAGCGAAAACTAATTCAGCCGGGGAAGCATGCAAATCTTCCTTAGGTGCAGAACGCAACCCTAATAAAACCCATGGAAGTTTGTCTACCCAATTTGTATCCGTTAGCGACGCTCTGAGGGCTGCTTTCAATGACCTGTGAAAGCGTTCGCATAAACCATTAGCCTGGGGGTTATACGCGGTGGTGCGATGAATCTTCACCCCCAAGCTGCGGGCCGTCGATGACCACAGCTCGGAAATAAATTGGGGACCCCTGTCGGACGTTATGTCCGACGGTACACCAAAACGCGCAACCCATGCTGCTAAAAATGCTCGCGCAACTTCTTCCGCTGTGGTTGATGTCAGAGGAACCGCCTCTGGCCAGCGCGTGGTGCGGTCTACCATCGTCAAAAGATGTGTGTGCGCGTGTGATAACGGAAGCGGGCCGACCAGGTCAATATGCACATGATCAAAACGCTTAGCGGGGATGTGGAAAGGTTCTAACGGGGCCTTAGTGTGTCTGTGTATTTTAGCTCGCTGACACGCTACGCAGGCTGCCGCCCATTCCTTGACCTGTTTGCGCAACCTGGGCCAAACAAATTTCTCCCCCACCAATTTGATCGATGCGCGCACCCCCGGGTGCGCGAGAGAGTGGACCAAGTCAAAAACACGGCGACGCCACGCAGTTGGCACCACAGGGCGGGGCCGTCCCGTGGAGACATCGCAGATTAGCGGGGGCATACCGTTTTGTTGCACCCTGTGCTCCAGCCTTAACCCTGTTGGTCCAGACTGGAGCGCGCGCACGTCCGCGTCGTTAACCTGCTCCGCAGCCATAGCTGCATAATCTAACCCAACACAGACCGGGGCTGCGCGCGCTCCCGCGTCGCTGCCCGGGCCCGCGGCCATGGCTACAGAGTCTGCCCCTATGGGGCTTGGCGGTGCTACTGCACGCGAGAGGCAGTCTGCTACAACATTGTGTTTACCCGCGACATGCTGAATATCAGTAGTAAACTCCGATATTGCGGCTAGTTGCCTTTGTTGCCGGCCTGACCAGGGTTCTGAAATTTTGGCCATCGCAAACGTTAGCGGTTTATGATCCACAAAAGCGGTGAAACGTCGCCCCTCTAACCAGAACTGAAAATGACGGATGGCCAAGTGTAGGGCCAAAAGCTCCCTGTCAAACGCGCTGTATTTCCTTTCACTATCGCGCAAGGTCCTGCTGAAAAACGCGAGGGGTTGCCAGGTACCTGCCACAAACTGTTCAACTACCGCCCCCACCGCTACATCGGAAGCGTCAGTGGTGAGCGCCATGCGGGCCATTGGAACTGGGTGCGCTAACAAAACTGCGTTTGCCAGGGCCGATTTGACCTGGGTAAAAGCACACTCCCGCTCCGGAGACCATTCAACTTTATTTGCGGGCTTTTGTTTTTTTTAACGCGGTGTACAATGGCTGCATGAGTCGTGCTGTGCTTGGGAGGAAACGGTTGTAAAAATTAACCATCCCTAGAAACTCCTGAAGCGCCTTGACCGTTTGAGGTTGCGGAAAATCCGTTATGGTACGCACTTTATTTGGAAGGGGAACTGCTCCCTCTGCCGAAACGCGATGTCCCAAAAAATCAATCTGCGCCACCCCAAACTGGCACTTCGCTGGGTTAACCATCAACCCGTGCTCTGCCAACCTCTGAAAAACTGCTGTGAGGTGTTTTTCATGTTCGCCTTCGGACGTGCTGGCTACCAAAATATCGTCCAAATAAACGAACACGAAAGGCAGGTCGCGTAAAACTGCATCCATCATGCGTTGGAAAGTCTGCACGGCCCCCTTGAGGCCAAAAGGCATGCGCAAGAACTCAAAAAGGCCGAAAGGCGTTATGACCGCTGTTTTGGGTACATCCTGCGCGCGCACTGGAACCTGGTGATAGCCGCGCACCAAGTCTATTTTAGAAAAAATGCGCGCCCCCGCCAAATGAACAGAAAAATCCTGGATGTGCGGAATCGGGTAGCGGTCGTGAGCTGAAACGTTGTTCAACCTGCGGAAATCGCCGCAAGGTCGCCACGAGCCGTCAGCCTTTGGGACCATGTGTAATGGCGAAGCCCAAGCGCTCTTGGAACGTCTAACAATGCCTAGTTTTTCCAGATTAGTGAACTCCTCGCGCGCGATGGCCAGTTTAGCTGGGTCCAAGCGCCGAGCTTTTGCAAAAACGGGAGGGCCTGTGGTTGTTATGAAATGTTCTACCCCATGTTTGGCCACCGTTGCTGAAAATGTGGGGACTGTGAGTGCTGGAAACTGAGCAAGCAGAGTGTGAAACTTACCACCCGCAGCTGAGACGCTGGCATGTGCAGTTGGCGGGGCCACCCGAGCTGTGCAGGGAATAGAATGAAAGGACAGTGCATTAATCAGACGTCTATTAGCAAGGTCAACCAATAAACCATGTGAGCACAAAAAATCAGCCCCTAACATGTTGAAACTGACTGCTGCTACAATAAATGCCCACTCAAATGAACGGCCCTGTAAGGACAGAAGCATGGTCCTCTCACCAAACGTTTTAATCGTGGAGCCGTTCACTGCTGACACTGACACCCAGGGGACTTTAGAAGGCGACAGCCGTTCCACGTAGGTGGGTGTGACGAAGCTCAGCTGAGAGCCCGTGTCCACGAGGAACTGTTTCCCCGAGCGTGCATCCGTCAGGTAAAGCAGCCTGTTCTCGTTGCCGAGGGTCGCAGCTGCTAAATTGCACGGTGGGACGCACCTGTGCGCTCTCTCTGCAAAACGGCGGTGGTAGAAGCACGAGCCGTTCTCCACTCCGCGTCGTCTGGCTCCTGTCGCCACCGTTGTTGGTGCGTCAGGCGCCGCGGCCGCTGGACCCGCGCTGTCTCCGGACGCCGTTCCCGGACTGGCCGCCGCGGCCGAAACCGTGCTCCGCTTGTGGGCGTCGACCAACTTCTGCGCCTCCTTGCTCAACCCATGGTAGTCTCGCTTGGCCAATCGGGGTGACTCTGCCAGGGCCACTCTCACTGCTGGTGGTAGGGTTCGGAGGAAAAGGTGGGCGAAAATGAATTCGCCATCCTCAGAGGCTTTGAGCTGCAGCATCTTCACCATCAGGTCCGCAGGTCTATCGTTTTCTGCCTCCGACAGTGCCAGGAGCCCCTCTGCTCGTTGTTGGACTGAGGGGGTGAAATGGCTGATCAGCGCGTCCTTCAATGCGCTGTACTTGTCGCTGTCTGGTGGATGATTAACCAGATCTTCCACTCTCTGGACCGTGTCGCTGTCCAGCTTCGCAACCACGTGGTAGAATCTTGTGTCGTCGTTGAAGATTCTCCGGAGGTTGAACTGCGCCTCGATTGCGCTAAACCATGAGCGCGGGCTGTGCTGCCAGAAATCGGGCAGCCGGATCGTGGAGGCGGCCATCAGGCTGGCTTCCACCGAGCCCCGCTCGGGAGAATTCTGTCTGCTCATTTTCCGTCGTAGGTCACCAGTGTAGAAGCATGCTCAAATAACGAGGCTGAGTTTCAGTCATAAAACCAGCTTTATTTGACAGAACGCAGCTTCTAGCATTCTCAAAGCAGGAAAGAGAAAGAATCATACTTCAACACCCTTTTATACATTTCCAGCATCAGAATTCAAGTCACATGGTGTCTTCAGTCAACATACAGTTACAAAGCATCCCCTTGAAGCTTCACCATTGTCTCTCATTTCCTGATGAACCGGAATACCCTCCGGGGCGTCTTCTGTGGGACAAAGAGACAAATCTCACACTTCCTTGTTACCTCCTGTAGATTCGAGTCCTCAGTCCTTGCAGAACGTGACACCCCACAATACACATTCAGTCCTGTCTCTGTGGCAGCGTGAGCCCACAATGTGTGTCGGCCACATTGGTATCTTTTATGAAGAGCTGGAGCAGGTGGCTGGGGAGAGGGAAGTCTGGGCTGCTCTGCTTGAACTGCTGCCTCAGCGACCCGGACCTCCGGAAAAGCGGTAGAAGATGGATGGATATTCTTCAGAAACAATATGAATATACTGATGACATTGTGATGTAAGGAAATACCGCCTTAAGTGCCACGAATGTGGGGACACACCCACATCGTGATGTCATCGCGCCGTGACTATATTAGGGGTCTAACAGCGGGAACTAGGGCTCTTTGGCGCTCCGCCTCTAGACATACACACTGCCTGTACCTCTCTATAGTTAGCTTAGCTACTGCTCTTCTGCAACACGTGCTATTAGCTTTCTTTTAATAAACCATTGATCAGTTCAGTCACCACCTCCATGGTCACTCATTTACAGATATAACAATAGTGACGAGGAGAAAAATGGATCTTCTGGAGGAAAATTTCACATTTTTTCTGAAGATGGACGCATCTGGCACCCCGGTTGGAGAGTGTCATGGCTGGACGAACTGGACTTCATTGTCTGGTGATCAGGTGCAGGTTTGGGTAACTAGAGGAGGAAATGTTGTAGGACCAGCTAGCACAGCACACCAGTAACCCGCAGCTGCGGGCAAAGCTAATCAGGGCACCCAACAACCTACCACTGGCAAAGGCAGTGGAGTTGGCATTCCCGTTGGAGGCCACCGACAAGCTAACATCATAACTAGGTGAGCCACAACAACGTATCTCGCTAGCTTATGCAGTTACCCCAGCAGAAGTACCCGTTTGCACCGCGACTCACTTGGTGGACGCCAAGGTGAACATTACGAGGCATCGGAGCATCATGGGACACCATTCATGTGGTAACTGTGGTTCCCCAAAGCACTGAGAGCAAGCGCGGTCCTGCCTGGCCAGGGAGCAGCGATCCAGGCGCTGTGGCAAACTCAATCACTTCGCCAGTCGGTGTGCCGATCATCATGATGGCCATCAAACCAGCCACTCAACCCAAGGGAGCCACCAATGTCTGCCGTTGTGAGGTCAATGATGAACTGGGTTACAGTGAAAAAATCCTTTCTCAACAATTCTATTGAGAAGAATCCAGCAGGGCTGTATGGCTATGGGCACACACACATTAGCATGGGAGGGACCGTATCGCTGGCGGTTTGCTATGGATCAAGAGTCTTCCCGGTGTTCATTTTCCAGGGGCTCTGTGGAAACAGTGATGTTGGGAGCACAACACACCCAGACGGGGATACAGCCACTCCGAGCTTGACACCGCAAGGAGAGGACAGCGAGGGAAAAAGGCAGAAGCTGGACTTATCCGTTATCCGTGCCCAGCGTCAGAAGCAAGGAGCCGCCACAGTGCTGTGGGATAGAGAGTTCGTGGCCCAGCAGAACCCAGCGGGACAATGCCAACCAGGGGCATGTCCTGCCACCAGCGTGAAACGCACGCCGCCACAACAACAACCAGCGCCAGGGACAAGAGAGCAGCAGTACCGAGTGCAGCCGAGCAGATCGCCGCTCACAGTGTTTGATTGGGTTCGGGTCCGCCAATCCGAACGCCTTGGCCTACCGGTGTTCCTGTCCCCACTGATGCAGATCGCCGTGCGATTGGGGCCAACCACCTTCCAGATGATTAGTTGGAGATGGCGCCTAGGGTCGCCTAGTGTCGCCGCGACCAGCGCCTCCGGGGCCACGCCCACCGCGGGCTGCCTGAGGCCCTGAGGTTGAATTGTAAATGATTGTTTTTGAAATGTGTTTAGCAGAGCATGACTGGATCATAGTGGCAGAATAATCCACCCAGTCGTGCAGGGTCAACTGGTGATCCACCCGGTGGCCCAGGTTCTGTTTAAAAAAAATTCTGTTGTGAGTTTAAAAGTCAAAGTGTTCGTATTGTTTTTGTTTTTTCCCAGGAGGGAGGTGAATGTGATGTAAGGAAATACCACCTTAAGTGCCACGGACGTGGGGATGCATACAAGTCGTGACGTCATCATACCATGACTATATTTGAGGTCTCACGGCAGGAAACAGGGCACTTTGGTGCTCCACTTCTAGACGTACACACTGCCTGTACCTCTGTATAGTTAGCTTAGCTACTGCTCTTCTGTAAACCATCATTCAGTTCAGCCACCACCTCCGTGATCACTCATTTACAGACATAACAGACATTTTTTAATTTTTTTTTATGGGTCGTAAATAATCATATTTAAATCTGAGCAGTTGGGTGAGGAGACTCTAGTGGCCAACATAAATATATGATGCACTAGATATGACGTGGCTAACATGTTCAATTCAAACGGAGGTGCCATATTCTGCAGGTAATTATAATGATTAACAGCACCTGTAGCATTGTGATAACATAATACACAAACAATTGTTTATTGTATTTATTGTAATCATATGAGTAAGCTATGTATATGGAACATGACTAGCCTGGCATCTAACCATGTCCCATCTAGTGTTTATACATCTATGGCTGGTAAGGCTAACAGCCAACATGTCTCTGCCAAGCAATTGGGGCAAGCTTAAGTGTGACACCTACTGGTCAGAAAGTCAGAATGTTGTCTCTATTGCCTTTAAATAATGAAGTAACACAAAACAAACTTGATTTTTATCAAAATAAAGTATATCAAAAATTGTTAATCCCTGCTGCAGAAAATGACACATTACCTGTGTGACACACGTTGAATAGCTATTTTTTCATAAAGCTATATTTCAAGTTAGAGGCAGAACCTTTTCATAAGAGGTAAAACTATAGTTGGGTACAGTAAATATCTTGTGAATACTAAGTGGCAGACTAAATCCCTCTTTCACTTTCAAATACCTGAAGTGGTATCAGATCAGTACATAAAATAATTTGTGTTTTGTTACCATCATCAAATATTCAGGGCCAGTTTCTGGCCAATAATTGCCCATTATGTGAATGAGAGAGAGACAGGTGTAATGATGAAGATTCAAGGAGTAGAGGTCGATGAGTTTAGATACAGTTTTTTTTTTTTTTTTTTTTTTTTTTTTACTCGGCGCCACACGAGTCGGCTGCCTTTTGCAACAGCGGCTCGATTCCGAGTCTTTTTCCCTTCCTCTCTCTTTTGATCCGTCTTTTTTTTTCACCCCACTTATATCACGGACACACAGATCGTCCTAAATGTCTCCTGAGCCGGTGGACGGAGCCACTGTCTATAGCAGGATACGATACAGCAGAGAACAGCTGCTAGCATTCAACCGCCACCCGGTCCCATTGGAAAAACTCGACATACCGAGTGAACTGAGGCGAAAACGCCGCGGCTGCCGGGCTGGAGTAAGGCGGAGGACAAAAAATATAAGGTACAGACCCTCCCTTCCATCTGTTGTCATGGGAAATGTACGGTCGATACTGGGAAAGTTAGATGAGCTAGCGGCTATCTCCCGTTATGATAGCACATACCGGGAGTGCTCTCTCCTTTTGTTTACTGAGACGTGGCTAACTGAACTAGCAGCAGATGCTAACATTGAGCTGGAGGGTTTTCACATGATACGAGCTGACCGAACACCAGAGAGTGGCAAGGCTAGGGGCGGTGGAGTGATCATGTATGTTAACAACAACTGGTGCAGACCGGGACATATCACTGTTAAACAACGACACTGCAGCAAAGACATTGAGTTGCTAGCTGTTAGCATGAGGCCTACATATCTCCCGAGAGAACACTCACACGTGATCTGCATTGTTGTTTATGCAAATCCGACGGCGAACGCTGGGACAGCACGTGACGTCATCCATTCAGTAACCAGCAGGCTGCAGACAGAACACCCAGATGCTCTTCTCCTCATCTCAGGCGATTTCAACCATGTTTCACTGTCTCCCATTCTACCCACGTTCACCCAGTATGTCACATGCCACACTAGAGACAATAAAACACTGGATTTATTCTACGCAAACACTAAGGAGGCGTACACCTCATCACAACTACCCCCACTCGGGAGATCGGATCACAACTTGGTTCATCTCCGGCCGGTGTACAAACCCCTAGTGCACAGACAACCTCCGGCCATGCACACTGTGGAGTTATGGTCTGAGGAGACAATGGACACCCTAAAGGGCTGTTTTGAAGCCACCGCCTGGAAGCAGCTCTGCGATCCACATGGTGAGGACATCGATGGCCTCATTCACACCTTCACGGGCTACCTCAGCTTCTGTGTGGACAAATCCGTTCCCACCAAGACCATACGGCGTCACTCAAACAACAAACCCTGGATCAACCCTGAGATAAAAACACTTCTGAGAGAGAAGAAGAGGATCTTCAGGTCGGGGAACAGGGAGATGCTGAAGTCCGTACAGAGGGAGCTGAGGAGAAAGATCAGAGAAGGCAAGGACAGCTTCAGGAAGAAGATGGAGGACAAGCTGCAACAGAGCGACATCAGCGGGGTCTGGAGAAACCTCAAAACCATCTCGGGGCTCCAGAATACCTCCCCCCAGGCCACAGGGGGCAGGGAGTGGGCGAACAACCTGAATCTGTTTTTCAATAGATTTGACCAACCGCCCTCCCCCCTGACTGCACAACAACCACTGCTGCCTCTAAAGAAATCAAGTCCTGCTGCCCACTCCCCACTCTACCAACACCCCCCCACTCCCAACACACAGCCCCCCATCCTGACCCTGACCAGGACCCAGGTGAGGACGGAGCTGAGGAAGATCAAGGCGAGGAAGGCGCCGGGACCGGACGGCATCAGCGCAAAGCTCCTCAAGTCCTGTGCAGACCAGCTGTGTGGGATTGTGACGTATATCTTCAACATGAGCCTGAAACTGGGGAGGGTACCACAGCTGTGGAAAACATCTTGTGTGGTACCTGTACCAAAAACTTCCCACCCCAAAGACCTGAACAGCTACAGACCGGTGGCCTTGACGTCCCACTTGATGAAGACCCTGGAGAGACTGCTCCTTGCTCACCTCCGCCCCCTGGTGGAACCAGCGATGGATCCACTCCAGTTCGCCTACCAGCATGGCATTGGGGTGGAGGATGCGGTGATCTTCCTCCTTCACCGTTCTCTGTCCCACCTGGAGAAGCCCGGGAATATGGTGAGGATCATGTTCTTTGACTTCTCCAGTGCTTTCAACACCATCCAACCGATGATCCTGAAGGACAAGCTGCTGCGCGCAGGGGTGGACCAGCACCTGTCATCATGGATCCTGGACTACCTCACGAACCGGCCTCAGTTTGTGAGAACCCGGGACTGTGTGTCCGACACGATCATCAGTAGCACGGGGGCCCCCCAGGGAACGGTGCTGGCTCCCTTCCTGTTCACTCTTTATACTGCGGACTTCTCACACAACACAACACACTGCCATCTACAGAAGTTCTCTGATGACTCTGCGATCGTTGGCCTCATCTCCAATGGAGATGAAGCTGAGTACAGAGGGCTTATCCAGGACTTCGTGGACTGGTGCCATCGGAACTGCCTCCAGATCAACGCGAGGAAAACTAAGGAGCTGGTGGTGGACTGCCGCAGGCATGGGCAGCCCCTCACAGTACCAGTAAATATACAGGGAACAGACATCGAGATGGTGACATCCTATAAGTACCTGGGTATTCATCTGAACAATAAACTAGACTGGTCACACAATACTGACGCACTCTACAAGAAGGGACAGCGCAGGCTGTTCCTGCTGAGGAGACTCAGGTCTTTTGGTGTACAAGGGGCGCTGCTGAAGTCATTCTATGACACGGTGGTGGCATCAGCCATCACTTTTGGAGTGGTCTGCTGGGGCAGTGGCATTACTGCAGCCGATAGGAAGAGACTGAACAAACTGATTAAGAAAGCTAGCTCTGTCCTGGGGCAGCGCCTTGATCCGATGGAGGAGATAGGAGAGAGAAGGACGGTGGCTAAACTGTCATCTCTGCTGGAGTCCGAGTTCCACCCTATGCAGGACATACTGAATGCACTGAGGAGCTCATTTAGCAGCAGACTACATCATCCCAGGTGCACAACCGAGAGGTTTCGTAGGTCCTTCCTACCAACGGCTGTCAGACTGTACAACCTAAGCAGGGCTGCTCGCAGAGATAGCAAAAAGACGTAACAAACTAATAGTTTTTTGAATGCAAAAGATGCAATAGACTTACACAATGGTCCTCTCCGGCATACAACTAGGAACATACCGGTCGCTATGGAGGGTGAGAATATGTATGGGCACATAATCATACCATGTAGGATAACTAAGTAGACGGTTATGCTGTTTCATTCCATCTAGCAACAATGCTCTGCACTGTGTGTGTTTATATATTTGCATATTTATTCCATCTAGCTACAATGCTCCGTACTGTGGGTGTTTATATATTTATATATCTACATATTATTCCATCTAGCTACATTGCTCCGCACTGTGTGTGTTTATATACTTGCATATTTATTCCACCTAGCTGCAATGCTCCGTACTGTGGGTGTTTATATATTTACATATTTATTCCATCTAGCTACAATGCTCTGCACTGTGTGTTCATATATTCATATATTTATTCCATCCAGCTACAATGCTCTGCACTGTGTGTCTGTGTGTGTGTGTATATATATATATTTTATAGTAATACGTACATATGTTTATTAGCTGCTCTTGCTTGCTTGTTTTTTTTCTTGCCTTCTGATTGTTGCTCTGAGTGTTGCTATCCCTGTGCTGTTGCAATCCTGGAATTTCCCCGTTGTGGGACTAATAAAGGCTTATCTTATCTTATCTTATCTTATACCTGGGGTCAACCATCCAAAGCAATGGAAAATACACAAGACAGGTGAAGAAGAGAATGCAGGCAGGGTGGAGTGGGTGGAGATGAATGTCAGGGAAGACAAAAGGGTAGCAGCTCGAGTGAAAGGGGAGATTTACAAGACAGTAGTGAGACCTGCTATGATGTATGCTTTGGAAACAGTGCCACTGACAAAAAAGACAGGAGCTGGAGCTGGGGGTGGCAGAGTTGAAGATGTTAAGATTCTCATTGGGAGTGACTAGCCACAGGATAAATGAGTACAGTGGGGCAAAAAAGTATTTAGTCAGCCACCAATTGTGCAAGTTCTCCCACTTAAAAGATGAGAGAGGTATCCAATTTTCATCATAGGTATACCTCAACTATGAGAGACAAAATGAGAAAACAAAATCCAGAAAATCACATTGAAGGATTGTTAATGAATTAATTGGTAAATTCCTCAGTAAAATAAGTATTTGGTCACCTACAAACAAGCAAGATTTCTGGCTCTCACAGACCTATAACTTCTTCTTTAAGAGGCTCCTCTGTCCTCCACTCGTTACCTGTATTAATGGCACCTGTTTGAACTCGTTATCAGTATAAAAGACACTTGTCCACAACCTCAAATAGTCAGACTCCAAACTCCACTATGGCCAAGACCAAAGAGCTGTCAAAGGACACCAGGAACAAAATTGTAGACCTGCACCAGGCTGGGAAGACTGAATCTACAATAGGTAAGCAGCTTGGTGTGAAGAAATCAACTGTGGGAGCAATTATTAGAAAATGGAAGACATACAAGACCACTGATAATCTCCCTCAATCTTGGGCTCCACGCAAGATCTCACTCCGTGGGGTCAAAATTATCACGAGAACGGTGAGCAAAAATCCCAGAACCACATGGGGGGACCTGGTGAATGACCTGCAGAGAGCTGGGACCAAAGTAACAAAGGCTACATCAGAAACACACTACGCTGCCAGGGACTCAAACCCTGCAGTGCCAGACGTGTCCTCCTGCTTAAGCCAGTACATGTCCAGGCCCGTCTGAAGTTTGCTAGAGAGCATTTGGATGATCCAGAAGAGGACTGGGAGAATGTCATATGGTCAGATGAAACCAAAATATAACTTTTTGGTAAAAACTCAACTTGTCGTGTTTGGAGGAGAAAGAACACCATACCTTCTGTGAAGCATGGGGGTGGAAACATCATACTTTGGGGCTGTTTTTCTGCAAAGGGACCAGGACGACTGATCTGTGTAAAGGAAAGAATGAATGGGGCCATGTATCGTGAGATTTTGAGTGAAAACCTCCTTCCACCAGCAAGGGCATTGAAGATGAAACGTGGCTGGGTCTTTCAGCATGACAATGATCCCAAACACACCGCCCGGGCATCAAAGGAGTGGCTTCGTAAGAAGCATTTCAAAGTCCTGGAGTGGCCTAGCCAGTCTCCAGATCTCAACCCCATAGAAAATCTTTGGAGGGAGTTGAAAGTCTGTGTTGCCCAGCGACAGCCCCAAAACATCACTGCTCTAGAGGAGATCTGCATGGAGGAATGGGCCAAAATACCAGCAACAGTGTGTGAAAACCTTGTGAAAACTTACAGAAAACGTTTGACCTCTGTCATTGCCAACAAAGGGTATATAACAAAGTATTGAGATGAACTTTTGTTATTGACCAAATACTTATTTTACCGAGGAATTTACCAATTAATTCATTAAAAATCCTTCAATGTGATTTTCTGGAATTTTTTTTTCTTATTTTGTCTCTCATAGTTGAGGTATACCTATGATGAAAATTGGAGACCTCTCTCATCTTTTAAGTGGGAGAACTTGCACAATTGGTGGCTGACTAAATACTTTTTTACCCCACTGTATATCACAGGGGCAGCTCATGTTGAGTGGTTTGAAGACAAAGTAAGAGAGGCAAGACTGAGATGGTTTGGGCATGTGCACAGGAGGGACAATGGATATATTGGACAAAGGGTGCTGAAGATGGAACTGCCAGGCAGGAGGAAAAGCCCCCCCCCCCCCCCACCACCAAGCACATGCTGTATTTTGGGCTAAATCAGGTCCATACATCCAAGCCTTAATTTACCCCACAAGTAGACATTGAAAATTGGGCTGTGCTTAGTCCATCTTCTACAGATCATATTTACCCAGACAACAGTTGTTGAAAACTGGGGTGTGCCTGACCATATTAACCAAAAAATAGTCCAATATTTGGCTGTTTAGTCCACAGGATTTGGCCCAAATTTATCCTCAAAATAATTTTTGGCATTTGATGATGTCGGTGGGGGTCTGTCTCGCAAAAATCAAATACACTTTTACAACCACTGGGACCCTTTGTCAAAGCCCTGTCACACCTTGACGATTTAGGCAGCATATCCCGGATGTATGAAAAAATTGGAGAATACGCTGGTGTATGTCGAATAAGTTATGGGTAAGTTCATAAGTTAAGAGCACACTGAAGAATGCTGAAGCACGCTGTATACGTCATTGTCTGCCGAGCTCCTCTAAAAATTTTCAGCATGCTGAAAATTTTCCGACGTATCCAGCGTATGGCTAAAATGTTCCACATACGGGGGGCATAAGTTATAGATAAGTTATGCATTTGTTCACACGTTACTTGTGACTCATAAGTTACTCATAAGTCAAAATACGTCAAGATAAATGTCCAGCATGCACAAGGCATGCACCATGGGAGTACCGCAAGGTTCAGTCTTGGGCCCACTGCTGTTTACTTTGTATATTATTATCGGTTCCGCCGGACCGGTGGCGCCACACGAGTCGGCTGCCCGTTGCAACAGCCTTTTTTTTTATCTTCCTTCTTCTTTCTACACCTTTCACTCTGTATATATATCACGGACGCACGGATCGCCCCGGGGGTCTCCCGGGTCGGCAGACGGAGCCACTGTTTGCAGCGGGAGACGTTACAGCGGGGAGGAGCTGGTGCTAGCTAGCACTTGGCCGCCACCCGGTGCTAATGGGAAACTCGACATACCGGGAGCTGTAGCGAAAACGACGCGGGTGCCGGGCTGGAGTTTAGGCGGCGTGCAAGAAATATAAGACAGAATAATAAAGAGCGATGGCAAGAACCAAGCAGACCGCCCGTAAAATCTACTGGAGGAAGAAGCCCCCCAGGAGACAGCTAGCCACCAGGGCTGCTCGGAGAGGCGCTCCGGCCACCGGCAGAGTGAAGAGGCCTCGCCGTCACAGGCCCGTGGCTCTGAGAGAGATCCGTCGCTACCAGAAATCCACGGAGCTGCTCATCCGTAAGCTGCCCATCCAGCGCCTGGTGAGGGAGATCGCTCAGGACTTCAAGACCGTCCTGCGCTTGCTGAGCTCGCCGTCATGGCTCTGCAGGAGACCAGCGAGGCCCACCTGGTGGGTCTCTTCTTCGCCAAGAGGGTCACCATCATGCCCAAAGACTTCCAGCTGGCCCGCCGCATCCGCGGAGAGAGAACTTAGACTTTCTGCTGCACATTCACCAACCAACCATAATGCTCCGCACTGTGTGTCTATATATATACATTTATAGTAATATGTACATATGTTTACTAGATGTTCTTGTTTTTTCTTGCCTTCTGATTGTTGCTCTGAGTGTTGCTATCCCTGTGCTGTTGCAATCCTGGAATTTCCCCATTGTGGGACTAATAAAGGCTTATCTTATCTTATCTTATCTTATCTTATATTAATGATTTGCCATTAGTATGTGAAAATGACATAAAAATTCAGATGTATGCAGATGACACAGTCATCTACACACATGGGAAGGATGCCAAACAAGTGGCTGACAAGTTAATGATAGCAATGAAGAAAGTATCAAAATGGCTTACTCAATCATGCCTCACTCTGAACGTAGGGAAAACAGTTACCATGTACTTTACCACCAAACAAAATCATACGCACTATCCGACTATAACTGTAAATGGAGCAAATATAGAAAATGTAACAGAGTTTAAATATTTGGGTGTCACATTAAATCCCACAGTCAGCACATAAAACAGATGAGCCACACTCTGAAATATAACCTTGCAAACTTCCGTTGCATTAGAAACTCACTTACTCTAAAAGGATCAAAAACCTTTCTGAATGCCATGACAGCCGGCCGCCATCTTGGATTTCTCGATTATGTAATCATTTAAACACACTTTTATTGGAATAAACAGATAGTATGACCCCTTAAACCTCTGTTTTGACACCAACATCAGCTTTCTAGGTGCCTTAGTAGTCAAGAAACAAAAAAAATGTTAATCGGTGGCCATATTGGCGGCCATATTGGATTTCATTGTGATGGGTTTGTTTCACAAGTAAACTAATAGCATTAATGGAATGCTTGACCCCAAAAACCTATGTCTAGACACCAAAATCAACCTCCTAGCTGAATTAGTTACTGAGATATAGGTGGTGGTATGCATTTTGGCGGCCATTTTGAATTTTGGGCAAAAAAAAGGTTTCCCGTAATTTTTGGGAGGTACATGGGAGCTTATTTTCATTAAAATGGGTCTAGAATGCTAAATCCAGTGAGAAAAAAAGGTCCTGGGAGGTTGGTCACGAAACCCCCAAAAATGACTCTACTAATATTGATAGAAAGCTGTCTCACCGTGAGTTTTAGTTCTGATTTTAGGAATGATTAAAAGAAAACCTTGATCTGGTGACCTGAGGGTTCTTGAAGCCTCATAATGTGAGTGAGTGAGTGAGTGAGTGTTCTTGTTTAGTGCCATGTCAGCATCTATGGCTATTTCATGGCAAAATTAGAACCAATAAGAAAACTGAGTTAATTATATAGAGACAGTATGATAAATGAAAGAATCAATAAATACAGTGAGATACATATGTACATACAATAAAATAGAAAAATTAAATAAGATGCTTCAGATGCACATGTGCTAAAAACCCTAAAATTTTCTTTGGTGGTGCCATATTAAAAATATCCTTCAGTGACTTTTGGGTATAAAAACGTCTTGCTGTCATGAGAGCAGGACAGTCAAGTAAAATGTGCTTTATTGATAAAAAACCTCAGCAAAACTGACAAGATGGTGGTGCTTCACCTTTTAATAAAAAGCTGTGCGTAAGCCTAGAGTGGCCAATATGGCATCTAGTGTACACTACCTCATCATGTCGATTCTGAAAGTGATGCAAATGTCTATGGCTTATGGTAGGTTCAATATCATGCAATTTATTTGCAGTACATGTGTCCCATTCAGTCTGCCACTTCTTTAAAACATAGGAGGTTATTAGAGGCCTGAGGTCTGAGGCTGGGATCTGGCATTGAGTGACTTCTTGGGTAAGGGCTCTCTTGGCAGCATTGTCTGCCTGCTCGTTACCTGACAGGCCAACATGGCTGGGGATCCAACAAAAGATGATATTAACATTATGTTTCTGTAAAAAACCTAGTTTCTCTAAAATCCGGATAATAATGGGGTGATCAGTCTTTAAAAACCCAAGTGCCTGAAGACAGGATCTGGAGTCAGTAAAAATCAAGGAGCTCTGTTGTTTGGTTCTCTCAATGTGTTCCAATGCTAGAAGCAAAGCACGAGCCTCTGCTGTAAAAATTGAACATTGTTTGGGAATCAGCAAACCATACTGATTGTGCCTGGTGACAGTTGCAGCAGAGACTGAGTCATCTACTTTAGATCCATCCGAGTATATGGAAAAATGGTGAGGAAAACGGCATTTTATGTCCAAGATCTGCTGCTGGTACACATTTGGGTGAGTGTCTTTCTTTTTGTTCTGGCTCAGATCCAGAATTATATTGGGTTTCCTTAAACTCCATGGTGGAATGGGACAAAATTGTGTCTGTGCTACCTTGCTTATATCAGGGTTTAGTTTTACCAGGTGAGGTTCTATACGGAGTCCAAAAGGAGTGATGCTCTTAGGTCTGACCTTACACAAATGCAAAAATCGAGGGTGAAAAACTGCAGAGTAGGCTGGATTTCTGTGGTTTGCTTTAAGTTTAACCATATACTGGAGAGCCAATTTCAGGTGCCTGTTGTGAAGTGAAGGCTCGTTTGCTTTAACATACAAACTTTTAACAGGAGAGGTTCTGAAAGCCCCCAAGGCAAGCCTTAGCCACTGGTGATGGACAGTTTCTAGCGTCCTGATGTACGTTTTCCTTGCTGATCCATAAACTATGCTCCCATACTCTAGCTGAGATCTTACAAGTGCTCTATAGAGATGCAGCAGCACAGTAGAGTCCGCACCCCATTTAGTTTTAGCCAAAACTTTAATAATATCAAGGGCTTTAAAACATCTGATTCGTAAAAATTTTATATGTGGAATAAAAGACAGCCTATTATTAAAAATAAGTCCAAGGAATTTGGTTTCTTTTACCACCTTGACAGCTTCTCCATCTATGAAAAACTCAGGGTCGAGGTGAAGGGACCGCAGCAGGAAAAAGTGCATGCAGACAGTTTTTGTTTTTGAAAATTTAAAACCATTATTGACTGATCACCTATTAATCTTGTTTATGTACAGCTGTAGTTGCTTTTCGATTGTGCTCATGTCTTTCCCCCTGTAGCAAATACAGAGGTCATCTACATAAAGACTACAAAAGGTATTTGGTCTAAGAACACCAACTACACTATTAATCTAAATGCTAAAAAGAGTAACCAAGAGGATACTTCCCTGGGGGACTCCTTGTTCTTGCACATGGGGCTCTGAAAGGGTATCTCCTACTAGGACTCTGAAGTGTCTATTGGACAAAACGTTTGAAATGAAAAAAGGCAAATGTCCCCTAAAACCCATGCCATGTAGGTCTCTTAAAATACCATATTTCCATGTTATATCATATGCTTTTTCTAAATCAAAAAATACAGCAACTACATGTTCTTTTCTAATAAAACCATCACGTATATAGGCCTCTAATCTGATAAGGTGGTCTAAAGTGCTTTTACCACGTCTGAAGCCACACTGGTAATCAGTTAAAAGGCCTTCAGACTCAAGCACCCACACAAGGCGATTGTTTACCATTCTTTCCATGGTTTTACAGAGGCAACTTGTCAGAGCTATTGGGCGGTAGTTATTGGTACCAGTAAGATCTTTCCCAGGTTTTGGAACGGGTATAACTACTGCTTCTTTCTAGCTTTCAGGAATACTGCCTGACTTCCAGATGCTGAAAACCATCAAAGTGCACCGGAGGGTAAGCGTTTTAAAAACTGATAATGAATTTTATCTGGCCCCACAGCAGTGTCATGAGAGTTCCTTATTGAGAGCAAAAGTTCTTCCATAGTGAAATGTTGGTTGTATGGTTCTGAGTTATCTGAAGAAAAGTTTATTTCTTTTTGTTCTTCTTGTGCTAGTATGATTTGGAACTCAGGGCGGTAGTTTCCAATAGAAGAATTCTTCTCAAACGATTTTGCTAGTTGATTAGCTATTTCATATTTTGTCGTCAGCAGATTACCCTGATGATTAATATGCTGTATCTGAAGTCCATTCTCCTTACCCTTCATCTTTCTAATTAAATCCCAGATCTTTTTGGTAGATGTGTTGGATGTGAGGCTTGATACAAATTCCCTCCAGCTCTGTCTCTTTGCTTCATTAATGATCCTGCGTGCTTTAGCTCGACAGATTTTAAATCTGGTCAGGTTTTCTGTTGTTGGATGTTTATTGAACACCCTTTCTGCTTTTTTCCCTGCCTCAATGGCCTTTTTGCAGTCACTGTTGAACCATGGGTTGGACCTACGATGTGGCTTTGCTGATGTTTTTGGGACAGTCTTATCTGCAATTGTAATTAAAGTTTGGGCAAAGCTATGAACAGAGTGACAGTGTGGTTGAGGTTTTTGCCTGAATTTCTCTTTGCACAGAGAGACAAAGGAAGGCCAGTTTGCTTTTTTGAGTTGCCATCGCGGAGTTCTTGATTGCACATCCACTTCCGTAGACGTCAATATTAGTGGAAAGTGGTCACTTTCACAAAGATCATCCAAGACCCGCCACGAGAATTCCAGCACTAGCTCAGGATCACCTATAGATAGGTCAATTGCAGTATAGTTCCATGTCCTGGGTGGAGGTATGTGTGAGACCCATCGTTCCAAAAACATAGATCATTTTTAGCAATAAAATCCCCCAGTATCTTGCCTTTTGCATTTGAGCGAATTCCTCCCCACAGAGGATTATGTCCATTAAAATCACCCATAAGAATGTATGGGGATGGCAACTGATTATGAAGGTCATCGAGACTTCCCGGTGTCACAATCATATCTGGTGGTATATAGACAGAGCATAAGGTTATTGCTTTATGCAAAGTTAGACCAACTGCCACTGCTTGTAGGTTGGAGATTAAAGCCAAGTGGCTGTGAATTAGGTCATTCCTTACTAAAATTGTTGAACCACCAGATGGACGATGCACATTTGGACCATATGTATTATACATAGTATAATGTTTCAGAGACATGGGGTTGGTTGATAGCAGAAGAGTTTCTTGAAGGCAGAAAGCAAGGGGATTAAAACTAGCAGCTAGACGCTGCACTTCAGAGAAGTTAGCCTTAAAGCCACGACAGTTCCACTGAATGATGTGGCTACCCACCATCAGGTAGGTAAAACAAAAGCACGCTCCTTATGCTTGCTTTTAGGGGAGGGGCTGCGACTACGGCAAGTCGTGACTTCAGACATTTCTGCATCTTCTGGATTCCCATTCTTTTGCAATTTATTTTCTTGGCTTGATTTTTCTTGAGTAGAGGAGCTGGATTTTTTCTTTTCTTTTTATAATTGCTTTTGTTCTGTGGACTTGCTTAGACTTTGACCTAAGGGTTGACTTATTGTAGTCAGGCTTTGAGTGCTCGTTTTACTTTTAACTGGGACTCCGGAATTTTTAATACTACTTAATAATGAGGGCTTATCTTTAGTTAACCAGGTCAGATCTGTCTGGCACTCAGCAGGCAGCATCTTAGGTTTCACAACAGCGGAGAAAGTCTGCTGGAATTTGTACTTCGGGAAACCTTCTACCAGCTTACGTGCCTCAGGGTAGATAATTTTCTTAGTACATTTGACAGTTTGAATTTCTTTTTCCTTGATCCAACAAGGACATTCCTTCGATGATGCTGCATGATTGCCTAAACAGTTACTACATTTGGGAGGTGTTGTGCAGGCCAACTCATGCCTTTCCTCTCCACATCTGCAGCAGACTGGTTTATTCCTACATCCTGCAGAGCCATGGCCAAACTTTTGGCAGTTAAAACATCTCAACAGGTTTGGAATAAAGGTATCGACAGTTACACTCAGATATCCTAGTTGGATTCTTTCTGGAAGCTGATGCCAGTTGAATGTCAGAATGTAAGTGCCAGTTTTTACTGTTCGGTCATCTTTTTTAATGGTTATCCTCTTCACATGTGTTACTCCTTGTTGTTGCAGTTCTGAGGCTATTTCATCCTCTTCCATATCGTGGAGTTCTCGAGTACGAATTACTCCTTTGCAGCTGTTTAGAGAAGGGTGAGGAAAAGCCTTCACTGGAACACCAGCCAGCACATTACACCGCAACAGATTTTCAGAATGGGATTTCTTCAAGCATTCCACCAAAATCTGGCCAGACCTCAGTTTTTTAACATCTTTAACTGACCCCGCAATACCTGAAATTCCCTTCTGTACAGCAAAAGGGGACAGCTTAGAAAGAGGCATATCTGATGAGAGCGACTCTAAAACAATAAGCCTCGGCCAATTGCCACCATTTTAAAGAGCCATCCTGCTAATTCCTGGGTCATCCATATCGTCTTCCAACATTCGTTTTTTAGGGGTTTGTTTAGTAGCCATATTTGATAGAGTATGATTCATCATCCCTGCTCCCCACCCTCCTTGGAGCCCTACATGGGGATGCACAGAGCCGCGGACTTCCTGCAGGTTATGCACCAGGGATACAGGGATGGTATACTCGAGCAATAAAGCACTAAAGTGCAAATTACTCAATTGACCCTCCACCATAGGCTTCTGGGATTAGGAGATGTTATGCTGCCAAAAGACATCCCAGAGTAGACTTTGACAAGCCGATTGATTGGACCGGGCCCTTCCAACCTCCCGTCTAAGTGAAGTAGGAGCCAAAGCACTGTGTTGGACTTGTGAAAGCCGCAGCAAGACACATTCCTCAAGAACCAGGATCTCTTCCTCCACTGACACGGGTCGCAACTCACGGCAAACAAGTTGCCCCATTTGTCACCTCATATGATCAGCAAGGGGGTGCTCGGAACCACTTTAACCCTTGGTCCCCTTAGGGAATTATAACACACAACGTTGTTGGGGAGTTACCATAACCCTGGTAAGGGAGGCTAACAGGTACTAGTCCTTGCCCAAGGGACACCTGGGAGTATCAGCGAGGGTTAAGAGGCACTCCATCATCCTCCTAGTCCAGGGGTGTCCAACCAGGTGCCATGGAGAGCCAAGACCCTGCAGGTTTTCTCTTCTACCCATTCTCTTCAGCAGGTGTTTTTACTTATCAGCAATCAGTGGGAAGAAGTTCACAGAAATCTGCTGTTGAAGACACTGGTTGGAGGTAAAACCTGCAGGGTCTTGGCTCTCCATGGCACATGGTTGGACACCCCTGTCCTAGTCCAACAGACCCCCTCGCCCGGATGCAGTTTAACGTCATACCCAGGACGAAGCCTCATAATGTAAAAGCAGTTCTGATAAATAATCGGGTTAAGACCATTAGGAGCCTTAAAAACCAATAAAAAAAACCTTAAAATCTATTCCGAAGCTGACAGGAAGCCAATGCGGAGACTTTAAAATGAGTATTATGTGTGGTCTCTTTCTGGTCTTGGTCAGAACCCGGGCAGCTGAGTTCTGGAGTAGTTGTAGGGGGGCTATAGTCTTTTTTGGAAGACCAGAAAGAAGAGCATTGCACTAATCTATTCTAGAAGAAATAAAAGCATATAAAAGTGTCTGCACCGGCCTGAGAGAGAAACTGCCACACTCTGGAGATATTCTTTAGATCAGGGGTGTCCAATCATGTGCCATGGAGGACCAAGACCCTGCAGGCTTTACCTCCAACCAGTGTCTTCAACAGCAGATTTCACTGAACTTCTTCCCACTGATTGCTGATCAGTGAAAACACCTGCTGAAGAGACTGGGTAGAAGACATCCCCACTTTAGATGATAAAAACCAGCCTTAGCTACATTTCTAATATGTTGTTCAAAACTAGTGACGACCAGACGAGGCTTTCTGGAGGACTTTAGGCCTTTCATCAAAATGGCTCTTGTAGAGGAGACCTCATGTGAAACTTCATTTTCTCTACTATGCCATCTAGTGGACAAAACGTATACAACATGCAAATTTTTACAAGGGTGTTATTGGTTTGTGTATTTTTTCATTTCAATAGTCTTTTAAGTCTATAGTCTATATAGACTTAAAAGTCTATATAGACTTAATCTATAGTCTTTCAATAGTCTTTTAAGAAATATCAATGATAATAAGGGAAAAAAGAAATAATCAAACAGGAGTGACTACAGTGAATGTGCCTTTGTTACTTGGTGTGCTTGTACTACTTATCCATTTTTATTAAGAAATAATAAATTTTCAAGTCTTATACTGTCTTTCCCAGTATATTCATCTCTGTCCTTATTCTCATGCAGGGCACAATGGCAATAGTGCCTCAGCATAATGATGCTTAATAATGATTCAAGCTCTTTGAAACACAACAAACACTTCACCTTGCAAATAAAAATAAAATTACAACAATGACCCAGCTGGGATTTGAACGCCATCCTCTCACTTATAGAGCACATGCTCTACTGCTAAGCCATTACCTCAGTTACAGAGAATAGCCACTATGTGTGGAAAATACATCAATGGGAGAAATGCGCTCAAAATGTTCCCAATCGGGAGAAGTCCATGTTTTTGGTGCTGGCTGTGAAAATTGGCTGTGACAAATCCCTTACACAGTCAAACATGACAACACCAAACGTGAGGGACGGGGATTTCCATTGTGTATCGCCGCTCACTTTATTTCATGTTGCATGCAAAACCATGAATGGCTTCCTGACCCAGTCATATGGTATGATGTCAACACATACATCAGCAATACCTGCCTCGAAACGCACTTCACCAAATATTTCCTGGATAAGCTCGGAGCCTGCCATCCCATCACTATTCAAAACTAAGATTCTGGTCAAAGATTACTCCTAAATTTTTCACAGTTTTGTAGGACTTTGTTGCCAATATCTGTAAATGTGCTGACAGTTTCTCTCTCTGAGCTTCCCTCCCAATAGCTAAAACTTCTGTTTTGTCCTGGTTGAGCTGTAAAAAATTGTCTGCCATCCACAGTTTAATATCATAGATACAGTTTAAAAGAGAATCAGTAGGATCAGGGTCATCAGGATACACGTCCATGTACAGCTGGGTGTCATCAGCATAACTATGGAAATTTATGCCATGCCTCTTGATGACCTTACCCAGTGACAACATATAGAGATTAAAAAGTGATGGACCGAAAATTGAACCTTGTGGAACACTATAAATTATCTTATAGCTTTTAGATGACTGACCCTCAATATTTACAAAAAACTCTGTTAGTGAGATATGAATGACACCATTTTAAAACTGAACCAGAAAGGCCAATAAAATGAAATCTATCTAAAACAACTGAGTGGTCCACAGTATCAAAGGCTGCAGTTAAGTCAAGTAGCACTAAAAGTGAAGGCTTATTCTGATCCATATTTGATCTGAGATCATTTAAAATCTTGACTAATGCAGTCTCTGTACTGTGGCAAGCCCGAAAACCAGACTGATATTTCTCACATATATTGTGAGAAATGAAAAAGTCATGTAACTTACTAGAAACAATCTTCTCTAAAATTTTACTTAAAAATGATAAACACACATACTTGTTCGTATAATGGGAGTATGGGGCCTGACACATCAGGGATGTGTCTGAGCCAACTTAAGTGTAACACTTTCAAGCTACAGGATATGAAGATCGAAATAGCTCTTTAGCCCTCCTTGTCATGTTTTTTTTTCCTTTAACTGCAGTCTGTACCATCAGCTGTCTAGTGCTGTTCTGATAGATATGCCAAAGTCTTTTTTATCGCCATCAGTTTGCATGCTTTTGAGTCAAGCTCAAAAAAAAAAAAAAAAAAAAAAAAAAAAGCTCTGACAACTGTCACTGACATTCGTGACGTGTCACATCAGCTGTTTTAGGCGTGACTGACCTGACAGTTTTGACAGCTCTGCCAGGTTGGTCACACACCCCGCCGTGCGCTTGTCTTTGAAGGGGAGAATCATCTCAGTTGAACAGAGATGATCTCTCGTACACCTAGGATTCATGGATCAGGAGGCAACAGCAGTTTGGTATGACCGCGCTATGCAGAAGTTAGGATCAGCTATGCATAAGTTAGACTTTTGTTGCTCATAAGTTGTAAATGCTGGCAACATGCTAAGCGTTTGTTGATATAAGTTATCAAAATGTTCTATATAAGTTACTAATATGTTATATATACATCAAACTCTTTATGGATACACGATGCATACAGCCAAAAGTGAAAATTTTGTCATATGCCAGTGTTTTAGATCAATTTTTATGTTTGGCAAATGCCTAAATCGTCAAAGTGTGACAGGGCCTTTATGTTTTCTAAAAACACATATTTTTAACAGCTTTTTTTTTTTTTATAAAGTTTGACATTTGGCATAATACTTGTTACATACTGTAATATAAGATAAGATTTTTTTTTTTTTTTTTTTTTTTGTTACTTATTTGTACCCGTCGGTAGATTTGGTTTGCAGTCTGGTGACAAGCCACCGGCTGCTGGTCGCTGCGTGCGCGAGCGCCCTAAACCTACATGTTTTTGGTATGCGGGAGGAAACCGGAGAAATCCCGGAGTAAACCCACGCAACACGGGGAGAACATGCAAACTCCACACAGCTCACTGTTGGTCGGGGGCTGGAATCGAACCCACGATCTCATGATCCCCGCGATCCCCCGGCCAAGGGTAAAACTGTGCTGCCACAGTGCTAAACCACTGCGCCACCGTGCAGCCCAAGATAAGATAAGATAAGCCTTTATTAGTCCCACAATGGGTAAATTCCAGGTTGCAACAGCACAGGGATAGCAACACTCAGAGCAACAATCAGAGGGCAAGAAAAAACAAGAGCAGCTAGTATACATATGTACATATTACTATAAATATATATATATATATATATATATATATATACTGTATATATATACAGTATATATATACAGTATATATATATATAGACACAGTGCGGAGCATTGTGGTTGGTGGATGTGCAGCAGAAAGTGTAAGCTCTCTCTCCGCAGATGCGGCGGGCCAGCTGGATGTCTTTGGGCATGATGGTGACCCTCTTGGCGTGGATGGCGCACAGGTTGGTGTCCTCGAAGAGACCCACCAGGTAGGCCTCGCTGGCCTCCTGCAGAACCATGACAGCGGAGCTCTGGAAGCGCAGGTCGGTCTTGAAGTCCTGAGCGATCTCCCTCACCAGGCGCTGGAAGGGCAGCTTACGGATGAGCAGCTCCGTGGATTTCTGGTAGTGACGGATCTCTCTCAGAGCCACGGTACTGGGCCTGTAACGGTGAGGCTTCTTCACTCCGCCGGTGGCCGGAGTGCTTTTCCGAGCAGCCTTGGTGGCCAGCTGCTTCCTGGGGGCTTTTCCTCCAGTAGATTTACGGGCGGTCTGCTTGGTTCTTGCCATCGCTCTTTATTATTCTGTCTTATATTTCTTGCACGCCGCCTAAACTCCAGCCCGGCACCCGCGTCGTTTTCGCTTCAGTTCCCCGGTATGTCGAGTTTCTCCGTTAGCACCGGGTGGCGGTTGAGTGCTAGCTAGCTCTTCCCTGCTGTATCGTCTCCTGCTGTAAACAGAGGCTCCGTCTGCCGACTCGGGAGACCTTTGGGACGATCTGTGTGTCCGTGATATATATAGAGTGAAAGGTGTGCCGGATCAGAAAGTTATCACCGGATCAGAAAGAAGAAGGAAGATAAAAAGACTCAGAATTGAGCCGCTGTTGCAAAAGGCAGCCAACTCGTGTGGCGCCGGAACTGGAAGAAGATCTGGAACAATCTGAAATCAGCGCTAGTAATATACACTTAAAAAGCACTATTTGAATACATTTTACAAATTTCTCTCTGTGTTGTGTATTTTTATTGATGTTCACCCCTTGGGTTCTGGGTTTCCCCAGACACCCCTGATCTTGAAAGCTATGCAGCATCCACCTTGGGTAGTACTTGGATGGGAAACTGCGTGGGAATACCAGGTGCTGTGATCTATCCAGGATGTACTTTGCCTCTTGGCCAGAGATGCTGGTATAGGTGTGCCCCTCGCACAGCCTACTTCAGTTTCCTCCCACAAGCCAAACACATGCACGTTAGGTTAACTGGCATCAACTGGAGATTCTAAATTGTCCTTGGGTATGAATGTGAGAGTGAATGGTTGTCTGTCTTTCGGTGTTGGCCCTGCGATGGACTAGTGATCCGTCCAGGGTATACCCTGCCTCTCGCCCAAAGATGCTAGGGTAGGCTCCAGCCCCCCGCGACCCGAAAAGGATTAAGCGGAAGAAGATGGATGCCTTTAAACCATATGATTTGGGTCAAACGTTTTGGGTATCCTTCCACAAGCTTCTCACAATAGTTTGCTGGAATTTTGGCCCATTCTTCCTGACAGAACTGGTGTAACTGAGTCAGGTTTGTAGGCTGCCTTGTTCACACACGTCTTTTCAGCTCTGCCTACACATTTTCTGATTCAGATCAGGGCTTTGTGATGGCCACTCCAAAACATTGACTTTGTTGTCCTTGAAACACTTTGTAACTAATTTGGCGGTATGCTTAGGGTCATTGTCCACTGGGAAGACCCAGTGGCCATTGACAACTGGGTCAGGAATATTGGCCTTCCTGGTGAAATTGCTCTTTGCAGTGGTCCTCTCCCTCTTGAGCTGTTTGACTGTCTTTCCCAGGCTATCTTCTGCCATCTTGGTCTCAAGGACAAAGATATTTTCTACCTCTGTGCCTGTAGCATCGGAGATGGGTGTGCGCCAACAACAGAGACAGCCAGGACAGACGATGTTAGCCAGCGTGGTGGGCATGGAGGAACACGAAGATACGGCAGTGGAGTTCAAGAAGAACGCCGTGAACTGGAGGACCACTCCGAGGGGCCCTGCATGTGGTAACTGTGGTTCCCCGATGCACCATGAGAGAGCATGTTTTTTCCCGGCAAAAGGACAATGGTGTAACAAGTGTGGAAGGTACAATCATTTCGCCAAAGTGTGCTGATCACCAATGCCATGGAGCCTACCAAGCAAGCAAAGCCACCCACCAGTGACCACCATCCATGCGGTAAGCCCCGAAATTCATTCCTGCGCATATTAAAATGGACGGCGTAGCTGTACCACTGCTGCTCAACACTGCAGTGATTAGGTCGATGCTAAACTGGGCCACGGTGAAGAAAGTTTTCCCCAACTACTTAATTAGAAAGAACCCAGCAGAGTTGTACGGATACGGCGCAAGTGACTACATATGGCGAAAACATTATGGGATGTGACCTGTTCTCCAGATTGGGTTTCACCATCCGTGACAACACCGGGTTCACTTTGTCTGGCTATGGTAATTGGATCACAATGGACATTGATGATGATGTGGTGTTGGACATATGGTGTGGTGTGGTGATGATGTGGTGTGGGACGAGTTTACAAAGGGCGACACCGACACCAAACAAGCTGTCCCGAGCACATAGGAGGAGAGCTGCCCGGAGGGGATGCAGTGGCAGGACTCGCCTCAGATCCTTGCCGAGCCGTAGACTATGGAGGCTGCTGCAGAGTTGCAGGAGAGGAAACCCGTATGCTCAGAGAACCTCGGGGCACAACAACCGGGTACGGACGTCATCCACGACATGGAACAACAACAACAAAGCACATCAGGCAAGGAAGAAGAGAAACCAGATCGCTTCAGTACCCTCGCTCAGCACCAGTCTACGAAAGCTGTGGCTGAGCCGACGGGTGAAGGGTCCATAATGGTAAGCGACACAGGAGAGACGCCAGATGTCTTCAGTAACCATAACCAGCTTTGGCCTCCACAGACTACTGTGGGGGGCGTTGGATGAAGAGTCCGTGATCAACACGATTACGACGGAGGTAAACGTAGCATCAACGCGATCTCAAGGGCATGTGAGATCAACCAAAGCACCTCTTCAGGTGATGGACTGGGTGCAAGTACACACGGATGATCGACCGGGTCTGCGGCTAGTAAAGTCACCTTCTACGAGACCGCAGACACCCTTGAGGATCATGGCGCAGCTGGGACCAGCGTGCTTTAGATTGATGGATGATTTGGTACTGCATGCAAGCCACCTCTGGTGCGTTCGAGTGGCTGCTCCAGATGGCGAGGTTTCGCAGGAGTCATTTGATGCAATGCGGGACCCGGGTCACAGCTTTAAGAAGATTAGTTTCTGTCCGGGAGACCCAGCATCTCCAGGGGCGCGTCCACTGTGGACCCACCACAAGGCCCCTTCAGTAGAACCGCCTTCCCCATGGAGGACTGTCAGAAAAAAATTTAGGAGTGCTGCTAAATAAGTGGCAGAATAATCCACTTAGCTGTGTCGAGTCCAGCAGCGGTCCACCCGCTGACCCTAGTTCAGAGGTTCAGTGTATATGCTAAATTGGGGAGGGTTTGAATTATTAAAGTGTTCTGTGTTTTTCCAAGGGGGCGGTGGGTGAATGTTGTGAAGGGGTTTACAACAGAGAGAGGCATGATGATGTAGCCGCTGGTGCTATCATCACGCCGACATACATAAGGCAGGAGCCAGCCATGCTGTGTGTGTGCTGCCGGCACTCTCACTCAGGGATAGTCAGGAGCCGAGTGCTCACTAATGTGCTCTGTATATTTGACATTTGTGTAATAAAGTTCAGTTCCAGCACAGCCCACTCGTCCGTCATCATTCCCTGATTTGTGCCCGAAACACCTCAAGTGGGAAGCGTCCAGGAGGCATTGGCATGCCTAAACCACCTCAACTGTCTCCTTTCGATATGGAGGAGCAGTGGTTCTACTCTGAGCCTCTCCCAGATGACTGAACTCCTCACCCTATCTCTAAGGATGAGTCCAGCAATCTTACAGAGAAAGTTCATTTCAGCCACTGGTATCCACAATCTCATTCTTTTGGCCATTACCGAAAGCTCATGACCACACAGTACATCCGGAAAGTATTCACAGCGCTTCACTTTTTCCACATTTTGTTATGTTACAGCCTTATTCCAAAAGGGTAATGGTAAATGGGGTTCACTTATACAGTGCTTTTCTAAGGGATTAAATTATTTTTTCCTCAAAATTCTACACACAATACCCCATAATGACAATGTGAAAAAAGTTTTTTTTTTTTAATTTTTGCAAATTTATTAAAAAAAACTAAGAAATCACATGTACATAAGTATTCACAGCCTTTGCCATGAAGCTCAAACTTGAGCTCAAGTGCATCCTGTTTCCACTGATCATCCTCGAGATGTTTCTACAGCTTAAATGGAATCCACCTGTGGCAAGTTCAGTTGATTGGACATGATTTGGAAAGGCACACACCTGTCTATATAAAGTCCCACAGTTGACAGTGCATATCAGAGCACAAACCAAGCATGAAGTCAAAGGAAATGTCTGTAGACCTCCGAGACAGGATTGTCTCAAGGCACAAAGCTGGGGGAGGGTGTGAAAAAAATCTCTGCTGCTTTGAAGGTCCCAATGAGCACAGTGGCTTCCATCATCCAGAAACAGAAGAAGTTCAGAACCACAAGGACTCTTCCTAGAGCTGGCTGGCTGTCTAAACTGAGTGGTCGGGGGAGAAGGGCCTTATTCAGGGAGGTGACCAAGAACCTGATGGTCACTCTGTCAGAGCTCCAGTGTTCCTCTGTGGAGAGATGAGAACCTTCCAAAAGGGCAACCATCTCTGCAGCAATCCACCAATCAAGCCTGTATGGTAGAGTGGCAAGATGGAAGCCACTCCTTAGTAAAAGGCACATGGCAGCCAACCTGGAGTTTGCCAAAAGGCACCTGAAGGACTCTCAGACCATGAGAAACAAAATTGTCTGGTCTGATGAGACAAAGATTGAACTCTTTGGTGTGAATGCCAGGCATCATGTTTGGAGGAAACCAAGCACCGTTCATAACCACACCAATGTTGGTAGCAGCATCATGCTATGGGGATGTTTTTCAGCGGCAGGAACTGGGAGACTAGTCAAGATAGAGGAAAAGATGAACGCAGCAATGTACAGAGACATCCTGGATGAAACCTGCTCCAGAGTGCTCTTGACCTCAGACTGGGGTGACGGTTTATCTTTCAGCAGGACAACAACCCTAAGCACACAGCCAAGATATCAAAAGAGTGGCTTCAGGACAACTCTGAGAATGTCCTTGAGTGGCCCAGCCAGAGCCCAGACTTGAATCCATTTGAACATCTCTGGAGAGATCTAAAAATGGCTGTGCACCAACGCTTCCCATCCAACCTGATGGAGCTTGGGAGGTGCTGCAAAGAGGAATGGGCAAAACTGCCCAAAGATAGGTGTGCCAAGTTTGTGGCATCATATTCACAAGGACTTGAGGCTGTAATTGCTGCCAAAGGTGCATCAACAAAGTATTGAGCAAACGCTGTGAATACTTATGTATATGTGATTTCTTAGTTTTTTACTTTTAATAAATTTGCAAAAACTTCAAAAAACTTTTTTCACATTGTCATAATGGGGTATTGTGTGTAGAAATGTGAGGAAAAAATAAATTTAAACCCTTTTGGAATAAGGCTGTAACATAACAAAATGTGGAAAAAGTGAAGCGCTGTGAATACTTTCCGGATGCACTGTAAGTGAGGGTAGGAACGTACATTGACCGGTAAGTCAACAGCTTTGCTTTAGAGCTCAGCTCCCTCTTCACCACAACAGGCAGGTACAATGTTCACATCACTGCAGTGGCTACTCCGATCCGTCTGTCAATGTCTTTCTCCATTCTCCCCTCGCTTGTGAATGAGACACCAAGATACTTAAACTCCTCCACTTGGGGCAGGAGCTTGTTTCCAACCTGGAGACAAGCTCTGGGTTGCTGGACGACGTTTAAACATAATTTTTTTGATGACAAAATAAATGCAGCTCAAGGGCTGTAAACACACAAAATGATGCTGCATGGCTAAACAACTTACAGAGACACCAAGGTAGTGGCATGGAGAAAGCGTGTGGAAATGCAAAAGGCACTGACTAGGAAGATGGCAGGAATGACGAGGACGCAACACAGGAGGTAAGAAACAATGACAATAAATAAGAAGGGAGATGACTGCAAACATAAAACAGCCATCCATCCATCTTCTTCCGCTTAATCCTTTTCGGGTCGTGGGGGGCTGGAGCCTATCCCAGCATCTTTGGGCGAGAGGCAGGGTACATGAACAATAATTAACATAAGACAAGAATGTGCTGCACTACAACAGAAATAAACAAAGGACGCTGTCAAAATAAGAGCTAAACATGAAATAGGACCGGATAATGACAATAATAATAATAATAATAACAATAATACTGAGTCCAAAGGCAAACACAAAGTGAACAGTCTTCCCCCAATAAGGGGTGGAGACCAGACAACCACAGAGATGACCCCCTGCCCTGGGTGGGGGGTGGGGGCCCTAGGACAGGTGGGCCAGAAACATCCTCCCCAAGCACACAGTCAGGGCTAGATAGCGGGGAGAAGAGTTGGTTGGGTGGCCGACCCCAGTTCATGAGCCACCGGACGAATGAGTCAGGCAAGTCAGGTGGCCTGGCAGAGTCCCAGGACCAGCAGATGGAAAAGAACAATGCGTCAGGTGGCCCACCAAAGTTCTCGGGCCATCAGACGGGTGACCACAAGGCTGGGGCCTGGAGCTTGTAGAACAGCAGCTAGGCAGTGCAGAGCTTAGGCAACAGCTGCTGAGGTGTTGACAGCAGAGGAGCTCTGAACTTAGTGCATCAAACTCAAGAGATGACTGGGGAGTGTTGACCTCAGCAGCTGATGGTTGAAGCTCACCACCCCCAAGAACATGCAGTGGAGGTGCACCAGCCTCAGGAACAGATGACGGTGGAGGCACACCGGCCTCAGGAACAGATGGCTGGGGCACACTAACCACAGGATGAGACAATGACTGGGACGCACTGACCTCAGGATGAGACGGTGGAGGTGCACTGACCTCAGGAACAGTCAGTGGAGGTGCACTAGACTCTGGAACAAACGACGGAGGCGTACCAACCTCTGGAGTGGATGACTGAGGCATGTCAACCTCAGGAGCTGATGGTTGGAGTGTGCCGACCCCAGAAACTGATGGTGGTGGTGCAAGAGCGTCCAGCCCCGACGCCCAGGAATCCTTCTCCGATGCAGCCTCCTCGGACAGGGAGGAAGAGGTATAGGTTGGAGTAGATACCACACCATAACAGCCAGCAGAAGAGCTTGGCGGGGAGAGCTCAGAAGCAGATGGAGACTGGGTCTCCCCACCAGAGTAAGACAAGCCCTTTTTAAAATAGTTGTTAAAAAAATAACAAAGAGGACTTGCTTTAACTCCTGCTCTTCTGCCAGCAAGGACCCCAGTGGCTCCGCTGCTGTGTGGAAGTGACAACCTCAGGGTGAGCTGCGGATTGTTGGCCCTCAGGATGAGCTGCAGAAACGGTGGGCCTTGGGATGAGGTTCGGGAATGACGGGGATGAGCTGCAGCAGCGAAGCCTCCAGATGAGCTGCAGGAGAGGCAGCGGTGAGGCGGCTGGGGGAGGAGCAGCAAGTGAGGGACCAGGAGAGAAGCAGCAGGTGGTGTTCTCTGGAGAGGAAGCCACCGCTGGAGCTCTCCAGAGATGAGGAGTTTGCAGCGACAGGAGCTCTCCGGAGAGCGGTGGAGCCAGCCGGGAGAGGAGGTGGGGTGGGGGCTGGGAATGTAGTGCTGAGTGGAGCGGCGTCTCTGAGTATTCCTTCCACCCGGGTCCCCTGAATGCCAACCGACTGCCATAAAAAAAAAAAAAATCCTTCTGCTCTGCAGGAGTAGGCGTGGGTGGCCAGTCAGCTGACCTTCAGCAAGGAGGAGGCTGGTGGTGCTGGTCAAGCGAGAATGGGAGCTCCGCACCCCAGGGATGAGAGCACAGACCTGGATTAGCCCTCCAGTAATGCCACAGCTGCCTCCCAACAGTCCATGGTGTCCTCTGGGTAGGAGATGCTCCAAGCGGTGGCCGCTAGGTCAGTTCATAATTACCACATGGAGCTGCTACGTGCTCCATCGCCTGCCTTCTCCGCTGAGTCTTTTACCTGGTTGCATCCTACTGCATGTTTGCCCTTTGGGGCTTATTGACGGACTCAAATGCTCTGCGCCGTTTAAACATAACTTTATCAATGACAAATAAATGCAGCTCTAGGCTGAAAAACCACATAAATGATGCTGTATAGCTAAACCAATTACAGAGACGCCAAAGTGGTGACGTGGAGGAAACATGTGGAAACGCACAAGGCACCGACTAGGAAGACGGTGAGAATGACGAGGACACAACACAGGAGGTAAGAAACAATGGCAATAAATAAGAAGGGAGATAAATGCAAACACAAAACAGCTGTGAACAATAATTAACCTAAGACAAGAACGAGCTGTACTACAACGGAAATAAACAATGGACGCTGTCAGAATAAGAGCTAAACATGAAATGGAACAGGATAATGACAATAATAATAATAATAATATACTACTACTACTACGACTACTACTACTACTACTAATAAGTCCGAGTCCAAAGTCTTTAGCTGAAAAAGGGTGGATTGCCCTCTCTGGGTTGGGACACGTTCCTGCTCCAAGTGGAGGAGTTTAAGCATCTTGGGGTCTTATTCATGACTGAGGGGAAAATGGAGCGAGAGATTGACAGATGGATCGGAGCTGCATCTGCAGTTATGCAGATGTTGTACCGGTCTGTTGTGGTGAAGAGGGAGCTAAGCTCTAAAGCAAAGCTGTCAATTTACCGGTCAATCTATGTTCATGAGCTATGGGTAATGACCGAAAGAATGAGACTGTGGATACAAGTGGCTGAAATGAGCTTTCCCTTGCTGGATTCATCCTAAGAGATAGGGTGAGGAGCTCAGTCATCCGGGAGAGGCTCAGAGTAGAATTGCTGCTCCTCCACATCAAAAGTTGCCAGATGAGGTGGTTCGGGATCTGATCACAATGCCTCCTGGACGCCTCCCACTTAAGGTGTCCGGGCACATCCCATGGGAGGAGACCCAGGGCAGACCCAGGACACGCTGGAGAGACTATGTCTCGCTTGGTATCCTCTCTGAAGAGCTGGAGCAGGTGGCCGGGGAGAGGGAAGTCGGGCTCTCTCCCCGGAAAAGTGGTAGAAATGGATGGATGGATGGATGATGAAAGATAGATGGATAATACTCATAATGAGTCCAACAGGAAACAGATCATACACATACTACTGATGTTACACATCCGTTATAGCTCTTCACTCTGCCAAAGTGTTCCATAGAAGGCCATCTAAATGTTCAGGGCATTTTGGAGGGACAAGGGTTCAGGACACATGCTTACCCCCCGGATGAAGCATTATGCAGGTAAGGGTCAGTCACGATTCTCTTATTCTCCTTTCGGCCAGCAGCACAAAAACAGAGCAATGTTGTGGACAGTTTGTCTCAGACAAATTAAATAGTCCTACAATTTACAATGAACTAACAAAAACCCAAACACATTTTTCCTGAGGTGTTTCCGTGCAACAAATGTTGTCTTGTTCAATGGGCATTTGGGCACAGGTGATCAGGAACATAACAGACCAGAACAGGACTGGTAATACTGTTCTAGAAATAGTAGCACATGACAGTAATTACCAACAGGAAGCATTTTATGTCTACATCATACTGTAAGTGAGAAAAATGTGATGCTTCTCATGTTTCTCAGCACATGAGTCCAAGCGCTCTAAATTGCACCCCTGATATTTATTAGCGTTTTGGTCTATACAGCTCAAACAAACGTCAGAAAAGTGACAAAGTTTAGCCAACATTAACCTCGTCATAACTTTATAAAGTTATTATCCCTGGTGTAATGTTTGTATAGTTGTGAAAGGATGCGGATGAGACAGTCACACAAACACCACCCATTAATTTTTCACATTTGATCAAAAACAATCTATCAAAAATGTTTTCCATAGGAGAATAATTGATATTGTAGCTTACAGTGTCAAATATCTCCCATCCAGTATTGACAGGATTAATATCAGTAAAGTCTTGAATGTACAGTCCATCTATTATGTTTATTCAGACTTAGAGGTGGAATTTTTTTTTTTTTTTAAATAAGCAAGATAATATTGCTTCCACAAGAGGCACTGCTGCCTAAATTTAATGTGAAAGATTCTTAACAGGCGTCTTCTCTGGTGCGTCACTCACATCAGCAGCAACATTTGAAGTGGAACACTCAAAAAATCACAGTTTACAGATAAACAAATATTCCCCACCAAACCTTCAAATTAGAATGTAGACCCAAAGGAAGTCAGAGCAGTCCCGAATTCTTAAAAGACTGATTTTATGTTCTCTCAGTGGGACACAATAAGATCTCATAAAGTTTATCTTATTTTTTTATTGATCGTTAAATCGTTCACGTGTTTGCAGCAACGAAATCAAGTCTGCATTAAATAATCCTGGGGCATCAGTAATAAAGCTAAAAACTACAATAACTTTGTCTCGTGGCTGATTACCTTATCAGTATTTAGGGCTCAGCAGTGCATGACTTGCATTTTATCAGCTGCTGGAAGCATGTCACCACTGACACTTGTGTAAAGTTATTGTTTATTGCAGTCATGAACATTTTTACGGAGCAACATTTTCCAGCCTCAGTGTGTCTGCTCTTTTGGAAACACCGAGTTAACTCAACACCGACAGCTTTGCTGTTTAGGTATGAATGCATTCAGTTAAGAAATAAAAGTAAACATACTTGTTACTCATTTGTGTTGTTTTAATGAACAAGTCGACACATATTTTTTTTAATTACAATTTTAAGTCAACAAGCGCTCAAAGAAAGACAAATAGGAAAACAAAAAAAAAGATTACACAAGACTGGCAAAAGAATGATAAAGATATATATATATATATATATATATATATATATATATATATATATATATATATATATATATCATATAGGGCTCGCAGAGAGTGCATACCTCTGTCAAGGCTTCATCTGCCCGTCCTTCTGTCCCTCCCTCCCTCATCCATCCAGCCATTCAGCTGTACCTCTGTATCTCTGTCTGTAAATTTGTCCAGGAGATTTTTTGCACAGTCCTTTTGATGGACAATCACATTGCATTGTGAGTAGCAATGGACATTATATATCCAATAAAGCATTCAAAATTATCAACATCGGCAAAAATTTATATTTACAGCCGATACAATAGTATTAGAGTGGACAGTCTGGAATGACGCTCGGCTGTGACGTTTGCCCAGCGGTGTGAGGGAATGACGTCATCATGTCAGGCGGTGTAGATACACACGTCTGCAGTCCTACAGACATGCGACAGATAGACAACACAAGGAAATTAATCCATTAAGGCCAACAAGAAAAGGACACAACGGTGAAGACAAAAAACTTAAGCTGCATCCTCCTCCACAGCACTCAAAGACAAAAAAAAAAAAAAAAAAAAAGTGTGACCCTCCGAGGTCTAATGGCACCACCCAGAAACCCACCTAGTCTGTTGCTCCTGAAAAACAAGCCACTCCCACTCACTGAAAACTTCAGCAGACCCACACCACGGACGCCAACGATCCCCACCACACGCACAGTTGCAGGTAATTTTCAGATTCAACCTTTCTCTCTCGAGCAAACATGGAGACACGGATGCATGCTTTTTTCACCAGCTGTACTGATTACTGTAATGTCCTGCTCTCTAGTCTTCCCAAAACGACAATTTCAAATCTGCAGTTATTACAGAATTCAGCTGCACGTGTTCTGACAAAGACCAGATGGCAGGCTTACATCACACCGGTTTTAAAGTCACTGCACTGGCTCCCTCAGGATCGATTTTAAGGTTCTTTTACTGGTTTATAAATATTTGCACAGTTTTGGGTCTTCTTATCTATCAGAACTGTTTTAAATATATGAGCCCCCACGGCCCCTGAGGTCCTCTGGCCCTGGTCTTTTAATTATCTCTACTGTCAGAACACGCACCCAAGGTGAGGGTGCTTTTAGTTACTACGGCCCACGCTTGTGGAACAACTTGGCGGAGAACATCAGGGTGTCATGTATGCCTCTACGAGACAGGAGAGACAGACCCAGGCGCTGAATCATATTTGTGGCATTTATTAATGAAAACAACATAAATGTCCAAAAAACTGTGCAGACATGCAAAAATACAGATAAGGGAAAACTTACAATTCACGTTCCTGAGCTGGTATCGCTCAGTGAACGCTGGAGGAATTCAGAGGAGCGTACGAGGTAACATACAGTAGTGCAGCAATGAGAGAACAAACAGGCAGTGCTTAAATAATAGTAAAATAATCAACAAGAAGTGATCACCGGTGTGGGTTCATGTGAGCTTGCAAAGGGGAACACAATTGGAAATCAGGACCAGCTGGAGAGGTGAGGGAGGAGCAACTGGACTGACAGCTTGACAGATGACACCTATGCTGAGCACAAACCCGGAAATGTCATCTGCCAGCTGTCAGCCCACAGAATAAGCACGGGAAATAAACATGATCCAAAAAACAATTACAAATCAAACAAGACATGGCCAAAATAACTGAAACACAGCCAGAAGAAATAAAAGGCATTACAACAACTAAGAAAGGCACAAAATACAATAGACACATAAATACCCAGAAAAAGCCACGAGACTGGGTCTGGCAGAAAATCCAGCCCCAGTTCGTGACACAGGGCTGTCAAGAATGTCATGTTTTTAAAAGCAGGCTCAAGACCTACTATTTAACCTTGCTTTTGACTAGTTTCCTATTTTAATTGTCTTAATTTATGATTTTATGTTGTTCTGGTCACAATTACGTATTTTATTATTAATGCTTTTTAATTTATGTCTGTATTAAGTGTTTTATCTTTTAGTTATCTTAACTGTCTAGTCTTTTTATCAACAAATTATCTTAGTATTATTTATCAGTGATTGTTTTATTTTTTTATCATCCTGTCCAAGCTTCAGCATCTCCCTTCCACAGGGAATTGTGCCTGTTTTCTGGCTGCAGGGTCCTGGCTTGTGATTGCCCTGGTCTACCCGGCCGAGGGGATCGTGCACTGTGGTGCCGTGCCTGCAGTGTCAACCCCTCAGACTGGACTTGGGCGGTCTCAGAGGTGGTGTCCCTGTAGCTGTGGACTCGGCCCTTTCCCTGCTGGTGATGGCTCCCTAGTGATGGGGCTTCCTCACTTGGATCCCCAGTATTCAGTCGTAAGTCTCACAAAGATGAAAGTTTGTGTGTGTGTGTGTGTGTGTGTGTGTGTGCATGTACGTATGCAAGTGTGTATGTCTATGGTGAGGTTAATTGTGTTTTATTACCTCCGCCAAAGGGGGAGGTTATTTGATCATCGGCGTTGGTTTGTCTGTTTGTTTGTCTGTCTGTCTGTCTGTTTGTTTGTCTGTTAGCAAGATAACTCAAAAAGTTATGGACGGATTTTCATGAAATTTTCACAGATTGTCAGAAATGGGGTATCCTACAGATGATTAGATTTTGGTGGTGATCCGGATCACCATCCACAAGAAAACCGCCATTATGCAAAATGCCATTTTCGTGAATAACTACTAAACCACTAATCCTATCATTGTCAATCCAATTGTTGTGAATCCAATTGCTAGTCATATGTTTACATGGTCAAGGAATCTGAAAACGTACACACAAACACTGTATGGGGGGAACTGTGGCGCTAAACCGCCATTACGGAAAATGACATTTTCGTCAATAACTACTGAACCACTAATCCTATCATTGTGAATCCAATTGCTAGTCATATGTTTTCATGCTCAAGGAATCTGAAAACGTACACACAAACACTGCATGGGAGGAACTGTGGCCGCCATTATGGAAAATGCCATTTTCCAGAATAACTACTGAACCACTAATCCTATCATTGTCAATCCAATTGCTAGTCATATGTTTTCATGGTCAAGGAATCTGAAAACGTACACACAAACACTGTATGGGAGGAACTGTGGCGGCCATTACAGAAAATGCCATTTTCGTGAATAACTACTGAACCACTGCTTGTCATATGTTTTCATGATCAAGGAATCTGAAGACTGTATGGGGGGAACTGCGGCGCTTGGTGGAGGTCTGCGCTCTCCGAGTGCTTTTCTAGTTTTAATGTGTGACGCACTTTGCGTTGCAACTTTTGTATGAAAAGTGCTATATAAATACTGTAAAGCTCTGATTGATTGGTTACCTCAGTTGCAAGCTGTATTTTTTACCAACATCACACATAGAGGTGATTCTAAGGCTGCTATTTTAAAGTGATTTATTTGATCCATATATGATGCTGAGTTTTAGTAAGTCTGTAAATCGCATGCACCTCGTTTATGCTTCTTCAGTAGTGTATAAATGTTACACTGACTATGTTGGCACAGATTGTTTTAGTTCCTTACAGTTGTACAGCGAATGCACGTCATTTTTACACGATCCCTGTGAACACATTTATTTATGCAGTTATTTCCATGTTTCCTCTTGCCCTGATTGTGGCTGTTGTAATGAAGTCACAGAACAGTATCCTCCAAGCCTGTTAAAAGGAGTAAGTTTACAGTTCTGTTGAACATATTACTAAAAATAAATAGCAGGTACAGTATTTATTTTTATATTAAGTTCAGGTAGTTGTCTTATTTTCCTTGGGGAATGTGTCTCTATATGCCAGTGTATCATCACTAAGACAAAGGAGATGGAAAAGGTGGAAAAAATATGTGCATATTTTATCAGCACCGGCAATCGGCATAAAACTACTTTCAAACTATCGGCATATCGGCTATTGGCAAAAATTCTACTGCTTTGCATCCCTAATTGTGAGATAGGGCCTTGGTGGCGGTATGCACTCCTGGATCACCTCCAAAATGTAATGGGTTCATCAGTAGCCCAAGGGCCACCTCTGGTAAAAATTTCATCAAAATCTATCCAGTTGTTTTTGCTAAATTCGGTTAACAGACAGACTGACAGACAAATAAACAAAATCTCTTGAAAACATTACCTCGATGGTGGAGGCAAATACTTATTTTCAGCTTCTATTTACTTTGTCCTATACTATATATTGAGTGACACATTAGAGATCTTCGATTATAACAACAGCTTTTTAAATTTGCTGTCACAGAATTTCAGTTTGATGCTGAAATGACCAAAATAACTTAATATTTGTGCATACAGCTAACTGTAACTGCCTATTATGCGGCTGATAAGATATCAGAATAATCCTCTGGGAGGACTGCCCAGTGACGCACAGCACTGAAACATCCTGTAAATGAAAAGTCAGATACACCCTCGTTTACGGCTCTGCTGTCCAAAGGCCAAGGTAGAGCTTAAGGTTGTTGAAACCATATGACAGAGCCCTTCCTTCTCATACTTCCTTTGTGCGTGTGTGTGAAGCTGGAGCAGCAAAAGATGTCTGTGCGGATTTTTGTAACACTGCTGGCCATATCCTGTGCTGTTTCTGCACAGTCAGATGAGGAGAAGGCCCGGGAATTCCTGGCAAACTTTGATGTGGAGGCTACTCAACGTATGTACCAGTACTCATTGTCATCATGGGCCTACAACATCGACATCACAGAGGAACACGCCAACAATCTGGTAAGAGGCTTAGAAAATATTCACTTTAAGACACTGGCCATGTAGTATGGACAGTACTTGATGTGGCTGTTGTCAATCTGTTCCCAGACAGCGGAAACCAAAATTTGGAGCGATTTCTACACCCAGATGTCAGAAGAGTCCCGTAATTTCAGCATTGACGCTATCACCGACCCACTAATCAAACTACAGCTGATCATCCTACAAGATAAAGGCTCTGGAGCTCTCTCTGCAGACAAAGCTGAACATGTAAGATGATTTTCTGGGTACATTTTTACTCTATTAAAGAATATTTCACATGTAACTCATTCATTTCTGTAACTTGCAAAATTCTTTTATATTTGACTGTCTTCTTTTTACTGAACTAACATCAGAGGGGATAGTAGTGTAGTTGAGATCAGACCAAGACAAGAATGGAGAAAACCCAAGATTTTAACCGGTCGAGGCCAAGCCAGGCAGAGGCCAAGTAGAGACCAAGACCACTGCGTATGTAGGTCTTGGTCTTGATCGCTCCAAATCAAGTCAGTCAAAATTTATTTCTGTAGCACATTTAAAAAAAACGAACAACCTCACCTAACCAAAGTACTGTACAAGTTATACAAATATGAATGTTTAAAAAATATCCACTGAGTTTACAATACACACTAAAATACACACACACAAAAAAAAGCCAATCATCTTGGTTTGGTCTGGTTTTAGGAGACGCTGGTCTTGATGTGGTCTTACAGCACTAGTAGAGTAGCCACAATTGTAATCAAGTTAAAATGGGGTTATTTTATATTAATTATTCAAGTATGGGTAAGTAGTCACCAAAAACGTTATTATAGTAAAAGTGTGAAAGTTTAAAAAGTTACTTGAGTAGTGAGTAATGGCTTTACAGTCACCAATATGACGCTTTTCTCTTAAATTTGCCTCTTTTTTTAATGGAGTTTTTTTAAAATAAATGTCTCACTCTTTTGATAACGTTGTGACTTTTTCCCATAAATCTGCAATTTTAGCCTTGAAATAAAATAAGTAATTCAAAAGAGTATGACTTGAGTACAGTTTTTCTCTTCATAAATGTACTCAGTAGTAAAAGGTATCCTACAATAAAACTACTCAGTAAAGTACAGTTTTCTGAAGCTGTTAGCATACATGAGGCGTTACACATCGAACTAAACAGGTTCTCTTTGTGTTTCGGTTAAATTCTCTCTCTAGCTGAATAAAATCCTGAGCGAGATGAGTACAATCTACAGCACATCCACGGTGTGTATGAAAGACGACGACACAGTGTGCTCCACTCTGGAGCCAGGTAAGCTCTTTTAGTGAAGCTGGTTCCTGCTGAAGTGTCTGCTGCTGCTTCATTAAACAGTTAATTATTAACATGGCCTCAAGGGATGGAAGAGGTTTTACCAAAGTATGAAGAGAAATGATTTACTAAGTGCTATGGCTATTGTAATGTTTAGTTTTATGATGTTTAACTCTGACCTGAAGAAAAAAGGTTTATTATACCATCAAAGCCATATATGGCAGAATTTACTGAGGACAGTAAGACTGTACAGAGACTCATGTTTTTTCCTCACAGTCCAAAGACTCGCACATAAGGTCAGCGGGCTGTTGGAAACGGGTTGTAGGTGTTGATGACAGAATGATCCCTGTGCTACTGTGGCTATGATCACACCTGACACTTTATACCACTGGCTCACAGTTTTTTGGTTGTGGAGTTAGGTTTTTTCCCCACAAAAAGCTTTTTTTTTTTTGATTCCTCAGACTGAAGTTTAAAAAAAAAGCTTTGTAGGATAATCAGTGATTCAAAATTGGCCGTAGACATCAGTTTGGCTGTTAAAAAGTGCTTGGGTAGGTAGGAAGTGCTGGCTGAGTGTAATGGGAGTTAATGGAGCTTAAAAAGCACTTAAAAAAAAGCACAGATGGGTCTGCATGTAGGCTGTGCTTAAAATCAAGGCGAACAATCAGGAGATCTGAGCACAGGCCAAAATGAGCTACTCCATCACTGACTGCCTGGTTTTCTGCTTAAACACTTGTTCATTTTTCTGCAACTTTAATTCATATGTTGTTTTTGTCATAAACTAGAAGGAGGCAGAAGAGGCAGGGCCCAAAATGTTGCCAACAGTTGGGTGAACTTAGATTTTATTTATTTACAAAAAAAAAAAATAGAGCCATGGCACAAGGGCCAGAAAAAGTCAAATAATCATAATCAAAACACAAAAACAAAAACTGCACGGGGGGCAGCAAACTAAATGAATTAAGATGAAACTAAAAGAAAAAATAAACCAGGCAGACTGACATATTACAGACTTAGGGACTGGTGACAGAACGTATTTACCGAACAAAGACTCGGGGGGGGGGGGGGGCAAAAACAGGGTCCTGTTCCAGAAAGCAAGTTTAGTGGCTTACCTGGGTAAACTAACTCAGGGCTTGTGGTGACTCTGAGTTTTCCGTTCCAAAAAGTCAGAATATGTTTGTAACTATGGTAACAAAGGCTGTGAACACAGCCTGCTCCTGACTAGATTATGTTGGGGGTTGTTTAGAATATTTAAACTTAAGAGGATCCACAAATAGAAGTGTGATGGCGGAGAATCAGACAGCTAATCACTCAAAAATCACGTTTAATAAAACACACCATCACTAATTTGTTTTTAACACACCTTTATTTCCTGAACAAACATCATTTCTCTCTATCTTCACAAGCAGATTTTTCATCTCCTAATCTATCTTCTGATTGTTTTTTTTATTGAGATAGATTTTTTTTTACAGATCCTTTGCTGGCAACTACAATGAATTCTTACATTTAGTGATCTTAAAGGTAAAATATTCATTTCTGTTTAGCAGTAATTTGTCACACATGAAGAGCAATAAAATCAGTTTCTTACATTGTCAAATTGCTGCACAGATTTTGGAGGAGGATCCGCTACACTGCCCTGCTCAGTCTCTTATGGAACAGAACTAAGTTCTGCTGCAAATCCACCAGTCTTCAAACACCATAGTCACTTATTGGATGCGTGGCACATACTGTGGGCAGCACGGTGGCGCAGTGGTTAGCACAGTGGCAGCACAGTGGCAGCACAGCAAGAAGGTCATGGGATCGATTCCACCCTTGACCATCGTGGGTTCGATCCCACCCCCAGACCATCGGTGACCCTTCTGTGTGGAGTTTGCATGTTCTCCCCGTGTCTGTGTGGGTTTACTCCGGGCACTCCGGTTTCCTCCCACATGCTAAAAACATGCAAGTTAGGTTAATTGGCATCAAACTGGGGATTCTAAATTGTCCTTAGGTATGGATGTGAGAGTGAATGGTTGTCTGTCTCTCTGTGTTGGCCCTGTGATGGACTGGCGATCTGTCCAGGGTGTACACTGCCTCTCGCCCAAAGATGCTGGGATAGGCTCCAGCCCCCCCGCGACCCGAAAGGATTAAGCGGTAGAAGATGGATGGATGGATGGATGGATGGCACATATTGTCCATATAGTTTAATGGACCCTCTGGACCCTCCAGGTCACAACTATGCTGCCATACTGCACCTTGCGGTCTAAGGCTGTGTGTCCACCAAATGCGTTTTTTCCACTCTGGGCAGCTATTTTCCATTCATTCTCTATGTAGTCCAGCGTTTACAGCACTGAGCGCCCACGGCGCTGAAACGCTGTCAGTGGTGGCTGTTTTTTGTCGTGGTGCTCAGACTGCTCAGAGTTGAAAAATGTTCAACTTTTCAGAGACTGCAGCTGAGCTCGTCAATGTCAGACCTTAAGCAGCCAATCAGAACTGCTGCGTGGGCGGGACACAAGACGCCATTACCTAGTCCGTACTCAGACTCCTGTTTTCCGTGTCATCATATTTCACATCCAGAGCCACTAGAAAATGTTTCCTGTCCATTGTTATTTAGTGACTGCTATTAAAAAATCTGTAGAAAGTCTGACAATAGGAAAAGCGGGAGTGCTGAGCTGAGAGTGACAAGCTGTTGCTGGGATACAGGGCACAGGCTTTTTTTTCTCCAGAGTGCAGCGCACAAACACTGAAAAAAAAAAAAAATGCTCAGGGGCGGTCGGGCGACAAAAAACGCACCTGGTGGACACGCAGCCTAATTGGTACCTGACCCTGCGCCTGATAGTCCTGCATTGTACAGCGAGTATGATTCATATATCTATACGTGTCATCATCTGTTCATCTGCAATATACAGTCATGTGAAAAAATTAGGAACCCTGTATAAGCCTTTGTATTTTTAAACATATTTGGACATATGGATATTTAATATCAATGTTAAAAATACTGGGAGATTCACAGAACACAACTAAACAAAAATGAATTAAAAACTTTTTTCAAATTTTCTGTAAAATGCAATTCTAAACAAATAGTGAGGAATAAATTAGGACACAGCCATCTTTTTTAGGACACCCCTACATTCATTCCCACTTAAAATACTAAAATAAATGTTTAAAAATAAAAACAAAAACAAGGTTAGACATAGATATGTGAACATTTCTTAATAAAGAACTGAATATTTAAAGGGGTGTCCACATTTTTTCACATGACTGTACAGTGGTGTGAAAAAGTGTTTGCCCCTACCTGATTTCTCATTTTTTTGCATGTTTGTCACACTTAAATGTTTCAGATCATCAAGCAAATTTAACTATTAGACTAAAACAACACAAGTAAACACAAAATGCAGTTTTTAAATGAAGGTGTTTATTATTAAGCAGAAAAAAAATCCAAACCTACATGGCCCTGTGTGAAAAAGTGATTGCCCCTAAACCTAATAACTGGTTGGCTACCCTTAGCAGCAACAGCTGCAATCAAGCGTTTGCAATAACTGGTAATGAGTCTTTCACAGCGCTGTGGAGGAATTTTGGCCCCTCATCTTTGCAGAATTGTTGTAATTCAGTAACATTGGAGGGTTTTCGAGCATGAACCGCCTTTTTAAGGTCATGCCACAGCATCTCGATCAGATTAAGGTCAGGACTTTGACTAGGCCACTCCAAAGTGTGCATTTTGTTTTTCTTAAGCCATTCAGAGGTGGACTTGCTGGTGTGTTCTGGATCATTGTCCTGCTGTAGAACCCAAGTGTGCTTCAGCTTGAGGTCACAAACAGAGGGCTGGACATTCTCCTTCAGCATTTTTTTGGTAGTCAGCAGAATTCATAGTTCCATTTACCATCACAAGTCTTCCAGGTCCTGAAGCATCAAAACAGTTCCAGACCATCACACTACCACCACCATATTATACTGTTGGTATGATGTTCCTTTTCTGAAATGCTGTGTTACTTTTATGCCAGATATAATGGGACACACACCTTCCAAAAAGTTCAACTTTTTTTCTCGTCAGTCCACAGAGTATTTTCCTAAAAGTCTTAAGGATTATCAAGATGTTTTTCTGGTAAAACTGAGATGAACCTTTGTTATTTTTGCTAAGCAGTGTTTTTTGTCTTGGAACTCTGCCATGCAGGCCATTTTTGCCCAGTCTCTTTCTTATGGTGGAGTCATGAACACTGACTTTAACTGAGGCAAGTGAGGCCTGCAGTTCTTTGGATGTTGTTGTGAGGTCTTTTGTGACCTCTTGGATGAGTCGTCGCTGCACTCTTGGGGTAATTTTGGTCGGTTGGCCACTCCAGAGAAGGTTCACCACTTTTCCATGTTTTCGCCATTTGTGGATAATGGCTCTCACTGTGGTTCACTAGAGTCCCAAAGCTTTAGAAATGGCTTTGTAGCCTTTTCCAGACTGATAGATCTCAATTACTTTGTTTCTCGTTTGTTCCTGAATTTCTTTGGATCACAGCATGACGTCTAGCTTTTGAGGATCTTTTTGTCTACTTCACTTTGTCAGGCAGGTCCTGTTTAAGTGATTTCTTGATTGAGAACAGGTATGGCAGTAATCAGGCCTGGGTGTGGCTAGAGAAATTGAACTCCGCTTTCCAAAGATGTGATAAACTACAGTTAATTTATGTTTTAACAGGGAGGGGCAATCACTTTTTCACACAGGGCCATGTAGGTTTGGATTTTTTTTTTACCCTTAATAATAAACACCTTCATTTAAAACCTGCATTTTGTGTTTACTTGTGTTTGGTCTAATATTTAAATTTGTTTGATGATCTGAAACATTTAAGTGTGACAAACATACAAAAAAATGAGAAATCAGGAAGGGGGCAAACACTTTTTCACACTGTATATAAGTTATCTAGGCAGTTTTACTTTCCATGGGTAACTCCTTTTTCTTTTATGCTGTGTGTATGTCTGTCGTTTTGGTTGTCTACTGTCATGCTGCTGTTACACTGTAATTTCCCAGTTTGGGATCAATAAAGTACATCTATCTATCTATCTATCTATCTATCTATCTATCTATCTCCACTTCTGTCACAGCTGATGCAGTCTCCTCTTCAGCCTTTTAATTGCATTAACAATTTTATGGCCTTTGGCTAATGAAGGATAGTTTGTCAAAAATGGGGAAAACTATATTTCGATTACAAGGCTAGGACACCATCTTGGACTGTGAAGGTGATAAAATTGTAAAAAAAAAAAAAAAAAAAAAAGAAGCAAAATTAAAAGGCCACATCCATTCAATAAAAAGATGAGCTTGTTAGGGAAATTTGTTGAATAGAAAGCCCCCCAAAAAGGTTTGTATAAATTAACACAACAAGGCCTGCATAGTGTTGTCTTAATGTAATTGCAATATGGGGAAAAAAATGAAATCCATACTTTATAATCTGATTATCCAGGTATGTGGGGAAAGTTAAAAAGTCTAAACAGAGCTTCACAAAATAAACAATGAAGGTAAAGCCAACTTTATTGTCATTCAGTCCATCCGGCCAATCATGTACAGTAGAACAAAATTACGTTTCTCCTATCTACAATGTTAATGACATCTAGAATCAGAGGGGTCGCTGCCATGCAAGGCGCTGCCACAAATGTCCCTCCTCCGTTCCATTATTGCCGAGCACCAAGCTGCACGGCAGAAAGTTCCACTTTTATATGGTCTTTGGCATGACCCAGCCAGGATTGGAGTCCCGGCCTCCCAGGTGTGGGGCGGATGCTCTACCAACTGAGCCACCACTCCGGTGGCCTAAGAAGGATGGAATCATCAGACTTTCTTACATTTTACCAGGGCAGAACCCAGAGCTTCTCTTATCTGGATATCTGTTCATGACAGTGGGATTCAGTTTTTAAAATTTGGTATTTGGATATTTGCTCCTTCACCCAAACTGCTCATTTTTAATTATGCTAATTCTGATTTTCTAAAGTTCCAAAAAAGGTCATAAAATTTCATGAACAAATTTAGAAATGTATAAAGAAAAAAACTTCAAATTCATGTGACCAAGATTGCAAATTTATGAACAAAAATTTACATTTACAAAGAAAGCTGCAAAAAAATATCTTTGGGAAAATGATTTTAATTTACATGAAAAATTGCATATTTACTATAAAATAGCTGGATTACAAGGGGGATAAAGGCTCACGAAAAGCTGCAAATTTATGCAAAAAGGTACAAATTTACATGAAAAAAATCTTTATAGCAAAAGCTGTTATATCTGAATGTAATGATTAAGGTTGTAAAGTCTAGCCTATACTGCCTTGCAATGCACTGGATTTATCACATTATTCTGAATACTTATTTATTTTAATGGAAAATAAATTTGCCCCAAAGGACACTGAAGCAGAAACTCGAACTCCCAGCCTCTCACACCCGAGTCCAGCGCTCTGCTTATGTCACTATGGCAAGCTAAGTAGAACTGCTTATATAAACTTCTATAGATTGCCCCCTAGTGAAGAATCCAAAAAACTCACTTCACGCAGTCGGCAGTTCTTTGCAGGTCAGCTCCCTGTATCTTTGGCTGATGTTGCTGTTTTTTCCTCTTGATTATGATTTTTTCCCAGTCCTCATATGCCTCCAGGAGTGCTTGTAACGCTTCCTCAGAGACATGATTCTCTTTTCCTCCACTGCTTGTGGTCTCTGTGTTCAACACATGCTGTATTAGCAGGTTGGCCATGAACGCGCACGTCTCAAGGTCAGTCAGATCTGAGTTGATCAAACACAGCCATAACCGGAGCTCTGGAACCAGAAACTCAGAGTAAGTTCTGGCAGGTTCACTTAACCCTGAGTTCAGAGTTTATCTGGGCAGTGGTGGTCTAATGTTTAGGGATGTGGACTGGTGAGCGGAGGATCGTGAGTTCAATCCCTGGACTGGCAGGATTAGATCTGGGTGGGACAGGTAACATAGCAGTGTTTGCCTCACCCTCCTTCACCCCACTGTGGTGCCCTTGAGCGAGGCCCTTAACCCCAGCTGCTCCAGTGGAGCTGCTCAGTGGCCACAGGTCAGTCTGTGGTTGTACTGGGCAGCTTCCAGGTACGAATGTGAACAGGGCATCCTTGAAAAAGAGAGGTTGCCTCCCTGTATAAAAAAAATAAATAAATAAAAATAATTTCAGGGTCTGTTAACCCTGTTTTCTGGAATACCCCCCAGGAGGCTGACTAGCAAACAGGGTAAGTGGAGAGTGGGAACAGCTGAGAGAGAACGCACAGAGGAGGCAATCACAATGAGGAGGGAGGCAGAGGAACAGAGCAACATACAGTATTTGAGTAAAGAAGCACCACAAACTACACATCAGTCAACACAATAGCAAATTCAGAAAGAAGAAGCAAACACGTAATGTTATCAAGACAAAGATCACTAAAATAAAGTCCAAGGAACTAAGAAAAATCAAAACGTAAGAATGGGTTATGATCAGCTGGCTAAGTTGTTGTTGTTTTTTTTTTTGTCATTCGGCTGCTCCCGTCAGGGTCACCACAGCGCATCATCACCTTATATTGCAATGATCCACATGTTGATTTGGCAAGGATTTTTACGCTGGATGCCCTTGCTGACGCAACCCTGCCCATTTATCTGGGCTTGGGACCGGCAGAGGGAGTACAATGCCTTGTGCACCCCATGTCTGGGCAACCAACTTTCCTTCCTCCATTCTATTGTTGCTGAGCACCAAGCTAGAAAGCAGGAAGCACCATTTTTATATGGTTTTTGGTATGACCCGGCTGGAACTTGAACCCACAGCCTCCCAGCGGTGAGGTGGATGCTCGACCTCTAGGCCACCACTCACCATCAGCTGGCTACTGATCACGTTTTATTCAGACCTTGGGTAAATACAAATGTGCACGTTTTTCCATCACACCACAGAATAGGCTGATTTTTATATATCTTTGTTTATCTGTTACATTGTGCCAAAAACAAAAAAAAAAATTCCACCACTCTACTGTGATAAAAGCTCTACATTTTTATTTGTCTTTTCACAGAATCTTAAACAGGCTCAGTTAAAGCAGACCAGAGTTCAGGTGATTTATCTAATACCAGTTTATCTCTTTCTCCGTTTCCAGACCTGGAGAATATAATGGCCAACAGTCGCGACTACGATGAGCGGCTGCACGTGTGGGAGGGCTGGAGGGCAGTGGTGGGGAAGCAGATGAGACCTCTGTATGAAAGCTACGTGGACCTGAAGAACGAAGCTGCTAAACTGAACGGTGAATAATTCAAAGGAAATCCTCACATTTTAAAATGAGATACTACAAGATGAAGTGTAGGGAAATAACGTGATGCCGTGGTTAGTGAAGATAATGCAAGATAAGGAGTCAAATAACTGATAGACTCTGCAGATTATACGAGAACATCTGATAGTCCTAACATGATATTCACCTCTGACTAAGCGCCTCCCTTTGTGCAATACTAAAACTGTCACTGCTTCCATCACTGTAAAACATAATGTCAGCATCAAGTCTTGCTTTAAAAAAAACAAACTTTGTACAGTAACAGCTGATACCTGTTTCCATTGACCCTCACACGCACTTCTTCACATATGTGCAGGTTTTGAAGACTATGGCGCTTACTGGAGGTATAATTATGAGACCATAGAAGAAGAACCTGAGTTCATGTACACCAGAGACGACCTGATGACTGATGTCCGTGCGATATACAAAGAGGTATACACTTGACAGGACAGCTACAAATTAAGGTGGAATGTACAAGCGGGGGTGTGGCACCAAAATTTTGGGCCCCAGGTGCAGCAGCGTATGTGGACCCCTCCTAATTTGAATTTCACGTCTCCAACTTCTGATGGGCCTCCCCTCCATTGAGGTCCCTGGGTGTTTTGTCCCACTGTTACCACCGGTTTGACACCTCGGCGTGCAGCGTCGCAGACACGAGCAGCTGACTCTAACATGGATGTGGCTTCAAACTGTGGCTTGGATTTTTGCTCTCAGGGAAGTGTTACTGACTGGTTGATGTAATTACACTTTTTTTTTAGATCTTGCCTTTGTACAAGGAGCTGCATGCCTATGTGAGAGCCAAGCTTATGGAGACCTACCCAGGACACATCAGTCCAGAAGGACCTCTGCCAGCCCACCTCTTAGGTATCCTGGGATTTTTTTTTTTTTTATGGAAATGAACAATCAGTCCTGAAAAAAAAGTGAAGTACTTGGATTACACTGTTGTATTTTTTTCTGTTTTATATTGAATACAATCAGTCATAAGCAGAGATAATACATGCCGCGCATGTGAGACATGTTTTGAAACATTTTCATGCAGTTTTGAAACTTTATTTTAGTAAAAAATGTAAAATATCATGTGATTATGTGGAAAAAAAGTGAATATGGTTTACACAGGATGAACATATGCTCCTTTAACACCCCCCCCCCCCGCACACACACACACACACACAGACCTCATCTAAGCAGCAATCTCTGCAATCGTGCTTGTCTTACTTTATGACGCTTGTGTCCTGTCGAATCACCTGATAAGCCACAGAATGAAACATGATCATGGAGCTCTGGACTCATGCGTGCAATGTGATGTCATCAACAGATGGAAAAGGTTTTGACTCCGGGTATATTGTTTTGTCTGCTGAACAGCTAAGGGGGCAAACAAATGAAAACACTGATGTACAAGTTTCTGCCCTGAAGCACGTCTCCCTCTATTGTCCACTGTCTCACCCCCTGTTCCAACAGACATGTGACTTTTTTACCTGAAGCCAGTGGGTTGATTCTCATCATTTATCCGAATTCTAAATTTACTCTTTTGTTTGGACTTTCCAGGTGACATGTGGGGACGATTCTGGACCAACCTGTACAACCTGTCAATCCCCTACCCTAACAGAACTGACATTGATGTCACCAACGAGATGATTAATCAGGTACAGCACAAATTTGTGTTTCCAAATTAAACAAACAAGGTTTCTTAAATGCATTAAGAAACTGATGAATGCAAGACAAAAAAAAAAAAAATCACTGACCATGTTTGAATTACATTTTTAGAACTGGAATGCGACGATGTTTTTCAAAGAAGCAGAGAAGTTCTTTATATCTGTAGGCCTGTATGAGATGTTTGATAACTTCTGGACTGACTCCATGCTGACAAAGCCCACTGATGGACGCCAGGTAGTCTGTCATCCTACAGCGTGGGACATGGGAAACAGAATGGACTTCAGGTAGGACCAACCCACTGCCGTATTCACACACAGGGCACCAACAAAATCCCAGTGGAATTCAGCACTGGCCTGTCACTCAGTCGCACTGTATTAGTCAATCTGACACATGTGCAATGTTCTGTTATATAAAGTAGTCTCTGCAAAAATTAAAAAAAAATATATCGTTAGCAGGTATGACAGTTAAGGCAGTAAAATATAAATATAAATGCAGACATTACATGTGGCAGCTGAGCCACTGAAAACAATACATACAGTATGTATAAAAGCAGATATTGCATGTAAACAAGTCAACTGAAACAACACACTACTTGTATTTCTAAGAAAAACATCGAAAATTTATGATAAAGTTAACAATTTTTAAAAAAAAGTCACAAATTTACCACGTCATAAAATGTACAAGAATAAACTTATACATTGACGATAAAAGAAACATGCAAATGATTTTGATAAAGTTCAAATTTGTCATAAGGAAGTCACAAATTTGCGAAAATATGACTATGATATGAAAATTTGGGACAAAAAAATCTTCACGAAATTATGCAAAAAGTGGAAAATTTACATTTAAAAATATTCACAAATTTATGAAAAATGAGGCAAATTTACACTGAAAAGGCTGCTCATTTATTGGAAAAAAAAAAAACAACAAAATTTGCAAGCAAAAAGTTACAAATTTACTTGAAAAAAGTTCTACATTTAGGAGGAAAAAAGCCTGCAAGTTGAAGTGGAAAAAAAATCTGCTCAGTCAGTGAAAAAGTGGAGCAGCTGCCAATTCTGGAAAACTACTAGCTTCAGCGGCTGAATTTTATTGTGCTGTGCTAGGAAGAGGAACTTTGTTTTTATGAGATTCACACTTTGTTTTCTGGAATAACAATCATCAGGGTTTTTTTTTTTAATCTCTGACTCATTCTTTCCTGTTGATAAATGAAATCAAAGTCTCAGTTGTAAAATGTCCATCCATTTTTCCAGTTCCGACTGCTTTGTAAAACTGATAGCAACAACCAAATACAGTATTTTCTTTTCTTTTTTTTTTAAATAGTTCCTAAAGTGTCACTTTTAGTCAAATCAACTTAATAGAAACATAAAGTTACATTCTCATTTGTGTCTGTTTTATTGGGTTGGTCTCGTCAGGAATATGCTCATGTACAGGCCGTTTTATTGAGCTTTACAGGCGCTATTAAAGATCACACAGTGTTAACTGCTGATATCAACACTTTTCCTGTGATACTCTATCTTCAGGATCAAAATGTGCACCGAGGTCACCATGGATGACTTCCTCACAGCTCACCATGAAATGGGTCATAACCAGTACCAGATGGCTTACCGTAACCACTCCTACCTTCTGAGGGACGGAGCCAACGAAGGTTTCCACGAGGCCGTCGGGGAGATCATGTCCCTCTCTGCTGCAACACCCAAACACTTGCAAGGCCTGGAGCTCCTTCCTGATGACCTTGTTTATGACAAAGGTACAAAGAATTTAGATTTTCTACAACATTAAATCTGCTAATAATGAGTTCTTTCTCACGTCAAAGGTCCCATTCACTAAGTACTTGTGTTTTTGTAGATTTTAACCTCCTGAAATGCATCTGTGGACCTTTTGCACAACATAGAGTAATGCACTTCCGCATTCCAGTCCTCCCGCAGTTCTGGTTCTGCTTCCATTATATTTTCCCATTCCCTGGTGCTTTCTCGTCAATAAATCAACTTTATCACTTTCACCTATCATTGTAGATACTGGGAATAATGTGTGGGTAGATCGTCTTTCTTTATAAAGTTTGTGTTTTGCATTTTGATCATTTTTGTAGCCATGCTCAGCCGCAGTGTTGCCAACTTGGCGATTTTGTCGTTAAATCTGGTGATTTTTCAGCCCCCCTCGATGACTTCTTTTGTCAAAAGTGACTAGCGATAAATCTAACATCTTTTCCTGGTGTTATCAAAGACTTTTCTGGTGTTTTGGACACTGACGTGAAAGTGCGCAATTGCTCTGCAGTTTTCATCCTCAACAAGGTACCCCTGTCCCCCTCCCATCCCAAAGCGATCGCAGGCAGTCTCAGTCAGTCTCACAGTAGCCTCGTGCCGCAGCCATAATAAATTAATAGTTTTTTTCAGAGCTGCAGTGTCTGATACCAGTTGAATGCTGCAGCAGCGGCATGAAGATGACCTGCTCTTTCCGTGGGCCAGCACAGGCGTGTGTGTGTGTGTGTGTGTGTGTGTGTGTGTGTGTAGGGGGGGGTCTGAAAAAAAAACAATGACCCTGAATTAGGGCCAGACTAGTGACCATCATTTTCTTACATTGCCACTGCAGTTTGTTTTTTTCTGACTCTTTTTGTTAATTTTGGTTGTTAATGTTATCCAGTTAAAACTGTCACACAAAAAAAAGGTTAAAAATGTTATAGACATGGCAAAAAATGTTCATGTTTTACTGTGACTTGTTGTAGGCTCCTAAGTGGAGCATAAGGATAGCAACTAAACCAAACTTAAAAAAATAAATAAAAAAATAAGAATAAAACAATAATAATAATAATAAAAAACTAAGTAACTCTGCCAGGGTGTCTCTTTTGGGTCACTTTGCCGGTCCCAAGCCCGGGTAAAGGAGCAGGGTTGGACGTAGAGCTAGCACTTTCACCCACAGAACAGTCTTTTCATCAAATTTGATTTTCTAACATTTAACAATGCAGGACAAAATTGATGTATGTAATGTGGGTCTTGACAAAGCAGTAAAGTCATGAAGTTATTTTAAGAAGTGATGGCTTATTTAAATGGCAAAATTAAAACAAACTAAGAATCAATAGAAGAAAGTTCATTTGTAGTTCTAAACATATTTAGGGTGTTTTTTACTCACTTTTTGTCTCTCCCGTGACATTATTCTTCTCTACTACAGCGTCCATTACAATTACATGCAAATGACCAATTATACAAATTAGGTGATGACATCATTTATGGACTTTTGTTGACTTTTAAGACAGCCAATAGCTACTTTCCTTACTGAGGAGTTGGCAACAGTGCTCAGCCGTTTAATACTTCGCCCAGTTAGCTTAGCAGCTAGCAGCTATCATGTTTATGTCTCTGCCATTCCAAATACCACTGCATGGGTGGTAACAGACCTGTGTAATGGACATGTATTGTCCAAAGTCTTTACATAAGCTCATTCACGTTGAGTCCATGCAATGTTACTAAGAGTGAGTCAAAGTTTATTATGAGAATAAATAACACGCTAGCAACTGGAAGCTAACTAAGCTAATATCAATAACTGTAATGGTAACATCAATAACCGAGGGATTCTGCGTACGCAAACTAATATTAAAAGAAGTCAGGTAACAACTGGGGGTTGGACATGTATGTCTCAGTGAGTTTCACAGATGTATTACAGCCCATGCAGTGGTATTTGGAATGGCAGTGATATAAACAATACAATAGTTGCTAGCTGCTAAGCTAACTGGGCGAACTGTTAAATGGCTCAGCGGTTACAAAAGCTGTCAAAATGTGAAACACGAACGTTATAAAGAAAAATGATCTGCCTGTACATTATTTCCAGTATGTACATATAATGATCAGTTGAAAGCAATATCAATTTATATTGATTCTGGCTCTGACCAGCTGATGTATCTCTTCCAGCTTTTTTCATGGATGTCAAGAAATGATAAACCCAGCCTTGATCCCGCCCACTGCTCTCTTATTGGCCAACCTATTGTCTTCTGCAAACAAAGGCTTTAGCTTCAGAGCGAGCAATGCGACTAGGGAGTTTGCTTACCAAGCTTGGTTTATAGTTATTTTCTTTAGATGTCAAGTACCCTAATAAACATCCCTGTTTCCATCTGGTTCACTAATCCACAGCTGATTATAGATCTCGCTTCATTCTGGCTTATTTTGTTATATTTTCATCATGATGCTACATTGAACCGTCAGCATTAGCTTGGCTAGGTGGTCGGAGTCGGTCATTCTAACAGCAGTGCTGGCGCTAACAGGCCACATGGATACCCGGGCTGCAAGTAGGATGATATCACTGTTATAACTCTGTAGGGTCATGGGGCTTCCTTTGTCTCCATGGCATCTATATTAACATTTCAACTCTGTGACAGCTTGTAAGTAAAAGTTAAAGGGTGTTACCAGTCAAAAGAAGAAGGAGAAAGGAAGACAGGGTTGACTGGATCAGCAGCACAGCACTGTGATGGGAATACAACTGAAGGCAGCGCTTGTTGGTTTGATACACCACAGAATGCAAAAAGAGCGATCTGCTTACTTTTGTCTGAGTTTATCTAAGTACAGGTAGTGTGTATTTCTCCATGAAGTCAGAATTTTAATAATTTAATGATGTAGACCAATCCAACCAAATACCAGAAGTAAACAGGCCGCCACTTCTGCTGTGGCGTCTTCCAGATAAGTGCCCCTTTGAAAGCAAGTTGTCCTTACAACTGTATCATTTCTTTTTTTTTTTTTTAATTTTATTTAATTTAACATCACTTGATAAAAAGTGTCAATGCAATTCTGAGTTGATGCAACCACAGTGGCAAACTTAAACAAAAACAAACAAACAAACAAAAAACCATAATGCAAAATATACAAGCCTTTACTGCATGGAGCATTTTTCTGTCTGAGACCTCACAGTTTACACAGATACCATAAATTGAAAGTGCACAGGGATGCTCGACAGAAGTAGGACAAGACTATTAACGAGGCGGCTTTCGCTCCAATAACAAAATGACAGCAAAATGACTAGCATACAGCTGCCAGCTTATTATGCAACAGTATTTTTTAAAAAGCTCAGCTAGCTAAAGTTAATGGAATAACATACTCTCTGGGGCTGTGGTGGTTGCACATTATAACTCTTCAATAACTGAAGAACTATTGTGCAATTTAAAATAAGCTAGGGCAACCTAAGGGCCATGAAGTAAACATCAAAGAACCACAAGTGAAGTAACAGTCAACCTATTGATAATGCCTAAATTTCATTCTAAAATGAAACATCGACCATCTTTTCAAAACATTAATATTACTTATTCACCAGTGTAGATAGAATAGTTATTTTCATATTTAATGATACTCTGTGATATCTACAAGATGTGGGTTGCAGATCCAGTTGTAGGTTTTTACAGCTATTAAATGCAATCTGTGATATTAAAAGTGATATCAATGACATGGAACAGTGTGCTTCAGTAATTTAAAGTAACTAAGTAACTAGAGGGCACTCAGAGAGCACATACCTCCACCAAGGCTCTGTCCCTCCCTCCCTTTGTCCGTCCATATCGCCATCCATCTGTACATTGTGAGATAGGGCCTTGGTGGAGGTATGCACTCATGGATCACCTCCAACATCTAATGAGTTCATCTTTGGGTCAAGAGCCACCTCTGGTGAAAATGTTATCCAAATCCATCTAGGAGTTTTTGCGTGATCTAGCTAACAGACAGAGAAACAGCAGCAAAAACAATATGGCTACATTATATGACTACATTATAAGGCTGTGTGTCCACCAAACGCATTTTTTCAGCTGTGGGTGACTATTTTCCATTCATTCGCTATGTAGTCCAATGTCTACAGCACTGAGCGCCCTCGGTGCTCAGCGGTGGTCGCTTTTTGTTGTGGCGCTCAGAGTTGAAAAAATTTCAACTTTTCATACTACAGCTGAGCTCGTCAATGTCAGACCTTTCTAAACAGCCAATCAGAATAAGGAAGGGTGGGACATCTGACGCTGGTACAGTCTGTATACTCAGACTCAGAAGTTTACTATGTTTACATGTTGTATGGGTTATGTGGCTGCAACAACAACGTTGTCTGCCAGCCAGAGTTACGTCCACATGCACTGTGAACCCTGTCTTAAACCGCACACTTTGCTTGCTTTTTCTTGGCATCTTCAGATGAAATAATGTCAATTATCACATACTATGTGGATGGAGACCACATTTCTTTTTGTTCCAAGTGGTTTTACTTTTTCTGCAGTGTTTGGTGGTAGGAGCACAGTGCTTCCGGGATACGGAGGTACGCACGTAACTCCGTGGACACGTCTTAAAGAGGAAGTACATGAAAAGTGCAATATTAATATATAAAATAATTTTCAAAAAATTCCTGGATCCAGATTGCAAACCAGAGCACCACCAAAATCTAATCATCTGTTCCCCGTGCCATTACACACCTTTCCTGAAAATTTCATCAAAATCCATTCAGAACTTTTTGAGTAATGTTGCTAACAGAGACGCAAGCCAACAAACCAATGCAGGCAAAAACATTACCTCCTCCCTTGGCGGAGGTAATTAAGTAATTACTTGAATTGCGGCTACTGCCTAATGTCGTCAACACACTTCTCATGCCGTTTTCAGAAAGCAGCAGTCGACACCACCGGCCACTGGTGATTTTTCACAATTCATAACCGTGACCATCCGGGACTTTTACTGTTCTGGTTGCTTAGCAACAAGGGGCCGATGAAAACAACCACCATTATTGTATTGTAAACTGCTAGCAAGGAGACTTATTAGGGCAGTTTTTCATCTCTGTTGACAGTATTTGTGAAGATCCAGACAGGCTATCTTTGAGACAAGATAAATTACACTTTCAAGGTAATTCTTGAGTGTTTTATGTGGTCTGTGGAGCTGTATGCTTACAGGTAACAGCCTTGAAAACACTAACGAACTCAGCAGGTGGCTAAGTTATATCACAACAATAAGAGATTATTTGAATTCATGCCAAACAGACCCAGTGTAACAATCATGCAGCCGAATGGTTAGTGTTCAAATAAATGAATGACCCATGTTCAAACAAATAGTGCTGTGCTGCTAATGTTAGCCCACCACATTAGCTAAATGTTTTACACAAGAGTTGGTTAGCCATAGAGCCCATCTACCATTCAATGCAGTCTCTCCTTTGGTGTTAAATTAAGCGTCTGGCCAATGATAAGAGTAACGTTGCGTTTGGTCAGAATGAGTTGATTCCAGGCACACTCTTTATGTAAACAATGCTAACCAGCTAGTTTAGCATGGCTAGCTGAATTATCTAACAAATATTCTGTGGTGGCACTGTGTGGGGAGTTCTCCACCCAGAGTAGGGAGCCGGGGGGAAGAGGGAATAATGGACTGAAGGAGGAAGTGGTACCGGGGGTCTCAGACAGGACAGAAAGGACTATTCGCTCCCCGGGGAGTTCAGGAGATGCCAGAGCCGCTGAACGAAGACAGGGTGTGAGAAGCGGGTCTGGCGTTACGTGAATGTATTGCAGCAAGACATGGTCTGTGACGTGTGTTTCAATGTTATGTTAATGTGTGTGCACGTCTTGCAGTCTGAATGTTAATGTGCTTACCCTGAGTGCCGGAGGCGGGAATTAAAGAGTATAAAGGAGTTCGCTCAGACACTCAGGCTTCAGAGTTTTTACTGTACTTGATGTTGGAGGAGAAAATAAAGTTTGTGTGTCGTCAAGCTCATTGCCTTGTCTGCTTTCTTCCTCCACAATTCAACCATCAGTAACCCCCCTCGGGCCACCTCATTCTCTCTATTACTAACACTCAGCCACTTATCCCTTTGTTCAGGCTCCAAATGTCTCTTTGGCAGCTCAAAAATGACACTAGTTTGCCTTTCTCCAAACTGTGGTTATGACGGCCTACAGTGATGCAGTTTCATTGCATATTTCACAGCAAAAACATTAATTTTAGTGGAGGGCCCCTCTCACTCACAATGTATATTAATGGTTGTTAAGCATTTTCATTGGCTCCAATGTGGCCGCAGCGTCGCTATATGTGTGTGATGTCACACCACGGTTATCAATTTGGGCCTTTTAACTTGTTTCTTCACTCATTTATTTCCTGAATTGTTTTTTGTCTCTTGTGGTGCAGAAATGGAGATCAACTTCCTGCTGAAACAGGCGCTGACCATTGTGGCCACTCTGCCGTTCACCTACATGCTGGAGGAGTGGCGGTGGCAGGTGTTTGCAGGAAACATCACCAAACAAGAATGGATGCAGAGGTGGTGGGAGATGAAGTAAGAGTAAACTTTATTTGACATAGCTGCCATAAAAATGGGACAAATGGTGACATCCTTTTATGCAGCTGTATTGGTGCTAAATCTGTGTCGTCATAACAGGAGGGATTTGGTCGGAGTGGCGGAGCCTGTACCAAGAGATGAGACATACTGTGACCCACCAGCTTTATTCCATGTATCGGGAGACTATTCTTTCATCAGGTAACAATCCTACTTTAAACCTGCTCTGGGGAATCATTACATATATCACTAGTGGTGGTCCTGGCTTGTGTGATGCCCTGGGTGGAATGCCTCCCAGGCAGCCCTCCGCCACACACACACTCTCAGTGATATACTAAGTTGTCCTGTATAAACAATCCTTGCAGTCTTTGTGGGGATGGAGGGTGGCAGGTTAACAGAGGGGATGGTTTTGGCTCATTTTGCTGACAAGAGGAATTGCCTTTTTAATTTTTTGCACAGATTTATTCATTTGAATGAAGATTTAAAATTTGATTTACCGAAAGAAAAGCCCTTTATCAGATTTTTGCAAAGATATACTTATTGTGAACAGATAATTATTTTTCAATGGAAGCTGCCCTTCAATAGAAGCTACCATGCAGATTTAAAGGCCCTACTCCCAAACTTATATCAGCATGTAAACTTTGCAACAAAAGGAGACAATCTGCTGGATCTGGTTTACACAAGTCATAAGAATGCATACAAACCCTCCCAACCTTCCCCTCCTGGGTCTCTCTGATTACATCACCATCCCGTTAAGGCCAGCATACAAACCCAGAGTGAAAGCCATCAGACCAACAAAAAAGCAGGTATGTGTGTGACCAGAGGGGACCTCTGATGCTCTGAAAGACTGCTTCAGCATTGCAGACTGGGACACTTTCAAGCATGCAGCCACTCACAATGGACACACACACCTAGAGGAGTACACTGAGGTTGTTGTGGCATACATAGCTAAATGCATTGATGATGTCACTCACTGCAAGACCATCACTGTTCTTGCTAACCAGAAGCCATGGATGACAGCAGAGGTCCACAGACTCCTGGGGGCTTGGGACACAGCCTTCAGGGCCGGCGACAACAGCTAGGGCCAACCTGTCCCATGGTATCAAGGAGGCAAAAGGACAGTACAGCAAGAAAATATCCGACACTTCAGCAACACCAGAGATGCACGTTCTCTCTGGCGTGGCATACAGACCCTCACCAACTACAGACCTCCACCTCAGACCTATGGGAGGGACATCACACTGCTCAACAATCTAAACGACTTCTTTGTCCGATCTGAAGCACAAAACAGTACATCAGCACAGAAGACCACTCCTCCTCCGGATGAGCAGGCCATGAGTCTGGATCCAGCTAGTGTGAAGAGGACCCTCTGCAGGATCAATCCACGCAAGGCAGCTGGCCCAGACAACATACCAGGTCGCATCCTGAAGGACTGTGCAGAGGAGAATGTCCTGGTCGATAACTTCAACATCTCCCTGATTCAAGCTGTTGTCCCCACATGTTTCAAAACTGCTACCATAATACCAGTCCCAAAGAAGCCCGTCCCATCCAGCTACAATGATTACCGGCCCATAGCAGTGACCCCCATTATAATGAAGTGCTTCGAGCGGCTAGTCATGCAGAACACCAAGTCCATCCTGCCTCTCTCCTACGACCCATCCCAGTTTGCATACAGGTTAAACAGATCCACAGAAGATGCCATCGCTGCTGCTCTCCATCCAGCCCTTACCCACCTGGACTCAAAAAACTCCTACGTGCGAATGCTGTTCTTGGACTTCAGTTCAGCATTCAACACAATCATCCCCCAGCACCTGTTACAAAAACTCAGACACTTGGGACTCAAAACCTCTCTCTGTAACTGGGTGCTGGACTTTCTCACAGGGAGGCCACAGAACGTGCGGGTTGGTAGCAACACCTCCCAGACCATCACACTGAGCACAAGGGCCCCACAAGGGTGTGTGCTCATCCCGCTGCTCTTCACCCTGCTGACCCATGACTGTGTACCAGCCTACAACACCAACCACATCATCAAGTTTGTGGACGACACAATGGTGGTGGGCCTCATCACCAACAACGAGGAGGCCAACAGAAATGAGGTGAGCCAACTGGTCCAGTGATGCAAAGACAATAACCTCTTCCTGAATGTGGGAAAAACCAAGGTGATCGTAGTCAACTTCAGGAGGGGTCACACACAGCACCCCCCTCTTATCATCAATGGTGCAGCTGCATCACGGTGTGGTATGGAAGCTGCACCGCTGCCTGCCGGAAGACACTACAACGCATAGTGAAAGCAGCCAGCAATATCATCGGTGCCCCTCTGCCCCCCCCCCCTCAGATATCTACCTCACCCGCATCACCCCCAGAACCATCAGCATCACGGGCAACACCTCCCACCCCTCACACTCCCTCTTCAGCCCCCTGCCCTCAGGGAAAAGGTACCAAAGCCTCTGGGCCCGCTCCACAAGACTGCTTAACAGCTTCGTTCATCAGGCCATCAGGACCCTGAACACTGTGCACTTCCTCCCCCCCGGACGGTAACACAGTCACCCGCACAATAACTACCTCAGCTATTGGCACAGAAAGACTGGCACACCAACAGTAATACTTTTGCTGCTGTATGTCTGCACATTAACCGCAACCATTTGCACAAATGCCATATCTGTTGCTGTCACTGCAATACTGATCACATGCAGCCCTATCTGTTACTATCTGCACCTACACTACCGCACTGAACTGCAACCACGGGCATTCATCTCTAGTTGTCTATACATAGGATTGCTGGGTTTTATCATCGTTAATTGTTTATTTCTATTTGCACTATGGGACGTCTGGGTCTTTCTTGTCGCCATTTGCACTAAGGGTTGCATTACTGTACATAGACTGGTGTTGTTGTTGTTGTTTTCTTTTTCCTAAGCTTATTCCTTTTCTGTTTATATTATGCACACCAATGAAGAGAGGGAGAAAAGCCATTTCAATTCTCTTGAATGTCCTGCACATATAGTAGTATTGACGATAAAATCTTTGAATCTTGAATCTTTTTTGTCATTTTGAAGACAATGGTCTATGTGCAAGTTGATAATTTGTAAAAATCTATGGGGTATTAAATATGTCCATGAGTGTACCAGTATTGAAATAAAATAGACATACCAACAAAGTAAGCTATGAAGTTGACATATATTAACAAATCTTGTTCCATGTGCCTTTTTTTTTTTTTTTATTTGAGCCCCTGTGCTGCAAATGGTTTTTGCACAGTCCTGAAATTAATTAAAGCAACCGGTAAACTGACGTCAACCGCAGCACATTAGAAAAAACATTATGTCACATAATGTAAGCTTTAATAACTAAATGGTGCCATTTTAGGGCCCATCAGTGATTAAAAATTCACACCGCTGCATAATTTAAGCACAAAACTTACTTTTAACATTTTTTTCCTCCTTTGCGTCGCTTTGAATGCCCACTGTACTAGAGTTTGACTTGCTGGAGTTTGCCGCCACAGACAGATACTCTTGGAGGGCGCCAGCGTCCCACCTGTAGAGGGCGCCCATTTGCCACAAATAAGCAGTCTAAGTTTCACAGTATTGTTACATTTATTTATGTTGAGCTGAACTGTCAGAACGACCCAGGGTTGACGGAGCTGCATGCTGCTGAGATTGAACACATCCAGATTCATGGAGCAAGCAGCTGGGAGATGGCCGTGGCAGAAGTGGAGTGGGTGGAGTCGATGATGGATTATACAGCTGACATGTCATCACGGAGGCAGAGAGCTTTTCAGGCCACAGCTGAGAGCAAGGATGAGGAGGAGTGGGAATTACGCTGAACTATAGCTGCGTGGTCGGTGAGAGTACAACGACGGCGGCACAAGGAGGGATGTTTCTGCTATGGAGAGCCAGGACAGATCGCGTGCTACTGCCCTGCACCCACTCCACAACAACCAGTGTCTTCACTGGCTTAAACCCGAGAGCAAGGTGGCACAGATGGGGACCTGCCACCTCCCACAGACATTTCCCCCGATGGATGGCTGGACTGACTTGGACAATCACCAGGGCTGTATCTACAGTGCAGCCTGGACAGCACACCAGTCCGGGCCCTGATCGACCCCAGTTCCACCATTTCCCTGGTCCAACCCGGGGCGCTTCCCGGTACAGATGGACTCGGACTGCAAGGCTGGGAACCTACCTGGCACTGCGTCCTCACCACCACCAGTGAGCGTACCAGGCTGGGGGGGGGGGGGGGGGGGGGGGGGGCGATGGGTCCTTGGGGTGGGAGTGGCTGCTCAGAACACGAACCACCTGTTCTGGCTGACTGACATCCAGGACATGTGCATCATTGGACTAGATCTGCTCTCAGCATGGGGTGCGAAGATCGACACCGCCAGCTCTTCTCTCCTGCTGGGGGCTCAAACCATCACGCTCTGTGGCAACAGCTAGACAAGGAACCAGGGGGCCCGTGCAATCAGAGGGCTGGTGCCATCAGCGCAGGCTGAGGATCGTGACCCAGCAGTCTCATGGGCTCTCCACACTGCTATGGCCTGGGATAGCGCAGTGGCTCACAGCTCTTCTACTGATCACTGGACAGCTCTCCCCAGCAATGATGTCATGGAGGCCCTTGGCATGCAGCAGCTTTGGAACAAGCAGGATAGAGATCCTGTCATCTCCCAGGTCCAGCAGTGGCCGGACATGGACCAGCGGCCTGCCCGGAAGGCTGTGGCTGTGCTGGACCCAGAGACCAAGGCCCTGCATTCCCAGTGGGCCAACCTCTGTTGTCACAAGGGTGTTGTTTATCGGCGGTGCCAGTCTCCAGCTGGGCAGTGTCACGTGTGGCAGCAGCTGATCCCCCAACAGCTCCGCCCCAAGGTGCTCCAGTTGATCCATGGGTCATGTGGGCACGCCACTTCGGAGCGAGGAAGACTCTGCAGCGGCTTTGGGCTCGGTTCTACTGGCCAGGGTGCCATCGGGAGGTGAAGCGCCATACCCACCGCTGTTCCACCTGCACAGCTCAGAGAGGACAGACGCAGCAACTCCACGCCCCCCTGCGGCAGTATGAGATGGACAGCAAACCAGGGTTGGATTATTCGTTCTGCTCGAGAGGACACCTGTACACAGTACCCGAACTGGCTTGGGAGACCCCAGTAGTGGCGGCGAGTCAACAGAAACGAGCATACGATTCCCGCTGCCAGGGGGGGGACTTTGCTGGACTTTTTCTGCCTGGAGTGGAAAGAGGGACTGTTACCAAAGCTGGCGAGCCACTGGTCAGGACCATGCGTGCTGGTTGCTGACAGTGGCAGTCACCCCAATGCCTGGATGGATTTGTATTGGACTTTTGAGTTGGACTTATTATTCTGGGGACAGAAACCAGTCCAAGGGGGGACAGTGTAATGTCGGGGCTGTGACAAGGGATTGGGGATTCTCCAGGAATGCTTTGCGTCACGGAGGATTCCAAGACCGTTATCCATGTGTTCTAAGTGTTATTGCTGTGCCATTATAACTGTGTAATAAGATCAGTTGTGATCGCGTTGTTTTCCCCTGTATGTGGCAAATCATGTGTCTGTGTCACCATGAGTGAGATGAGGGTCTGTGTAAATGACCTCCCCTCCGTTCTGTGTTGTGAGTGTGTGTAGAATAAAGCTATTGCATCACAGTCATCTCTCCTTATTGTGTGAACCCTTGCAACGTCACACTATTATTTTTTGTCTTTTGAGTTGAATTACAACACAATCTTAACACCATATTTGCTTGTGCATTCAAATTCATTTGTAACCCTTTTTCTGGGCAATAGTCTCTATTTAATAGTTGATTGTTACAATATTATAGTAGTGTAGCACCTTGGGGGAGCCAGATTATCTAGCATCTCAGACAGGAGACAGTGATAAGCTTGGGACAACAAAGAGCAGGAGGTTCCTGGTGAGATAGCAGGAAGGAGTCAGGGATGAAGGATGTTGAATGCAGTGTGATGCAAATGTCATGTTGTGTGTGTGATGTAAATGCCATGAAACTTAACAGGAGAGTTTCTGCATAAATGTTCAGTCTGTTCTGTGCTTGAGAGATGTGAGTGTGTAATAAATCGTCTGAAATGATTCTGCCTCTGATTTCACACACTCCACACTGGTGACCCAAGACGTATTATGGAACACGAGGCAAGATCCCCGGAGCCGGCCCGGTTAGGAAGCTACAGCGAGGCGGCAGCCATTCCACAGACAGCCCGGACTGGAACCCCCAGCCACGCGTGTGCGGTTTCAGTCAAGCTACCGGATTTCTGGCAGCACAACCCGCGCTCTTGGTTCCACCTCACCGAGGCCCAGTTCGCCCTCCGGGGAGTAACAGCAGATGATACCAGATTCTACCATGTGGTCGCAGCGCTCGACGCCTGCACAGCTCAGCAGGTAGCGAGCCTGCTCGATCAGCCACCAGCCAGCAGCAAATATGAGGCGCTCAAGGCTGCGCTCATCCAGCGCTACACGCTCTCGGACTGTGAGAGAGCGGAGAGGCTCCTGACGCGGACCGAGTTGGGAGATGGTTCGGCCGTAGACCTGATGGAGAAGATGCTGGCGTTAATGGGCACGGACGACGGGCACTTTCTGTTTGCCCACCTCTTCCTCCGGAACCTTCCGACAGTAGCGAGAGCGGTTCTGGCCAATTTGCCGTGGCTGGCCGCGCGCGACTACCGTGCGCTAGCCCAGGAGGCAGACCGGATCATCATCACCACCAGGGCGATCACAGTCAACGCGGCAGCGGCGGAGCCCAGCGAGACGACCAGAGGAGGCGAGGAGCTACTGACGGTAGCAGCAGCGGGGGCCAAGGAGCACCAGAGAGACACGCTCTGTTTCTACCACCGCCGTTTCGGCAAGAACGCATGCACACACTCCACAGTAGAAAAATATTTACCTGTGCGTACAAGTGGGATGGTCATGCGTGTCATTTATTTCATATGTCAGTTTATAAAATGGAAAAAAAGTGGTCAGATTAGCTGATAATAACGTAAGGTAACGTAATGTAGTGACGTCATGACGCCGTGTTGTGTTGTGTTGTAAATGTGTAAATACAATCAAAACCTTTTTACACAAGAGGGGTATATTCCGGCCTGGAGGGGTATAATCTGGCCTCGGCTCTTTTACACCCCGGGGTATAGTTTGGGCTAGGTCAGTTTATCCCTCGGGGTTTAATCTGGGCAGGAGTTAATTTGGCCTGTTACACCGGATCTGCTGTTTGTCAGTGGCTGCTAGCACATAGCCGAATGCTAAATTAGCATTAGCGTCTGGATCACTATTACCACAACAACAGAAAAATCCAGTGGCAGATAGAATGGTAACTGCCAGCAGCTACAGGTCTGGTGAGCAGTAGTTATCGATGACCACAGAGTTTGTAAAGAAGCCCTTAATCACACACACACACACACACACACACACACACACACACACACACACACACAGAGTCTCTCACAAAAGTGAGTACACCCCTCACATTTTTGTAAATATTATATCTTTTCATGGGACAACACTGAAGACAGTGATCTGTGTGGAGTTTGCATGTTCTCCCCGTGTCTGTGTGGGTTTACTCCGGGATTTCTCCGGTTTCCTCCCACAGGCCACAAACATGCAGGTTAGGTTAATTGGCATCAGCTGGGGATTCTAAATTGTCCTTTGGTATGACTGTGACAGTGAATGGTTGTCTGTCTCTCTGTGTTGGCCCTACGATGGACTGGCAATCTATCCAGGGTGGACCCTGCCTCTCGCCCAAAGATGCTGGAATAGGCTCCAGCCCCCCGCGACCCGAAAAGGATTAAGTGAAAGAAGATGGATGGATGGATGGATGGATGGATGAAACACTGAAGATATGACACTTTGATACAATGTAAAGTAGTCTGTGTACAGCTTATATAACAGTGTAAATTTGCTGTCCCCTCAAAATAACTGAACACACAACCATTAATGTCTAAACTGCTGGCAACAAAAGTGAGTACACCCCAAACTGAAAATGTCCAGATTGTGCCCAATTAGCCATTTTCCCTCCCCGGTGCCATGCGACTTAGTGTTACAAGGTCTGAGGTGTGAATTGGGAGCAGGTGTGTTAAATTTGGTGTTATTGCTCTCACACTCTCTCATACTGGTCACTGGAAGTTCAACATGGCACCTCATGGCAAAGAACTCTCTGAAGATCTGAAAAAAAGAATTGCTACTCTACATAAAGATGGCCTAGGCTATAAGAAGATTGCCAACACCCTGAAACTGAGCTGCAGAACAGTGGTCAAGACCATACAGCAGTTTAACAGGACAGGTTCCACTCAGAACAGGCCTCGCCATGGTCAACCAAAGAAGTTGAGTGCATGTGTTCAGCGTCATATCCAGAGATTGTCTTTTGAAAATAGACATATGAGTGCTGCCAGCATTGCTGCAGAGGTTGAAGGGGTGGGGGGTCAGCCTGTTAGTGCTCAGACCATACGCCGCACAATGCATCAAATTGGTCTGCAAGGCTGTCATCCCAGAAGAAAGCCCCTTTTAAAGATGATGCATAAGAAAGCCCGCAAACAGTTTGCTGAAGACAAGCTGACTAAGGACATGGATTACTGGAACCATGTCCTGTGGTCTGATTAGACCAAGATAAACTTATTTGGTTCAGATGGTGTCAAGTCTGTGTGGTGGTAACCAGGTGAGGAGTACAAAGACAAGTGTGTCTTGCCTTACAGTCAAGCATGGTGGTGGGAGTGTCATGGTTTGGGGCTGCCTGAGTGCTGCCGGTACTGGGGAGCTACAGTTCATTGAGGGAACCATGAATGCCAACATGTACTGTGACATACTAAAGCAGCCCTTTGGAAACTGGGCTGCAGGACAGTATTCCAACATTATAACGACCCCAAACTCACCTCCAAGACAACCACTGCCTTGCTAAAGAAACTGAGGGTAAAGGCGATGGACTGGCTAAGCATGTCTCCAGACCTAAACCCTATTGAGCATCTGAGGGGCATCCTCAAACAAAAGGTGGAGGAGGGCAACGTCTCTAACATCCACAAGCTCTGTGATGTCGTCATGGAGGAGTGGAAGAGGATTCCAGTGGCAACCTGTGAAGCTCTAGTGAACTCCATGCCCAAGAGAGTTAAGGCAGTGCTGGAAAATAATGGTGGCCACACAAAATATTGACACTTTGGGCACAATTTTGACATTTTCACTTAGGGGTGTACTCACTTTTGTTGCCAGCAGTTTAGACATTACTGGCTGTGTGCTGAGTTATTTTGAGGGGACAGCAAATTTACACTGTTATACAAACTGTACACTGACTACTTTACATTGTGTCAAAGTGTCATATTTTCAGTGTTGTCCCATGAAAAGAGATAATAAAGTATTTACAAAATGTGAGGAACGTACTCACTTTTGTGAGATACTGTATATGCTGTATATAAATTCTGCTTCCACAGCTCTTGCCAGATTCCTCTGTCCTCTCGCTTCAGTGTAGCTAGCAGCATGCTCACTCAGCCACAGAGTTAATGATCTTGGGGTGTAGCCAGCTTGATGATTATTATTGCAAAGCTGTCTGCTATGGTTGGTCAGGTTATATATCCAGTTTTGATTTGTCAGCCTTGTTTCCAAGGCACCAAGCATTTGGCACTTTTTAACAAGAAGGCAAGGCAGCATTAGTCTATTCAGTGACCTCTTAGCCCAGCCAGGTAGCCAGACTGGCTACCCCGCTTCATTTTACGCGTCTGCTGAGAACGTAAACACTGGTGCCATTATGGGAACTTGGCATATTCTCCCAATGCGCAATAGTTCCTCTCTGCTGTAGATGATGTTTGATATACATATGGTGGACAGTGGTGACCTAATGGTTAGGGATGTGGACTGGTGACCGGAGGGCTGCCGGTTCAATCCCTGGACCAGCAGGATCAGATCTGGGTGGGACAGACAGCATAGCTGTGTTTGCCCCACCCTCATTAACCCCACTGTGGTGCCCTTAAGCAAGACCCTTAACTCCAACTGCTCCCGTGGAGCTGCTCAGTGGCCACAAGTCAGTCTGTGGTTGTACCGAGCAACTTCCTGGTGTGAATGTGTATCAATGTAAATGTGAACACAGCATCCTTGAAAAAGAGAGGATGCCTCTCAGTGGACCTTCCCTATATACTGTACATATATAAACAAATAAATTTAAAAAATATTCAACAGTGCTTTACTACAAAAAGTACAAATAACAGTCACATGCAGCATTGTTTGAGGGAGTATGGAGCTGCAGCATGGGTATGTGGGGGCAGCCATGTCAGCTGATAAATGCTCGCCTGACGTAATGACATCGGACCCTCTCGCCGAGGGAAAAGCGTAACTCACCAGCAGAGTGTCATTTGAGACTGTCTACTGTAATATTCTATCAGCTGTGAATATAAATTTTTGCCAGAGGCCAATAAATAATTTTAAATGCTTTATCGGCCGATACCGATAGCACGCCGATATACTGTATATTGTGCATCCCTACTTTTGATTTTACTTTGTAAGATAAATTTACTACAAAAAAAAAGCACTATAGGTGCTGATGCCTCAGTGCTTGTGGCATTAACGTGAGTGAATCATGGCTTATCTTGACAACAAGCCTTATCTCGAAATTTTGGCAAATTAAATGTCAAGAAAACATGGTGATACATTGATACAAGCCTTTATTTCCAGTTGATTTTGACCGAGCAAGCTGAAAACCTAGTAACGGACAGACAGACAGACAGACAGACACACACACACACACACACACACACACACACACACACACACACACTACTGTATGCTTATGTTGCACATGTGCACCGAGGCATAACTGATTATCATCTGGAACAAAAACAACTTCTCTCAAGTCTTGATGGCATCACCAACATTATACTGTGTATGATTAATCTGAATACAGGTACTTCACACGAACCATCTACCAGTTTCAGTTCCAAAAAGCCCTCTGCGACGCAGCTAACCACACAGGTCCTTTGTCATCGTGTGATATCACTGGATCTAAAGAAGCAGGAACCAAGCTAAGGTACACACATGTCATCCTGCCTGTGTGTATATGAACATTTTCTACCATGTGTAAATGGCTTAGTAATTTATCACCATCATTGTTATCATTGCCAACATTTCAGGGAGATGTTAGAGTTGGGAAGGTCCCAGTCCTGGACCAGGGCCTTGCATACAATATCTGGAGATGTTCGGATGGATGCTGGCCCTCTGTTGGACTATTTCCAAACACTTTATGATTGGTTGAAGGCAGATAATGAGATGCACAACAGGAACGTTGGCTGGGATGAAGACCCATGTGAGTACCACAGATAACCATGCCGATGCTTATTACCACTGAAATAATAAGCATTTTCTTCTGAAAGAAGTGACATTATGTGTTGCATAATATGCTTTTAAGAAATAAATTTAAAAATTACTACCAAGAATTGACTTTAGCAAAAGCTTAATTTGGCAGAGTCAAAATGAGTCTTAATATTTGAAGGATATTTGGATAATTGAAGTGGAAATGTTCACTATGTAGTTTTCTACTGTATCGTTTCTGAGACGCTGATATTGTAAACAAACAAATGGCATTTACTGATGACATAAAGCCATGTGCCTCGGACATCTGTGCCACAGTGTTTATTTATTTTATTTAGGTTTAATTTTTTAGGATTTTTTATAAATGATATTTTAAATATTTTTTCCACATTTCTACTCCAGTGTTTATTATTGTTCATAAATAAAAGTTCAAAGCTCTCTGAATAGTTGTACATAGACTGTTATCGTTATATCACTATGTCTCGGCATAAAGTGGTCTTCATGATGTCAACGATAATACAGTATCATTTATCCCGATAATTTGGAGGAAAATTTATCGTCCATCAAAATTTGTTATCATTACAGGCCTAACAATGTGACATTTTGTTTTGGAGAAGCAGCCATTAACATTTAATGTCCCTTTTTAGAAAGCTAACTTTATTATCATTCAGTCTATACATCGCAAACCATGCACATTTTTTGCCTAGAACTGGAGTGGCAAGACACTGCCATGAGCAAGTCTAAATAAACCTGGCTTTACTAACTGATTCAAATTTGAAATGGTGCTACAAATCTTGGATGAAATCATTTTAAACCTAGATTTACTAAACTAAACTCCAATTTGAAATAGCCTGAGATTAAATGTTGTTGGTGCAGTCCAGGCTAAATGCAGTATCTTAAAACAAACACATAACTGGTAGAACCAAATATTTCATCTGGCATGTATGATTGGAGATATGAAAAGTCAAATACGATGAAGAAAATACGATGTGTTTAACAAAATAATGTTTTGATATTTCACAGATCCAGGGTATTCCATTAAAGTGAGACTGAGCTTGATAACTGCCATGGGCGATGAAGCTGTGAGTTTTATTAACCTTTATTAGAAATGTTAGTACACCTTAAATGGTAGCCATGTGGTACCTATGAAGTGAACTGCTGTGTTTGATTTCATCTAAGATATTAAGGAGCTATTCTGTGTTTCAGTACGACTGGAATGATAATGAGAAGTACCTCTTCAGAGCTACTATTGCTTACGCCATGAATAAGTACTATAACATGAGAAGCAACACCATTTTTTTCACGTCAGTACCTGATTAACATTAAAATTAAAAATATAAAGAGAATTTCTTTTATTACATTTGTCTGAAAAAACTTTTTTTTTCTCTCTCTCTCTCTTTGCACCTGCAGAGTCGATAATGTCCAGACTTACAGAGAGACTGACAGAATCTCTTTTTTCATTGTGGTCACCAAACCTGGGACTCCCCTCACACATGTTCCAAGGCATGAACTTGAGAAAGCAATCAGGTGAGGCAAAGGCTTTGTTCAAAACACAAAACTAGTTGGCAACGTATTGTATATTTTTAAAACACTGAGTTTTGTTCAATGGTAAACGCTTTACAGGCAGACTAACAGAGTTATAATAGGCAAGGCAAGTTATTTGTATAGCACATTTCATGTACAAGGCAATTCAGAGTGGTTTACATAAAACAAAGCATTATAGCAAGTTGCAAAAGTACATCAAAAAATAAAATAATTTAACAGCAAACTAAAAAATAAAAAGAAACAGAAACAAGCTAAAATAGAATAAGACAGATAAAGTGCAAGAAGTAAAAGTTACAGTGAACTGTGGGAGATTAGCAGTTGTTCTACTGAAAGGCAGCGGCAAATAGAAAAGTTTTTAACCTCGATTTAAAGCAGCTGAGAGTTTCAGCAGCCCTGATGCTTTCTGCGAGTTTGTTCTGCATATGAGGAGCATAAAAACTGAACGCTGCCTCACCATATTTCGTTCTAACTCTGAGCACAGATAGTAGGCCTGACTCTGATGCCCTGAGAGCTCTGGGTGGTTCATAATGAACCACATATTTTGGCTGTAAACCATTCAAAGCTTTATAAACCAGCAACAGTATGTTGAAGTCTATTCTTATAGTCGGACTCAATCATGTCCAGGGCTTCATATTCTTGATTGGTGCATGTTGGTCCAGCATTTTATCTAGTGCCATCTGGTATCAATTTTTATTCACATATTTATGCAATCAGGAGGATTCATATTTGTACTGTATATTTGTTTGTTATACTTTATTAATCCCAGAGGGAAATTGGGAGCTCTTCTGATTTTTTTTCACCACAAGCAGGTCAATGCATTTTCTAATACACCTCTACAGAATAACTGGTGCAGTTCTGTAAAAATACAGTTACCCTACATACAAGTCCATGTGAACCAGAAAGTCTACAGAAAGCTCAGATAGTATCTTTATATTTGCTTTATGTAAACAAACTATTTTTTTTACGGCCATTGTGGGATTTTTAGACATGACTGGTCATTCACCACCTAGTACAGCATACCTGAACCTTCCGAGTAATGTGGGGGTAGAAGTGCTCCAGTCTGGACTTTTGGGGCCGATTTAGAATTCAATTTAAAATTTAAAGTTCTTGTCTTTACCTACGTATAAAGCCATTCATGGTGAGGCTCCTTCCTATACAGTATCTGTGACCTACTGCGTCCATACTCTCCTAGCAGGTCTCTTAGGTCTTCAAGTCAGAACCTTCTCTCAGTACCAAAAACTAGACTCAAGACCAAAGGTGACTGAGCCTTTGCAGCTGTGGCACCAAATATATGAAACTCCCTACCCCTCATTTTAAGATCTGCACCTTCACTTGCTCATTTTAAGAAGTAGTTAAAAACCCATCTTTTTACTTTGGCATTTTATTAATCCTCTGCTGGTTGTACATTGTTCTTGTGTCTTTTATTGTTTTACTGTTTTTTATTCTTATGGATTTTATTGTCTTTTATTTATTTACTGTTTGATTTTATGGAAAGCACTTTGTGACCTTGTCTGTGAAAAGTGCTCTACAAATAAGATAAGCCTTTATTAGTCCCACAATGGGGAAATTCCACAAATTATTTATTTATTATCCTGGCAAAGTTCATCTCAGAATAAGTCTTTTATAAGTTAGTCATAGATATGTACAGTAGATGTCGCATCCAGCGTCTCAGCATGCATCAACACCGCCACCATATTTGTACAGGGCTCCAAAGCTCATTCAACCTGTCTTTGAACCATGGACTTTTGTGCCATATATGGCTGCTGTAACGAAGGAACAAAGAAAACTAAACAAAACTAAAGAACAAGGCATAACATTTACCTAATAACCAGGGCTTGACATTAACACCAGCCAGTGGCTGGTGGATTTCAGTAGTGGCCAATAAGGCAGCCACACCCACTAGCCACTTTGGCCGATTGTAGTTTTCTCAAACGGCATCTAAAATAATAAACCCACTGCAATGTGAGACTACGAAACTACAACTCCCATAAGTATTTTGTTTTTTTCTAATCAGTTTTCTTTTTCTTTCTCTTCTTTTTTCTGGTGAAAACAAGTAGTGTCTATTTAGGTTAAATTTATCAGCAACTACTAATGATGTCATGCAGCCAAGAAGGGGTGTAGAGGTAGACGAAAGGGTAGGGATACAAATGAGAATTGGGACGGACCCAAATCTACGTAACTGCACATAACTGTCATATTGCAAATATTTTTCTCTACTATTTTACAGTATTTACTGCTCTTCCTAAATAATTAAACTGTGTTTCTCTTGATATTTTTTATGTATGTACAGTGGATATAAAAAGTCTACACACCCCTGTTCAAATGCCGGGTTTTTGTGATGTGAAAAAATGAGACCAAGATAAATCATTTCAAACCTTTTTCCACCATTAATGTGACCTATAGCCTGTACAACCCAACCCAACAAACTGAAATCTTTTAAGGGGAAAAATAAAAAATAAAAAAACTTACAATAACCCGGTTGCATAAATATGCACACCCTCTTATAACTGGGGATGTGGCTGTGTTCAGAATTAACCAATCACATTCAAACTCATGTTAAATGGGAGTCAGCACACACCTGCCACCATTTAAAGTGCCTCTGATTAACTCCAATTAAAGTTCAGCTGTTCTAGTAGCCTTTTCCTGACATTTTTGAAGTCACATCTTACAGCACAAGCCATGGTCCACGGAGAACTTCCAAAGCATCAGAGGGATCTCATTGTTCAAAGGTATCAGTCAGGAGAAGGGTACAAAATAATTTGCTAGAAAGCTGAAGATGAAGAGGAACTTCATCTTTCAGCATGACAATGACCCAAAGCACACATCCAAATCAACAAAAGAATGGCTTCACCAGAAGAGGATTAAGGTTTTAGAATGGCCCAGCCACAGTCCAGACCTGAAGCCGATCAAACATCTGTGGGGTGATCTGAAGAGGGCTGTGCACAGGAGATGTCCTCGCAATCTGACAGATTTGGAGCATTTTTGCAAAGAAGAGTGGGCAAATATTGCCACATCAAGATGTGCCACACGGATAGACTACCCAAAAAGACTGAGTGTTGTAATAAAAGCCAAAGGTGCTGCAACAAAGTATTAGTTTAAGGGTGTGCATATTTATTAAAACAGGTTATTGTAAGTTTTTTTTATTTTTCCCCTTAAAAGATTTCAGTTTGTTTTTCAATTTGGTTGTACAGGTTATAGGTCACATTAATGGTGGAAAAAGTTTTGAAATGATTTATCTTGGTCTCATTTTTTTTACATAAAAAAACCTGGCATTTGAACAGGGGTGTGTAGACTTTTTATATCCACTGCAGCTATAGGCTAGTGGGCTAATGCTAGCATGCTAAACTTGCAGATAATACAGTTATGCCAATACTACCAGTCGTTTCAAGAATTTGAAAAGCGTCTTTACATATGATGAAGTCATTAACACATACAGTCATATGAATTTACCTGAAACTTAAAGGATGAATTCAGGAAAGCTGAAAGAAAAAAAACTGGTGGCAGACAATCTCAGAAGGCCACAGGAAGTACCTCCATCACAACGTCAGGGATTTTAATTTAATTTTTCATTTTTTTTTAAAATATGTCCTTTTTATCAATCTCAGTGCAAAACTTTTTCATAACTACCAGCTAATACTGGTTGGTGTCCGATCAGTTGAAGCACCTTTGACATGAGGATTTGAACTCAAGTGTCATCTGGTCTTTTTGGAGTTATTTACTCTGTGAGAACTTTTCTTGAAATCCTTTACAGTGTGAACAATGATAAACCCATAACCACAGGGATCAACATGAATAAATAACTAATAATAAATTAATTTCAATATTCATTCTAGGTTAAGTCGAGACCGAATCAACAGTGTCTTCCAATTAGATGACTATACACTGGAGTTTGATGGTATCCTGCCCACACTGGCCCCTCCCACGGAGCAGCCTGTGACGGTGTGGTTGGTGGTGTTTGGTGTGGTCATGGGCATAGTGGTGCTGGCGGGTGTCTACCTTGTCGTCTCTGGAATTTTAGAGCGCAGGAAGTAAGTTTTGCCTTAGAATATCATCAGAAACCAATATATGATGACTTTTTAAAGAATACAGCACAACCAAAAATGAATTGATTTTAAAACAATGACACATGTTGCTTTCCATCTTTGTTAGGAAATCTAAACAAGAGAAACCTGCAGAGAACCCTTATGATCGCAGTATTTACGATACAGACATTGATGGAGTAAGTAACAAAGGTTACGACGACAGTGACAATGAACAAACTGGATTCTGAGAACACCGTTTCTACCACAGAGAGGCGACTGATCAAATGATCAGTCTTTCCTTATTGCTGCACTGCCTCTTCTACCACAATTAATGCTAAATGTAAATACAGATATGTTGACAAGTTTTGTCAAAGAGCATAACCCACAATAATGGTAATCATGAACTCCACTGCCAAGAGTCTGCTTAATAGTGTATATAAAGTTTATTTCCATATGAATGTAATTAAAGTGTGCTCTTTTGAAGCACAAATACTGCAGAGTATGTAGTGCTTTTGTGTGATATAAGTTAACATATGTAAGGCTTGCTTTTCTGAGACCACATTGAGTGTAAATTAGTTTTTAATTTTTGTAATGATGTTTGTTCTTTGTTTTATTGTGTTTAAGTGAATCACTTGTCTTTGGCATTAATATTAAATAATGCTAATATTATGCATGAGATAAACAGTAAATATTTATCTAATACACTTTAAAACTAAAATACGAGGTAATCGATGTCTGGCATAGTGTTAAGTAAGGCTAATTCACACTATTTTTGGCACCACTTTACAATAAGACTCCCCTAACAAAGGAATTATACATCATTTATAGGTAGGTTATTATTTAGTTTCTAAATACCGTATATATCATGAATAAGTGATGTTATGTCAAATGTCATACTTTGATGCAAGTTCACCATTTGACAAGATCAAAATCCCTTTTGGATAGAAGTGGTACAGTGCTTAAATGCTATTAATTTATTGACAAATATCAGATTGTGGAAATCTAGCAGACAGGAAAACTGTAAATGAACTGATGTCTGAGCTTTGAGAGAACAGATACAGCAGGGAAAATAAGTATTGAACACATCAACATTTTCCTCATTAAACATATTTATGATGGAGCCACTGACCTGAGATTTTCACCAGATATCAGTGACAACCGAAGTAATCCATATATACAGAGAAATCAAGGCAACTGTGTTCACAAAACAAGTTAGTGGAATGACAGGGAATAAGTATTGAACACATGAAGAAAAAGAGGTGCAGAAAGGCATAGAAAGCCAAGAAACCAGCTGAAATCCATCAGAATTTAGGAAGCCATCCCATCCCCCATCAGTGCAAATTAATTTCAGCTGGTTAAGTCCTGACTGATAGCCTTTCAAAAGGTCTGTGAATATGAGATTGTCACACCACAAAGAACTCATGATGGACAGAAGCAAAGAGCTCTTTCTAGACCTTCACAACCTTATTGTTGCAAAACATAATGATGACATTGGTTGCAGGTGCATTTCTAAACTGCTAAATGTTCCAGTGAGCACTGTTTGAGCCATCATTCGGAAGTGAAAGAACATCATTTTACCATAAACTGCCCATGACCAGGAGCTCCTCGCAAGATTTCTGGCAGAGGAGTCAACAGAATTATCAGAAGAGTTATCCTAGAGCCAAAGACCACTCGTGGAAAGCTTCAGAAAGACCTGAAGTTAGCAGAAACTGCTGTTTCAAAGAAAACGATAAGTAATGCACTCAACCGACATGGGCTCTATGCCTGCTCACCTCGCAAGACTCCACTGCTGAAGAAAAAACATGTTGAAGCTCGTTTAAAGTTTGCCTCACAACATTTGGGCAAGCCAGTAAAATACTGGGAGAATATAGTCTGGTCAGATGAGACCAAATTTGAACTTTTTGGATGCCACAACACACAGCATGTTTGGAGGAGAAATGGCACTGCACATCCCATCATGGTGTAGGGGTGTCTTACAGCACATGGTAAAGGCAGACTTCATATAACTGAATGAAAGTTGAATGGACAAATGGACAAAGACATCCTTGATAAAAAACCTGTTGCCATCTGCCAAGATGCTGAAGATGAAACGAGGGTGGACATTTCAGCAAGACAATGATCCCAAACACACAGCCAAAGAAACTATCAACTAGCTCCAGAGAAGGAAAATAAAGCTGCTAGACTGGCCCAGTCAGTCACCTGACCTGAATGCAACTGAAAATCTATGGAACAAACTGAAGATCAGAGTTAATACAAGACACCCATGGAACCCTCAACATTTGACAGTTTGTGTGGAAGAATGGGCTAAAATCACTCCTGAGCAATGTCTGCACCTAGTTTCTTCATACAGGAGGCATCTGTAAGCTGTTATTACCAACAAAGGCTTTTCTACTAAATATTAAATGAATTTCACCGAGTGTTCAATATTTATTTCCTGTGTCATTCCACTTTATTAAATATAATTCATTTTTTCAACACAGTTGTCTTGATTTCTTTGTATGTATGGATTACTTGGGTTGTTACTGATATCTGATGAAAATCTCAGGTCAATGGCTCCATCAGAAATATGTTTAATAAGAAAAATGTTTACATGTTCAATACTTATTTTCCCCGCTGTAAGTGTAGCCTCACTATTTGGCAAGAAACAAGTCACTGTTACCATTTTATCTCATGTGTTATGACAGCTTATTGATGATTTTAAATGCTATACAACCTGATTACTAACTAGTCATAAAGTATTTATAAATGCTCTATTAGGATAGTCTTACTGTAAAGTGTTACCCTGTTTAACATTGTAGTCTCCTTGATATTATAACTGCATTGTTAATGTACAGAAAATACCTTTGTATACAATCAAAATATATTTCTAGGATATGTGACAACACATCTGAGATTGTGATTTGCTTTCATGTGTCTGTATTTTCAGTATTTATAATCTTTCTGTTTTCTGTACGGGTGTGGTTACCTCAAGAAAATGTTTGTCCATAAGGCTTGTTTTTACTATTATTTGGCATTAGCATACAGCGGCCAGATATTTTATACTTACTTAATATATGTAATCCACTTAAAAGGGGATTTTGAGACATTTTATTTATATACAGTATATTTAAGGACAACAGTCAGGCTGCACAAAAGGAAACACAAGTTAAAAATAAAAAACTTGAACTACATAGGAACATCTATCTATAAATTCAAGATCTCTATGTCTGTGTGTGTGTTCCTCAGATATCTCTCAAACCATTAGTCACACTGACCTAAGATTGTAAACATGCTTTGCTGAAGCTACGAGGGTGTGCATCCCCAGATATGGAGTCACTCAGTCAAAATATGTAATTTTTATCAATAAAAGTTTAGCCACCACTGTGTGACCGCTCTATGTCTTCATCCCCTGGCTTCAAGAAGTGTGGGCGGGGTTTCAGACTGACTCTGTGCTCATTGGAGAATCCGTCGCATCATGGTCATGCTGACTGGACAATACGCGGCATCACGACCATGCTGATTGGATAGCACAGCATCACAACCTGTCAGTCACCACAACGCTTTGCAAACAAAGATTTTAGAAGTGCTTCGCTGCTGAGGTTACAATGGTATGCATCCACGGGTATGGAGCCGCTCAGTCAAAGTACATACCATAAAGTTGCGTATTTGCCATAGAGAACATGAGGTGTGGGGGGGGGGGGCACTGCCGGGGACCCAGGCATCCACGAGTATGGAGCCACTATATACCATAAAGTTGTGTAAGTGTAATGGATATATTTGCCATAGAGAACACAAGGCGTGGGGAGGCTGGGGGGGAGGGGCACTGCCGGGGACTCACGCATCCACGAGTATGGAGCCACTCAATCAAAATATAAACCATAAAGTTGCATAGGTCTAATGGATATATTTGCCATAGACAACATGGGGGGGGGGGGGTGCTGCCGGGGACCTGCTGCCAGGTACCCATGGTGCCGCAATGACATCACTGGAACACGGGTAAGGCAGCAGCCGAGACTCCCATTAACTGGCCAACACCAGTGTCCCACCGTGCGCTCCACGAACGTTCGGGGGAAGGCATGCTCAGCCTTCCCAGTCAGTGGTACATGAAAGTCCCGACTGCTGCTTCATTGTGGAGTGGAATGACCAGATCAACTGCATATTACATGTAGACACATGCTTTTACTAAATGACAGCAAGACGCAAGAAAGTCCAAATAATGAAATAAATCATTTTTATTTAAATATTTACAGACAAATGGGCAACACTGATGCAAAACTTGCAGCCAAATGGGTCATTCTGTGGTGTGTGTGTGTGACACTGGTGAAGGGATCAGCGCTGTACCATGGATGCCCTGAATTTCCCTCTGGTGATCAATAAAGTATAAAAGATACAAATACAAATAATAAGATAAGCCTTTATTAGTCCCACAATGGGGAAATTCCAGGATTGCAACAGCACAGGGATAGCAACACTCAGAGCAATGATTTAGAAGATAAGAAAATAAGAGCAGTGAATATACATATGTACACATAAATATATAAATACATATATATATACACAGTGCGGAGCATTGTAGCTAGATGGACTTGAAAGTGTTAATGGAAAGTTAGTGCCAAAATAATAATTCTGTAGGTAATCCCCCTTTATGCCTTACACATATTCCATACATATTCTGTTTGCATGCTTATGAACAAATATGTTATGGTAAACTAATAAACAGGAATGAGTCAAAGCTGTAGAGCTCTCTCTCTCTCTTTCTAGTCAGGTCTTTCACATTAGTTACACACCCAAAACAACATTCTCACACACACTTTTAATAGTACATTTTAGGAGATCGGCAACGTGAATAGCGGATGGCCTGTTCACGTCAGGGTTAAACTGGCCAATCAGACGGTCGTGTACAAGCCCATCCTATTGTACAGGGGATTGGTCTGACTTGCCAACCCGAGAAGATAACTGTAACGTGCACCCGGAAGTCGTGGTCAGTGTGGCGACGCTCCAGAGGGAGCTGCGTCACGCTGCACCCAGCGCTGCTTGCTTTACATGTGACTTCTAAATAAATGTTTCATCTTAAAATTGAAGAAATCTCCGGCTTGTTCTTGGATCTTTCAATCAAAGAATCGGGTATTTTTCTAACAAATTGGTGCCGTGACCCGGATTGAAATATTCTGAGGTGAGCCTGAACGCAACAAATCGGAAGGACCCTTTGGCAGACAGCGGTGGTGCCTGAACAAAAAAGGTAAGCAGAAAGCCTTTTTTACTCAAATTTCTGCATTTGGCCATTCTAAATTTACAGTTGTCTGATAAAAAGGGGTATATCCAATCTCAAAGTTTATCATTTGGTTGGGAGTCACATGTAAAGTCTAAACAAATAGTTTGAAAAGTTAAAAGAGAAGTGCACATGTTCTATTTTCAGTCTGAGGTAGAACGGTCGCGATCATAGACATACAATTCACGGGTGTATGGCCTATCAAATAAAACATTTTGAAGTCAGTCTGAACCAAAATGATGAGACTTAGGAACTAGAGTGACTAATAATCACCCTGGTATGTCTCCTCAAATGAAAAGAGCCAGGTTTTAGGAACCTGATGCCGGGGGGAGCCACTGAAAGTGTTCAACCCGATGCCGCTGTGGAGCGAAGCCACGATGGTTTAATTTGCTGGACACAAGACACCGCTTGTTCTCGGAGCCGAAAGAAGACCCCGAGGGAAAGGGTCCTCTGTGTATCAGAGTTAATCACGGTACCGCTTGTGCATGGGGGACCTGCCGTGGTCTCAGTGAAAGTACTCTCTGTTTAACAAAAGATTAAATGGATCGGTGAGATTCTGGGTTGCAGTCTGTACCCAAAATTTGATAAGACAATAGGAGGCAACGGCCGTGCCTGTCTTCCAAATTGATATCCAGGGTTAGCCTGATGCCGGGGGGGTTAAGTGACCGACCCGATGCCGTTAAAGAACGATGTCACGTAGGTGAAGTATTTCGGAGCAGTCTGTTGTGAAATAATTATGAGACTTAGGGAATAGCGGGATCAACCGTATTCATCTCCCAAATTAAACATCCAGAGTTAGCCTGTTGCCGGGGGGGTTAAGTGACCGACCCGATGTCGTTAAGGAACGATGCCACGTAGGTGAAGTATTTCGGAGCAGTCTGTTGCGAAATAATTATGAGACTTAGGGAATAGTGGGATCAACTGCATTTGTCTCCCAAATTAAAGGACCCGGATTAGCCTGGGGGCCAGCAATTTCGGTTACAGTCTGTGTCTAAGAGACTTATCAACCGTATTTGTCTCCCAAATTAAAGGTACTAGGGTAGCCTGGTGCCGGATGTCTTTATTAATTTTGTGTCTCTAAGGGACGAAAGTGTGATTTGAGAAATACGGGGAGTTGGAAATATCTATTAAACTTTCCATATAGTATGATCTAACTAATGGCACGCTCCGGACCGCGTGGCCAGAACAAAGCAAAGTAATGCGCCCCCACCACCGAGTGGAGGTGAGATTAGTAAAACAGGTTACTGAGAGGAGAATTATTTGAGGTAACAGTATTAAAATGAAGCACTAAATTAAAGTTGTAAGGTTATTCTGACGTGTGTACAGCTGGGGTTAGGGAGGCAGTGCTCCATTTTCTTAAAAAAAAAAAAAAGTTGTGGTTTGTGAACAATAGGCTCAGGAGCCATCTTGCGTGTGTCCCATTTACTGCGCATATGAGAGTGCCATCTTGAATCACCTTCAAGCTGCGGCACAGTGCCTCCATCGTGTGGCCAAATATAGGAAGTGCACTATTTCACAAAATTACTGCCAACAAAAACTTAAATCTTAATAATAAATCTGGAACCTTATCTCTCTGGCTGAAAGGGAAGCTTCAAGTCCATGCATGGTAAACAAAAATGAAAGTCCTCCCACACCTGCCAATGTGGGTTTGTTTGCAGTGAGGCAAAAAAGCATGCTCATTCAGCTTGGAGAGAAAAGGCTCAACTTTAAATTAGGCAGAGGGAGGTATAAGAATAATAACTATTCCTACTTATACAATAAAACTGGAGAATAAGGAGATTTATTCCTCAACAAAACTGTAGGAAATCCTAGGTGGATACTATATAAAGGTGAGAGAATTTAAATGAAAAATGGAAAATTGCAGATTGGTACAGATAAGTAAATATATAAATGAATTAAATTATAAATGAATAAATAAAACAAACTAAAATGGATGAATAAAAATAAATGGGAGTTTTTGTTGTGGAGATGAACCTTGTGGAGTTGAGAGTGGGCAGAAAATGGAAAGGGAAATTTGTTTTTGGAAAAAAAAAATTGAAAACTGATGAAATGTTAAAGTTTTGTGCAGGACGCAAGACAAAATGTGGCGAAACGATTGGAGGAAGGAAAGAAAAACGTAAGATAAGAGACTTATGCTGCAACGGTGAGAACAAATGCAAAATAATCAATAAACACGATATAACAGAAAAGGACAAAAACACGCTGTTTAACAACCTGTGTTTCCCTGTTAATTTGAGACTGTGTTGGCTGTGGACTATCCCTCCCCCAGTGGCCTTGTGAGACCCTCTTCGGGCCCCCTGGTGGCGTCCACCCTTCTCCTCCTTCATGCCATCAATGACCCCCTCCTCCCTCCACTTCGCTGTCCCACTTCAGCAGTCAAAGAAAGCAACACAATGGGTCAAAGAGGAACAATTGAGCACATGTAAGTACAGTATTGTTGCTTTCCATATCAGAGATGTGCCAAGACCACATACTGAGCAGACACAATACATGACCAATCTTCAAAAAAGCCATACCCATGCCCCATCTAAGTTGACCTATCAGTATCAGCTGCAGGACCACAGGAGGTCAGAATTTGAATAGAGTCAGAGGCCCCCACGGGACTAATACTTCCAATGTTAGCAATTTGGCCACTGAGCTCAAACACCCACAAGGGCACCCAGGGGGTCCCCCAATTAGCAACACAATGGGTATCCTCCCCTACAGGATGTTGAAAAAGAACGGCTTTGATATTAAGCCGTTCTGTTTCAAAGGGGGAGAGTGAGACAGAAATGGATAGAAAAGTTGCTAATTCATTAAGGTTTACTTTCTTGAAGTCTGAGTTAAGCATTTTGCAAGTGGTATCCTTTTTAACAGGCAGGGAGTGAATCTAACAGTAAAACTAAGATAATTGATCACAGTGTTCTCAACCTTGTAGCTGAGAGGTCGGTGTGCTTTCTCATCTAAAACACTACCATGTATGCAAACCATTGAGTAGCTATAGAAAGAGCGCATAAATATGAATGAATCTTTATTTTTGGAAAAAAGATTAAAAGAAAGGAACAGAACAATATATCAAGGAAAAATCCAACAAGGTCAAATTAAACAATAACTCCTCTGATTGCACAATTCAACATAAGTTATCCAAAAAGGGTGATGGCTGAGGCCGCAGCTTATATTGCCCACCCATGTTCCATCCAAGAAACATCTAATAAAACAAAGGCTAGCAACTAAGACCAAAATCTGGAAAATTCTTGACACTTGAAAGGTCATTTTTCCACAGAATATCAGGCAGTGTGAACTTTTGCTACAAGAAAACTAGCCACCTGCTGACCAAGAGAAATGAGGCAGGTTTAGGGCTCCTTAATACTTAAGGGCCAAATACATATTTGGAGGTTCCCAGACCCTCCTATTTGTATTTTTTGCACATCTCCCAAAACTTTATGTATATGAACTAAACTCATTAGCACATTTTCTAGTCTCAAAGACAACCACTAGTGCTAGCCCTCTATTCTGGGGACCTATAGGAGAAAGAGGTCTGGGGACAATTTGGAATAACCAATTAACCAAACGTGAGAGTAGTGCAGCCAAGAGTTCAAGAAAAGCTAGAGAAAAGTATTGCTTATGCTTTACAAATCTGTTGAAATCTAATAACCTTGTTAAAGTAAGAGATTTGCAGTAGGCATTTTTAACTCGACATAAGGTATGAACATGTGAAGGTAAATCAAGTACAAATTTGTAAGATGGAGGTGCAAAATAGGATAAAAATGCTGATTTACAATCACAACAAGACAAGAGTTGAAAATTTATGCAAAAAGGTATAAGGGTAAAACTGCAAGTTTCAGAGAAAATTGCACATTTGAGGAAAAGTTGCAAATTTGCAAAAATATTTTGGAAAGAGTCACAAATTTCCGAAAAACTTGCAAATTTACAAAGAAAAAATCCAACATTTGTTAGGAGAAAAATGACTATTAAGAGAAAAGGTTGCAAAGTTACAAGGGAAGTGTTTAAATTTGAGAAAAGCTGTAAGCATACATGAAAGTCACATTAAGATAAGATAAGCCTTTATTAGTCCCACAATGGGGAAATTCCAGGACTGCAACAGCACAGGGATAGCAACACTCAGAGCAACAGTTTAGAAGATAAGAAAATAAGAGCAGTGAATATACATATGTACACATGAATATACAGTATATACACAGTGTGGAGCATTACACATTTCCTTACACTTTGTACGGAGATGGGGGATGGCAGCGTAACAAGGGTTTTGGTTTTTGATCATCCAGAGATGAGTAAAAAGCATTATAGAAGACGATGAATTAAAACAAACATGACTAGAGTAGACTAGAGAAACAAGAAGATAATTTGAGGTAAAAGCAGCAAACATTCGGCTGAGTAGACTCAAGAATGAAGCATATACATACATATAGCTGTGTGCACACCAGCCTTATCCAAGGGGTACAAGCATCATAGATGCACGCACAGAGCAGAGGTGGAGCATAAACAAGGCTTTAATGTCCTGTGCACAGAGATCTGCAGCTCTTGACACACACAAGACAACCAGTGTAGCTTCATAAACAAACCAGCGGTTCACATTCGCGTGGTCCGTGTGTCACATGGTTGTTAAGTCTTGATTTAAATATTATTTAGAATTGTTTTGGGGGGGCTAATGAAAGTTTTATATTTTTGTATCTAAAATTGTTATAGTTTTGTAGGCATAGTGTTAGTTCGTCTGGAGTTATCTGTTCAGGAGAAAAAGACAGACTCCACCACACCAAGATACAGATGACTGTTATACTTAAGTTTTCATAGTAATCAACAGACGCCTTGGTTTAATACATTCTTTGAAAGGCAGATGTTCAGACCCAGAGGCATTATTTAAATCCAAAACAAATTTGAAAGGTCAGTAATGGAAAGGCATCAAATGCCCTGGTAGAGATCAAGAGATGAGTTTTGCCACGAGACAGAATTTTGAATTGAGCCATGTTGGTTTATTATAAAGCTGACTTTTCAGAATGAAACCGATCACTTTTATGTACAGGATCTTGCATGCAGCATTAGCTGTGGACAGTAGTCAGTAGTATGAACGACGGGACAGTGACTCACGAATAAGACAAGCAGATGGAAACAGAATGTTGATGAAGGCTGAAGAGAACGGAGACCAGATGAACGAAAGGAAGTTTTAATACTGAAAGAGATTATAGATGTGAGATGTGCAGCTTCATCAGCTAGTCCAGGGAAAGGTGAAGTCTTGTACACAGATGGATAGTGGATGGAAAAGAATGAGTGAGTGTTTCTGATGGAAAAAGTACGTAAGGGAAGAAGAACGGTGGATTTAGCAAGTGTAGAAAATATTTCTGATGTTGAGATGGAAATGGAAAAAGAAATGAAAGCAGAGTATGTGTAACCAAAGAAAACTAAAGATCCACGTAAGATTTGCAGCTGTAGGTTTAAAAACCAAACAAACAGAAAACCAACAATAAATAAATTAAATTTTGCTTAAGAGTGTCAGGAAGAAGGCACAAACACAGGCAGCTGTCTTAAATGTTTCCAAGTACTTAAAGCAGCAATGAGGCATTAGGTATCCATTCTTTCAGTGCATTTCTTTTAATTGTGAATATTAACATTAATGAGCAAACACTCACAGCAAAGATTATAGCCTTACTATATACTCTGTTATTTAAAGTCAATCTAACACCCCAGTCATGTTCCTCCCCAACAGAGGGTATGCATAGGATGTCACCAAACAGAACTCTTGGAAGATAAAAACACTGAGTGACAAAAATGAATAGCAACATGAAGGTGTATGTAGTACAAAAACAAAAATCCACACAGCGTTCAATTACAGTAGTGCAAATAATATCTGTTGGCATGGTGGAGAGTTAATCTTATTATCCCATCTTGTATTAATTAGCAAAATTAAATGAAGGCTTTGAAGCAGTTCTTTTCTTGACTCAAGGTTGGAAATCTAGATAAGAAGGGAAAAGAAAATTTGGAGAAAAAAAAATGAACTTATTTATGGAATGGCTGACACACGGGGAGCCTGAGGCTCCCCATGAATCTGTTTCTCTTATAAAAGGAGGCCAAACGGACAAGGGGGGAGGACAGCAGAGGAGAAGGAGGAAGGAGCACGCCCCACAATGGCCGCTGCTGGCAGGAGGGAGGCGCCCACATCCATCACAGAAAAACTGGACTGCATACTTAAAGACTAGAACAGATAAGTGGACTCACTTCTACATGTATGCAGAAAATTAGCAAAAATTGAATTGTTGCATGTAAAGTAAGAACTCCGGGTAATGACATACAGGACTTTTCAAAGTCAGAAAAGTAACGATCACATTCTGCAAATGGCAAGCTACCAGTAGAACACCTATACAATCAGCATCTGTAAAAGTAGCATTGTACCCCATGTACTGTAGGCAATTGAATGGATCTGATCCAAATTATGAACAACCATTATTTGCAAATCCATCCTCCAGATTGGTCATAAAATTGGACTGATAAACAAAGAAATGTGCGGAAGCATCCATTGCCCTAATTGAAGAGGATAAGAGACATTTCAACCTATGGGGGGTTCCACACATCCCGGTGGTTAGACCCAAACACATGAACTGGAAAATGTTGGACATTTTGTCATCTCTACTGCAGAATAGAGCCATCCATGGAAAACCAGTACCTGACCTTAACATAGAATATTCTCCCAAAATAAAACCATAAGCATTGTCTCTTAACTGGGTAACCACAGCGCAAAAGGTGGCACACATTGATGCCCAGAAATCTCCTATATGACCAATCTTAACATTAATAAATGAGGGGAGGAGGAAAATTTGAAGTAAATTCCAAATTGGTTATGGTAAAAGGATAACTAGATGTAGATCTAATAAAAGGAGCAGAATACGACACTATAGGCCATATATTCAGAAGCCCAGAAGGGCATTGACAAATGCAATTTTCCACAGTGGGAGTCGTCAGCAAGTCTTAGACCAATTGGTGGGTCGAGAGGAAGAGCTGAGGACCCCAAGATGGAGGATGATGACGAGGAAGACCATTCTGCTATCACAGATTATTTGTAAACACAGTGTGCTAATGATAATACATAAATCATACATAGCTCACCACACATAGGTACGGGTGTGAGACTTATAGTATTCTTGCATGTTTATTTCTATCATGCTAATTACGGTTAGGTAGTCTGAATAAGGGTGAAGGTTAGAAGCTCTGAATGCCTGAATACAACAATGCATGGATATGGATGTCTCCTAACGTTGAACAATGTCATTTACTACCTACCCACTGCTGAACATATAGGTCCCATCACCCAACACACTCATCACAACACAACCACCACTTGCAGATTTCATATAGTCAACAATCACACACTCAAGGCTACTGGGAGATAACTTACAACAACACATAGATAACTACAGATATAGTGAATAAGGATAAAACTATACAGGCTCCATACTCCTCTGGCATCCGTCAGTCTCGGGAGACTATGGAGTTGCGCTCTGGGTGGTTTTGATGCAGCGTCGATGTCGGGTGTGACTGAAAAGTCCGATGCGGGAGTGGCAATCCTTGCCGCACTGGACACAGGTGAAGTCCGTTGCTGATCAGTCTGCCTGGCCTCGGGGCTTTCTCCTCTGTCGCTTTGCCTCAGCTTGCTGTGTAAGTGACTGTTCAAAGCTGGACAGACCTTTCTGCACAATCTGCCTCCAGGCCGTCCGGTCTGAGGCTACAGCTTCCCACGTGGTGAGGTCGACATCCATGACCATCAAATCCCTTTTGCAGACATCTTTGTAACGCAGTTGGAGTCTGCCTGACGGATGTTTGCCTTGAGCTAGGACACCGTAGAGGAAATCCTTGGGGATCCTGCCATTGTCCATGCATATCACATGCCCCAGCCAGTGCATGCGTCTCTGCTTCAGCAGCGTGTACATGCTGGGGATTCCAACTCTTTCCAGGACGCTGTTGTTTGTGACTTTGTCCTGCCAGGTGATGTGTAGGATGCGACGGAGACAGCGCATGTGAAATGTGTTGAGCTTCTTTTCCTGTCGGGCTCGCAGGGTCCAGGACTCGCTGCCATACAGGAGGGTGCTGAGGACGCAAGCTCTGTAGACCTAGATTTTGGTATGCTTTGTCAGCTTGCCATTGGTCCACACTCTCTTTGTCAGTCTGGACATGGTCGTAGCTGCTTTGCCGACGTGCTTGAGCTCTGTGTTGAGAGAGAGGGAGTCATTGATAGTGGATTCCAGGTAGACGAAGTCATGGACAACATCTAGTTCATGACTGAAGATACTGACGCTGGGTGGAGAATCCATGCCTTGTCCCATGACCTGTGTTTTCTTCAGGCTGATGGTGAGTCCGAAGTCGCAACAAGCCTCGCTGAAACGAGTGATGAGCTGCTGAAGGTCGTCGGCTGAGTGGGCGGTGATTGCTGCATCATCTGCAAAGAGGAAGTCACGCAGACATTTTAGCTGGACCTTGGACTTTGCTCTTAGTCTGGAGAGGTTGAAGAGCTTTCCATCCGATCTGGTTCTAAGGTAGATGCCCTCGTTGGCAGAACCAAAGGCGTGTTTCAGCATGATGGCAAAGAAGATTCCGAACAGAGTCGGTGCGAGAACGCATCCCTGTTTCACTCCGCTTCTAATATCGAAGGCAGATGAAGTTGAGCCGTCAAAGACGACTGTGCCCTTCATGTCATCATGAAATGATCGGATGATGCTGAGCAGCTTGGGTGGACATCCGATCTTGGAGAGGATTTTGAAGAGGCCATCCCTACTGACAAGGTCAAAAGCCTTCGTCAGGTCAATGAAGGCTACGAAGAGTGGCTGCCTCTGTTCCCTGCATTTCTCCTGCAGCTGTCTGAGAGAGAACACCATGTCGATTCTAGACCTGTTGGCTCAGAACCCGCACTGCGATTTGGGGTAGACTCTCTCTGCCAGAACATGAAGCCTCTTGAGGATAACATGAGCAAACAGCTTCCCAACGATGCTGAGGAGAGAGATGCCACGGTAGTTATTGCAGTCACTCCTGTCACCTTTGTTCTTATATAGTGTGACGATGTTGGCGTCCCTCATGTCCTGCAGCACTCCGCCTTCTCTCCAGCACAGACAGAGGATTTCATGCAGCTCCGTGATCAGTGACTCTTTGCAGTACTTCAGAACCTCGGCAGGGATGCTGTCCTTCCCGGGGGCTTTGCCGGTGGCAAGAGAGTCAAGGGTCTCGCTCAGTTCATCGATGGTCAGTTCTCCATCAAACTCCCCCAGTACAGGCATACACTCGATGGCATTCAGGGCATCGTCAGTGACTATGTTCTCCCTGGCATACAGCTCAGACATAGTGCTCTACCCAGCGCTCCATCTGTTGTGCCCGATCCTGGATTACCTCCCCTGTGGCAGACTTTAAGGGAGCGATTTTCTTCTGTATAGGGCCCAAGGCCAGCTTGATTCCATCGTACATCCCATTGATGTTGCCCGTGTCTGCAGCCAGCTGTATCTGGGAGCAGAGCTGAAGCCAGTAGTCGTTGGCACATCGCCTGGCACGCTGCTGGACTTTACTACGGGCGGCCCGGAGGACTTGCAGGTTGCGTTCGCTGGGGCAGGCTTTATAAGCTACCAAGGCGTTCCGCTTCTCCACGATTACTGGGATCATTTCATCGAAGTGACCCTCGAACCAGTCTGCTGACCTGCTGATTTTTTTGCCAAAGGTGGTCATGGCAGCCTTGTGCATGGCATCTCTAAAGTGCGGCCACCTTTCTTGGGCACTAGCACCGGAATGGCCTGGGAGAGATTCCTCAAGCACGCGTGCAAATTCCTCCACTTTCTCCTGGTCGTGCGTCTTATTTGTATCAATGCGAGGCCTGCCTTCCTTTATCGTGCGGTGCACTTTCTTGGTTCGCAGTTTGACCTTGCTACATACTAGGGAGTGATCTGTATCACAGTCAGCACTCTGGTAGCTTCATGTGATCTGGACGCTGGGTAGACAGCTGCGTCTGGTAAGAATCAAATCAAGCTGGTGCCAGTGCTTGGATCTTGGATGTCTCCAGGAGACTCTGTGTTGGGGCTTCGTGTTAAAGAATGTATTTGTGATGCAGAGACCGTGATGGCAACAGAGTTCCAGTAGGCGTTGTCCATTTTCGTTCATCCTTCCTATGCCGAACTGGCCCAAACAGGTAGGCCAAGAGTTGTAATCGGCACCAACTCTAGCATTAAAGTCGCCGAGGATGAACAATGGCTCCTGTTTTGGGATTTTCTCCATGGCGGTACTGAGGACGTCATAAAATTTGTCTTTAGCTTCCGCCGTAGACGTCAGTGTTGGTGCGTAGGCACTGATTAAACTGACTGTCCCCTCTGAGGAGTGAAGCTGAAGGGACAGAATGAGTTCGCTTCCCTCTGTGGGTGGAGTAATGGATCCCAGGAGGGTGTTCCTAACCGCGACTCCAACTCCATGTTCCCTGGTCTCGTCAGGTGGTTTCCCCTGCCAGAAAAAGGAGAAGTCTCTCTCTCACAGATCCTGACCCTGCAAGCCTGGTCTCTTGGAGAGCGACGATGTCCATCTGCAGTCTGCTCAGTTCCATGTCGATGACTGCTGTCTTGCGAGCATTGCTGATTTCCTGAAGATCGTCAGAAAAACCTGGTATCATTGTTCTGATGTTCCATGTGCCCATCTTTAGGGAGGGTGTTTTCTTCTTTCTGTTCTTATTGCTTGGTGTGAGGTTATCGAACCGCTTGTTGGTTTTCACCCTAGACCCCACGCACCCAGTGAGGTTAACGGTCCGTGGCGAGGCAGCACCTTATTGGCTGGAGGCTGCCCAGCTTAAGGCGGGCGGTAGCTGCCCAGTGGAGCACGATGGCCCCTCCCACCGTCAGAAGCAGCCCCTGGCGTCGAGCTCTACGCCAATCAAATGAAGACTTATAACCAGTAGACTGCTGCTTCCTGTGTTGTATCGACGCTGCATAGCGAAGCTGGAGTGTCCTCTCCATTGCGCAAAGCCTGGGTAAGTTGATATGGAGGAGAAGCTGTTACCCATGCAGCAGGTCCCCCCTCTCCACGTCGCTGAAATGATCCAATGGAAAGGCAAAAGCCAGTACACTTGGTTCCAGCACCATCATAGGAGCTGCCAGAGCGATGTTGTAGACAACGACGAACTGCCTTAGGGGTTCCAACTCCGGATTTTTCCTCAGGGTTGACTCCCGAAGCCTTTCCTGTGAGCAGGTATACCGCAAGGCAGCAGAGGCTTGAAATCAGGGTTTTCCTTCCCCTAGGTGAGCCGCCTTCCCGGCTATCGAGCCCCACCTGCCCGAAGCAATCTGGTTTTAAGGCGCCAGAAACCCGCCTTCACCCCTTCTCCTGTCAGTAGAAGCAGTCCCGTGACAAGCACACCAGGAGCTGGACTTAGTTGTCAGAGGCTGTAAGAGATGCACGCCATATGGGAGCACTTTATAGATAGTGGGAGCTTATCCCCACTTCCACCCTGGCTATGACAACCTTGGGACCAAGGTTGTCATAGCCGGTTGTGAAGGCAACCCCTCAGGCCATTATTGGTCCCGCCCCAGCTGAGCCCTTTGTATCGGCACTTGATTAAAGGTGTAGGATACAGGGGGAAGATGCATGCCGGAGAGCACCAGACCATCATGACGTGTGCCTGCGACGCAGAAAAGGTTGTAGGGCGAGTGACTGAATGACTTCAGTCCCCAGAAGAAGAATAGACTGGTACCTGAGCACATCCACCGCACCTCCAGCATCCAGGGTGGAGCCAGGAGCTCAAGCCTTCCAACACCAGCATCTCCACCTCTGTCCAGCGACAGGGGGTGGCATCCCTGGGACAGCATCACTGAACTGTTCACTGGCTGGACTGAATGTTCCATACCCTCTGCTGCACCCAGCAGACTGTCCTCTAGACCACATGGGATGAGATGTGCCTCTCAGAGCGTGGGCACACAGTTGTTTGGCTTCTAATGGTACCGGTGTGTCAATGAGGTGGGACTGTACTCCATAGCTGCGGATACAGGAAGTAGACACAGAGGAAGGTCAAACCTCTGTCGCAACCATGTGATGACTGCAACCAAATGATGCGAGCCCTGGCAAGGGTCAACCGGTGGACAAAGGTTTTGTGGGCTTCGTGGATTGACCCTATTCGACCCTATGACCCCCACACAGTCCACACCACTGGACGAAGAACTATGATCAGGAGGAGACCTCGGTGGGGGTACAGGACTTGGTGACAGTTCAGCTTTCAGACATCGTTGCACCGCACTAAGGTGTCCACAAGGGGGGAGGCAAGGGTAGCAGAACCAATGGTGCAAGCCTCTTGGGTTGTCACACAATGCAGGAACCTGCCTTATTCACCATCTGTTAATTGCTAGCGACTCTCACACCATACATGGTTGACATGATAAAATCATGTCAAAGGGGGGAGTGAAAGGGTTAATGGAAAGTTAGTGCCAAAATAATAATTCTGTAGGTAATCTCCCTTTATGCCTTACACATATTCCATACATATTCTGTTTGCATGCTTATGAACAAATATGTTATGGTAAACTGATAAACAGGAATGAGTCAAAGCTGTAGAGCTCTCTCTCTTTCTTTCTAGTCAGGTCTTTCACATTAGTTACACACCCAAAACAACATTCTCACACACACTTTTAATAGTACATTTTAGGAGATCAGTAACGTGAATAGCGGATGGCCTGTTCACGTCAGGGTTAAACTGGCCAATCAGACGGTCGTGTACAAGCCCATCCTATTGTACAGGGGATTGGTCCGACTTGCCAACCCGAGAAGATAACTGTAACGTGCACCCAGAAGTCGTGGTCAGTGTGGCGACGCTCCAGAGGGAGCTGCGCCACGCTGCACCCAGCACTGCTTGCTTTACATGTGACTTCTAAATAAATGTTTCATCTTAAAATTGAAGAAATCTCTGGCTTGTTCTTGGATCTTTCAATCAAAGAATCGGGTATTTTTCTAACAGACTAAACAGCATAACCATCTATTTAGTTACCCTACATGGTATGAATATGTACCCATACATATTGTCACCCTCCATAGCGACTGATATTATCCTAGTTGTATACTGGAGGGGACCATTTGTGGACCATTTGTGTAAGACATTTGTGTAAGTCTGTTGCGTCTTCTGCATTCAATACTATTAGGTCATCACGTTTTATTGCTATCTCTGCGAGCAGCCCTGCTTAGGTTATACAGTCTGACAGCCATAGATAGGAAGGACCTGCAAAACCTTTCGATCGCGCATCTAGGATGATGTAGTCTACTGCTAAATGAGCTCCTCAGTGCGTTCAGTAGGTCCTGCATAGGGTGGGACTTGGACTCCAGCAGAGATGACAGTTTAGCCACCATCCTTCTCTCTCCTATCTCCTTCACTGGGTCAAGGCGCTGCCCCAGGACAGAGCTAGCTTTCTTGATTAGTTTGTTCAGTCTCTTCCTATTGGCTGCTGTAATGCTGTTGCCCCAGCAGACCAATCCAAAAGTGATGGCTGATGCCACCACCATGTCGTAGAATGTCTTCAAGAGCACCCCTTGTACACCAAAAGACCTGATCCTCCTCAGTAGGAACAGCCTGCGCTGTCCCTTCTTGTAGAGTGCGTCGGTATTGTGTGACCAGTCTAGTTTATTGTTCAGAGAACACCCAGGTACTTGTAGGATGTCACCATCTCAATATCTGTTCCCAGGATGTTCACTGGTGCTGTGAGGGGTTGTCCTTGCCTGCGGCAGTACACCACCAGCTCCTTAGTTTTCCTCGCATTGATCTGGAGGCAGTTCCGATGGCACCAGTCCACGAAGTCCTGGATAAGTCCTCTGTACTCAGCTTCATCTCCGATGGAGATGAAGCTGAGTACAGAGGACTGCAATGATCGCAGAGTCGTCAGAGAACTTCTGTAGATGGCAGTGTGTTGTGTTTTGTGAGAAGTCCGCAGTATAAAGGGTGAACAGGAAGGGAGCCAAAACCGTTCCCTGGGGGGCCCCCCGTGCTGCCGATGATCGTGTCCCACACACAATCCCGGGTTCTCACAAACTGTGGTCGGTTAGTGAGGTAGTCCAGGATCCATGATGACAGGTGCTGGTCCACCCCTGCGCACAGCAGCTTGTCCTTCAGGATCATCGGTTGGATGGTGTTGAAAGCACTGGAGAAATCAAAGAACATGATCCTCACCGTATTCCCGGGCTTCTCCAGGTGGGACAGGGAACGGTGAAGGAGGGAGATCACTGCATCCTCTACCCCAATGCCATGCTGGTAGGCGAACTGGAGTGGATACATCGCTGGCCCCACCAGGGGGTGGAGGTGAGCAAGGAGCAGTCTCTCCAGGGTCTAATAATAATAATGATTGGTGTTTTGTACTTATAATATTGCTAAAATATAAAAGGATGCACTACAGTGGGTCTCAAATATTTGTAAACGTGTCCTGTTATAGTACTGCATGACTTTATTGACGATAGACTATAAACTACACATATAAACTAAATTATAATGGTGATTGAACATCTCCCATTCCCCAAAGTGCAACATACAACATTTATGAATATACTGTAACTCATAAAAGATCACACAAATAAGTGATCTGACAAAAAAAATAAACAAATAAATAAACAAGTGGTTCTTAAACAGTGGCTAATATTGGACGTCCCATTCATTTTCAACTATTCTGTAATTAATATTTACACAATCAAATAAATCTCAGTTCAGTCCCTTTCATATTTGTCAAAGTCTAATGTGTGATTGCCTACATATAGGCTACACCTCTGTATTCCACTTTCAAACACAGCCTACGGTTGGGCCTGTAAAGCCTCATTGGGCTGCCTGTTTCAGACAGGAATACTTGCTTTCTATGGGCATGCACTAGTTTAGAAAAAGTATTACATCATTGGCAGTCCTAGCTAAACAGTAATTCAAAATGAATCCTTATTTATGATGTTGCTTTAAAGAAATAAAGAAAAAACTTGGTTCCACATGCCATGTTGCAGTATATTTTTAGGAAAAAAATTATAGGATACTAAAACATCCTAATAAAATTGTGTATGCATTTATGAATTTCAGCCACATATATATATAACATTACATTTGCCTGTGAAACATCCTGCAAAATCTGAATGTTGTTCACACTTGTCTGGTAAATGTACATTAAAACATGTTAAATTATGAAATTTATAATTCATTCATTGCCACTTGGCCTTCAGTGGCACCCATCTCTTAATACCATCACTATGACACCACAGTTATAGAAACTTTCAATACGATACAAAAAACCCCGCAATATAACAAGGCGTTGAGTTACAGACAGGTATTTCATGTATTGAGAATGAATGCCATTACTAGAGCAAGAAACCCAGTTAAGACAACTCTACAAGTTGCCTTTCACTATTTCTTCTCAAGCAGAAGCATAAATACTTACCTAATAAAATGACAAAACATAAAAAATGTGAATAAAATACATTTCATTCACCAAAGCAGGACCAGTGCACCGGGACCTGGGATGCGTTGGCTGTAGCAATGTGGTGCCGAATCTTTAAACCAACGGTTGTTGATGTCAGTGAACAATGGATTCATTACTGCTCCTACTATTTCTCACCTCAACTGTTGTGAGAAACACTTTTCACTAGATTGTTTTAAAGATATCAGACAAAGTTAAATTGCCATCCGCCATGTTGTCCAGGAGCTGAAATCCAGTGCAAGACTGCCCACAGCTGAATGTGTCGACCAATCAGGTACAGCCTGTGTTCTCAGCAGCAGAACCAATGAGTCTTTCTCCTGGGACACAGCTTATTTGACTTTTGGTTTTCCACAATGTCAGTTATTTTCTGTCACTCCACCTGGTTGCGCCTCATCCCTACACTCAACGCTTCCCCCGATTTGATTCTTTGTCGAAAAAAAAAAAAAAAAGACCAGTGGACACGTACCATGACCATCCAATCAAAGGACAGGAAAATGCCAATATTACACAACATAACAAAAATAATTTTTTTGTAAGTTGTCTGTTTTTTCAACTGATTTAAGACAATTTTGCACCGCTGAATCCGAAAATGACATCCATTTCTCTCAGTCAGGTCAGGTTTTTATATTAAGTTATAAGCAGTTGTACAGGTGTACAGTAAATTGAATAGTAGATATTGATAAATTTAAGTACATGTAAATTGAATGTTACATCATCATTGTTCAAAATTCAGAGAATTTCAAGAAATAAAAAAGAATTTTGCATCCATCATTCATTTATCTTCTTCCGCTTAATCCTTTTTGGGTCGGGGGGGGGGGGGGGCTGGAGCCTATCCCAGCATCTTTGGGCGAGAGGCAGGGTACACCCTGGACAGATCGCCAGTCCATCGCAGGGCCAACACAGAGAGACATACAACCATTCACTCTCGCAGTCATACCTAAGGACAATTTAGAATCCCCAGTTTGATGCCAATTAACCTAACTTGCATGTTTTTGGCATGTGGGAGGAAACCGGGGAAATCCCAGAGTAAACCCATGCAGACACGGGGAGAACATGCAAACTCCACACAGGTCACTGTTGGACAGGGGCTGGGATCGAACCAGGGATCCCATGGCCAAGGGTGAGTTGCTGTGCTGCCGCAGTGCTAACCACTGCGCTGCCCGAATTTTGCATCATATAATGCAAAAATACCAGTACATGTAAACAAAAACATAAGAAAACGTGGCCATAATTCAAAAAGTTGACCTGATTGTCACGCCGCGCCATTCATCAGCGGTGCCACCTGCTCACGCACCTGCTACTCGTCAGCGGCGAAGGATAAAAGCCGCCTCGCCCTGAAGCCGTAGACTTCATTTCCTTTGTATGGACTTCTACCACATTCTCTTCAGCATCCTCATCTCCGGTAAGAAGTTCACTTACCTCATCTCTCCAGTCTGCTCCCCTGTGCACAGGTGGATTCCTCGGCGGCGGACAATCCCGTCCCTCGTCTCTCCTCGCTGCTGCACCGAGCCCTGCAGGTGGCTGTCTCCCGGGCTTCCATCCTTGAAGCGCCAGTCATCTGCCCAAACAAGTAAGCTTCTCTCCCTCGCCTATTCTCCTCCCGTGTTGGTGTGTGCTCATCACCCTGTGTCTGATTTCTCCCATAGGGTTGCCGGCTGAACGGTCTCCTGCCTCTGGGTCCGAAGCAGACGCCACCACCAACACATTAACATTCTGCAGACACGCACCCAAACATCCCTGTTGTTAATAAACAGTTTGAACTACTCTGAGCCTGTGTGTGTGCGTCTCCTGAGCCGAACGTTATGTCAGTACGGCTTCAGCAGAGCGGCTCGGCGGACGGCGGGCTCGCACACCGGTTTACCATCCTCGAGGCTCGGGTGGATCAGATTGTTTATCAGCAACAGGTGGTTCTTCATCAATTATTAGAACTGACTAACCGATTGAACCGCTTGGACCCCCAACAGCCGTTCCTCCCGACTCACCAGGGTGGCGCGGCTCCTGCTGTTCCAGCGGCCGTCCAGCCGGCTCCAGTGGCACCGGTTCGGCTCACGCCGATTCCGACCCCCGCCCGCTTTAGCGGTAAGCTCGGCGGAGCGCGGGGGTTTATTATGCAGTGTGAGTCCGTGTTCCACCGTGTGCCCGGAGATTTTCCCTCGGATCACAGCCGAATTGGTTACATAGGGAATCTTCTGGAGGGGCGTGCGTTAACCTGGACCTACGCCGTAATGGCGAGGCCCAGTTATGCCACCCTCACCTATGACCAATTCGTGAGGCGCTTTCTGGAGGTCTTTGACCACTCACAAACCGAAACGGTCCAGGTCGATCGGCTTCTCGCTCTCCAGCAGGGAAGCCGGTCGGCAGCGGACCACTCGGTCGACTTCCGGGTAGCGGCGGAGGAATTGGGCTGGGAGGAACGCTCCCTCTGTGGCCTGTTCCTCCGCAGCCTCAATAGTGATCTGAGGGATGAACTGGCTGGTCGGGATATCCCTGGGACGCTAGCGGAGCTGACATCCTTAGCGATAAGTTTGGATAACAGGCTGCGCGAGCGCTCCTCGGGGCGGAGGTCTTCTTCTTCTCGCCCTCGTGGAGCCTCGCCGCACCTGTTCCAAGCTCGCCCCCTGGCGGCGCCGCCAGCATCGCGCCCCGAGGAGTCGGAGCCGATGGTGACGGGCTGGACTAAACTTTCCCCTGTGGAGAAACAACGCCGCCGTGAGTTGGGCCTCTGCATGTATTGCGGAGGCGACCAACACACCGTGGAGCGTTGTCCACGGAAAGCCAGTCGGTGGGGTCCGCGAGTCACTGTTGGAAGCCTCGCGGATGTCAATCGGTTAGGATCACCTTCTCAATTGAAGCTGCCCATCCGTTTCTGCCATAACCCTACTGGGCACCTCACCCACGCACTGGTGGATTCGGGCGCAGAAGGCAGCTTCATTTCACAAAGCCTGGCAACCCGATTGGGCATCCGCTGCCAGGCACTCAACACTCCCATCTCCCTAATCCACCTCTCCCGTGCCACCCTCGGGAGAGTGACACATCAAACTGTTCCCCTACCGGTCATCATCTCGGGAAACCACCGGGAGGAAATGACCTTTTACGTCCTTCCCAACTCTGTGTCGCCCGTCATCCTGGGGTATCCCTGGCTCCGCCTTCACAATCCGGTCCTGGATTGGAAATCAGCTGGGATCTCGGCATGGAGTACGTTCTGTATGGGCACCTGCCTTCAGTCCGCTGCCTGCTCTCCGTCCGCTCCTCCCCCTGCTACGGACGCTGCACCCCCGGACCTGTCTCTGGTGCCCCCAGAATTTCACGACCTGGGTATAGTGTTCAGCAAAGCGAAAGCTATGTCTCTTCCCCCTCATCGGCCCTATGACTGCGCCATCAACCTCCGCCAGGGGGCTCCCTTACCTTCTGGTCGCCTTTACAGCCTGTCTGCGCCGGAGAAGGAGACGATGAACGCCTACCTGAAGGAATCATTAAGTGCTGGGATTATCCGCCCATCATCGTCACCCGTGGGGGCAGGGTTCTTCTTCGTGGGGAAAAAGGATGGGTCCCTCCGCCCTTGTATCGACTACCGGGCCCTCAACAATATCACGGAGAGGGACCGTTACACCCTGCCTCTCATGGACACTGCCTTCCACTCCCTCCAGGGGGCGACCTGGTTCACCAAGCTGGACCTACGCAGCGCTTACCACCTCGTCCGGATCCGGGAGGGAGATGAGTGGAAAACGGCCTTCCGTACCCCGAACGGCCACTTTGAATATCTGGTGATGCCGTTCGGGTTGACCAACGCTCCTGCAGTCTTCCAGCGCCTCATTAATGACGTCCTCCGGGACTTCATTGGCCTTTTCGTGTTCGTCTACCTGGACGATATTCTCATCTTCTCCAAGTCCAGGGATGAGCACCAGGTCCACGTGAGGCGGGTCCTCCAAAGGCTGCTGGAGAATCGTCTGTACGTTAAGGCGGAAAAGTGTGAATTTTACGCCAGGAGTACATCCTTCCTGGGGTTCATCATCGCCCACGATAAGGTGCTCCCCGACCCAGAGAAGGTAAAGGCGGTGGTGGAATGGCCCACACCTGCATCTCGGAAACAGGTGCAGCAATTTGTTGGCTTCGCCAATTTCTACCGCCGCTTTGTCCCCAACTTCAGTGCCATCGTGGGACCACTGACCCGCCTCACGTCCCCGAAGGTCCCGTTCCGGTGGACCGAAGAGGTCGCTGCCGCCTTTGAGGCGCTGAAGGCGGAATTCTCCTCCTCCCGGGTCCTTCGCCAGGTCGACCCCGCGCTGCAGTGCATTGTAGAGGTAGACGCCTCGGACACGGGAGTGGGAGCAGTGCTGTCCCAGCGGTCACCGGACGATGGCGCCAAGCGACCGTGCGCCTTCTTCTCCCGGCGCTTGTCCCCGGCGGAGAGAAACTACGATGTGGGGGACAGAGAGCTCTTGGCCATCAAGCTCGCCCTGCAGGAGTGGCGCCACTGGTTGGAGGGGGCAAGCCTGCCGTTTGTGGTCCTCACGGACCACAAGAACCTGGAATACTTACGGTCTGCCAAGCGCCTGAACGCCCGCCAGGCGCGCTGGTCCCTGTTCTTCGCCAGGTTCCAATTTTCCATCACCTTCAGGCCTGGCTCTAAGAACGTCCTGCCTGACGCCCTCTCCAGGCAGTTCGCCCCCGTGGAGTCGGAGGAGGCGCCCCACTCCATCCTGCCCAGGTCGTGCGTCGTGGGAGCCATCTCGTGGGACATTGAGAGCAAGATCCGGAAGGCACAGGAGGTGGAACCTGACCCTGGCGGCGGACCGGAGGGGAGGCTGTTCGTGCCATCCGCGGTCCGAGGAGAGGTCATCCACTGGCTCCACACCTCCAAGCTCACCTGTCACCCTGGCACCTCCCGGATGATAGATCTCCTCCAACGGTCCTTTTGGTGGCCAGGCCTGCGGAGGGATGCAGCCCGCTACGCCCGGGCTTGCCCAATCTGTGCCACCTGCAAGTCGGGAAATGCCCCTCCAGCGGGTCTGCTCCAGCCCCTGCCCGTCCCTGGCAGGCCCTGGTCGCACATCGCTCTGGATTTCGTCACCGGACTCCCCATCTCCAACTCCTATGACACCATCCTGACCATCGTGGACCGCTTCTCCAAGGCCGTGCACTTCGTCCCCCTGCGAGGCCTCCCTACTGCCCTGGAGACGGCGGACCTCCTCGTCCAACACGTGGTCAGGCTGCATGGGATTCCGGTGGACGTGGTCTCGGACCGGGGCCCCCAGTTTTCATCTGAGGTTTGGAGGTCTTTCTGCAACGCCATCGGAGCCAAGGTGAGCCTCTCCTCTGGCCATCACCCCCAATCCAACGGGCAGTGTGAGAGGACCAACCAGGAGCTGGAGGCTGCGCTCCGCTGTGTGTCCAGATCCAAACCCGCGTCCTGGAGCAACCATCTTGCCTGGGTTGAATATGCCCACAACACCGCTCGCTCTTCTGCTACAGGGATGTCCCCCTTCAAAGCGTCCCTGGGTTACGACCCCCCGCTGTTTCCGGAGCAGGAGAGTGAGGTAACTGTCCCGTCAGTTAGGGTCCATCTCAGGCAGTTCCGCTCCACCTGGGCTGCCGCGCGCCATGCGCTATTGCGCACAGCGGAGCGCAACAGGACTGTGGCGGACCGGCGTAGGAGACCTGCCCCGGCGTACAGAGTTGGGCAGCTTGTTTACATTTCCACCCAGGACGTCACTCTAAAAGGCGAGAGGAGAAAGTTGGCACAGCGCTTCATGGGTCCCTACCCCATCACCCGGATCATCAACCCGGTGGCTGTGCGCGTGGCTATTCCCCCCTCCCTCCGCATTCATCCTACTTTCCACGTGTCGAAGGTGAAACTGGCGGTTACTGACCCCCTTTGCCCTCCTCCTGCAGCGCAACCCGCGCCCCGGATGATTGGTGGCCATCCGGCCTGGTCCGCCTCCTCCATCCTGGACTCCCGGCGCCGGGGTCGTGGGTTGCAATACTTGGTGGACTGGGAGGGCTATGGGCCCGAGCATCGACAGTGGGTGCCCCCGTCGTTTGTGTTGGACCCATCGCTCATCGCGGACTTCCACCGAGCGCACCCGGATAAGCCATCGCCAGGAGGCGCTGCTAGAGGGGGGAGTACTGTCACGCCGCGCCATTCATCAGCGGCGCCACCTGCTCACGCACCTGCTACTCGTCAGCGGCGAAGGATAAAAGCCGCCTCGCCCTGAGCGTCGGCCTGAAGCCGTAGACTTCATTTCCTTTGTATGGACTTCTACCACATTCTCTTCAGCATCCTCATCTCCGGTAAGAAGTTCACTTACCTCATCTCTCCAGTCTGCTCCCCTGTGCACAGGTGGATTCCTCGGCGGCGGACAATCCCGTCCCTCGTCTCTCCTCGCTGCTGCACCGAGCCCTGCAGGTGGCTGTCTCCCGGGCTTCCATCCTTGAAGCGCCAGTCATCTGCCCAAACAAGTAAGCTTCTCTCCCTCGCCTATTCTCCTCCCGTGTTGGTGTGTGCTCATCACCCTGTGTCTGATTTCTCCCATAGGGTTGCCGGCTGAACGGTCTCCTGCCTCTGGGTCCGAAGCAGACGCCACCACCAACACATTAACATTCCGCAGACACACACCCAAACATCCCTGTTGTTAATAAACAGTTTGAACTACTCTGAGCCTGTGTGTGTGCGTCTCCTGAGCCGAACGTTATGTCACTGATTGAGCAAAACCCATGTGATTTTTGGATTCAGCACATCAAAATTGTCCTAAATCAGCTAAAAAAAAAACCTTAGACAATAAATTTGGTGTTGACCAGTGTCATCATGCGTCTGCTAGATTGCCCAAATGTGGCAAACTCAAAATGTGACTGGTTAAAGCAACGATCTCATTATTATTTATTTTAAGCTACAGAGGCCTACACTCTTGATTCCTGAAGGCCTCGAGGCAAATTTCTTTGACCCCAGTAACACATGTTGGCTGAAAAATGATTAGACAAAAACTCTATCACATTACTGGAAGCAGTGTAACCAAGAGAAACGCTATGAAATTAAGACAGTCGACTATTGGGAATAATTTAATACATCCTTATGGAACAAATATAAGAATGTAGGGTGTAAATGTGTGTTTAGGCCAGCAGAGAAGGCCGTTGCTGGCCCTGAAGACCCACCACTGAATATGTCCTTGATTAATTAAGGTTCACTAAATTTCAGTTCAAATTATATTTCCATTTTTGTTTGATTTTACATTGCATGATAAAAAGTACATCTGATGAGCTTAAAATACAAAACAATTTTCCTCATCAGTCCTCTTACATTGTAACTGTATTACACTCAAGCTAGATTGAATGCCGAAAATGGACTTTGCTCAACTTATGAACTTTTTTTTAAGACAGTTAACTATTCATCCAAGTCTCATCACCCCCACAGGATCCAGCTGTGCCCCCCCCCACTTCTATCTCTCAACACAGACCCTTGACATGGAGGCGATATCAGCTAGGAACAAAGACTCCCCTCCGAGACGTTGTCCTGAAGAACAATAGAGTTCCTAAGAAGCTGCTTGACTGTGGTTATACTGTCTGTTGCCTTAAATGTTGTTGTAAATGTTTTATTGGTGCATGCTTTTCCTAATTATGAATTCTTCTAGAATAAAAAAAAACATTCAGGGATGCTGTTGTAGTAAATATGAACATTTATACCCGCAAGAATCCTCACCCATCACTCAATGCTCCCCTAGTGAGTCATGTGACTGGTCAAACAGAGAACCACTCTCATTGGCTGAGGCCTACTGAAACGCCAACTATGAGGAAGAACCCAGCTTAACTAACCACGTGAATGAATGAATGAATCTTTATTTCGGATAGGTTAAAAGTAAAGATTAAAAGAAAAGAACAGAATAATATAACAAAGGGTGAAAAAAAATCTAACAAGGTCAAATTAAACAATAACTCATCTGATTATACAGTTGAACATAAGTTATCCGAAATGGGTGATGGCTGAAGCTGCAGCTTATATTGCCTACCCATATTCCATCCCAGAATTCAAAAAGAAAAACAAAACAGGAGCAATTACAATTCAGAACAAAACTAAGACAAAATGTGACAAAAAAAAAACCCCAGAAAAAAAACAACTAAGCAACAGCACAACACAGACTGAATATGATAATGCTTGTGTGATTTTACATGTCATCTTGTATATATGTTTGGAGTATTTCTTCCTTTAGTTTTTGTTTAAATTGTCCAAGTGTTGTACATGATTTTAATTCAGGTCCAAAAGCATTCCACAATCTGACTCCTTGCACTGAGACACAGTGTTGCTTGGTGGTAGTTCTCACTGAAGGTTTTTGAAATATACTGAAGGTTTTTGAAATGTTGTTTCTCCCTTATTTGGAACAACTTTTGGATATTTGCGGGCAGTGATAGATTCTTCACTTTAAACATTATTACTGCAGTTTTAAAGTCAACCAGATCTTTCAACTTGAGAGCTTTTAATTTAAGAAAAAGTGGGTTTGTTGGTTCCCTGTAAGCAGCTTTGTTTATTATTCTAATAGCTCTCTTCTGAAGCATAAATATTGGATATATGTTTGTTTTATATGTATTTCCCCATACTTTAGTACAATATGTCATGTATGGGAGTATTAATGAATGATACAAAGTATACAGTGTGGGTTGATTCAGCAAATATTTCACTCTGTGTAGTATTGCGATTGATTTGGATATTTTACCTTTAACATAATTAATATGTGACTTTCAACACAGTTTATTATCAATTACCACTCCAAGAAATTTAATTTTGGATAACCTTTCAATCTCTACACCATTTACACTGAGTTTAGATACTGAGTTGTTGTGATGATTGTTAAAAATGATAAAATTTTAAATTATGAATTTTAAATTATAAATTTTGTCTCACTTAAATTGAACGTTAATTTGTTTGAATCAAACCACAGTTTAAGCTTTCCTAATTCCTTTCCGAGTGTATCCAAAAGTTGTTCCAAATTGCTTCCACTGCATAATAAATTGGTGTCATCTGCAAACATTATTATTATTATTATATTGAATCCATTTTTTCCAAAACTTTACGTATGTCATTTATATACATATTGGATAACAATGGCCCCAAAACTGAACCCTGTGGGACTCCGCAAGTAACCTTCAGTAACTGTGAGTTTTTGTTACTAACACATACATACTGATATCTGTTCTTTAAAGGCCAAATGTCACGTAACAGGGTACTTTAAATATCTTGAAACTAGATATAAAAGGGAACCAATCCGTTCGGGTCTTGGTGCATATGCTTCAGTAACAACGGAATATTCGTTAATTTAAAACTGCCGCGCTTGGCCTGACACGGCCCCTGGAATCGCCTGGGGAAGAAGGCGGAAGTGACAAAATCGATTGTACCCTAGTTTGATGCTTGGGGTATTTCAATTGATTGTTTATATGGAGACTGGAAGGTTGAAGTGAGCAACAAGAAAGAAAAAATTGGATATTTCACCCATACCTTAAAACGGGACTATCAGGGACAGCTGGGTAATAAGGGACACTTCTCTGGGAAATGTTTTCATACCTGTCAAGTGAGACGTTTTCGCCGTACTTCAACACCGTAAAAAGCGGCTATAAGGAACGGCGGAGCAACAAGGGACACCTCTCTGGGAAATGCCCCAAATGCAACTCGTGTTGTTATTGTCAAATATTTTAAGGATTCATGGATATTTGACAATAACAAAACAACTGAGCGTCCGGCGCAAAATAAAAAAAAAAAGCAGAATTCTGTATTTGTCAGGCGATCTCTGTCTGTTCCGCAACCGCTACACAGCTCAACGTGTTAAACCATTGTCCTAATGACTTCTCATGGTAGTGAGAATAGCTCACGCTGAGCGATCAGCCCGCCCCGACAATTAAACTAATGAGTGACTCCACACTTCGAACAGTAGTGAGAATAGCTCAAGCTGAGCGATCAGCCCGCCCCAGCTGTGAGTGATCACACACAGGAGTGCTCCTCAAGACACTCAGTATTTTTTCCAGTATATTTTTTCTTTTGGGCGTACAGAAATGGCAATACGCCCGTTTTTGCTAAAATTGCATTTTCCCCGTATTTTCCTTAAAATATTTGACAATAACAACACGAACTACATTTAAAACATTTCCCAGAAAAGTGTCCCCCACCACTCTGCCGTCTCCCACAGCCGCGCTTGGCACCAAAATACGGCGAAAACGTCTCACTTGACAGGTATGCGCCTCCATTTTCATATTGATCTGGTCAATTTCTTGACAGCAGCGGCTCTCCTCCACTGTAATAATAATGGCTTCCGAAAAATCAATATTTATGGGGCGCCCTGGACAGACCCCCTTCGGCTTCGCAATTCTGGAGGCAATTAATGTCCAGTTCAATGACATTTTCCACTGGTTCTGCTCTCTGGTCATCGTTGGAACTGTTGTCATCAGACAAAGCATCTGATTCCGTCTCGGACGGCTCGAACCTGTAAGGTTCTATGCCTCTGTCACTGTCTGAACCACTGACAAAAAAAAAGACAAAAAAAAAAAGACAAAACTAAACTAATTTGTTCACAATCGCTGTCACTTTCCGTCATGATTGTCCAATGTTGATAAGTGTGAATGTGGATAGGCAGGGCAGCCAGGGTACAACTGGTGATGTCAAAAACATGGGCGTGGTCTGGACTGGCTGTCACAAGCCAGCAAGCAAGGTGGGGCCTTCACCTGGTGTATTTTGTGCAATTATGTAAATACAGGTGGGTGATATGGTCTCCGGTATGAATATTTGGTTTAAGCTATGTGTATTTTATCTAAATTCGTTGTCATTTAAAAAAAAAATTACGTGACATTTGGCCTTTAAGTAACTACACAACCAGGACAGTGCTACCCCCAATACCATAATTTTGTAGTTTCTTTAATAATAATTTATGATCCACTGTATCAATTGCTTTTTGAAGATCCAGAAATACCCCAACTGAATACTCTTTATTTTCAATGGCAGTTGATATTTTTTCTATAAATTCCATTAGAGTAAATGCAGTTGTCCTCTTATGTCTGAACCCGTATTGCTGCTCACACAATAAATTATTCTTCATTATGAAGTTGTCAGTTCTCTCACAGAATATTTTTTCAAATATCTTGGAAAATTGCGGCAGTAGTGAAATAGGTCTATAGTTTGAAAATTCCCCTCTGTCACCCGTCTTGTATATCCGAATTACTTTAGCTATTTTCATTGCACTGGGAAATATACCTGTTTGAAGAGACAGGTTACAGATATACGTCAGTGGTTTCACTAAGCATTCAATGATAGTTTTGACTAAAATCATGTCAATACCATCACAGTCCATAGATGTTTTACTTTTCAACAATTTTACAATTTCAATGACCTCTCTCTCGTCTGTGTTCTTTATGAAAATGGAGTCTTTTATAGCAATGTTTTTGCTTTTTGTATCACCTGTAGGTGCCGTAATGGGTATTTCTTGAGCCAAATTAGGACCAATGTTAACAAAAAATTTATTAAATTCATCTGCAGGTGAGACTGCATTCACACTCTGAGTCGTTTTTTTTTTTTTTGAAAGATTTGTTGGGTAGCTTGTATTTCTGTTTTTATTTCCAAGAATATTGTTAAGTATTGTCCATGTATTTTTAATGCTATCTCTGTTTTTCTCCAGTTCTTTACTATAATAGTCTCTTTTACTACATCTCATTATATATATTAACTTATTTTTGTATGTTTTATACTGCTGCTCTGCTTATTTTGTCCTTTTCTTTAGAAAAGCTTGATAAGATAAGATAAGATAAGATAAGCCTTTATTAGTCCCACAATGGGGAAATTCCAGGATTGCAACAGCACAGGGACAACACTCAGAGCAATATTTATCTTTTGTTCTTATTAAAGACAAGAATAGAAAGGAGATGTATTTACCTTCTTAACATGTTTCAACTGTACTCTGCAGCCTTCATCAAATAATTAAAAGAAGACAAAATGAACCTACTTGAGCTATTACGTGGAAGTTATGGATAAATAATTAAAAGAAGACAAAATGAACCTACTTGAGCTACTCAGAGCAATAATTTAGAAGATAAGAAAATAAGAGCAGTGAATATACATTTGTACACATAAATGTATAAATATATACACAGTGTGGAGCACAGTGAATTTTTCTTTTTACACGCTTTTTCTAATTCTTTGGTTAACCATGGTTTGTTGACAAATTTCTGTTTCAGCTTTTTCTTTACTAATGGACAATTTTTTTCATAAAGAGTGGTTACAATGTTCATGAATGTGTCATAGGTTTCATTTACATCTGATATATAGACTTTTGTCCAGTCTTGCTTCAGCAGGTCTTCTTTAAAAGAGCTGATTGCATTTTGTGATTTGTATCTGAAAGATTTTAAAATTTTTTTCTGTATTGGCCCCCGTGTGGCCATGGATAAGTGCAAAGACTGGCAAATGGTCACTTATGTCATTTATCAATAATCCACTTTCTATTTTCTTATTAATAATATTAACAAACAGGTTTTCAATAAGTTTAGCAGTGTGAACTGTGATTCTACTGGGATGTGTTATTGTGGGATATAGACTCATACTGTACATAGAATTCATGAACTCTGTAATTATATTTTGTTGAAATGGATTTAGTAAATCAATATTGAAGTCTCCACAAATTACAACCATTTTCTTACTAGTTATATTATTGTACAGCTTGACTAACTTATCTCTGAATGTCTCAACACAAGTTCCTGGCATTCTATATATACAACTTATAATTAGATTTTTTGTTTTATCTTGGTCAATCTCAACAGTAACACATTCTAGAATCCCTGGTAGTGCAAAGGACATTCCATTTACAAGTTTACACCTATAAAGGTCATCAATATACAGTGCAACACCACCACCCTTTTTTGAGATCTATTAATATAAAACATCTGATATCCCTCTGTTGTCATCAGAGAAGCCTGCTCTTCATTGAGCCAAGTTTCAGAGACTACGATAGCTGTAAATTTTCTATCTAGCTGTTTTAAATAGTCCTGAATCTGTGGAAAGTTTTTGTTAAGACTTCTGCTGTTGAAGTATATTATTGATAGTTTACCATCTAATTGCACTTGACTTTTGAATTGCTTTTCAGTATAATATTCACAGTGATTATGAATATTGTTGAAGGAGTGGTTATCAGGATCAATATCATTTTCCATCTCTTGTGGTTTATGTTCAGCAAAATGGCATATTTTCAGAGTCTGAATTTCCTCACTCTGTGTCAGATGACTTCCTCCAACTGGGGATGATTGATGTCTACTAAAGTCAGTCATAAATTTTTTGTTTTGTTTTTTAAAGTAAACATTTGTCCTCACTGTGATTTACTTCCTTACATATACAGTATTTATCCAGCTCCTCCACATTTCTGATTACCAGCACTTTGCACTCCTCTGGTGTTCCATTCAGTTTTATAAAGACTTTGCAGTTGAAAGTCCATGTTGATTGGATTTTCTTCTGTTTTCACAAGAAACGCGCCTTTTTGGCGATGTCTCCATTTCTCTTGGTCAGGTGCTCATTCAGATAAACTTCTGTCCCCTTCAGCTTCCTTCCCTGTTTCAGCAGATCCATTTTATACTTTCTGTTTGTAAGACGGATGATTATTGCCGATTTTTCACCCTTCCTTCTTTTAGGAAGAGGATGACAAGCCTCTGTGTTGTTACTGTCTATCTCTATGCCTTTAGAATGGAGGAAGGTTGTCACCTTGTCATCATCTCCTTAACAAACTGCCTGTCCCACATAAAGCAGTGGCTTAATGACAACAGCCTCCAGCTAAACTTTGGCAAAACGGAGACTTTGATCATTGCCCCAGGCAGCGACATATTAGGCATAAAACAATACCTTGGTGACTTGGGCAGTACAGTTAAAACAAAGCTGAGAAACTTGGGTGTCATCTTTGATAAGGCCATGTCATTGGAACATTACACTAAAAAACTGATAAAAAACTGTCACTTCCAACTGCGAAATATCTCCAAGCTCAGGACCATGGTTTCACACAAAGAGCTGGAGATGATCATTCACGCATTTGTCTCCTCACGTCTGGACTACTGCAACAGCCTTTTTACCTGTTTGAACAAGAAGGAACTGGCCCATCTGCAGTTTGTTCAAAACTCTGCTGCGAGGCTCCTGACACGTGCAAACAGGAGAGACCACATTACACCTGTCCTTAGATCACTTCATTGGCTCCCTGTTCTGTATCGTGTCCACTTTAAGATCCTGGTGCTCACTTTCCAAGCAAATTCACGGTCAGGCCCCTGCATATATGGCTGCTCTGATTCAGCCCTACAGCTGGACCCGCAGCCTGAGATCCTCAGGACAGCACTTGCTCATGGTTCCCCGCACCCACTTTGCTACCAGAGGTGACAGGTCTTTTAAAGCAGTAGCTCCACGCTTGTGGAATGACCCCCCTCTGCACCTTCGAGCCATGGACAGTGTTGTGAGTTTTAAAACCCACCTGAAAACATTCTTGTTTAAACAGGCATTTTAATCCAAGATTGACTGAAGGCTGTTACCACCTGACTGCATAGAGTGTATTTTTTGTATCTTAGTTTTATTTTAACTGTATTTTAACTGTATCTTAACTGTATTACTGTATTTTAATTGTATTTTATTGCATTTTAATTTGTATTTTAGTTGTATTTTAATTGTTTTGATTGTGTTGCACGGTAAAGCACTTTGTGACTTTATATGTCTGTGAAAAGTGCTATATAAATAAAGCTTACTTACTTACCTGTTCTTCCACCGATTTGGCGTCCAGTTCATGAAGGTCTGTATCATGACTGGCGCCTAGCGGCTGCCCCGGCCTTGGATGCGCTCTGCAGAGCGTGCCCAAATGCCAAGTCACGTTTCGTTACCTTATGTGTAATGACAATAAAGTTGAATCTCATCATCTCATCTCATCATCTATTCTTGCCACAGCCTGGTCATAGGATCTGGGCTGTGTTTCTAATCCTGAAACAATAATGTCATTCATTCCAGTGTACTGTTCCAGGTTGTCCACCCTATTTTCCAGAAAAGCAATCTTTTTGTCTTTCTCCTCATTTTTCAGCCTCGAGGCTTTGACCTCTTCCACCAAATCAATTATCTGTTTTTGTTGTTTTCTCACCACAGTTACCTCTTCTGAGAGAAAGTCAAGTGATTTTTTTAAATTCCTCAACCTCATCATATGTTACATTCCTTTTGGGTGGCATTGTGTTGTTATTGGTGCCAATTGATTCAAATAGATTCTGGTTAATATGGATCACTCAAACTCATTAGCTTGTCTGCTGTTGCCACCATTTGAACCAAATGCCCATCATATCTGCACAATACCTTTGTGGAGTTAAGTGGTCTTGCTGTGGACCATTATCTGCAATCCAATGCTCACCCTTCTCCAAACGTTACCTTGACACACTCAGAGCAACAGTAGCATTTGTACTCCAGGTAGGCTAGGTTGAGAAGTAGTAGGTTAACTCAGGGTAGGCCCAGTTAGACACACTCAGAGCAGCAGAAGGTTAACTCCAGGGAGGCTAAGCTAGCCACACTCAGAAGAGCAGCAGGTTGACTCCAGACAGGCAAAGCTAGCCACACTCAGAAGAGCAGCAGGTTGACTCCAGACAGGCAAAGCTAGCCACACTCAGAGCAGAAGCAGGTTGACTCCAGGGAGGTGTGGGTCAGATCTGTCTCTTTTGCTGCCTGGTCCTAGAGGGACAGGTCATCTCTCTCCATCTCTCCTCAGAGGCCCCCCAAGCCTCTTAACCAGCTCTAAGTTTGACTCAAGGTAATACTTGAAGCTGCTTTTCTTCCCAGAATGCTTTTAACCACCTAAAACTTTGATGCTTTTTTTTGAATTTCCTTTAAGCTTCGACATCTTTTCCGGAAATCCATGACTAGTGGAAGCAATCTTTAACCGTTTGACTGCCTATGGTGCTCCGTCGTGCCGTCAGCCCCTAGTTGTCAAGGTTTTTTTCAAAAAATATTCAGTTCAGATGTCAGATTTCCAAAGCTACAACTTGAAAGTGGTAAGAGATAATGGCTTACTGTCAATTACAAAGATGTAGAATATGGATAGATAGATAGATAGATAGATAGATAGATAGATAGATAGATAGATAGATGTATTTTATTGATCCCAAACTGGGAAATTACAGGAAATTACAGTCCAGAATATGATCCAAAGTTTGAGATAAGAGTAAATTTTCACATCTAATTTGCATAATGCCACGGCAGCCATATCAAATTACATAACTTTCAGTCAAAAGCGGCCTTTGGACATATTTACATGAAGGACGGTTTTGTTTTTTTTGTCACCGTTTGTTGTTTTGGGCATTTTGATATCTTATCTTCAAAGTATATGAACCAGAAAATCAGTTACAATGTAAGCAAACAAAGAAATTTGTCACTTACTGCTGGCCAGGCAGCTCTCGTTTCGTCCATTTTTGTCCATCCTGGTCATTATTTTGCCTTCTGTTGGTCATTTGTGCTTTGTCTCCCACATCCAGAAACTCTTATAATTATCCCATCTCAATTTTGCTTTTATTCCGCCACAATTTATCTTATATGACAACACAGAACCGGTGCGATTGTTCTGTCCAGTCACATGGCGCTGGAGGTCGATGGCAGGTGAACATCAACCAGCTTCGCCCACCCTCTGTTATAACAACATGTTGATATTTACCTTCATAAGCTAAATAATCTCTTTTTAGAATCATAGTTGGCAAATTTGGGAGCAAATGCCTCCTCCATCTTGTGATCGAGTACATCATTTGTTTGTCTAAAAATGTCTTCTTCTCTGGTGTCGAGAAGTGAGGTTTTTGGATGGTTCTATGGCCACCATTTAGCTCTCAAAAAATGGCTAAAAACTGATTTAAGTACAGATAGACTGATTTTTAAAAGCCTCAGAAATGAAGTCACCATGCAGCTCCATAAAGCAAAAGCAAATTTCTTCTTGGACATAATCAAAAATGCAAAAGGGAACGACAAAAATCTCTGGAAATGTATTGATTCTGCCAGTGTTACGTAGTGTCTGCAGAACTGACCAAGTGCATTCTGGGCAGTGTAGAACTTGTTCGTGCGCTGAGATCTCATCAACATAGGAGACATCGTCACAAAGCAGACATGGGGAAGTATTGCTGTGTTGTAAACTGTAATAGTCGTTCTCACAACCACTGTGGAGAAAAGGTAAATCACAGAATAGGCTTTTATCGTTTTCCAGCATGGAAGAAGAACAGCACAGCCTACGTTTCGGATGTAACAAAGAGGCAACGCCTGGCCTGGATTGCAGCAGTCAAAAGACCCAACTTAACTTCCAAACACACACCTGTATCGACGGTGGTGTGCTCAAAGCATTTTCATAAAGGTACGTTATGATTTATTGTGTATGTCTGTTGTTGTTAAAACTTGCTTGTGTTGTGGTTAAGACTTGCTTAGTCATAGCCAATGTTCCCCCTAATTTTTCACGTGTCTGAGCATACACACAATCTCCCTGAGAATCCCTTGGACCACTGTGAGCAACATCAGACGTGCACACTGTGGCCACACCAGTATCACACCTGTCCAAAACCTGAGATCATAGCAAGTTGCATGGCTTATTAAAAGAATCAAATTACATCAGTGATTTCCGTTAGATTACTTTCAATATAAGTGATTTGGCCCACTTAGAATGAAAAAGACAAAACTCTTGTTGTTCATGAGCTGTGTAGTATGTTGTATGTCAGTGTCAGGGTCCTGCTGTGGTCTGGGTGGGGGTCCTGCAGCTGTTCTGGAAGAATTGAGACATGTACACCTTTCAGAGATAAAATTTTGCTCACATTATGCACAATGACGTGTGCTGCAGCACAAGCATGTGATACAGTGTAAATTCCTGTAACTCTTTGTCTGTAAAATATATAATTAGACAGTTTTTATTAGCATTTCTACTACTCATAATCTAGTAACAGCATTTAATGATTATATCCATAAATGAAAATTCTTAATAAATGACACTAGAATAAGCACAAATCTGATTGGGGACTTAAATTTCACCTTATTTTTCCTGTCTGTCCTTCTCACTTCTCCAATGGTTGTACACTTTGTCCAGGTTGATGGCCTCATCTGCTTCTTGCTTTGACTTTATGTGCATCAGCTGGTCCAAATGTGCCACTTCAAGACTATTTCTAGATGCTGTTTTGATATGATTCATTAAACTAAAGCCTTTTTCACAATCTGCACTGGATGCTTGAAATGTAGCACAAATATCCACAAGCTGTGAGATCTCCTTTAGCTCCTCATATCTAAGTGCTGCAGCCACCATATCTGAGAATGTGCTAATTGACCCTTGTTTAAGTTTTTTCTTCATTATGTACTTAAATTCAGCATATTCATTGTGCTTTCCTAGCATTACTGAGGCGTCATCGGAGGTCAGCATCACCATTCTCTGCATGTCCAGTCCATGCTTGGGGAAAAACTGAGTTATTGCCTGCACAATATCCTGAGCAGTGCATGCTGTCAGCAGGATGATGCCAGCGAACACAGTTTTATAGTTGACGTCATTTTCCTCCCTCTATTTAATATATATGACTGTGGAGAATGTGTTCAAGGATGAGGCTGAGTTTGTTCCTCAGATTCAGCTTTATTCACAGATCACATCTCCAGCAATCTCAAAGCAAGTCTAAGAGGAAGTTTTCATCTCACATCAGGGGTTTTATACCCCGGGCACGAAACAGCAGTCACATGGTGTTTAATCAAACATACAGTCACATGGTACTTAATCTCAATCACAAAGTAACCCCTTTGATCTCACACCATTGTCCTCTAGTCTCTGTGGTCCGGAAATCTTCCCCGGTCGTCTCCCGGAAACAAAGGCCGAATCTCACACTCTTCCGCTGAATCCCAGAGTCTCAGTCCCTTTTGTTCCATGAGACGTGAAGCACACAATAAACATACAGCAACACATTTGTGGGGAATATGTAACCAACATATGTGCCACATGACCCCCCCTAAACGTCTAAAATGGGACAAACATAACCAGAGACACATGACATAATAACATTACTACACATCAATCCACCAGTTGCTTAACTCTCAGTCTCCTGCCATATCTGCTGAAAGCCAGCTTTGCTGCTTCCGCAGCGTCCTTCTGCACCTGTGGATTAGAACTGTTAGCCGATCTCTGTGAGATTCCTGTAGAATGACCTCTAGGGGGTCTACCGCGACGGGGGGCTCTCGCCAACTGCACCTCTTCATCCGCCAAAACAAAAGCGGGTTTGAGTCTGTTTATACAAATCAATTCTTTTCTGCCTCCCAAATGTAGCAAAAAATGCTTCTCTCCTGTTTCCAGCACCTTGTACGGCCCATCGTAAGGCGGGCGCAGGCTGGGGCGACAAGCATCATGTCTCACAAAAACAAATTCTGCATTTTTTAAAGCCTTTGGCACAAAAACATGTGAGAAACTGTGATGAACCGGGCCAGGAAGTGTGTTTGATCCTGTGCCGCTCTGCAACAGCTGAGCGGGGGGGGGGCAATTTGGGGCAGGATTATCGGGGAGAAATTCCCCTGGCAGACGGAGAGGCTGTGCAAAAACTAATTCCGCTGGAGAGGCTTGCAAATCCTCCTTAGGTGCAGAACGCAACCCCAATAAGACCCATGGTAACTTGTCAACCCAATTTGTATCCGTAAGCAACGCTCTGAGGGCCGCTTTCAATGACCTATGAAAACGCTCGCATAAACCGTTAGCCTGGGGGTTGTACGCGGTGGTGCGGTGGATCTTTACCCCTAGGCTGCGGGCCATCGACGACCAGAGCTCGGAAACAAATTGAGGACCCCTGTCCGACGTTATGTCCGACGGAACTCCAAAACGCGCTACCCAAGCTGTTAAAAACGCGTGCGCCACTTCCTCCGCTGTGGTTGACGCCAGAGGGACCGCTTCCAGCCAACGCGTGGTGCAATCCACCATCGTCAAAAGGTGTGTGGACCCCTGTGACGACGGAAGGGGGCCTACCAAGTCGACATGCACATGATCAAAACGCTTAGCAGGAATGTGAAAAGGCTCCAAAGGAGCTCTAGTGTGCTTGTGTATTTTGGCTCGCTGACACGCTACCCAGGCTGTCGCCCATTCCTTGACCTGTCTGCGCAACCCCGGCCATACAAATTTCTCCCCCACCATTTTGACCAATGCGCGCACCCCCGGGTGCGCCAGAGAATGGATCGAGTCAAAAACGCGGCGGCGCCATGCAGCTGGTACCACGGGGCGCGGCCGTCCCGTGGAGACATCGCAGATTAGGGGAGGCATACCCATTTGCAGCACCCTGTCCTCCAGCCTTAACCCTGTTGGTCCAGACTGGAGCGCGCACACATCTGCATCGCTAACCTGCTCCGTGGCCATGGCTGCATAATCTAACCCTACGCGGACCGGGGCCGCGCACGCTCCTGCGTCGTTACCCTGGCCCGCGGCCATGGCTGCAGTCTGCCTTCACGTGGTCTGGTGCCGGCACAGCATGTGAGAGGCAGTCTGCCACTACATTATGTTTACCTGCGACATGCTGGATATCGGTGGTGAACTCTGATATCGCGGCCAGCTGTCTTTGCTGCCGGCCCGACCAAGGTTCCGAAATCTTGGCCATCGCAAAAGTCAGCGGTTTGTGGTCCACGAACATGGTGAAACGGCGCCCTTCCAGCCAGAACTGGAAATGGCGGATGGCCAAGTGTAGGGCCAACAACTCCCTGTCGAACGCGCTGTATTTTCGCTCGCTATCGCGCAAGGTTTTGCTGAAAAACGCGAGCGGTTACCAGGTCCCCGTTACAAACTGTTCAACGACCGCCCCTACCGCTAAGTCGGACGCGTCAGTGGTGAGGGCCATGCGGGTTGTTGGAACTGGGTGTGCCAACAAAGCCGCGTTTGCCAGCGCTGTTTTGACTTGAGAGAATGCGCGCTCCCGCTCAGGAGACCATTCGATTTTATTTGTGGGTTTTTGATTTTTTAGTGCCGCGTACAATGGTTGCATGAGCCGTGCTGCGCTTGGGAGGAAACGGTTATAAAAATTAACCATTCCCAAAAACTCCTGTAATGCTTTGACCATTTGAGGTTGGGGAAAATTTGTTATTGCGCGCACTTTATCGGGCAGAGGGACCGCTCCTTCTGGCGAAACGCGATGCCCCAAAAAATCAATCTGCGCTACCCCAAACTGACACTTCGCTGGGTTAATTATTAACCCGTGCTCTGCCAGCCTCCGGAAAACTGCCGTGAGGTGGTTTTCGTGTTCGTCTTCGGACGTGCTGGCTACTAAAATGTCATCCAAGTAGACGAACACGAAAGGGAGGTCGCGCAGCACCGCGTCCATCATGCGCTGGAACGTCTGCACGGCCCCCTTGAGTCCAAAAGGCATGCGCAAAAACTCAAAAAGCCCGAAAGGAGTTATTACTGCTGTTTTGGGTATGTCCTGGGCGCGCACTGGCACCTGATGGTAGCCGCGCACTAAATCTATTTTAGAAAAAATGCGTGCCCCCACCAAATGAACCGAAAAATCTTGAATGTGTGGGATCGGGTAGCGGTCGTGTGCAGTGGAGTTATTCAACCTGCGGAAATCACCGCAAGGTCGCCACGAGCCATCAGTCTTTGGGACCATGTGCAATGGTGAAGCCCAGGGGCTTTTCGAGCGTCTGATGATGCCCAGTTTTTCCAGATTGGCAAACTCCTCGTGCGCTATGGTCAGTTTAGCTGAGTCCAGGCGCCAAGCTTTTGCAAAAACGGGCGGCCCGGTGGTAGTGATATAATGCTCCACCCCATGTTTGGCCACAGTCGCCGAAAACGTTGGGACTGTTAGTGCTGGGAACTGAGTGAGGAGTGCGTGGAACTTACCACCCGCAGTTGTGACGTTGGCTTGTGCAGTTGGCGGTGCCACCCGTGCTGTGCAGGGAATAGAGTGAAAAGACAGTGCATTAACCAGATGTCTATTAGCAAGATCAACCAATAAACCATGTGAGCACAAGAAATCAGCTCCTAACATTCAATTCAATTCAATTCAATTTCAATTCAACTTTATTTATATAGCGCCATTTCACAACAACAGTCATCTCATAGCACTATCAACTGTAGGGGGAACCCCCACAGTTGCAGAAAGACCCCAGCAATCAGGCGATCCTCTGTGAGCAACCACTTGGCGACGGTGGAGAGGAAAAACTCCCTTTTAACAGGAAGAAACCTCCAGCAGAACCAGGCTCAGGGAGGGGCAGTCATCTGCTGCGACTGGCTGGGGGGTGAGGGGATAGAGAAGAAGAAAAGAACAGACATGTAGAGAGCAAACAGCATGATGGGGACTCAATCTATGGGAGAGAACAAACAAATGTTAATGACCAGCAAAAAAAAATATTTCATTGAGAGTGAGAAAAGGAGTGAGGCCCAGTGCATTACTGGAGGTCCCCCGGCTGACTAAACCTATTAGCAGCATAACTAAGGGAGGGTTCAGAAACACATGATCCCTCCCTAATTGTAGGCTATATCAAAAAGGTAGGTTTTAGCCCTATTCTTAAAAACAGAGATCGAGTCTGACTCCTGAATCCAGATTGGCAGCTGATTCCATAGGAGAGGAGCTTGATAACTGAAGGCTCTGCCTCCCATTGTACTTTTGGAGATTCTAGGTATTACAAGTAATCCTGCATTTTGGGAGCGTAGTGCTCTGTTAGGATAATACGGTAGTATCAGATCTTTTAAATAAAAAGGAGCCTGATTGTTTAGAGCTTTGTAAGTAAGAAGAAGGATTTTAAACTTAATTCTAAACTCTATGGGAAGCCAATGAAGGGAGGCCAGAACCGGAGAGATATGATCTCTCTTTCTAGTACCTGTTAAAACTCTTGCTGCAGCATTTTGGATTAGATGAAGACTTTTTAAAGATGTTTTAGGACAGCCTGATAATAAAGAATTACAATAATCTAATCTCGAGCTAACAAAAGCGTGGATCAGTTTCTCAGCATCACTCTGAGACAAGATGCTCCTAATCTTGGCAATATTACGCAAATGATAGAAGGCAGTCTTAGAAACAAATTTAATATGTGAATTGAAGGACAAATCCTGATCAAAAATAACTCCAAGGTTCCTCACAGAGCTATTAAGAGAAAGAGTAACTGCATCCAAACTGAAAGTTTGATTTGGAAAGGAATTTCTAAGGTTTTTTGGACCAACAAGAATGACTTCAGTCTTATCTGAATTTAATAGCAGGAAATTACAAGTCATCCAAGCTTTGATTTCCTTAAGACAGGCTTCTAACTTGGCTAATTGATTACTATCATCTGGCTTCATTGACAGGCATAATTGTGTGTCATCAGCATAACAATGAAAATGTATACAGTGCTTTCTAATAATGTTGCCTAACGGAAGCATATATAAACTAAAAAGAGTAGGGCCTAGCACAGATCCCTGTGGAACTCCATGACTGAGCTTTGAGTTGAAAGAAAACTCATTATTTACATGAACAAACTGGAACCTATCAGATAAATAAGATCTAAACCACTGCAACGAAGTTCCATTAAGTCCAACATAGTGTTCTAATCTATCAAGTAGAATATTATGATCAATAGTATCAAAAGACATGTTGAAACTGACTGCAGCTACAACAAAAGTCCACTCAAATGAACGACCCTGCAAAGACAGAAGCAGCGTCTTCTCACCGAAGGTCTTAATAGCTGAGCCGTTCGCTGCTGACACTGACACCCGGGGAACCTTGGACGGCATCAGCCGGTCCGCGTAGGAAGGCATGATGAAGCTCATCTGGGAGCCTGTGTCCACAAGGAATTGTTTCCCCGAACGTGCATCCATCAGGTAAAGCAGCTTGTTCTCGTCCCCGAGGGCCGCAGCCGCTACCGACCCTCGGTCTTGGCGTTTCCCGAACGCTTGAAGTGGCACGGTGGGAGGCACTTGTGTGCCCTCTCTGCAAAACGGCGATGATAGAAGCAAAGGACGTTGCCCGCTCCGTGTCGCTTGGTGCTGACTGCTGCCGTCGTCGGCGCGTCTGGTGCTGCAACCACTGGCCCCATGCCGTCTCCGGGCATCGCTCCTAGCTCCGCTGTTGCAGCCGAAACTGCGCTCCGCTTGTGGGCGTCGACGAGTCGCTGCGCCTCCTTGCTCAGCCCGTGGTAGTCTCGCTGGGCCCACCGGGGTGAATCTGCCAGGGTAACTCTCACCGCTGGCAGCAGGGTCCGGAGGAAAAGGTGGGCGAAGATAAATTCGCAGTCCTCGGAGTCTTACAGCCTCAGCATTTTGACCATCAGGTCTACGGGTCTGTCGTTCTCCGACTCCGTCAACGCCAGGAGCCCCTCTGCTCGCTGTTGCACGGAGGGGGTGAAATGACTGATAAGCGCAGCTTTCAAGGCGCCGTATTTGCCGCTGTCCGGTGGGTGGTTGACCAGGTCTTCCACCCTCTGGACTGTGTGGCTGTCCAGCTTAGCCACCACATGGTAGAATCTCGTGTCGTCCTTCGAGATTTTCCGGAGGTTGAACTGCGCCTCGACCGCGCTAAACCAGGAGCGCGGACTATGCTGCCAGAAGTCGGGCAGCCGGAGTGTGGAGGCAGCCATCAGGCTGGCTTCTGCCGAGCCCCGCTCGGGAGAATTATTTCTGCTCATTCTAAGTCGTTAGGTCACCAGTGTGGAGAATGTGTTCAAGGATGAGGCTGAGTTTGTTCCTCAGATTCAGCTTTATTCACAGATCACATCTCCAACAATCTCAAAGCAAGTCAAGAGGAAGTTTTCATCTCACATCAGGGGTTTTATACCCCGGGCAAGAAACAGCAGTCACATGGTGTTTAATCAAACATACAGTCACATGGTACTTAATCTCAATCACAAAGTAACCCCTTTGATCTCACACCATTGTCCTCTAGTCTCTGTGGTCCAGAAATCTTCCCCGGTCGTCTCCCAGAAACAAAGGCCGAATCTCACACTCTTCTGCTGAATCCCAGAGTCTCAGTCCCTTTTGTTCCATGAGACGTGAAGCACACAATAAACATACAGCAACACATTTGTGGGGAATATGTAACCAACATATGTGTCACAATGACTAACATTTTGTGCACTGTTATGTCTGTGCTCTCATCTACTAGCAGGGTATGTCAGGGTACATTTTTAACATTGCACATCGTCTCATTCTGCACCATCTCATTGAGTGAGTTCACAAATTCAAAGGCATAATTTTTGCTTTGCCAGCTTTCTGGTATACTCACATACTTTTCCATGTGATCATGGGTTTGTTGAACCGACAGCATCGATGCATTCATTTTGATGGCAAGTAGAATATTATCAGTGAGAACTTTAACTTGCTCGGGGTCGGACTTCTTTTTGTGTGACAGCTCGTTCCTCTTCTCTTGATCTTTTGCGCTCTCCCGCAATAATGTACTGATCCCTTTTCCCATCTTACGTCTTCGTACAATTCCAACAGCATTCAAATGACTTTTCAGCTGAATGTGATGCTTGAGGTAGTCCAACTTCCATTCAGTCCACACTTTTCTCTCCGAAAACTCGCTTGCTATTTTGGCTTCGCAGCACATTTTGCAGAGCAGACCTTTCTCATTCAAACAAGAAAAAAAAATCTCACCCAGTTTCACCGCTTGTACTTCTGTTTGCACATACTCCGACAGCCATTCCATCTTAAAAGAACCGCATTTCTTTTTTATTTTGGCTTGGTGAGTGGATGTGCCACTGCCCGTTCGTTTCGCCATAATAAGCATTTGCGTCTCTTAACTCCGTGGCACTGTTAGCTAGCTAACCTGCAAAACACAGGCACGTACACGTAAAGCCCTATCAATGACATTGATTGGCTGCGTAAGTAAATACATGTGAACCGCATCACATCATTGGCTGGACAGTGTTAGTCATCTCAGTCAATCTCATGCATAATGACCGAGGCTTTGACATTATTCATATTGTTTGGACAAAGAGAATGTGTGGTGCAATTATCATAACACATTGCGTAAATCACAATATATTCACCACGTGCCAGCTTGTGCTGCAGGGGCAAAATCCTTTGTCTGGTTGGCTCTTCCTCTCCCTGGGAGGTGTCTAGCACTCACTTGATACCTCCCGGAGACACTTCCTCCGTCAGGCAATTATTCTCTCCCTCCTCTTGCTGCTTCTGGGTGTGAGAGAGTGCCCACACGCTGTCTGTTGTTCAGTGTTCACTACAATGTGTTTATTTTATTTACAGTTCAGGTTGGATTTTATATTATGCACTGCATAATTTTCTGTGCGCGGAGAACGCGGGAGCAGTGCGCGCTTGTGCAAGCACGCAGCTTAGAGGGAACATTGGTCATAGCTTTTACCCTACGTTAGCAGTGCTAAGCTAAACAGCGCTAAGCTAAAGAAAGACTCCGATATCCGACTAGCTAGAAAAAGTTACCACTTACACACGTGTGTAAGTGGGTTTAATTTGTTCTACACCAAAGTATTTTCTTACTGTTTCCTTTGCTTTAACAGGCAGACCAGCTTATGAAATGCTAGACTGTGATCCTGACTGGGCACCTTGTCTAAACCTTGGGCATGCAGAGCTTCCAGCTACCACTCCTGACAGGTTTAACCGCTTATGCAGACGGGCGAGATTATGACAAAAAGAATCAGCAGGGCATGAAAGTGACCCCCCAACACCACTGGCCCCGTGACTGAGATGGATAATGTAGCTCCTTTATATTCAGGCAGTCTTTTTTCTTTCTTTTTTTTTTTTTTACCTATGTTTTTCTTTCTAAAATGTGTCTTGGGTTTCTTTTTTATTACAAAATATATTAACTACAGTTGTTTATTGTCCTGATCACCAACAGATAACACCACACCTCTGGCTGAGATGGAGGAGACAACATCTGATGAAGCAGCACAGATCTGTCAGGCTGATGATGCTCCAGAAACTAGCTCATGTCAGAATCCATGTGGAGAGAGTAATCGGCTGCATGCGCTCCAAATATACAATACTGAATAACACTATACGTCTTGCGTTTGTGGTGCCATGTGAAGGTGAGGACATGACTACTGGATAAGATTGTTACTGTAACCTGTGCTTTGACCAATATGTGTCCAAGTGTCGTTATAAAGCCATAGTTTTAGAATGTAGACCATGATATGTTTTTGGTGTGGTTTAGCCCTTTTGACATAATGTCTTTAACTGTGTCAATAATATTGAAGCAGTTAAAGCAGCACCTCTTCAATTTTTCTTATTGCTCAAGCATTTTGCTTTCTTTCCTCTTATTTTTATATATGTAAATCACACTGAGTTGCCCTTGTGTATGAAATGTGCTAAATAAATACACTTGCTTGCTTTGTAACAATTTTTGGAATAAAGTACACAATGGCTTACAAACTCCAGCTCTTTATTTCAAAGATGCAAAACTGTAACCATAAGTGGTGGAAAACACTGTACAGAATGTGTGCAAAGGATAGCCCAACTTAAATTACATTATCTGTAATGTTGAACACTTTCAAGTCAAAGAAAACCTATAGTGAACCCAATACAAGAATATAAATTGACATGCATGATCAACATGTATCATTGTTCACACAACAATGTTAGCGCATAACTGTCTCATGCTACAGCACTTCTCTAATGTGCACATGTCGCAAAAACCACGGCTACTGTGGGGCTGGTGCTTCACTGAGTCCCACACATCCTAGATGGAACCACTGAATTTCACAGTTTTGGTTATCGCAGGCAACCATGTCACCCAGCTCTTCTGGCTGCCTGCAAGTACACCACACTTCTGCTGTGTTATGTGCCTGTCTTTTGGGATTGTGTGTGGGACCTGGCTGTAATGCAATTACACGTCGTCTTTTTGGCTTCTGGGTGGGTTTATCAACTGCAGCTTCTCTCTTTTGTGTTGTGGGGTCAGAGTCAGTAAAGTGACGGGCAACAAGCTCAGGTAGGACAACTTTATAAAAAAAAGTTCTGGGCCACTGGTAAAAGTGTTTGCTCCCACAGGTCAGAATCTGGTGTGACGTGTACAACAACAACTTTTTCACAGAAATGTGAGCCTGTCACAAAGATTTGCATTTGTACTTGCTTGTAGTACTTGTGACTGTCCTTGAGTTCTAGTCTCCCATCAGAGAGTTTCAGCCAAAAATCCTTGTCTGCACAGGCCTGCAGGATGTTGGTGTTTATATGGGAATTTTATTTCCACAGCCTTTTTCACATCAAGCGCAGGACACAAGTGCATCAGGGGTTGCACCAACTTCAGGAAAGGAGGGGTTGATAATAAAACCACATCGTTCCTCCTTCAAGTCCATGTGCTCCAGCCTGCTCTGTGTTGTGTAGAAGTCCAATGATGTGTCCTCATTGTCTCGCCCCCATTTGATCGGCTCTGGGTCAGTGTCAGTCACTCTCTGTAAGTGTTTCTGTGGGTAGCACACCTTCTTCACAGTTGATACAGCGCGTCTGGATGTTGGTGTGGAAATGACAGCATGGATGGTGGAGGCAGTTATCCGTCCTGCCCGTGCTGTGCCAAATCTCAGACTTGTGTTGCTGTCTCGTTTTCTTTTCCAGTGCAGCTGCCTCTGTGTCCGTTACTGCAACCAGGTGTGCCAGGCCCTTGCAGTGCTGCTGCAGGACTGATAAATCACACCCATCCATTCCAGGGTCTCAAAGCCAAAGCAGGGACTTGGGCAGAATGCATGGCTGAATAGGGTCTGCATAAAGATGGCAGAATTGCTCCATCATAGAACAGACTGAAGATCTGTGTCTGTTCATAGCATTGGTGAGGGGTTCCAAATCATCAAGTGTACATGGTGCAATCGGCCTGCCTCTGCAGCATGTCCGCTTTTTGGGTACGTCCCTACACCTGTCATTGATTGATTTATCAAGTGCTTTCTTCCTGGCTGTACCTGTGGTGTAGTCAATACTGTGGCCTGGCACTCCACGTACTTTACTCACATTGGCAGGCATTGTCCAGTAGGCTGTGACATCTGTTGGTGTCCAAAAGTATGGCGCCCACCGTTGGCGAATGTCTTTGCTCATTCCGCTCCCGAATGCCGACTTTTGTCCTTTTTTGCATTGTTGTTGTTCTTTCTACAGTGCATGGAGGTCATGCACTGCTAACATGGGACTGACAAACACTACTGGATATTGCCAAGTCAAGCAGCCACACGGAGTTTACTGGCTTTATACCAACCGACCTGCAATGCATCGTCTGCCCCAGCGGTGACCATCAGCACCCCCAGGAAGGCCCCGAAGCACCGAGCCTGCATGAGTATGCTGACCCCAAGAAAGCGCGTCGGAGGCGGGGTCGAAGGCGCCAAAGGTGAGGCAGGAGAAGAGGGCTACATGCTAGGCTAAAGGCTCACTCCAGCCGGCCACCACTACCCAGTCTCTTAATTGCAAATGTTTGGTCTTTGGAAAATAAGCTAGACGAACTAAGAGCAAGGACTGAAGACCAGCGGGAGACAAGAGAGTGTTGTGCCCTAATATTCTGTGAAACTTGGCTTTCAGACAGAGTCCCGAAGAGCGCTATTCAGCTCCAGACCCACTCAACACACCGGGCAGACAGAACAGGAGACTCTGGTAAGACGAGGGTAGGGTGTGTGTGTGTATTTATAAACCACTCGTGGTGCGGAGATGTACAGACCGTTTACAAGCACTGCTCGCCCAACGTGGAGTTTTTACTGCTGAAATGCTGTCCCTATTATTTACCGAGGGAATTTACCGCTGTGTTTTTGGCCGCTGTATACATCTGTCCACAGAGCAACTACACAGTAGCGCTAAACAAACTCCATGACATCATCAGCGCAATAGAAACGAAACACCCTGATGCTGTTTTTAAATTAAATTAAAATTAAATTAAATTAAAATTAAATCACCCTTTATTGTCATTCAACTGTACAACCAAACATGTACAGTAGAACGAGATTGTGCTTTACCTATCTACTGTGTTAATGACACACACCCCAAGTGCAGAATCAGAGGGCCGCTGCCATGCAAGGCGCCGCCACAAATTTCCCTCCTCCATTCCATTTTTGCTGAGCACCAAGCTGGACGGCAGGAAGTTCCACTTTTATATGGTCTTCGGCATGACCCGGCCGGGATTTGAACCCCTGCCTCCCGGGTGTGGGGCGGATGCTCTACCAACTGAGCCACCACTCCGGTGGAGTGGACTTTTTATTGTTGCTGGTGACTTTAACCAGTGCAATTTACGGACCGTACTCCCCAAATATTACCAGCATGTGGACATTCCCACCCGCAATAAAAGCACATTGGATCATGTTTATTCCAACATATGTGGTGCCTACAGAACGGCACCCCACCCCCACTTCGGACAATCAGATCACATCTCACTGCTTATGTACCCAGCCTACAGACAAAAGCTGAAATGAACAAACCCAGTTATTAAGCAAATTAATTGCTGGACTCCAGAGACTGAGAACATCCTGCAAAACTATTTTGCCTGCACAGACTGGGATGTGTTTAAAGCTGCAGCCACTCAAGAGGACTCTTCTGTTAACATACAGGACTACGCTGAATATGTGACTGGGTACATCAGCATGTGCGTTGATACCATTGTATCCACCATACAGGTCAGGAAATTCCCCAACCAGAAGCCCTGGATCAACAGTCAGGTACGTCAGATGCTGCGTGCTCGCTCTCATGCATTTAAATCAGGCTGTGAGGTTGAGCACAAAGCTGCAAAGTATGGACTGAGGAAGGCTATAGCAACAGCCAAGAGGCAGTACAGTGTAGGGATATTTAATAAAATATTGTAATAAGGTACAGGAATTATTTATTTTATTTAATAGTGGGTGTGCAAGGGGACAGCGTTAAACCATCACTCCTGCACTCGCTAAATAAAATAAATAAACACTCGTAAAAAGGGGCACCAGTCCTAAAGGACACTTATATTAAACTTAGTTTTAATTAATTTTGTACCTTCAATTACTTAATGGATCAGTCTCAAAATTTAAGGGAGTTCTTTTCCTGCCGTGATCTAAGAAACATATTTATGCGAAAGGAAAACGCCTCAACTTCTCTCATTCACCCTTTTATTAACCCCTTGCAGTCCGGTCAATTTCCCTAAAAATGCCAAAAAATAACGTGCCCAAAGTAAATCGAAAGCTGTTCTTCAACCCTTTGCAGCATCTTCATGAGGTTGGTCTCATTTAAAAGAAAACACTTTGAATTTTTTGGCAAAACAGTCAGAATCTCTCTAAGTGCTCCGGCCACTGAGGTACAGTCATCTAAACATACTGAACTTGAAGAAAATAAATTTGGCCTGGGTGTTTTTTTGGATACAAATGCTTGCAAATAACACACAGCTTCAGATCCGGGCTGGAAAATGCAACAGAAATGTAGAACCAAGTGTTATCCAGCTGAGGTCCAAATTTTGTAACAATACCACAAAAAATGAATATATTACACAGCTTTTTCCTCAGGTAGTTCCCAGGCGTTTTGGAACTGTGCCAAATGGCACAGTTTGGAAAAACGTCTGTAACTTTTGAATGATTCAATATAGAAGCTTCATCTTGGGCTCTAATGAAAGGTGACACTCAGGGCTGTGTGTGTGTGTGGGGGGGGGGGGTTGTCCCCCCCCCGCTACAGAGGACGGACATCGGCCATCGCTACATGACGGAATAGTCATATGGCGACAGCGGCGCAGTCACCGCGGCTTCCCCCCCCTCGCTACAGAAGAGTAGCGGGGGGGGGGGCGTTCATGGTCTGGACGTGGCGCACGACCCGTGTACCGCGGCGCACGAACTTCAGACTTCATACGCCGCACAGTTGTAATTTACTGATCGTTCAAAAGTCATTTTTGATTACAATTTTCAGGGATAAAGAATAATTTAGCTTATAACACCTTACCTCTTCACAGCAGCAGTGTCCTGGCGAACTTCTCTTCCTCATTGTCAGACGAATGCGACGCTGGTCCGCTCGTGGTTCTGGTCTCATGACCCGGTCAAAACATAATTCCATGATTGCGGTTTTGGTGAATGATTTACGACCTTCGTCGTCGGCCTCCGTCGGTCTATGATGACCATGGAAGAGAATCCTAAACGTCTATTCTGCTCGAATAAAAAAAAAAAAAAAAAAGCACCGCCTGTGACTGAAGAGGCCGATGCGCGAATGGCTGTCCCTGTCACACAGGTAGCACTTGTGGGTGGTTTCCGTGCTGCTGGGTCTGTGACGGTTCTTCCTGCGGGTCCTTTTCTTATCTGCTGCAGCAGTCTGACTTCACCCAGCCTTACAAAAAACAGCTCGCGAACTTCTCTGCTTCAATTGGCTCACTGCATTCACAGCTTTGGTAGGCGGGTCCTTCTTGCTAGGTTTTCAGTCATTGGTTCTTCAAGGTTTCAGAAACCCAATTCAAGGCTCTTATTAGTCGAATGAGAGGTCAATCAGATGAACTAATCTGTTTGCGGCTGTGTCCGTAGTGGAAGAACTTTTTTTTTTTTTTCAGTGCGTGCTTGGAGGCAGCGCCCTCGTGCGTCCTAGAGCGCACGAGGCCGCACGAGAGCGCCCTCGTGCGCTCTGGGATGCAGAGACTTGCCTGCCCGCGGTACAATGGAGTGCAAGAGGTTAAACTCATTCAGAATCAGAATCAGAATCAGAATGAGATTTATTGCCATTGTTCATGTAGTACACAAACTAGGAATTTGTCTCGATGCAATGCTGCAACATTAAACATGGAGTAGCACTAAAGATAAAAATAAAAATAAAAACTATGCATGCAATAAAATGTAAAATATGAATGAGTAATACTAATCTATGCAATTATTAAATATATTAACAAGCAGCAGATATTGTGGAGTTCCACATAGTGCAGACGGTAGTGCAAAAGAAAACAGTGATAATTATCATGAGTCCGGTTGAGCTGCTGTACGTAGTGCACGAGAGTCTAATAAGTCACTTAGTGTTCAGCAGTCTGATGGCAGAGGGGAAGAAGCTGTTCATGTAGCGGGAGGTTTTAGTCTGAATGGACCGAAGTCTTCTACCTGAGGGGAGGGGGGCAAACAGTGCGTGTCCAGGGTGTGAAGGGTCGGCTATGATCCGACCTGCACGCCTCCGGGTCTTGGAGATGTACAGGTCCTGGAGGGATGGGAGCTTGCAGCCGATCACCTTCTCAGCAGCGCGCACAACGCGCACAGACTAAGACAACAGTCTTAGTCTGTCCCTGGCAGTGGCTCCTGTGTACCACACGGTGATGGAGGTGGTGAGGATGGACTCGATGATGGCTGTGTAGAACTGCACCAACATCTTGGTGGGTAGCTTGAGCTTCCTCAGCTGCCGCAGGAAGAACATCCTCTGCTGGGCCTTTTTGATGAGGGAGCTGATGGTCAGCTCCCACTTGAGGTCCCGGGTGATGGTGGTGCCCAGGAAGCGGAAGGAATCCGTAGTGGTGATGGGAGAGTCTGAGAGGGTAAGGGGGGGCAGAGGGGCTGTGACTTTTCTGAAGTCCACGATTATCTCCACTGTCTTCAGAGCGTTCAGCTGCAGGTTGTTGTGGCTGCACCAGGACGCCAGCTGGGCCACCTCTCTCCTGTAGGCGGACTCGTCGCCGTTGGAGATGAGCCCGATGAGGGTGGTGTCGTCCGCAAACTTGATCAGCTTGACAGACTGGTGGCTGGAGGTGCAGGAGTTGGTGTACAGGGAGAAGAGCAGGGGGGAAAGTACACAGCCCTGGGGTGATCCGGTGCTGATGCTAACAGAGTCTGAGACAGTCCTTCCCAGCCGCACATACTGCCTCCGGTCCGTCAGGAAGTCGGTGATCCACCTGCAGAGGGAGTCAGGCACGTTGAGCAGGGACAGCTTGTCCTGGAGCAGAGCGGGGCGGATGGTATTGAATGCAGAGCTGAAGTCCACAAACAGGATCCTGGCGTAGGTTCCTGGGGAGTCCAGGTGCTGCAGGATGGAGTGGAGGGCCAGGTTGACTGCGTCGTCCACAGACCTGTTGGCTCTGTAGGCAAACTGCAGCGGGTCCAGGTGGGGAGTGGTGATGGTCTTGAGGTGGGGCAGGACCAGGCGCTCAAAGGACTTCGTGACTACAGAGGTGAGCGCTACAGGTCTGTACTCGTTAAGTCCAGTGATCCATGGCTTCTTGGGGACAGGGACGATGGTAGAGGTTTTGAGGCAGGTCAGCACGTGGCATGACTTCAGGGAGGTGTTAAAAATGTCTGTGAAGACAGGAGTCAGCTCTTCCGCACAGTGTCTCAGAAGGAGGGAGACACGCCGTCCGGACTGGGGGCCTTGCGTGGGTTCAGTCTGGAGAACTGTCTGTGCACGTCCTGCTCACTGATGACAAGGGCAGGGGGGGAGGAGGGGGGGTCACCTTTGATGAAGTGGGGACCATGGAGGCAGTGGCGCTGGGGGAAGGGGGGAGTTGGACACAGCTGACGAGGTGTCAAAACGGGCATAGTGTTGGGACAGTCTTTGACAAAGGGCTTTGTCATCCTGACCCTTAGAAGCCTGAGGCCGATAGTTGGTGATTTACATCAGTCCTCTCCACACAGAAGCAGAGTCGTTAGCAGTGAACTGTTGCTGGAGTCTCTCAGAATACACAGATTTAGCTCTCCTCAGCTCTCTGCTAAACCGGTATTTGACCTCCCTGTAGCAGTCCCTGTCTCCACTTTTCAATGCTGCTTCCTTCTCCTTCCTGATCTGTCTGAGCTTAGCTCTGAACCAGGGCTTGTCGTTGGAGTAACTCACCCTGGTGCGCGATGGAAGAATGCTCTCCTCACAAAAGTGGATATATGAGTTCACAGTGTCCGTGTATTCATCCAGATCATGCGTGGCTCCTTTAAACATGCCCCAGCCAGTTATTTCCAAGCACGTGCGCAGCCTCTCCCCAGCTTCACTGGTCAATTTCCTCGTAGTGCTCACAACAGGTTTTGTGAGCTTCAGCCTCTGTCTGTATGTGGGAATCAGGTGGACCATCACGTGATCAGATAATCCGAGCGCAGTGCGGGGAACAGCGCGATACGCATCCTTAACTGTAGTGTAACAGTGATCCAGCGTGTTCTCTCCTCTGGTGGGGCATTTAATAAACTGTTTGTAGCGGGGGAGTTCATGGCTCAGGTTGCTCTGGTTAAAGTCGCCAACCACAATAACCAGAGAGTCCGGAAAAGTTCGCTCCACTTGCTGAATGTGATCCGCGATCGCGCGATGAGCCTCGCGCATGTCCGCGTCGGGCGGGATGTAAACAGCGGCCAGGATGAATGAAGCGAACTCACGCGGGGAATAAAATGGTTTGCAGTTGATGAATAAATATTCCAGAGCGGGAGAACAGTGTTGGGAGATCACAGTTACATCGGAGCACCAACTGCTGTTGATGTAAAAGCAGACTCCTCCTCCTGTGGTCTTGCCGGAGAGCTCCTTATCTTGATCTGCACGAAACAGCCGAAATCCCTCGAGGAGGAGCGCGCTGTCCGGTGTCTGGTCCTTAAGCCAGGTCTCAGTAAAGCAGAGGGCACACGAGGTGGAGAGGCCCTTAAATCGCATCAGCAGTCTCAGTTCCTCTACCTTGTTATAGAGAGAATTGACGTTGGACAGAAATATCCCAGGCAGAGCCGTGCGCATGCCTCTCCTGCGAAGACGCACGAGAGCGCCCGCTCATCTTCCTCTCTTTCGCTGTCTCACTTTTTGGGCTAAAAGGTGAACCAGATCGGCGGCAGGAGCCAAAAATACTGGGAGTAGGTCCGTGGGAGTGAAAGTCCTGATATTTAGTAGCTCTTCACAGGTGTAAGAGCAGGCAGGTTACATGATATGGCATTCAAATGGTGGATAAACAGATTCAAATGATAACAGGTGTCTAATATCACATCAACTGTTAGTGGATTCCTGAACATAAAATCTAGCGTTAAACCTTTGTAGAACCAAGGAGAAACCAGACTTATGTTTCAACGGTAAATGAACTAACCTGCACTTATATAGCGCTTTTCTAGTCACAAAGACCACTCAAAGCGCTTTCATTAATACTAACCCTCTATTCTAAGGGCCTATAGGAAACAGATATCTAGGGACAATTTAGAACAGCCAATTAACCTAACATGCATGTTTTTGGCATGTGGGAGGAAACCGGAGAAATCCCGGAGTAAACCCACGCAACACGGGGAGAACATGCAAACTCCACACAGATCACTGTTGGTCGGGGGCTGGGATCGAACCCACGATCCCACGATCCCCACGATCCCACGATCCACGATGAAGGCTGAAATATCTAACAAAAACAGAACGCAATTTTACGGGGATAATTCATAAGCTGATTATCTGAAAATGAACTTCTGAATTAATCTACAAAATTGAAGGGAGGTTACTTAAAAATGAATAATAGTCTTCCTTCAGTTTATAGCTTTATCCTATGGCTGAGAGACTAATTGTACCATGAAATACTGGTTATGTTCAATTGTAATTTGAATGTTAGGACATCACGTTTAACCCAGCAGGTAGGAAAATGGGAGTCTCACTTACGAACAGCTGTAGGTCCACGTGTTCAGTGGGTCAGTGCCAGCTGTGGTTTTGAGGTCGGGACACCGGGAGAAAGTGACTGCTGCTATGCTTCCTCACCAGCCGTAAGAAATGCAGGCTCAGCCGGGGGCTCGTAAAGGACAGCGGCAGCAGTAGTAATGGCCATCCCAGAGCGGCGTGAAAAGTCCTTGGGCAACAAGTCCTAATTTGTGAGGTCTCTGGCCACGGAATAGACCAATAAACTGAAGGAGAAACTTCTCAGTCAGGTGGGTATGAGGCCGGAAAGAAAGTCCAAAACACAATCTCTTTTCGCTTTAAATAAGGAGAATTAAAGGTCCATTTTAACGGCATGAAAAGTCAGAAAATCTAAGAAAATCATTCACTAGGATAAGAATGGCTTCTGGGGTGAAGAAAAAAATATTTTGAGAGTTTGACTCTCTCTTTAAGACGAGCTCATAAGAAAAAGATGGTTTCTCCTCAGTAACCAGAAAAATGAGAAAACTAATGCAGGATTTGACAAACCACACAGAACAATATAGATAAAAGAAAACTGCAAGGAACTTTGAAGAAGTGAAACAAAGACTTTTCTCTGAGATCTAGATCGCTATTCTGCTTATTTAATTTTAATCTTAAACTTTTTCTCTTTCATAAATTCTTCATCCTCTCTCTCTCTGTATTCTGCTTCTCTACTTGTTTTTTTTTCTTTCTTCTAACTTGATCTTCTGATCTATTCCTTCTAATCCTTCTTCTTCTAACATGCAGGGCGGCTCCTCACTTTTTTAACTGAGCGTGCCGTTGGGTCATAAAACAGGGGCCAGTCACAAGACAGACCAATCAGCTTTCATAAAGAGGAGTTTGAACGGGCCTTTGTCCAATGTGAAAACATTTCTTTGTTTGGGAGCAGCCAATCAAATGAAAAGGCATTATCCCATGAAAGAGAGAGAAAGCCGGGGATCAGGAATGATAGCGGACAAGAATTAATACCCATTCAGTTCTTATACAATTAGGTGCTCAGTAAAAGATCTAACAAAATTAAATGACTTGGCTAATATTCAGTGATCATGTATTTATACCATTACTACTAATATTAACATTCGTTTGACTAACATTCATGAACATAAACATTTCTTATACATGTTTATAATACATGCACTCATATTTAGATCAAGGATTAATGAATTACTGCAAACCCTGGTTGGTGATCAAAAGGATGATTTTCAGTGTCCTTAGGATCCGGGGGAGATTATAAGCTGAAAGAAACTTAATGTTTAGTAAGAACTGACAGTCAGATTATACAGTGGGGCAAAAAAGTATTTAGTCAGCCACCAATTGTGCAAGTTCTCCCACTTAAAAGATGAGAGAGGTCTCCAATTTTCATCATAGGTATACCTCAACTATGAGAGACAAAATGAGAAAAAAAATCCAGAAAATCACATTGAAGGATTTTTAATGAGTTAATTGGTAAATTCCTCAGTAAAATAAGTATTTGGTCACCTACAAACAAGCAAGATTTCTGGCTAGGCTCCTCTGTCCTCCACTCATTACCTGTATTAATGGCACCTGTTTGAACTCATTATCAGTATAAAAGACACCTGTCCACAACCTCAAACAGTCAGACTCCAAACTCCACTATGGCCAAGATCAAAGAGCTGTCAAAGGACACCAGAAACAAAATTGTAGACCTGCACCAGGCTGGGAAGACTGAATCTGCAATAGGTAAGCAGCTTGGTGTGAAGAAATCAACTGTGGGAGCAATTATTAGAAAATGGAAGACATACAAGACCACTGATAATCTCCCTCGATCTGGGGCTCCACGCAAGATCTCACCCCGTGGGGTCAAAATGATCACGAGAACGGTGAGCAAAAATCCCAGAACCACACGGGGGACCTAGTGAATGACCTGCAGAGAGCTGGGACCAAAGTAACAAAGGCAACCATCAGTAACACACTACGCCACCAGGGACTCAAATCCTGCAGTGCCAGACGTGTCCCCCTGCTTAAGCCAGTACATGTCCAGGCCCGTCTGAAGCTTGCTAGCGAGCATTTGGATGATCCAGAAGAGGATTGGGAGAATGTCATATGGTCAGATGAAACCAAAATAGAACATTTTGGAAAAACTCAACTTGTCGTGTTTGGAGGAGAAAGAACACCATACCTACTGTGAAGCATGGGGGTGGAAACATCATACTTTGGGGCTGTTTTTCTGCAAAGGGACCAGGACGACTGATCCGTGTAAAGGAAAGAATGAATGGGGCCATGTATCGTGAGATTTTGAGTGAAAACCTCCTTCCATCAGCAAGGGCATTGAAGATGAAACGTGGCTGGGTCTTTCAGCATGACAATGATCCCAAACACACCGCCCGGGCAACGAAGGAGTGGCTTCGTAAGAAACATTTCAAGGTCCTGGAGTGGCCTAGCCAGTCTCCAGATCTCAACCCCATAGAAAATCTTTGGAGGGAGTTGAAAGTCCTTGTTGCCCAGCAACAGCCCCAAAACATCACTGCTCTAGAGGAGATCTGCATGGAGGAATGGGCCAAAATACCAGCAACAGTGTGTGAAAACCTTGTGAAGATTTAGAATCAGAATCAGAATCAGGTTTATTGCCATTGTTCATGTAGTACACAAACTAGGAATTTGTCTCAGTACAATGCTGCAACATTAAACATGATAAAATAAGAGAAATAAACTATACATGTAATAAAGTGTAGGATATGATTAAGTGATACTGGTCAACAGTTAAAATATATATTAGCCAGCAGCAGATACTGTGGAGAACTATATAGTGCAGTCGGTAATGCAGGAAGAAAACAGTGATGATTGACATGAGTCTGGTTGAGCTGCTGTACATGGTGCACGAGAGTCACTTAGTGTTCAGCAGTCTAATGGCAGAGGGGAAGAAGCTGTTCATGTGACGGGAGGTTTTAGTCTGGATGGACCGAAGTCTTCTACCAGAGGGGAGGGGGGCAAACAGTACGTGACCAGGGTGTGAGGGATCGGCTATGATCCGGCCAGCACGCCTCCGGGTCCTGGAGATGTACAGATCCTGGAGAGATGGGAGCTTGCAGCCGATCACCTTCTCAGCAGTGCGCACGACGCGCTGCAGCCTTAGTCTGTCCCTGGCAGTGGCTCCTGCGTACCACACGGTTATGGAGGTGGTGAGGATGGACTCGATGATGGCTGTGTAGAACTGCACTAACATCTTGGTGGGTAGCTTGAGCTTCCTCAGCTGCCGCAGGAAGAACATCCTCTGCTGGGCTTTTTTGATGAGTGAGCTGATGGTCAGCTCCCATTTGAGGTCCCTGGTGATGGTAGTGCCTAGGAAGCGGAAGGAATCAGCAGTGGTGATGGGAGAGCCTGAGAGGGTGAGGGGGGGGCAGAGGAGTAGTGACTTTCCTGAAGTCTACAATCATCTCCACTGTCTTCAGAGCGTTCAGCTGCAGGTTGTTATTGCTGCACCAGGACGCCAGCTGGGCCACCTCTCTCCTGTAGGCGGACTCGTCGCCGTTGGAGATGAGCCCGATGAGGGTGGTGTCGTCCGCAAACTTGATCAACTTGACAGACTGGTGGCTGGAGGTGCAGGAGTTGGTGTAAAGGGAGAAGAGTAGGGGGGAAAGTACACAGCCCTGGGGTGATCCGGTGCTGATGCTAGTATAGTCTGAGACAGTCTTTCCCAGCCGCACATGCTGCCTCCGGTCCGTCAGGAAGTCGATGATCCACCTGCAGAGGGAGTCAGGCACGTTGAGCAGGGACAGCTTGTCCCGGAGCAGAGCGGGGCGGATGGTGTTGAATGCGGAGCTGAAGTCCACAAACAGGATCCTGGCGTAGGTTCCCGGGGAGTCCAGGTGCTGCAGGATGGAGTGGAGGGCCAGGTTGACTGCATCGTCTACAGACCTGTTGGCTCTGTAGGCAAACTGCAGCGGGTCCAGGAGAGGGGTGGTGATGGACTTGAGGTGGGACAGGACACAGAAAATGTTTGACCGCTGTCATTGCCAACAAAGCGTATATAACAAAGTATTGAGATGAACTTTTGTTATTGACCAAATACTTATTTTACCGAGGAATTTACCAATTAATTCATTAAAAATCCTTCAATGTGATTTTCTGGATTTTTTTTTTTCTCATTTTGTCTCTCATAGTTGAGGTATACCTATGATGAAAATTGGAGACCTCTCTTATCTTTTAAGTGGGAGAACTTGCACAATTGGTGGCTGACTAAATACTTTTTTGCCCCACCGTACATAATGAAACACATTCCGTAGACGTCCACTAGGAGGTACTGTTGAGCTGTAGGTGACTTCTTTAAGTCCCTGGTATCTGTCAAAGGAAGGAAAGGAGGCCATATAGAAGTTTATGGCTTTTTTTAAGAGCATTAATTCCTGTAGGGCGGATGCTATCAACATGAACTGTTTACTTTGGGGATCTGGGACTCCAGAGTTTTTATGGTCCATTTAAGCCTTTAAAAGCAAATTCTGATCCTTACCATCTCTGCAAGAGGCAACTGTTTACATTGGGGTCCTGGGAAAGGCATTCTTGGTCAGGCCTTGAGTGAGGGTTGCTTTAATATGAAGAAAAGTGAGATTCCTGTAGAATCAAGAAAAGTGAAATTCCTGTAGAATGGAGGAAAGTGATCTTCTGGATTGGTTTGAGGAGACGTTGATGCTACAACAGAGAAAGGCTGGACAGCCTCTACTCTACTCCTGACCCGGTGTGCATGTGGCAAGGCCTGCAACACATCACAGACTACAAGAAGACCAACAGCAGCACTGCTACCCCTACAGACAGCCTGCCGGACGATCTCAACATCTTTTACACCTGCTTTGAGACCATCAGCCACAGCACAGAGAAGAGACACACACTCACGCACTCACCCCACCCACTAAAAGTCTCACCAGACCAGGTAAACAAAGCACTAAGGAATATTAACCCCCGCAAGGCAGCAGGACCAGACAACATCCCTGGGCGGGCCCTCAGAGCATGTGCTGCAGAGCTGACTGATGTTCTCACAGCAATCTTCAACCTCTCCCTCAACCAGAACGCAGTCCCCTCCTGCTTCAAAACAACAACCATCATCCCCATCCCCAAAAGGAGCCCGCCAACCTGTCTGAATGATTACAGACCGGTAGCACTCACTCCAATCATCATGAAGTGCTTCGACAGAGTGGTGCTGCCCCTCATTCAGGACAGCATACCAGGCACCCTGGACCCCCTGCAGTACGCCTACCGGCCCAGCAGGTCTACCTCAGGTGCCATTGCCGTAGCACTCCATTATTCTCTCTCCCACCTGGAAGATAAAGACTCCTACATTAGGATGGCTCTTTGTTGACTACAGCTCCGCCTTCAACACGGTCATCCCCCACAAACTCACCGACAAACTGTCTTCACTTGGCCTGCACCCCACCCTCTGTGACTGGCTACTGAACTTTCTAACTGGCAGGCCCCAGTCTGTCAGGATGGGTAACAGGACTTCAGCCAGCATCATCACGAACACAGGTGTCCCACAGGGTTGTGTTCTCAGCCCCATCCTCTACAGCCTCTTCGCCCATGACTGTGTTGCCTCCCACAAAGACAACACCATCCTAAAGTTTGCGGATGACACTGCAGTGATAGGACACATCACTGGTGATGACGAAGCATCCTACAGGAGGGAGGTGGCCAACCTGGTGTCATGGTGTGAGGACAACAATCTCACCCTCAACACGGACAAGACAAAGGAAATGATAGTAGACATGAGGAAAAGGAGGAGGAGACCCCATCGGCCATTGTTCATCCGGAAGCTTGAGGTGGAGAGGGTGAGCAGCTTTAAATACCTGGGCATCCACATCAGTGAGGACCTTAAGTGGACACACAACACCACAGAGCTGGTCAAGAGAGCTCAACAGTGACTGTACTTTCTGAGGAGGCTGAAGAAGTTCAGCATGTCTTCCCCCACGAGTCCCCATCGTGCTGTTTGCTCTCTACTTGTCTGTTCTTTTCATCTTCTCTGTCCCCTCACCCCCCAGCCAGTCGCAGCAGATGACTGCCCCTCCCTGAGCCTGGTTCTGCTGGAGGTTTCTTCCTGTTAAAAGGGAGTTTTTCCTCTCCACCATCGCCAAGTGCTTGCTCACAGGGGATCACCTGATTGCTGGGGTCTTTCTGCAACTGTGGGGGTTCCCCCCTACAGTTGATAGTGCTATGAGATGACTGTTGTTGTGAAATGGCGCTATATAAATAAAGTTGAATTGAATTGAATTGAATTGAATTGAATTGAATTGAATTGAATGTCTTCCAGGATCCTCAACAATTTCTACAGCTGCATCATCGAAAGCATCCTGACTAATGGCATCACTGCGTGGTACGGAAACACCACTGCCCTGGAGCGCAAACGTCTGCAGAGAGTGGTGAAGACAGCAGAGAAGATCATCAGGACTCCACTCCCCTCTCTGCAGGGCATCTACTACCGCAAAGTCCAAAAGAGAGCTGACACCATCCTCCGGGACCCCACCCACCCCCAACACAGACTGTTCACACTTCTACCCTCAGGCCGGAGGTACAGAAGTGTGAAATGCCGGACAACCAGACTGAAAACTCCTTCTTTCCCACTGCCATCAGACTCATGAACAGACAACAGCTCCCTAAGCTCTGTAACACAGCTTTTCATATAGGAACTCACACACCGGCTGCTAAATTTGCACACTGCTCACCTGTACAGTAGATATAATATCACCATCTGATGTCCATATCATCTCTGCTGCTACTGATCAATAATTTGTAATTATACACTGCTTGTTGCGAAATGCTCATTTGCACACTGTACATAGGTCCATGCCATCTCAGGTTCACATCATCTCTGATATCAATATACCACTATCACTTTTTTTTTCCACAATATCTTTATTGAACCTTTTTTTTTTTAACAAACATGATACAAACAATCAAACACTAACGCTAAAGTACTACAAAAAAAAAAAAAAAAAAAAGATGCACTAAAAACACCAACAACCACCAGCAAAATCAAATCTTCAACATGCTCCTCTGTTTAGTCTAGACAATCCAATACATAAGTATACATATTATGTTCACCAGTTTGGAATTTACAAGGTCCACACACATCATTCACCTTCTTCTTCAAGAGTTATGTTTAAATTTTTTACATAATCAATAAAAGGTCTCCATATATTCTCAAACACAATTTCCTTTGATTTCAGTATATATGTTATTCTTTCTAATGGAAGGTTTGTTAACATCTGTCTTAACCACTGAGTCACATCTGGTCTATGAGTCTTTTTCCATAATAGTGCAATACATTTTTTGGCATTAAGCAAACTGAGGTCTATGAATGTTCTTTCACTTTTATTAAAATTATGCTTTTCTGGGTACAGACCCCAACAAAAACAATTTAGGATTCAATATGATTTGTTTTGAGATTATTTTTTCAATTGTTACCCTCACCTCTTCCCAAAACATTCTTATTAATCTACATTCCCATACACAATGAAATAGAGTTCCTTTACTTTCCATGCATTTTGTGCATGTATCTGGTATATTTTTGTTATATTTATTTAACTCCTCCGGTGTAACATACATCCGCATTAACCATTTGAAATGTATCAATTTAAGGCGTACATTTATTGATTTGGTTTGAGCTTCTGTACAAGCCAATTCCCATTGTTCCTCTGAAATTCAGTTTGCAGATCTTCTTTCCAGTAGTTTAATCTTTTCAGTGAATTTTCACTTGAAGATAGTGTCAATGAGTTATAAAACGCTGAAATAATACCCTTTCTTTTACTATCTTTCATCATCATTTTTTCCAAGGATGAATAAATAGGTCGAGTGAGAGCTTTATTTTGATTTGATCGAATAAAGTTTCTAAGTTGAAGATATTTAAAAAAATGTGTTCTATTGAGATTAAATTTGATCCTCAGCTCTTCAAAAGACATTATGTTATCTGCACATGGCAAATATAAATCCTGAATCTTTTGTATCCCTTTTAAATTCCATACTTTAAATACAGCGTCCGCTCTCCCTGGTTTAAAATATTGATTACCCCATATTGGACTAAATTGTGACAATAACTGTGGTTCTTTTAAATAGTTTTTAGCTTCCACACCATATTTTGATCATATGCTTTACAAATGGATTTTTAACTTGTTTTTGTAATTTTTTTTGCCGAATCTGAGTATATGAATATGGGAAGAGGTAAAGGTAAATTGTATGATTCCATTTCAGTCCAGTGAGGGAGATCATTTGATGAAAAATAATATGTCATAGACCTCAGTTGTGCCGACCAATAATACAACATAAATTTGGACATTTCAGACCTCCACGATCAAATGGTAAATATAATAAAGACAGACGTAATCTAGCCCTCCTGTTGTTCCATATAAATTCCCACTAACATTTTTTTTATTCTTGAGAATAATCTAAAGGTGGTGATAAGGGAATGTATTGGAAATAAATAAAGTATTTTAGGTAAAATATTACTTTTAAGTATATTGATTTCTCCCGATCATCGACATGGTAGTGACATCCATCTCTGAGTTAACTCATTGATATCTGACATTAAGGCTTCATAGTTGACACTGGCGACTGATTCTAGCTTAGGCACAATTTGGATTCCTAAATATTTAAACTGATTATACAACATTGAATTGATTTACCTCAGGGGCTGGGTAATTTCTCTGGGTCTCATTTAGCATTAATATTGAAGATTTAGTTTTATTTATTTTATATCCTGATATTTCCCCAAAATTCTTTATTAAATTCAACAAGGTTGGAATTGATTTTTTTAGATTCGACATAAACAAAATTATGTCATCGGCATACAGGGAGATTTTATGTTCTGTTGGTCCAACTTTAATTCCATATATTTGTGAATGTAAACGTATCGCTATCGCTAAAGGTTCAATTGCCATAGTAAACAGTAAAGGTGAAAGTGGACAGCCTTGTCAACATCCTCTATTGATTTTTATTGGTTTTGAAATATTGTTATTTGTTAGGATTTCTGCTGTAGCATTATTGTATATTATTTGAACCCATTTTATGAAATTATTTCCAAGTCCAAACCTTTGTAGGACTTCAAAAAGAAGGGCCATTCAACTCTATCAAAGGCCTTTTCGGCGTCCAGTGATAGGAGAGCTGTATCCGGTGCTTCTTTATTAAAATAAATAATATTAAATAGTCTTCTTACATTATGGAAGCCTTGTCTTCCCTTTATAAAGCCATTCTGATCTCGATTAATAATATTTGGTAAAATTTCTTGTATTCGTCTTGCTAAAATTTTACAGATTATCTTAAGGTCGGCGTTTAATAGGCTTATTGGTCTCATATTTTCACATTTATTAGAGGGCTTACCTGGTTTTGGCAGCAGTATAATTAAGGCATTATTTATGTATGATGGTAAATTATTATTTTGAAATGCTTGTAAAACCATTTCCAAAAAAGGTTTTATTAATTTATTCTTAAATTTTTTATAAAGGTCAACTGGAAGACCATCTGGTCCTGCACTTTTTCCTGATTTCATATTATCAATGGCTAGCCCAACTTCTTCTTGACTAATTTTAGACTCCAATATCTCCCTGTTTTCATTTGGAATACACGGTATAGATAGTTCGTTCAAAAACCCATTTAGTTTTGTTAAATCAAATTCATTTTTAGTATCATATAATTTTTCATAGTAATCTCTAAAGGCTCTGTTAATTTCTAAAGGATCTATAACTACCTGTCCATTACTTATAATACTAGTAATTGGTGTTTTAATTTCTAATTGTTTAATCTGCCATGCCAATAATTTTCCTGATTTTTCACCTTGTTCATAAAAAGATTGTTTCAATCTTAGAAGACTCGAGGCAGCTCTATTCGCTGATTTTTTGTCGTATTCAGCTCTCAAAATCAGTAATTCATTCTCCAACCTTGGATCACTTCCTGCATACACTTTTTCCTGAAGACTTTTCATTTTATGTTCCAATTTAGCTCTCTCCTCTCGAGTCTTCTTAGATTTTGATCCTGTATAACTAATAATATGTCCCCTAATAAAAGCTTTGAAAGCCTCCCACTTTACACATGCTGATGTTTGTGTAGTATTGATGTCAAAGAACTCGTCTATCTGTTTTTCTATATACTTGACAAATTCCTCATCCTGAAGCCATTTATGCTGAAATTGCCATCTACCTGATTCCTTTGTCAATTTTTTATCTACATATATTAGACAACAGGGTGCATGATCAGAGATCACGATGTTATCATAAAAGCAGTTTTGAATCTTGGATCTTAATTCTGTGGAAATCAAAAAATAATCAATACGTGAGAATGTCTTGTAGGTACTGGAATAACAAGAATAGGCTTTAACTTGTGGTTTCATTTCTCTCCATATATCTAACAATCTCAATTCTTTCATAAAATGATTAATAGTCATCCTACATCCATTGTGCGTACAATCCAGTCCTGTTGATCTATCTATACCTGGATTCAATGTACAATTAAAATCCCCTGCTATTATATGTTGCCCTGTAAGTGATGATAAAATAAGAAATAAATTAGCAAAGAACTTTTGGTCATCTATATTGGGACCATATAAGTTCACAAGATTTATATTTTCTAATAGCAAAGAACCTTGAATGATTACATATCTTCCAAGTTTGTCTCCAATTACATTTTTCACTTGAAAAGGGACTGATTTATGTATGAGAGTCATAACTCCCCTGGCCCGGGATGAGAATGATGAGGTGAAGACCCTTCCTTGCCATCTACTCCTAATTCTTTTTATATCCTCCTCTATTAGATGAGTTTCTTGTAAAAACACAATTTTTGAACCCATGTCTTTTATTTTATTCATAACTTGTTTAAGTTTTTTTAAATTTTGTAGACCTCTGCAATTCCATGAAGTTAAATTAAGATTAACACTTTGGTTTATGATCAATAGAGAGTTTGGGATTACCTTGCAGTGTAAACATGCTCATACAGAGAAGCAAAAACATGAGTGGTTGAACATTCATCCTACAAACTACACACAAACAAATTCCCCCTTCCCACACTTGTGGCGAACCCCCCAAAATCAAAAGAAAAATTCCGTCTCCCGATATAGCCATCGACCGCTCCACACCCACGGGGAACAGCCTAAGCCACTCCTTCTTCATCCTCCCAATCACCCTAACTCTACTGCTTTTAATGACGTAACATTAACTCTCCTCTGTAGTTTTCCAACTTAACTCCAAAATTTTTAACAACTTTGTACATCATAGGTTTTTTTTTGTTTGTTTTGTTTTTGTTTTTTTTTAAATATATAATACAATCTATATTTTGTAAACTTGCTATTTACTTCAAGTCAGTCAGATGCCTGTGCAAATGCTTAATTATTCTACCTTATATTTTGTTCATGCTTAGCTCCCACCAGTCTCTTCTTCTTCTTTGATCTTCTTGATGAACTCCTGCGCCTCCTCTGGGGTCTTGAAGATGTGGGTTCTGCCCTCATACGTGGTCAGCAGTCTCGCAGGATAGATTACACCATGACGAATCCCAAGGTTGCGCAGCTCCTTACGTATGGGATCAAACTGCTTCCTCAATTGTTGGATTCCTGTGGCCAAATCTGGGTAGAACCGCACCTGCTGATCCTGGTGTTTAATCTCTCCTTTAGCTCGTGCAGCGTTGAAGATCTTCATCCTGTCTCTGTTGCTAAGAAGCTTCATAATTAAGGTCCTCGGCGGTCCCTTATCTCTCCGTGGGCCAATACGATGTGCATTTTCCAGAACCACTGCTGATTGCAACTCCTCGCTGCCCAGCACCTCCGGAATCCACTTTTCCAGAAAGGAATATACGTCCCGACCTTCTGATTCCTCTGGAAGACCCACCAGCCTCAAGTTATTCTGTCTTGACCGAGATTCCAAATCCAAAATATTATCTTCTAGACATTTATTTTTTTTTCCAAAGTGCGCACCTTTAATTGAAGACGGGTGACGTCATCTTCAGCACTAGCGAGACGGAGCTCCATCTGCGCCGTTCGTTCTACACAGTCACCCAATTCCTTTCTTATTCCTTCCAATGCTGTCATAATCCCATCAAATCTAGAGGAAAAGTCCGCTCTCATTGAACTCATGGCAGCCATCAGCGCATCTGCGCCGCTCCCCGCAGATATCGCCTTAGGCCTTAGGCTTCGCTGACATATCCTCGCCCAAACGCTGGGATACGTTCTGTCCCAAATGAGAGAGTTATTTGCCGATTTTTTTTCTCCAGGAGCAGAGCAGAGTGAGACACGTCCGTCTTACGTGGCAGCCATAACCGGAAGTGACCACTATCACTTTAGTCATCCGGTGACTGACTTTCATTTTCATTCCTTTACTGCCTAACTGTGTGTTGGTGTATGTGTCTTAGCATCCATCAGTACTAGGATTGAGTACTGTGTTAGTGTGTCATGACCTATTAGAATTGTTGTTTCTGTACCTTTAACTTGGCATTCGTTCGGAGAGCAAAGTAAGAATTTCATTGCTCAGGAAATGTAGCATTTCTTAACTGTGCACATGATAATAAAGCCTTTGAATCTTGAATCTACATTCCCCTGCAAATGTACAGCTGCATCAATTTTGTACAACAGTGCTGCAACATGTGCACACTTCTCTGCAACCCCAGCCATACAAGTGCAATAAGCACTCTCCACTTCTCCACTGGATGTTAGGATAACCGACGGCTGAAGAGGCTGTTGCCTAAGCCACATGGAGTGATTAACCTAAGAAATACCAAGAAAAAACACATTTTTGCAATGTAAAACTTGTGTTACAATATTATAAGCACACTTTCACATGTATATTGGATGCATAATTCAATTTATGGCATGCACTTATTTATTTTATTTAGTAAATAAATACTTGTAATCAAGACAAGAAATTAAAAAAAAACATACCTTTGTGCGCACAATTGTCTTCACACCTGCCTTGTACATCTCCAAGTCATGCACCCATCCGTCTATGAACTGCACTTTTTCTTGCTTCAAAGACCTAAAGTTACTAAAAACTTCATGCGTGTATGGACTTACGCTTAAAGTCATATAATTATACAGTAAATGAAGGCATGGTCGAAGTTAGGCAGAATGTTTACGTCCGAACTCCATGTGGTATGTTGTAGGGACCTAGTCCATTAACCCCTTCAAGCTTCGCCAGATAGCGTGCCTTTGCAGTCCCATTCAATTTGGTGTAGTATGGTCCCTTTAATTTTTCCTTCGCACGGTCCATTTTGTGATTTATTTTTTTTTGTTCATTCATGAGAAATGCCGAGGCACTGTGTGCTTGCAGTCTGTTTACAATCGCTGAACCTACTGATCCCAGAATGCATTGCATGTTTGTCACGTGGGCTGTCGAGCTCAATTAATAAACTCACAGGAAAGAAATGTAAAAAAAGTGAAGTCATATAACTCAGTTTGAATGGAAAACTTTGCTCCGATAGCTTAGGCTACAGTCACACTGCAGGTTGTAATGCTCAATTCCGATTTTTTTTGCACAAATGTCACCCATATCGGATTTTTTTTTAATGACAATCTGAATGGCACAGATCCGATTTTTTCACACCAGATCCAGGCCACTTTCATATGTGGTCCTAATTCGGATACAAATCTAATATTTTCCAAAGTGACTTCAGTCTGAACGGTCATGTCGCAGTTCATCTGACTTTTTCCTCACTGAAGTGAGACAGACGTGATAGTTCTGCGGTGGAGGATGCAGCAAGCATGGCAGACACAGCTGATTTGTGCTCTCTTTTAAATCTATCTTCTTCCCTTTATCACTGGATTGTAATTTTGTCGGCTCCGACTGCACAAGAACTTCAAAATTTTTATTTTTATTTTTTGGGCGGGGGCGGGGGGGTTGGGGCTGAAACCATCAGACAAGTAGGTACACAGTAACACATTTACAGCCCTTGTTACTGGACACTGCAAATTCCTTTTTCCCTGTAAACAGCACACCGTGAGTCCTAGCCGCTGTAATATCTAAAATGTAAAGTTAATACCGACATGACTATGGAGCAGAATGGCCAGATACGGGGATACAGGAGAGGGGAGTTTGACGGCTTCTCTTTTCTGTGCAGGACCGGTTCCATTGGTACGAGCTGCGCTGTTTAGGGCCCGAGCCACTGACAACGTCAATGGGCGAGAGCCCTGTTGTAATCACTAGGATTATTTATTATTAACCTTATTTATACAGGCAATCCCACTGAGACACGGGGTCTCATTTTTAAGAGAGCTGTTTAATCAATCAGTTCTGTTAAAGCAGAGCTGATCACAGCGGTCATCTGGCATGTAGAGGAAGGAAGCTGGTCTCATTCATTTTGTGCATAATTATTTCTGAATTATTTTCACATTTTATTTTGCTGCGTGGCATCAACGGTGAAGAAGTTCTGCCCCCTTTATCGTTTGGGGCTCATATTTACTTCCGTAAATGCAACGCTGTCTGACGTTACATTTTCTTCTGTGCATGCGAGTCATTTCATAGCTGTAGACCGTTCACACTGGAGTCTGATGGGGTCACATTTAAATTATGATGTGAACACCCACATAAAAAAATTGGATCTTTTCAAAAAATTGGAATTTTGCATTAAGACCTGCAATGTGACCGTAACCTTAGTTATAGCCAGCAATTTTAATCGGTACAAGAACTGGATCTGAATTTTACCCTAACATACCCACACCAAATTAAAATAAATCATGAAACTGATCTAAACCTTAAACCCACAAATGAGGTAAAGCTTAACAATATAAGGATAAGATAATAATATTTTATCATCTCTATCAAGTTCCAGAGCTAAGGATATTCATGGACTAGACACTGTATTCTTGAAAAAACAGAAAGATACTTTAATAATTCCAATTACATAACTAATAAATCAATCAATACAAGAAAATATCTTTCCTGATGCACTGAAACCCACCATTGTAACCCCCATACACAAAGCCAGAGACAAACAGGAAATTAGTAATTATAGGCCAATAAATATACTTCCTGTTTTGTCAAAAGCCATTTAAAAGGTGGTAGTAGACCAACTACAACATTTCGAATCTGCCCAGCTGCTGCATCCCATACAGTTTGGTTTCAGGCCGAACCACTCAATGGAGACTGCATGTTGTTACTTTATTAAAACGATTAAAGGAAATCTAGACAAAAGGGAAGTGGTAGGAAACATCTTTTTAGACTTATACATAAAGCCTTTGATACGGTCAATCACTCAATCCTTCTTTCTAAAGTATCAGGATATAAACTGTCCATGAATACCTTTAGCTGGTTAAAATCATATCTATCTGGTCACTCCCAGTGTGTGCACATAAACAATACTGTATCCCAATCAAAGGCATGCACCATGGGAGTACCACAAGGTTCACTTTTAGGCCCACTGCTTTTTACTTTGTATGTTAATGATTTTCCATTAGTATGTGAAGATGACATAAAAATTCAGATGTATGCAGATGACCCACTGGTGAAACCACTACTGTGTATATTTATTATAATCCTTGGGCCATTTTACTCTGCAATTGTGGGGGTTTCCCCTACAGTTGAAAGTGCTATGAGATGACTGTTGTTGTGATATGGCGCTATATAAATAAAGTTGAATTGAATAGAATTATGTGTTTGCACTCTGCACTCTTATGTACATAGTTCCACCCATGTAGCCACTACCATACCTGTGTATATTTCCATAATCCTGGGCCATTTTTATTTTATTTTTATTTCAGTCATGTGTTTAATTGTGTGTTCTGTAACCGTGTTTTATCTAATCCTTCTCTCCTACTTTATTGCGCAGTAGCCTGTCACAAATCCCTGTGCGCCATTACACGGCGCACGAGGGAGAGAATGAAAAACCCAATTGCTGGAGTAGAAAGTGTCATGTTTATTCAAGTTCACAAAAACACCAGTTCAGTTCACCACAAAAAGACAAGAGATGCAAAGACAGAGTTGGCCGCCAAACGTACAGGGTGTCTGCCAAATGCTCTACAGCCTGGTGAAAACAAAGCCTCGTGCTGCAGGGCTGCTTAGCACACGAAATAGGAAAGGCGAACAGCCTAGTGCTGCAGGCCCTGCTAACACAGGAGAAAAGGCTGGAACACTTAACAGGGACTGCAGCTATCCGGGGGCAAACCGTGCAGTCTGGCGAAGGGGTAGAGATGCGGAGCAGCCAGAACACCAACCAGAACACACAGGTCAGAGGAGACGGGCTGGAAGTTAACAAAGTGAGTAATGGAATATACGAGGAGTACGTAGCTGCTGTGCATAGAGGCGTTGATGCCCCGACAATCTCTTTCCTTTGGCGCACCCAACAAATACTCCAGAAGCTAACGAGGAAAGAGATTGCGGGAGTGTGCAAATGCGTGGGCAGAAGAACCCTGATTAACAACAGGTGGTGTGAGAGCGTGTGAAATGAGAATGAATGAAGCGAGCGCATGTGTGGCGTGCTAGTGGGGTGTGTGTATGTGTTGAGGCACCAGACAGTGCAGCTGACGGAGCCTTGACAGGAGGAGGGGGTGTGCCCGAGCTGTCACGGAGGAAACTAGGTCCAAATCCTATAAAGTCAGAATAGCCTGGTGGAGCACCCACAATTTCGTTGTACTGTACTACTGTACAATGACAATAAAGCCTATTCTATTTTATCTACACACATGGGGAGGATGCCAAACAAGTGGCTGACAAGTTAAAGGGCCTATATCATGCAAAATAGACTTTTTTAAGCTTTTAAGCATGTTATAATGTTAATTCCTCACCAAAAACACCCCCAAAGTGGTATTTTGCTCCATTCACGCATCTCTGAGTATTCCTCCTCAACCCTGCTCTCTGAGCCGCTGCTCTGCCCTGTCCCTGATAATGACTGGGTCCCCACGTTCATACGTATGAACGTGGGTGAGCCGCTCACTCCAGGAAGTGCCTGTGCTGCCAGCACCGCCCCCAGGCTAACGCACACACCCACTTTTTCCGCGCAGCTAACGGAGCGGTGACGCTGTGAAGAAGTAGTTCCTCTCGCACCTGATCTGCTCAGTGACAACAACTGTTTGCTTTTTTACGTAAGACAATATCTTCTAAGTGGCGTAAATGTGCAGGGATGGCAACAGGAAATTCTGATTTCAGCTGAAATCTAATTTGGTCGATTGACCTATGGGGGGGCCCGGGGGGGCGCAGCCCCCCTGAAGCTGAGAGGTTTTCAGTAAAACAGAAGTAATTTAGACTGAAAAAAATGAAAAAAAAAAAAAAAAAGAAATACTAGACTTAGATAAATCATTAAATTTAATGAAAAGTTAACTTACTTTTTCTTCAATATTGTCTCACTGTCTTTAGTCCAACATATTTAACAGTTCTATAAGAGTTTATTACACTATTTACGCTGGTCACCAAGTCACTTCTAATGTGAAACTTTCTTCCTTTTGGCAGCAAGCTGTGTCTCTGAACTTTGAACTTCATCTCCTTTTCTGGTTTCTTCAGAAACTGTCCGAGTGTTTCTGTTACCTCGTCGAACTTTGAGCCAATTTTCACCTTTACCGTCACTTTTCTCTCAAGCCAATTCCATCGGAACTTATTTTTGACACCTTTGTCTATTTCTAGCACTGATGACTCCTGATCCTTCGATAAAAATCTCATAATTCCACTGAAAATGATACCGAAAGCTCAGAATTCCAACACGAACCAGGGATGGGATTTGGGGTTGGGGAAATTATCTGAAAATTCAGCAGGGGGTCTGGGGGAAGCAGTCCCCCAGCGGGGTCCGGGGCAGAGCCCCGTTGGGGGGGCAAGGGGGGCAAAGCCCCCCGAAGCTCCTGTGTTTTTATGATTTTTAAGTACCAGAACTGTGCTTAAATGACATAAAGACCGACCTGCGCTTCCTGAGCTTCGCCGTCATGGCTCTGCAGGAGGCCAGCGAGGCCCACCTGGTGGGGTCTCTTCTTCGCTAAGAGGGTCACCATCATGCCCAAAGACTTCCAGCTGGCCCGCCGCATCCGCAGAGAGAGAGCTTGGACTTTCTACTGCACATTCACCAACCATAATGCTCCGCACTGTGTGTCTATATATATATATATATATTTATAGTAATATGTACATACGTTTACTAGCTGTTCTTGTTTTTTCTTGCCTTCTGATTGTTGCTCTGAGTGTTGCTATCCCTGTGCTGTTGCAATCCTGGAATTTCCCCATTGTGGGACTAATAAAGGCTTATCTTAAAACAAACAGCTAAATGCCACTTATTACTGTATAATATTGACTTATGTTCCAAGAAGATAGCATTCCTAAAATATTCCAACAAGCATTATCCATCACATGCTTTAACACTTGATCAAATCAAAATCAGTTAATTTTATCTATTCCATAATAGAAATAAAATTCCTTCATACCATTACTTTTTATAATTTCAGCATTCATTTCAGATCACCAGTTTCAATCTCCATTGAGTCTTGAGCAGCTCATTTTGCACAATCACTGATGTAGCCAAGTCTTAGAAATATTCAAAAGTTATGAGTCAATGTCCACTGTGCACTGTCAATTTCAAACTGTTTGGAATCATAAAAGTAATCTAATTAAATTGTTCTGCTATTTTTTCTCCTCAACATCAATGTCAGGGCGCTGCAGGAGTTTTGGGGGATGGTTAACTTTTATAACCGTTTTCTCCCCCGCGCAGCCCAGCTCATACAGCCGTTGTACGCCGCACTCAAGAAACGGAAACCGGCAGACAGAGTCGACTGGACTCCTGACCGGGAGCAGGCGTTCTCTGCGGTTAAAACAGCTCTGGCAAACGCTGCACTGCTGGCTCGGATAGCGCTACCGACGCCTCGGACATGGGCATAGCGGCCGTCGTGGAGCAATGCGTTGCCGGTTCTTGGCAGCCGCTCACCTTTTTTAGCAGATCTTTGCACGACAGTGAGCGTAAATACAGTGTGTTCGCAGAGAGTTAATGGCTCTCCACCTGCCATACGCCACTTCCAGTTCTGCCTGAAAGGGCGCACCTTCACTGCGTTCGTGGACCACAAGCCGCCTAACGTACTTAATGTACTTTATCTTCCTGGAAGATAAACAAAAGGCAGAATTCCATGAATTAGCAGAAAAATCACATCCCTGACGAACACGCCGCCATGAATTTTTGACAAAGCATACAACGAGCCATTTGATTGGTCCAATCGTTTGCAACTATCCAATCGCAGGGCTGTTTACAATACAGCAGTAGCTTGAGTACAACACATCCGAGTTATCGCAGGAGACTTGACCCGGGGAAGCACCGAGCGCTTATGTAATCGTGTTGATTTTCACTAAAATCGGTAACAATAAGGTACCTTATCCCCCCTAAAATTTTCTCAACGGATTTAGATGATTCACAGAAATGATCAATTTGAAAATAAATCGGCGGAAATCCGTGGATCGGCGGAAAATTGCCATCCCTGAATGTGTCTTTGGCTGTGAGAGATTCAGGAGTTTGTTCAGCCTTCCTTGTTTTCGTGGGCAGAACCCAGCAACACGCTGCAGCGGCTGGCTGGGGGTTACGTCATGAAATGGGCGGCAGCCACAAGAAGGAGAGGCAGAGACTCAGAGATTGAGGCATCTTACTTCCGGGCTCGCGAAAATAACTCATATTTTCATAAGAAATTCATTCTCCAGTGTAACAAAGGTAATATACCTATCACATACCTGTACATGCATATAGTTTACTCTGAAAGGCTTAAAATAGCATGATATAGGCCCTTTAATGACAGCAATGGAGAAAGTGTCAAAATGGCTTAATCAATCATGCCTCACTCTGAACACAGGGAAAACAGCTACCATGTATTTTACCAACAAACAAATCATATGCACTATCCAAGTATAACTGTAAATGGAGCAAATATAGAAAATGTAACAGAGTTTAAGTGTCTTGGGCGTCACATCAGATCCCATGCTCAGCTTTAAAAAGCACATAAAACGGATGAGCCGTGCTCTGAAATATAACCTTGAAAACTTTCAATGCATCAGAAACTCACTTACTTTAAAGGATCAAAAACCTTTCTGAATGCCATGATTTTGACACATTTCTCCAGATTACATCTCATGCTGGTCACAAGCCAACAGTACGGACTCTGAAACCCTTGAATCCCTGTATAAACAATCCATCCAAAATTCTGGATAAGAAGACACAACAGTATCACCATTTTGGTATACTTGCCTAACACAAGATGGTAAGATTTGAAAATATGATCATGTATGCCAAATACATGGTTGGTCTTTAAAATTATCCATGGTTCTGCACCCTGCCCCTTAAGACTTTTGTGTACTTAACTTCTGAACAAAATACCAGAATAACAAGGACTTCCTCTAGGTGGCATTGTTACATCCCCCGACATAAAACTGCCTTTGGATAATCGGCCCTCTCATACAAAGCTATAATGGAATGGGACAAGCTCCCCACTGCTTTGAAGACCAGAACAAATTACAGAGACTAAAAAAAATATTTTTAAATACTCAAGCCTGCCAGGCATTGGCTCTCTCCCTTAAATGGGATTTGAAATTGTACTCTGAAATAGTTTTTTGTGTGCTGTTCTCTTATCTTTTTACCTTTTAAGCTAACTTCCTGCTTGTTTCAGGGACAACAGATTCTGAACTCTGACCTGAATTGCTTTTCTATATGTGCTGTTTTCCTTTTTAATATCTTCTGCCTGCCTCAGGACTACGGGGGGAAAGATGGAAATTAGTGAGAATGCTATAATCTGGTACAGATCATCTTTACCCTGTGTTTAATGTTTTTTTTTCTGTACATGGTCCCTGACAAATAAACAAATAAATTATATTCAATATTAATGGTAGTCCCCACATGACACTACATACAGTCATGTGAAAAAAATTAGGATACCTGAATAAGCCTGTGCGTTTTGTTTTTTTTTTTTGTTTTACATATTTGGACATATGGATATTTAATATCAGTGTTTAAAATACTGGGAGATTCATGTAATACAACTAAACAATTAAAAATGAATTTAAAGACTTTTTTCAAATTTTTTGTAAAACATAATTCTTTTTTTTTTTTTCTCCCCCCCTTGTCCTGTCAGGCAGCTAGGCAAACAGAACAGGGATCTGTCACACCTTACTGTTCCAAAACAGATTTACTTTCGCCAAGACGGAGCCTATACAGTACCTAACTTTGCACTGTATATTGTTGTAAACTCCTCCTGTAATAACTTTTAATACTTAATTGTTAATTGTTTTACCCATGGAAGACCCAACAGGATGGGGAAAGTGGGAAAGGAAGTGTGTGAAGGGGGGAAAGAAAAGGGAGGGGAAGAACAGACAAAAAAAGGAAAAAAAATGACAACTAAAAACAAACAAAAGACAAACTGCTTCTTCCACCGGAGATGTCTCAACACAAGTCCTGGTTTCTGCACCTGTTAAAGGAGAGACACTTGTGCATGTATGTCTGTGTGCCTATTATGAGAACGTGCGCAAAATAAGTGGTGTGCATGTGAGTGGTTTGTCAGGAAACTACGAGCGGAGGGCTGGTTGCAGCAGCTCTCCCCCCCGAGGACCCCGAGCAGGCAAGGCAGCGCCACTAACCCCCAGCCCCAAGGTCAGCAAGCCCCAGGGAAAGCCAGGCATCCACACCCGGAGGACGATCAAAGGGAGGGCAGGCCGCCCCAGCTGCGGCGCGGTGAGCCCACACCCCCGGACTGCTCGACTCCCATTATTAATGGTTCTCCCCACATGACACTACATACAGTCATGTGAAAAAATTAGGATTACCCTGAATAAGCCTGTGCGTTTTTTTTTTTGTTTTTTTTTTTTTTATTTACATATTTGGACATATGGATATTTAATATCAGTGTTTAAAATACTGGGAGATTCATGTACTACAACTAAACAATTAAAAATGAATAAAGACTTTCTTCAAATTTTTTGTAAAACATAATTCTAAGCAAATAGTGAGGAATAAATTAGGTATACTCCCGTCTTTTTTTAGGACACCCCCCACATTCATCTCCCACTTAAAGTGGCTAAAATGAATGTTAAAAAAATGCAAATAAAAACAAAAAAAAGGTTAGACATAGATATGTGAACATTTATTAATAAAAAACGGAATATTTAATGGGGTATCCTAATTTTTTCACACGATTGTAACTCAATGAAGGGCATCTCCTCTATGGAAGTAACCACTAGCTGGATACAGCATCTCAGTACAATGTAAAACTTATGCAATAATAGAATTTGAGTGATATTTTTCTAACTGGTCACAAAAAATGAACTCATCTAATAATTTCTTTTAAAATCATTAAAGCACAAATAAACTTCAGAGAATACAAAACCTCAAATGACTTGACTCAGCACTCAGCGTACATGTGAAAATGTCTCCCTATTGCTGTTTAATGATGACGAAAGAAAGACTGTTGTTCTGTTTGTCTAGCTACTTTTTCAATGTCCACCACGTCTGTGTCGTCAACTAGGTGATGAACCAGCCTCGGTGCAGAACAGATTCAAAGCTCCGCTGTTTCTGCCGGTTGGCCTTCATGTAGAAGACAAAGGAAATGGTGCTCGTGTCAGACTTGCAGATCTTGCTCAGCTTCTGTTTTTCACAAGCCTATGAAATCAAAAGTGTAGCTCACTTTAATCCACACTTATTATAAATCACTCCAAAAACAGTAGAAAGGCTGTGACAGATATTCATGGCTTCTTGGTATTACAGTCTACTGACTTACTTCTCTACACCACTTGTAAAAGTATATTTCTTTTCAAAGTGGACTCAGCTGCAGTTTGTGTTTAGAGTTACTTTGTTGTGATGCAAACATGCAACAGCCATATATGACCAGATACAATTAGGTTCGTAAATTTGGACACTGAGACAAGTTGTGATGATCAGATGAGCGTGCCCCTCCTCCCCTCCTGTTCCCATCTTCCCGGCTCCAGAGTATTACCTGCACCTGCGTGATTACACACCTGCTGCTTCCTGATGGGCCAGCGTATTTAAGAGCCAGCGTGTGAAGAGCTCACCGCTGGATCGTTAGGTTTGCTACCGTCGTCTAAGCCACTTGTAATTATTTTTCCTCACGTTGGTCTGTGTCTTTCTGTCTCCTCAGGTTTGCTGCCACCTAAGCGGTGCGTACTCTGAGGCTGATCACGCTCGCCTGACCAAGAAAACACAGGATCGTCCACCCAGGTCACCGTCTTCCCCCCTGTCCCTCTGGCCCACGCAGGAGTTTCCAGCCGGACTCCTCTGCTTTCTAAGTAAGAGTGCTCTCCCAGTTTATTCTCCTCGTGTGGAGAGTCTGTCCCTAATTATCTCTTTTCTGCTCTCTTCTTGTAGGTTGCATGTGCTCCAGCGGGCACCAGTTTGTGTGTAATTTTAAGTGTTGCTTTTGTTGTTGCGCTTTTCCTTAGTTGAGCACTTTTATTTAAAGTTGTGTGTTAGGTTTTGTTTTTTACAATAAACTGGTGAATTTTGCATCCAAGTCTGAGTGTTCATTTTGGCAGCTCTCCGTTTCCCCCCAGCTCTCTTGCCCTGAATCATGACAGAATGATCCAGCCAGGCTCGAGGCTCAGCCGGGCGAATAGTCAGCACTCTCGTGCTTGGATGCCATGGAGTGCCATGTCATGTTTCTTTCTGAACAGCTCCAAACTATCACCCAGCATTTGGTGACCATGACCAAGCACTTGTGTCGGCTTCCTGGTGCTTCGCCTCCTCCGCTCATGCCATTCGCAAGGAACATTTCCATTCCTACACCTGCCCCCCTGGGGGGGGGGGGTGCCAAAAGGTTCCTGCTCCTGCCGGTTGTATTTCCAACAGGTGGAGGGGGAATATAGGACGATTCGTTTAAGATCCACTTCATGACCTTGTTGTTATGGGACTGGGCGCTCACGTGGGCACAGACCGGTCTGAGCCAGCCCGAGATGGACCCCTATATTTGTTTGAGCAATTTGTGCGTGAGTTCTCTGAGGCCTTTCGACCATTCGGAGAGTGCGGGGAAACATAGCCAGCCAGCTGACAGGACTTCGGCAGGGAGACCAGTCTGTGGCCGATTTCTCTGATGAGTTCCGGATCATTGCAGTGGACTCTGGATGGAATGACGTTGCTCTTCGCAGCGCCCTCCTCTGGGGCTGAATTCGCATCTCCATGACAAGCTGCTATCTGCGCGTCCCCCTCCTCTTTGGATGAGCTTATCGCGCAGGCAAAATCCTCCCAACGGTTTTGAACTCCCGGCCCTCATCCAGTTACCGGGGGGCCAAGTTCAAAACCTCTACTCTGACTGATTCAGGAGCGGAGCAAAATTTCATTCAACAGGCCATGGTCTGGAAATTACAGATACCCACCAGGAATGTCCCGACACCCTAGACTGTCTCGGCGGTCTCAGGCAGCAGCATCATGGCATTTACTGAACAAAACTGAGCCCATTTCAGCCATTCCGTCTGGTAATCACCGTGATACTATTCAGTTTTATGTCCTGCCTCAATCGACCCACCACTATAGTTCTGGGGTATCCGTGGCTCTGCACTCACAACCCAATTATAAACTGGAGTCAGGGCTCCATTTCGTCCTGGAGCCCTTTTTGTCTCTCATCGTGTCTCTGATTGGCCGCATGCTCGCCCACTCTCCAAACTCCTCCCCTCCGGCTGAGCCAGCGGATTTCAGCTCCGTGCCAGAGGTCTGTCATGACTTAGGGGAGGTCATTAGCAAGTCCAAAGCCCTATCATTACCACCTCATCAGCCTACGACTGTGCTATCGACCTCCTTCCAGGCGCTCGGCTGTCATCCAGTGGCTCTGCAGTTTTATCTGGGCCAGAGAGGGAGGCGATGGAGACCTACATAAAAGACTCCCTCAGTGCTGGCATTATTTGTCCATCATCCGCCCCCTCTCAATGCTGGGTCTTTTTTGTAGGAAAAACGATGGGGACACTGCGGCCGTGCATTGATTACCGTGAGCTTAACGCTATTACCCGTAAGGATAAATAGCGCTGCCACTCATCAACTCAGCGTTTGAGCTACTTCAACGGGCGCGTTACTTCACCAAGCTTGACCTCCATAATGCATACCACTTGGTCCGCATTCATGAGGGAGACGAATGGAAAAACAACATTTAAAACACCGCTGGGCGATTTTGAATATTTGGTCATGCCATTTGGGCTGACCAACGCCTCTGCCATCTTCAGCGGTTAATTAATGACAACTTACGGGACATGGTGAACCAATTTGGTTTTGCGTATTGGACGATATTTTGATTTTTTCCTGCGTGCAGGAGGAGCACGTAGTCCACGTTCGGTCCATCCCAGCAGCAGCTGCTGGAGAATCAGCTTTTTGTGAAAGCAGAGAAGAGCGAATTTTCCACTCATTCAACCTTCATTCCTGGGGGTCATCATCAACGAGGGCACAGTAAAGGCCAATCCGCAAAAATCAAGGCGGTGGTAGAATACCTATCCCCCAGTCCAGGAAGGACCTCCAATGCTTCCTGGGCTTTGCCAACTTCCTATCGCTGGTTTATCCGTGATCTATAGTACGGTGGCACCAACCGCTTACGCAAGTTGACATTGACCAAAGGCCCGTTCAAGTGGTCCGAGGCCGGCTGAACGAGCTTTTGTGACCCTGAAAGGCCGTTCACAAATTCTGGCACAGGTGGATCCTTCGGCTTCTTCTTAAACTACAGGAAGTAAGATGACTTTTATGCATTTCTGGGGAGAAGATAATACAATGGAGTGTAATCTATGGGGGGATTCATCGCCCCTGGTTATCCATTTATTACATTACGTGCATATATCACTTTCAGCAAATTGTACAGTTTGAAAAGCCAACTTTATTGCCATTCAATCCATACAGCAAGTCATGTACAGTAGAAACAAAATTACGTCTCTCCTATCTACAATGTTAATCACAATCTAGAATCAGAGAGGCAGCTGCCATGCAAGGCACCGCTACAAACAACTTTTCCTTCCCCCCATTCTATTATGCTGTGCCACCAAGCTAGAAGGCGGGAAGTACCATTTTTACAGTATATGGTCTGTGGTCTGACCCAGCCTAGCCTTGAACTATGACCTCCTGGCTGTGGGACAGATGCTCTACCACTAGGCCACCACTCCAGTACAGGAGATGGCTCTCATTAATCCTCCAAAATTGTGACATGCTCAGCCACAGTGGCATAAAATGTTTTACAGTTTGCTGTCGATCCTGTTTTAGTACGGTCCTTTTTTCCACTGCAGAACCGCACCAGAGTCCGCAGTTGATTGAGGTGGTCTTGGTACGGTTGCTCTGGTGCGCACCCTGAGTGTGATTACCCGTTGTTCTCACCAGACAAAACGAACCGCACTAATGGAGAAAACGAATTTTGAGTTTGACTGAAATGAACTAAAGCCTGTAAGTGTGAAAGCACCCTGAAATTCATTGAGTAGCTGTCTCAGGTTCAGGCTGAAGCCCTAAGAGGCCAATGATTCTTATTTCCTTTATTTTCTCAAGGAACATATTAATTTTCTTGTTTATGTTGCAGCCCAGTCTCTAGCTAAAGAAAAAAATCCAAATGCATGGTTTTTTCACTCTGAGAAAAACGATGCATACACACAGAAAAACATTATCACGTGCACTGGGTATGCGGAGTTTATACCTTTAAGAAAGTGTCTGCGGCACCCCATAATATTTCTCTGGACACTTTCTCTTTCTTTCTCTTTCACCACTTGAGGAAGACGCCCCTAAACTTAACCTTTTCCTACCCTTAACCATTTAGTGAAGTGAAAAATGGAAAAACAAATGGAAAAAAAAAGTCAAAGTGATAAACGCTCAGTGCAGGACACTCGTTGACTGAAAGTGCTGGTATATTACTGTCATCCCCCACCCACCAACAGATTGAGTTTAGGAGCTTTGTTAAAATGGGATGCACATGGGATGGTGGGTTCTCTTCATGCATGCGCAGTGAGGGAAGGTGTTACTCATATCTGCTCCGTATCTCAGGTACATGGTGTCATAACCCGAGTGTCGGTTCTGGCCACACTCGGGTCTCATATCTTTTTGTTCTCTGGCTTTGGCAGCTGAGGATTCCTTCCAGCTCCTCGGGCTCTTATTGTGAAGGCGCCCGGGGGGAGCTCCCTGCTGTCAAAGTCAGCTGCTGCTCTGCTGTCATTAGCAGCAGCTGTGCCACGTTGGGGGTCATTAGCACCAGAGATATAAGGGGTGCTAAATGTCCTCAACGCGGCAGTCTCTGTTAATCCTGTTGTTCACCTGTATGTTCAGCCACGTTCCGTCGTTGCTCCTGTTATTCTCCTTGCTCATCGTGGTTAACGGACTTGGGAATCCCCGTTACCCGTCTGTTAACGGTCCCGTTGTAAGGTACGCTCTATGTGACTGTATCTTTGTGATTATCTCGTCTGGCGCATCGGGTGTTCCCCGGCTCAGACTTCCCCCAGCCACTGCATGTGTTCTGTGTGTGTTCATCCTTACTCAACAATAAATTACCACTGCAACTCTCTGGTGACTGAGGCGTCTTGTGACGGTCCGTGAGGGCCGTCGTGACAGTAGACTGCCGCCAAACGCCCGGAGAGGAGGCGTTGCATCGAGACGCTATTCACCGTGTAGTTTGCAGTAGTGGACTGTTTGTTCCTACCTGTCTGGGTGCCGTGTTGAAGCATGCCATTGTGGAGGTCTCGTGCTCGGAGGCAGGACGCTGTTCTCGCTGACACCCTCGAGCGCGTGGACAGAGTCCTTGTCGCCGCCTCCCTCCTCGAATACAACAGCGAAGTGCCCTGGTACCTGGACCTAGCCGAGGAAATTCTGGATTCTCTTCCCCGCTTCACTAATCATCCAGAGGTAAGCTTGAGAGAGATGACATCGCCGCCCAGCGTGAGATACTCCGAGGGCTGGAGGGAAATCCTGGCAGGAAGCTGAAGCGGAAGGAGACGTCGCCCCTCGCTTCGGGATCCCGCTCCTGCCTCTGTTCCGGCCCGGGAGTTCGCACCATCCGGAGGTCTTTTCCCATCGGGCATGTCGTCACTCGGGATTCCCCCAGAGAAGCTGCAGATGACAGCAGACAAGATCTGGGACCGGGTGGCAGCTGCTTGCTCCGCTGAGAATCCTCCAGCGTCGTATGAAGCATGTGGGTGGCGGCGGTTAGACTCGTGGAGAGGAATCCAGCGCTGCGTGAGTTTCCTGAGTTTGCTGACTTGCTTGCCGCCGTTTCTGCCTCAGGAACGGCGATTTCTGGACCTCACCTTCGCCTCACCCCTACAAGGAACCGTCGTCACTCCGGCTTCCAACCTCGGCTAGAGCCCCGTCTGGATGCTGTCCCGGGTCGCCGCAAGGGCTCAACCCCCCACACAGCTGTCACTCCCGCGCCTCGTCAGAGGGGAATCCCCGCAGCCTCGTCTTCTCCCGGGCCCTCGCCTGCTGTCCCGTCAGCGCTTCATGCCCGACTGACCCCGGCTGTCGCCCCCTCCTCCTCGTCGCCTATCCTGGCTGCTGTGTGTCACGGAGAGCTCCGTTTCGGCGAGCTTCATCCCGGATCCGCCTCGAGTGGCCTCATCTCGTCTTCCCAGAGGGCCCTCTGTCGCCATCCAGCGGGGAAAAGGAAGGAATGACGTTCCCCCCACAGCGAGGACCATCTTACCCTTAGGGGAAAGGCAAGTGCATGATAATTTCTCTTCTTTTTGATATTGTTTTGCCTTGTCTGACTCCTGGGGGTGGAGTTCGGGTATGCAGCCCCCGAGCTCCCTCCACCACTGTGGACGAATGTAATACCCTGCTTCCTCTGTGTCTCCCCCCGCTGAGCGGTCCTCGACGTCAGGCCAACGTCGCTGGATGAGGAGGGGGCCTGCGGTTCTGGAGAGCCTGGTTCCGGTTCCGCAGCCACGCCATGGGCGGAGGAGGAGAGCGGACTGCAGCGTGGAGCCATCGCCGATGAAGCGTCCCCGGGGTTCCACGGAGGAGCGGTCCAGTCCAGCAGGGCGAGATTCTCCTGCCACCACGCCGTGCGGGCCACCGGCGTAGACATCGGTGCTGGAGGACTCTCTAGCTGCACGCACCATCATGCCAGCTGCGGAGCCCGACGCAGCTGAGTGGAAGCCTGAGGACGACCTCCTGACTTTCTGAGCCGGATCATCGCAGTCCTGGACGGCGTCCAGAACCCGAGCTCAGGCAAGTGCTCTGTTTTTATCTTTCTTCTTCACCTTTTAGAGCACTTTTGCCTGTCTCAAGGGGAGATGAGCCGGGTGCAGCCGCCCCGCTGCGTCCGAGCTTATCTCGCCGGGTTCTGGCGCTGTCGGTGATCCTGATCCCGGGTTTTCTCTCTTGTGAGTCTTCTCCAGGGTCGCCGGCGAGGGGCTGCTCTCGCCTGCGTGCCAGAGGTTCCGGTTTTCGGGGGTTGGAGGTCGAGTCTGGTGCCACGCCGACCGGGTCCACCGGGAGTGCTGTTCCGGTCCAGTTGGGGTCCACCAGGAGTGCTGTTCCGGTCAGTTGGGGTCCACCGGAGAGTGCTGTTCCGGAGGCTCAATCGGGGTCCACCGTGGGTTTGGTTCCGGAGGCCCAATCGGGGTCACCGTGGGTGCTGCACCAGCAGGTCCTAGGTACGGTGAGGGAAGCTGCAGATCCCCAGCCACGGATGCTGGACAGGCTCGTTTTCTTCATCACCCTCATCTCCACAGTCATCCTCCTCGTCTCCTGAGGAGCACTACCCATCTCCACCTGGGGCCGTTGGGGTCCCGAACGCTCCCGCCCGGTTTCCCCTCATCTCCCCCCTTTTCTGCGGGATCACCGGCTGCTTCCTCCCAACGGTTCTGGTGGGCTGGGTGTTGCGGGGCGGCCGCCTGGAAGGGCTGTCTCGTTGGTTTGGTTCTCTGGGCCGGCCCCCCCGACCTGTTTATCTTCCTGTGCGGCGACCTGCTCCGGCCGCCTGAAAACTCTCTTCCCCCGTGGCATGGGACTGGGGTAGGCCGCCCCGAACTGTTCCTCTTTTCCCCTCCTGTTCTGTGGCCGCTTGTTGCCGGACGAACCCCCCCCGAACCTTTTGCCCCATCCCTCCGGGCCTGGACTGCGCCCCTTTCCGGGTTCCTGATCTCGTCTGTGGGACTGTTGGGGTGTGTGTGTGGGGGGGGGGGGATTGTTTTGTGTTTTTGTGTCACTCTGTTTGCCAAGGGTGTGTGCCTATTTTGTACTTATTGTGGTTTTTTTTTTCTCCCTACCTTTGTAGCCTTGTTGGTTGTTTGTCTCTCTCTCCCTCCTGCCAGCTCCCCATCCACCCACCCTAGGGGGGTGGGGGGGGGTGCTTGGGTGTTACTCAGGCCGTCAGAGCTCGGCCTCTGAGGGGGAGGTACTGTCATAACCCGAGTGTCGGTTCTGGCCACACTCGGGTCTCATATCTTTTTGTTCTCTGACTTTGGCAGCTGAGGATTCCTTCCAGCTCCTCGGGCTCTTATTGTGAAGGCGCCCAGGGGAGCTCCCTGCTGTCAAAGTCAGCTGCTGCTCTGCTGTCATTAGCAGCAGCTGTGCCGCGTTGGGGTCATTAGCCACCAGAGATATAAACGGGTGCTAAATGTCCTCCAACGCGGCAGTCTCTGTTATATCCTGTTGTTCACCTGTATGTTCAGCCACGTTCCGTCGTGCTCCTGTTATTCTCCTTGCTCATCGTGGTTAACGGACTTGGGAATCCCCCGTACCCGTCTGTTAACGGTCCCGTTGTAAGGTACGCTCTATGTGACTGTATCTTTGTGATTATCTCGTCTGGCGCATCGGGTGTTCCCCGGCTCAGACTTCCCCCAGCCACTGCATGTGTTCTGTGTGTGTTCATCCTTACTCAACATAAATTACCACTGCAAAACTCTCTGGTGACTGAGGCGTCTTGTGACGGTCCGTGAGGGCCGTCGTGATACATGGTTTTGTTGTTTCTCATACAAATACATGTTTTTTGAGGGGGTGAAAAACATGCATTTGATTTTAGTGAGGTTGGCTTGTATCTTGAGGAAAAAATGTTAATATTCTTGTGATATCAAAATAAATGATCTCACTATTCCTAACTTATCTCCAGAAACTAAATCTTTTTCTCAAGATAACAAGATACAGTGGTGTGAACAAAGTGTTTTCCCCCCTTTCTGATTTCTCATTTTTTTGGTATGTTTGTCACACTAAATGTTTCAGATCATCAAACAAATTTAAATATTAGACACAAGTAAACAATATGCAAATCTGACCTGCAGTCCCAAGTTTGTGTTTTTCTGCTGTGAATTTCCACTTAGGAAATGCCCCGACAAACAGGCGAGTTTGAACAGACCATTTTTATCTACGCAAGCATTCCTGTTTAGCCTGACTGATCATAACATTAACCAATCAGGCTAAGCACTGAGACCCCTATTTGATTCTATCGTAGGAAGAGGGAGGAACCATGGAGCAGGCAGAGAGGGTGGAGGAGAGGAAGAGAGGAGGGAGTGTGTGTGTGTGTGGGGGGGCACTTGAATCTGTGGCCACCGTTTTCCACCGCTTGGGCTGCCGTATTTCGGAACCCCATAGGACAGGCTCAGCTCGGAGACCAGAGGCCATCAATTGCCGGAGGCACTCACAGGGAAACAAGGTTGGAAGGCCGAACCAGAAAGAGATGTCTGCTCTCAGGGGATGAAGGCGCCAAGATCGCCACCCGACCATTTTGCATTCGTTTGATTCGGCTTGGTGAAGGGGTTTTCGGGGTGGACACAAAACCTCCTGGCTGCTACATCCATCCCCCGCAAGCTCCCCCCCCACTCCCTTCTCTCTGTTAGGTCAGGTCTGGTCAGATGGGGAACCCTCTCTCTCCTCTGAGAGGAGTACATATGCTGGTTTATGCTGGCCCTGCTACGTATGCTGGCCTTGCAGCAAACGTACACTACTGGTGGGCGGGGCTATGAGTGGAGCTAATAAGAAAATTCATAGATCTGTGCATACTTAAGTAGGTGGAAGATGTAAAAGCTCTTTCCAAGGAATTCTAAAGCAATGAAAGTTTTTTGTGGGTAAAAAGCCACAATGTACTATTTTGAGCAAATACATATTTGTTTTTAAGGTGGTTTTAGGTGTTTCCAGAGAAACCGGAGTGATCTTTAAGGGTGTACCCATCCTCTCACTCAGAGAAGCTGTGATAGGCTCCAGGCCCACAACCCAAAAGGATTAAGAGGCTAAAAACATGAATGATTAATGGTATCAGTCTATTTCAGTTTTTGAGATAAATTTGCCTCAATTTTTAAAAGTAAATTCAACTTGTTAAGGCTTAGAGTGCACCAAGAAGATGAGCAAGATTAGGTTGCATTTATCATTCGGATCGACCCTGCTGACAAACTGGTGATGGTAATAACAGAATTTTGGCTTCATTTAGAAATTTCAAATGCAACTAATAAGAGCTAACAGACCATTTGACAGTCACTGGAGTGATGGACACCAGTATAAAACAACTGGTAGCAAATTTCATTGAAAATACCTGTATGTGTAAACTGACAATACAACTATGGTGGCCTTTATTAGCTCTGTGTTTTATGACTATCATTTATTCATTGCGGAACTGTAGTATAAAAGCGATATTACTCTTGAGGTTAAAGGGGACCTATTATGAAACTCACTTTTTTAGTACTTTTGTACATGAATTTGGGCATACGGAGTGAATACCAACGCAAAAAACACAGAAGAAACACAACCCTGTTACTTTTGGCTACTTCACAATCAGGGTAGCTAGAAAGGGTCACATAGGTCAAAAAGGAACTGTAACATTTATTTGCTGTTTTACTGTAAACATAAATAACCACTTCTTGATCATCTTGTACAGAAATTTCAGAGCATAATGTCCAGTTTCCTTTGAGTTATTGCCTAGATATAATGTCCAGCCTATCAAGTTCAAAATTATGGGGTATGGACACTACATCTGAATTCCCAAAATAAGAATTTTTTTTTTTTTTTTACTATTTAAATATTATATATTATATTAAATAAAAACATTTAAATGCATTTCAACAACTACAATTTTTTTTTTTTTTTTTACAAATAATACCAATAAAAATAAATTGAACTATATGGGTACATGGGCTATATGGGGTATGGGATACTACAATGGGGTACGGACACACTTAATGGGGGGGGGGGATCACTTTTTCACACAGGGCCATGTAGGTTTGGATTTTTTTTTACCCTGAAATCCTGCCACATTTTTTTTATGTGCTGAGGATTATGCTACTTCTTTTCAGTTAAGAAGTGTGATGATAGGGCTCTATGAATAGTATGATTGAGAAGACTAGGATGAGAATCATACAAAAGATAGCAAGGAAGGTACGGACACTACAAAATAATCTGGACAGACCAGGGGAAGTCGTAAATGTTCTTGAGAAATTGTAAAAGCTGTTAAATGAACAATTTTGATCTTTTCCTGTTTTATATACAGTATTAAAAGGAATATTGTATCTGATTGTATTGATCTCAAACTCATATGACATAAAGTGCTATTCAGGACAGTGCTAAAATTAAACAAAAAATGTAACAAAATCAGTTTTTGGAATTCTGCCATGCTGTTGTGATTATTTTTTTGACATATCTTTGAAAAGCCTGAAAATATAAAAATATAAAATAGCATAAGTAATACATTATACAGAATTATTACAGGTCACAAAATTCATAACAATAAACAAACTGCAAGACAGATATAAAGGGGTGTGGAAAAAGTGTTTGCCCCCTTCCTGATTTCTCATTTTTTTGTATGTTTGTCACAATTAAATGTTTCACATCCTCAAACAAATTTAAATATTAGACAAAGAAAACACAAATAAACACAAAATGCAGTTTTTAAATGAAGGTGTTTATTATTAAGGGGGAAAAAAGTCCAAACCTACATGGCCCTGTGTGAAAAAGTGATTGCCCCCTAAACCTAATAACTGGTTGGGCCACCCTTAGCAGCAACAACTGCAATCAAGCATTTGCGATAACTGGCAATGAGTCTTTTACAGCGCTGTGGAGGAATTTTGGCCCACTCATCTTTGCAGAATTGTTGCAATTCAGCCACATTGGATGGTTTTCAAGCATGAACCGCCTTTTTAAGGTCATGCCACAGCATCTCAATGGGATTCAGGTCAGGACTTTGATTAGGCCACTCCAAAGTCATCATTTTGTTTTTCTTAAGCCATTCAGAGGCGGACTTGCTGGTGTGTTTTGGATCACTGACCTGCTGCAGAACCCAAGTGCACTTCAGCTTGAGATCATAAACAGATGGCCGGACATTCTCCTTCAGGATTTTTTTGGTAGACAGCAGAATTCATGATTCCATTTACCACAGCAAGTCTTCCAGGTCCTGAAGCAGCAACATAGCCCCAGACCATCACACTATCACCACCATATTTTACTGTTGGTATGATGTTCCTTTTTTGAAATGCTGTGTTACTTTTATGCCGGATGTAATGGCGCACACACCTTCCGAAAAGTTCAACTTTTGTCTCATCAGTCCACAGAGTATTTTCCCAAAAGTCTTGGGGATCATCAAGATGTTTTCTGGCAAAACTGAGACGAGCCTTTATGTTCTTTTTGCTCAGCAGTGGTTTTCACCTTGGAACTCTGCCATGCAGGCCAGTTTTGCCCAGTCTTTTTCTTATGGTGGAGTCATGAACACTGGCCTTAACTGAGGCAAGTGGGGCCTGCAGTTCTTTGAATGTTGTTGTGGTGTCTTTTGTGACCTCTTGGATGAGGCATCGCTGCACTCTTGGGGTAATTTTGGTCAGCCGGCCACTCCTGAGAAGTTTCACAACTGTTCCATGTTTTCACCATTTGTGGATAATGTGGTTTGCTGGAGTCCCACAGCTTTAGAAGTGGTTTTAGAACCTTTTTCCAGACTGATAGATCTCAATTACTTTGTTTCTCATTTGTTCCTGAATTTCTTTGGATCGCAGCATGATGTCTAGCTTTTGAGGATCTTTTGGTCTACTTCACTTTGTCAGGAAGGCCCTATTTAAGTGATTTCTTGATTGAGAACAGGTGTGGCAGTAATCAGGCCTGGGTGTGGCTAGAGACATTGAACTCAGCGTTCCAAAGATGTGATAAACCACAGCTAATTTATGTTTTTATGGGGGGGCAATCACTTTTTCACACAGGGCCATGTAGGTTTGGATTTTTTTTTTTACCCTTAAAATTAAACACCTTCATTTCAAAACTGCATTTTGTGTTTACTTGTGTTATCTTTGTCTAATATTTAAATTTGTTTGATGATCTGAAACATTCAGGTGTGACAAACATACTGCGACGTAGGCGAGGTTCACACGAAGAAAGGGAGCAGATGGCTGCGACACAACAGGCTTTATTAAACACAATCACAAACACAGACAGGAGGGGAGGTCATTCTCACTGACCTCCATTTATATCAGGGTTACACAACACATAATCATTCCTGCTCTAATTCTACCTATAACACTGCTGGGTCATTATAACGCAGTTATAATGACAGAGCAGTATAATAGCACAGTAATAACATTAAACACACACACGAAAATAAAGTCTCTACTGGCAAGGCATGTTGGGAAAAAGCCCTGATGTTACACTGCCCCCCGGACTGGTTTCTGTCCCCAGAAAAATGAAAATCCAACTCAAAAGTCCAACACGAACCCGTCCAGGTGTCGGGGCGGCCTTCGATGCCGACGACCAGCATGTACAGGCCCGCCAGTGTCCATCTGAGTCTCGGTCGGAGTATCTGGTCGGGATGAAGGCTCCGGTTCGACCACCAGCGGGGCAGATGGCTGGTACGGGGCGAGACCACGTGAAGTACCACGACCCGGTCCCTTTTCTTAAGCCTCACCCTGTACACCACATCCGACAGTCTCTGCAGAACCACGCACGGTCCCGACCAATGGCTCGCCAACTTCGGTGATCGTCCTGTTTTTCTCTCAGGGCAGAAAACCCAGACTCGATCTCCCGGTGCAAAGTCCCTCCCCTGGCAGCGGGAGTCATATGCTCGTTTCTGCCGACCCCCTACCACTGCCAGGGCCTCCCGAGCCAGTTTGTGCACCATGTGGAGACGTTCCTTCAAACAAAAAAAATAATCCAACCCGGGTTTGCCCTCCACCTCCTGCTCGGGCGGAGCCAGAGGTGGAGGGCAACATTCTCCCAACTCCCAACATTCTCAACATTCAACATTCAACATTCTGTGCAACATTCTCCCAACTCCCAACATTCCTCTTCTGGCAAGGAATGTTGGGAAAAAGCCCCGATGTCACACTGCCCCCCCCCCCCAACACAGCCCTGATGTTACAATACAAAAAAAAAAAAATAGAAATCACGAAGGGGGCAAACACTTTTTCACACCACTGTAGGTGTGAAATAAATGACCCCTCGTAGCAGCTCATATGTTAATCATTTTGGACATAAAAGAAACAATTACTCTATGAATTATCCGATTTTCGTTTGACAGCATCAACTTGAACAACAGCAGATCACTAATGTTCAGTTACAAACAGCTATTTTGTGAGACAAATGTAACAAGATGTAACTGAAATGTATAACCCTGATTGTGAAATAGCCGTTTGTTAGTGTACACCTTGGCCACAACACTGTAGGTCTCATTCGGTGAGCCGTTCACATCTCATCAGATGGAGTTCCCTGAATTGATACCGACCCCACCTCTCAGCTCCCACATCTTTATCTAAACCCATTTTAATGTCACTGGGGTAGACTTTTGCTATCTCAGCTTCTGGCAGTGCTGCAAGCTGAGTTAGCCCAGCTTAGTTTGCACCAAATTTATCACACTTGTCTGTACATTCCACTCCTAACCCACTACAAGTCTGTGTTCCCAGCTGGCCCATTAATCCACACTTGTTTATATTGTATAGCTCACTTATGAAACAAGAACTCCAGTGCATTGTTCTTACCTCCACTTTGAGGAGCACCTTGTCTCCTACCATACAGCACTTGATAAAGCAGTTGGAATCCGTAAGGTTCAGGACCACAGGAACCCCTTTGGTAGCTCTGTCTTTAATATTTGACTTGTATAGATAGATGGTGATATTCTCTAAATGCAAAATTTAAAAAAAAAAACATGACAAAACAGAAAACTGAATTACTTTATATGATGAGAAGTTAATTATTATTATCATCACCAAATAGTCAGATGAGTATAGTAGTATTTTACTGTGTGTTGATGACAAACCTAGATTTGGTTGATTTGGTGTTGCAACAATAACCTGTTGAGAACAGATTCCTTTGAGGTACCGTTGAGAGGGAACATGTTCAATCAAAGCATTTAACAGTTTCTCCTGTTTGAAACTGTCATTTCCTCGTGGAACTGAAAGGAACAAAGGCCCATGCAGGTTAAACACTTTTTTCAAAACCATTTCTTTCATTATTGAAGTGTATCCACTGTACAATTTCTTTAGATTAAAATTTAAATATAACATTGACATTAAACAGAGGAACCTCAGCAATCCATATCCCTGTACACACAATGTCATTATTTCCAATTTATCAGGCAACTTATTTTAATAGGAAATATTTTGGTTTCTGCCAAAGCCTCGGTTTATTCAGCACATTATCTGTAATGGAAAGTAGTATAAAAATTTTCTACTGGATCACACAAGTGGGGTTCCCCCTCAACTTTTCTATTAGTAACTATAACAACATAAAAACTAAGTCAATCCCAGCTAACTACAAAGCCCAATTCTAGTGAAGTCGGGACATTGTGTAAAACATACATAAAAAGAAAACACGATGGTTTAAAAATCCTTTCTTTGTCTTTCCTTGTCTAGTACCCACACACTTTTACTACGAAGCCACACTGTTGTAACATGTGCAGAATGTGGCTTGGTATTGTCTTGCTGAAATAAGCAGGGATATCCCTGAAAAAAAAACATTGCTTGGATGGCAGCATATGTTGCTCTAAAACCTGTATGTACTGTTCAGCATTAATGGTGCCTTCAGAGATATGCAAGTTACCCATGCCATGGGCACTAACACCCCCCCCCCTCAAAAAAAAAAAAAAACATCACAGATGCTGTCTTTTGAATTATAACAAATCGGATGGTCGTTTTCCTCTTTAGCCCAGAGGACACAGTCCATGATTTCAAAAACAATTTAAAATGTGGACTCAGACCACAGTGCACTTTTCCCCTTTTTGTCAGTCCATCTCAGATGAGCTTGGGCCCAGTGCAAATGGTTGTTATGACTGGGGTTTTTCCACAGTCTTATTACCTCCGCCAAGGGAGAAGGTAATGTTTTCAGTAGCGTTGGTTGGTTGGTTGGTTTTTTACCAACACAGCCAAAAAGTTATGTACAGATTTTGATGAAATTTTTAGGAAAGGTGTGTAATGGCATGGAGAACAGATGATTAGATTTTGGTCATGATCTGAGAGTGCATACCTCCACCAAGGGCTTTGTTTGTATTTGTGCAGCAGGATTACACAAAAACTACTGGATGGATTTGGATGAAATTTTCACCAGAGGTGGTTCTTGGGCTAGAGCGAAACCCATTACATTTTCGTGATGATCTGAGAATGCATACCTCAGCCAAGGCTCTTAACTTCTCACAGTGTGTTAGCAACAATACTCCAAAGCTGATGGACAGACCTTCATGCAGTTTTCACCAGAAGTGGCTCTCGGCCTACACACAAACCCATTACATTTTGGAGGTGATCCATGACAGACAGAAGGAGCCTTGGTGGAGGTATGCACTCTCTGAGTGCTTTTCTAGTTATTTTTATGATTATGATTATTATTACTGGAGTGGTGGCTTAGTTGGTAGAGCATCCGCCCCACACCCGGGAGGCAGGGGTTCAAATCCCGGCCGGGTCATGCCAAAGACCATATAAAAGTGGAACTTCCTGCCGTCCAGCTTGGTGCTCAGCAATAAAAATGGAATGGAGGAGGGAAATTTGTGGCGGCGCCTTGCATGGCAGCGGCCCTCTGATTCTGCACTTGGGGTGTGTGTGACTGACACTGTAGATAGGTAAAACACAATCTTGTTCTGCTGTACATGATTGGTTGTACGGTTGAATGACAATAAGGGTGATTTAATTTAATTTATTACAGGTGCATCTCAATAAATAATGTCATTGAAAAGTTGATTTATTTCAATAATTCAGTTCAAATAGTGAAACTCATATGTTATATAGATTCATTACACACAGAGTGATATATTTCAAGTGTTTATTTCTTTTAATTTTGATGGTTATGGCTTGCAGCAAACAAAAACCCCAAATTCAGTTTCTCAAAAAATTAGAATATTACATAAAATTAACTAAAAAAAAATTGATTTTTAATAGAAATGTTGGCCAACTGAAAAGTATGTCCATGTACACACTCAATACTTGGTCGGGGCTCCTTTTGCATAATTACAACATCAATGCAGCATGGCATGGTGGCGATCAGCCTGTGTTTCTGCTTAGGTGTTATGGAAGCCCAGGTTGCTTTGATAGCTTCAGCTCGTCTGCATTATTGGGTCTGGTGTATTTCATCTTCCTCTTGACAATACACCATAGAATCTCTATGGGATTTAGGTCAAGATAGTTTGCTGGCTAATCAAGCGCAGTGATACCATGGTCCAAAGTCCAAAATCAATGCAGCTGTCTACCAGGATATTTTAGAGCATTTCATGCTTCCCTCTGCTGACAAGGTTTATGAAGATGCTGATTTCATTTTCCAGCAGGACTTTGTACCTGCCCGCACTGCTGCCAAAAGTACCAAAGCCTGGTTTAATGACCATGGTATCACCATATTTTACTGGCCAGAAAACTCTCCTGACCAAAACCCCATACAGAATCTATGAAGTATCATCAACAGGGAGATGACAGACACCAGACCCAACAATGCAGATGAGCTGAAGGCCGCTATCAAAGCAACCTGGGCCTTCATAACACCTCAGCAGTAACACAGGCTGATCACCTTCATGCCATGCCACAGTGATCCAGTATTAATTCATTTTTAAAATTGATCTTATGTAATCTAATTTTTTGAGAAACTGATTTTTGGGTTTTCATGAGCTGCAAGCCATAACCATCAAAATTAAAAGAAATAAACACTTGAAATATATCACTCTGTCTGTAATGAAGCTATATAAAATATGAGTTTCATTTTATGAATTGAATTACTGAAATAAATCAACTTTTCAATGATATTCTAATTTAGTGAGATGCACCTGTAAGTGCCCCCGTGTTCCCTGATCATTGTCTATCATGTCATGTTGTCCCCTGTTGTTTGTGTCTTATGGTTGTCTTTTGTATTTGGTTATATTCTATGATCTTAGTTTATTTTTACTGTTTAGCATTATTGTCCTGTTGTCTTTAGTGATGTTTTGTCATCCCCTGTCTAAGTTCATGGTTGCGTGTGTGCCTGTTTGCCTATTGTCCTCAGCTCCTCACATTTCCATACCCACTCTCTCATGTGTGCTCCTGTTTAGCCCCTGATTGTTAGCAGCTGTCTTGTGTCTGGCTAATTGTTCCCTCCCCTATATATGTGAGTCTTTGCTCTGTGTTTGTTGAGAGGTCATTATGCCATTTCATCCGGCTAAGTTCCTGCCTGATTTCAATGTCCATGTTCCATGTCTATGTAAGTTTGCTTTGCTATGTGTTGGCCAAGTTTTTGCTTTAAGTTTCGCCAAGTTTAGTCTAGTTCTCAGCCCACGTGCTGCCTTGATTTTGTCCCTGAGTTTTTTGTTAAATAAATTATCACTTTGCATCACAACCTGCCTGCATATGAGTCCTCCTTCAGTTTTTTTCTGCTTGGAAAGCAGAACATGATACCGGTGGTGTTTGTGAGTGTTGTTGATATATGGCTTTTGCTTTACACGGTAGAGTTTTAATTTCCACTTGTAGATGAAGCGATGAACTGTGCTGGCTGACAATGGTTTTCAGAAGTGTTTCTGAGCCCACATGGTAATATCCTTTACAACAGTGTTTTTCCACTGGGGTGCCACGGAACCTTACGGTGCCATAAGAGATCATTTGAGGTGCCATGGGAAATTGTCCAATTCCGCTTTCAAGCTACAATTTGTGAGCCACAGTCGCGGGTTCTTTTTCAAACTTTCAGGAGACACGGGTGGGATTTTCCACATATAATAGTGTCATGTATTGCCCCTCAGGACAGAGAGAAGAGACCCACATGCAGGACTGCTAGTTTGTGAAATTTATTGAAAAAAGCAAACACAAAGTCCAAAACAGTGCTCAAACACAAAAACCAAACTGACATACAAAGTAAACTTACAGATTACCACACCAGGACAAGGGCTGGGTTCAGGTGGAGATGAGGGAAGGGAACTTAAGACTCCGGCAGACAGAAATGAAAATAACAGCCCTTAAAGAAGGTCAGAAACAAATGATACAAGTGATAACAAGTGTGGGCAGAAGACACCCCAGCCACCCCGGCAACATTGAAAGAAAAAAACCCCCACCCCAACAAGAAAACAACTCCACCCCGGGGGGGAGGAGGGGAACCCAGGCACGGAGAGACCGAAACTAACCAGAGAAAATAAGAAAAACTCTCAGAACTAACATCCCAGCAAAACCCAGACTAAGAGGAAACAACAACAAAAAACAAAGGCCCCGCTCAGGACCCACACAGAACTGGGCACGTAGGCCCCCTGGACCAAAGATGGCATGGTGGTAAGAGTCGGGTGGCCTGCCGGAGAATGTGGGCCACCCAACCCAGCAGCACAGTCTGTCAGGAGGTTGGCCAGAGTTTTTTAGACCCTAAACAGCAGGGGTGGCCTAGGAGGCGGCCACCCCACGGGGAAGACCAATGAGGAAGAGGACAGTGGAGCTGGGGGAACCACGATGGCCCCGGGCAGAGGAGAGGGAACCACGACGGCATCTGGCAGAGGAGGGGGAACCACAATGCCCTCGAGCTGGCCAGTAGCACCCTCGGTGGTCCCAGACTGGGACATTGCAGCACCTGCGGTGGCTCCGGGTTGGAGCAGAGCAGCACCCGCGGTGGCTCCGGGCTGGAGCAGAGCAGCACCCGCGGTGGCTCCGGGCTGGAGCAGAGCTGCACCCGCGGTGGCTCCGGGCTGGAGCAGAGCTGCACCCGCGGTGGCTCCGGGCTGGAGCAGAGCTGCACCCGCGGTGGCTCCGGGCTGGAGCAGAGCTGCACCCGCGGTGGCTCCGGGCTGGAGCAGAGCTGCACCCGCGGTGGCTCCAGACTGGGCCAGAGCTGCACCCGCGGTGGCTCTGGGCTGGAGCAGAGCTGCACCCGCGGTGGCTCCGGGCTGGGCCAGAGCTGCACCCATGGTGGCCCCCGGGCTGGAGCGTAACACCTACGTAGGATTCAGGCTGGGGTGCAGCACCCACGATGGTCCCCGACTGGGACATAGTACCCACGGAGACCCATACTGAGGAGGAGCTGCACTCTTGGAAGTCCTGGGGTGGGACGGAGCACCCACGACGACCTCAGCAGAAAGGGAAGCTGCACCCACGAAGGACCTGGACTAGGCCAAAGCTGCACCCACGGAGGCCCCGGGCTGGGACGCAGCACCCGCGATGACCTCATCTGGAGGGGGAGCAGCACCCACAGAGGTCCCGGGCTGGGACGGAGCACCCATGATGACCTCGGCAGGAGGAGCTTGACCCATGGAGACTTTTGGCGAAGCTGGATGATCCTCGGTGACCCTGGGGAAAAGCTCAGATGGGAGAGGCAGAGAAACAGGGTCAGGGTCACCGGCAGCAGTGGAGCCCGGCGAGGTGAGCTCAGGTGCAGCTAATGACTGCACCTGGCTCTCCCCATCAAGGGCCAGACAAGATTTCTCCAATATAGAAACAACAAAAACAAAGGAGAGCACTTGCCTGAGCTTGAGCTCCACCACCATCCAGGACTCTGTTAATCCAGGCGACGATGCCTCAGGTCCGGCCCTCTGGAGGTCCAGCTCGGATTCTGCTGTGGCGGCCCCAGCAGCAGGCATGGTGGTGGATGCAGTCCCAAGACCCCCCAGCGAAGGGGCCCACACAGGTGGCTCACCCGATGTGGACACAGGAGGTTGGCTTCCTGCTGGCGCTGGATCCTGTTTTGCTGAGGCCAGGGTACGCTCCATTGTCAGCACAGGCTTCAGCTCAGTCACAGCACTTTCCCTCTATCCAGACTGTGGCTGCGGGACTGGGACCAGGTTCTCCAGAGCTGCAGGCTCCTCCATTGTCCGGCGGCTCAATTCAGGGGCCGGCGGACACTCAAGGGGGAAAGGAAGAGATATGGAGAGAGCAGGTGAACAGTCTAAAGCTGCAGCAGATGGTGAGGACTCAGAGGACTGCCTAATCTGAACCTCACCATCAGCAGTCAGGCAAGATAATTTATGCTTAACTGAATGAGAGGGAAAAAATACTTGCCTGAACTCCTAGGCTGTGATGTCTTCTGCTGCAGCAGGTTGGGAATCAGCCCTCTCCATGACTTCAGGAGAAGAGGGCCTCCCAGGGTACCCTTGAGGAGCAACCCCTGCAGCCACAGCGACGGGCGGAGCTGGGGAGGAAACAGCCAGACCCTCAGCAGCAGGAGGAATTGTCGAGAAGGAGAAAGAAGCAGCAGTAGCAGAGGAGAAAGCTGACGGGACAGCCGGAGAAGAAAAACTAGACAAGGGGACTGCTGTGGGAGTTTTCGACATCGGTGACGGGGAAACTGCTGATGAGGAAGTGGACACTCTTCCGGCGGGATTCCCTTGAGCAACGGCGGGGAGCGGGAGGCAGAGACGTAGGCTCATGGTGAAGAAGGAGAGGCTCCGGAGTTAGGGGATGCTCACTCGTCGGCTCAAACTCCGGACCCCCCCGGTGAAACCTCCTCCAACTCCTGGGCAAGATCCAGGAGAAGCCATGGCTTAACTTCCAGCAGAAGCTCAGTCTCCACTAAGGTGACCTGCCTGCGCTCCTCCAGTTCCTCGGCCGATGGTGCAGGTCAGTGTTCAGGAGGAGGAGGCGGAGCTGCCGCCGGAGAGCGGCGAGAGGCTGGAGGCTTCCGTGTCCACGGGCGTTTGCTCTTCGTTGGCGCAGGCACGAACATAAGAGTGGATTCCCCCAGTTCGTGACTCATGGGTTGTGGTGCAATTATGGAAAGGAGTAGGTCTGCAAGCTCCGGCTGGTCCCACAGGCTGGGGCATGCCTCGATACCTGCGCCACGCCCTCCAGACACTCTGAAGCTGCCTTGGGAGTACGGGAAGCACAAGCCTGCGAGAGAATGTCCTCCAGGACACACACAGTCCACCGCTCCACTTTTCTCAGACCAAAGGTTGACAAATCCGGGGTGACAGATATGGTAAAACCCCGGGTGAAAAAACAAAACTGGGGAGGAATAGGGAAAAACTGCGAGCCTTTGCTGCCGCTGGAGTGAAAGAAAAAATTAACACAAACTGCAGCCGCTGGGTCTGAAACGGGCCGGAGTCTTCTGTCATGAATTGCCCCTCGGGGCAGAGAGGACAGACCCACGTGCAGGACTGCTAGTTTGTGAAATTTACTGAAAAAAGCAAACACACACAAAGTCCAAAACAGTGCTCGAACACAATGTTATGTCCATAATTGGGTGAAAGTAAACACACCGTTACTGTAGTTTGCGGAGCTTTATTATAATCAGAGGCGTTTATATAAAAAGGCTTACGACACTCGCCTGCATGCCAGGTGGCTCCACGACGAAAGAGGCAGAGCCTCTTCTGCCCACTTCCTTTATGCCACGGGCGGCGTCACCACCGGAAACCGGTAGTAGCCACCCCGGTCTAGCCCATGACCAACCCGGCCGCCATCTTTGTAATACAGCCTATTTACATACACAACACCCCCCCCGCCCCCCCAAAAAATGCCAAGTGCACAGATAGCCCTCCCCAATTTGCTTCTCGACTCACACATTAAAGCAAAACAATTACAGAAACAAATAAACAACTTATCCATGCACACAACTAAACTGGGGGGCCAGGTAGACTACCAGCACCCCCACACGGCTGGGCGGATTATTCTGCCGACAAATATACAAACAAAGCCTTGTACCTAGAAATAAAATAATCCCGGAACAGCTCCACATAAAACATACAAAACTATAAGAGACATAATAGCTACTGGTGGCCTCCCCCCCCCCCCCAACACTCACCCCCCACAATGGGTACATCACAATGTATTAAATGTTGGGTATGTAAATATACACGAATAAAGACCTCACACGGGATAAACACATCCCCCCACCCCAAACTCGGGCAAATAATTAACACATTAATGTTAAATTCCATCAAACTACTACCCTTAAGCCAATAAACATCCCACAGTTATAATTCAGGCCCCTTAAACTAAAATTGTATTCCCATATGTCACAAAACACCCTTCATCTCACTTTTTTTTTTTTAATTTAAATCGGGGTACCATACCAGCAGCAAATAAACATATCAGGACTGGAGCAAAACACACAAACATAAAGTAAAGACACACTCAGTTCTTAGACGGGTCCTTCTCCAGTCGCTTCCATCTCTTGATCTCAGGGGTCCCACCGCGCCGCTTCATCTCCTCCACTCGGCACAACTTGTTCGGATGCCTCCAGATCTGGTCAGACAAGCGCAGATACCCGTCACTCCGAGCAGCCCCCACCCGGAACCGTCTCCTCTCATCGCGCTGCTCGCGCAAACCACGATCACCTCTCATCCGGGCCTCAACCCAGGGCCACACCATGTCACTGACCCACAGGAAAGCCCATGTCTTCTTTTCTCGGTGATTTTGGGTCTGACTGGTCTCCACCAATGATCCAGTCGATTTGTAGACCCGGCCCGTGTTATCCATGGCAGACCGTCTCTGGTTGTCCCGCTGCTTGCGTGGACTGTGATCCCGTCGTACTCAAGCGTTAACCTTGGTCTTCGAGGGAGCCCTCTTCCTTTTATCCAGATCACCAATCCTGCGACAGGCCTCCGTCACTGATCACTCCAGCTCGCGGGCTCGTTTCGGTCTCCTCTTGGCAGGCTGTCGCTGGGAGTGCTTTACGATCACCACACTCTGCGGTCTAGCCCCTTTTTCTTCCGGCGTTGGCACCTCGTCCTCACGAGCCTCGCCGGGGGTCCCGCCATGCCGTCCGGCACCCTCGTCCAGGGCAGCCTGTGTTACGGCATCGGGTCCAGCCCGAGATGGCTCCACATGGCACAGCATGTGCTCTCCCTCTGTCACTTTGTCCAACCAGTCTGAATCCCACACCTCAGCACCCTCCACGACTGGAACAGGCCGGTGTTCCACATAGCCCAAAACAGCTAACCCGTTCTGTCCATAACCATAATACTCTCCATATTGCCTCCTAATCTGCCAGTGGGGAAACAGTCTCTCCATGGCAGTCAGGCTCAGGACGGAAACAACTGCTCCAGTATCCACCAAAAATGGAACCTCGACGCCATCTAGCGTGACGGTGCAGCCGATCCTCCCTATCGTCTCTGGGGAGACCGCATGCACCTCCGTCAGAGTTTTCTGTGCAGCACCTGGTTCACTCCTACGGCTCCTGCGTACGAAGTTGTTGCATATCCTGGCAAAATGGTTCAAAACACCGCACTTGCCACAACGCTCTCCTTTCACCAGACACACCCTGGACTTACAGCGGTAAACAGTGGACCCACACCCATAACACTTTGACTTAACTGGGGCAGACCTTATCCTGACCACGGAGGCAAAATCGTCCTCTCTGCATTCGCCATCACAAGGGTCCCAAAACAGTGCCTTAGCGCAAGACTCATCCTCACCCAGAAAAGCCCCTTCAGGAGGGCCTCTCACGATGGTTTCTGCTGCCTCGAACTGCTGGGCGAGCTTGATAGCCGTGGCCAACGTCAACTCTCCTGGATATTCCAACTGTCTGGACCGGACCGCTGTACAGCGAACATACTCCGCTAGTTGGTCCCAAATCATGTCCTCTTCCAGGCGTCTGAAATCACACCCCCTCACCAGCCTTCAGAGTTTGTCAACGCACGTCATCACTGGCTCTCCCAAACGCTGGTGGCGCTGTCAAAACTGGATGCGCTTAACCACAACTTAATGCAGTAAGGCAGTCCAATAAAACACTTTGTGAGTCAGTTTGTTCTTGGCTCAGAGGTAAATAAAGCTGCAAATCGTCCACATAACAGTTGAAAGACATGTTGTGCCTGGCTATAATTGACCCAAGTGGCAGCATATATAATGAACGCAGAATAGGGCAAAGGATAGAGCCCTGTGGGACCCCACAGGAGAGAGAAGCACTGGATGAGGACATTTCACCAATCATTACAGAAAAAGTTCTATTAAAAGCAAAATACTTTTTTTCAGAAAGGTCTGCCATGAAAGAGGAGGAGAGCATCACAGAGTGAACCAGACTGACCAAGGAGACTGCCCAATGCTGAACCAGGACAGGCTGGCGTCTGCTCCACAGCAGCCAGAGATGATTAGAGAGCCACTGCAGACTCCACCAGAGTGACTGAAAGAAATGCTGTGTGTGAGCCCACAACACCATCCGGAGGGGCACACCAGCTGGGAAAACCTCCTCCAGAAACCACATCCTGATGTTGGCTGCCCTTAGCACCAAACAAGCAGAAGACTGTCACAGAGCTCCGCTGGCCCATCCGTCCCCGGCAAGTCTCATTTTCAAGGAAATTTATTTTCCTGGTAATGGCGGAATAGCAATGCTGATTTGTATGTAATCGCGCCGCGTTACACACCGAGTATAAACAAATTACAACGTGAGCGCAGCAGGACTGCTCATGGATGTTTCCTGACAGCTGCACAATTCCAGTAAGTTTGAAACAATAAATAGAAAACTGAATTCCAAAACCCTGACGTGGGAGCATTTTGGACTGAAGCCAAATGAGCGAGGGCAGCCCAGCAATGTCAAGGAGCTGGTATGTGGCCTATACTTGAAAACAGTGGGATAAAAACTGAAAAATGCATTAAAAATATAACCATCCCGCTTAATTTTTCCAAGTGGGACCAAAAATGCACTCAGACATGCAGAGCCCTCCATTTTCCCACAGTCTGGTACGTATAAAGGAGTCTTTGACCAATAATGCAGATATAAACATCCATCCATCCATCTTCTACTGCTTATCTGGAGATCTGGGTCGCGGGGGCATCAGTCCAGGCAGAGTAGCCCAGACTGCGGCCTGGTTCACATAGCACCATGATCCCCATGATCCCTGCCCTCCAGTGGTGAGCCCACTGGAGGGCGGACCCATGTGTCTCCCTTGGATACACTGGATCCTCGATGTAACATTTTTTTCATGGAGATCCACTGGACCGCTCTTAGTCTGGCCCTTCACCCAGGACCAGTTTGCCTTGGGAGACTCTACCAGGGGCAAGTTGCCCCTGACAACATAGCTCCTGGGATCATTCGGGCACTCAAACCCCTCCACCATGATAAGGTGGCGAGCCACGGAAGAGCTGATATAAACATGACAGTGATAAATGAAAAATGTACAATTCAAAATTTATTGACTTCCAAAATGTGTTATTGTTACAAACTTAATTACAAAACTAAATTGTCATTAGATATGCTGTAATAGGCTACATTGTGTCATTTTATAACAATTTGGGTTGGCGGGGAGCCGTGGGATTTTTTTAATGCAAGAGGTAAGAGTGCTGTGGTTCAAAATAGGTTGAAAAACACTGTTTTACAGAATGATGTCAGTTTTTAAAGCAGTATCACCTGAGGGATGGAAGGTCATCAGCATTCAATGTTGGTCTTTGGCCTTGCTGTTTACGTGGAGAAATGTCTTCAGATTCTCTGCATCTTTCGATGATATTATTATCTGTAGATGATGAAATTTCTAAATACCTTCCATTTGTTTGTTGACAAACATTGTTCTTAAACTGCTGGACTATTTGTCCACGCAGGCGTTCACAAAGTGGTGAACCTTGCCCCATCCTTGCTTATGAATGACTGCGCCTTTCGGGGATGCTACTTTTTTACCCGGTCATGACCCTCACCTGTTTCCAATTAACCTGTTCACCTGTGAGATGTTCCAAAAAGGTGTTTTTGAGCATTCCCAGCTTTTTGTTGCCCCTATCCCAGCTTTAATCTAATGTGCTGCAGGTATCAAATTCAAAATGAATGAATATTTAAATAAAGCAATAAATAAATAAAGTTAATTAGTTTGAACATAAAATATCTTGTCTTTATGGTGTATTCAAATGAATATAGAATGAAAAGTATTTTTAAATCATTGTATTTTGCTTTTATTTACATTTTGCACAACGTTCCAACTTCACTGGAATTGGGGTTTGTAACATGCCCTGAACAACTGTACAAAACTACAGAAGAGAATGACCCCTATACAAAGATAATCTGCACTATTAAAACATGGGAAAAGTGTATGGGCACATTGGCTAAGTTGGGGTTATTGCTTTATATACAATTATAGCCTTTTACATTTAGTTTAATGGAGACATTAACCTTGTGCTTATCAATACAAAGTGTTGACGCAAGTTATTACTTCAGGTCTATGTCACCACAAAGCCACTTTTCAGGGAAGGTTGATGTGACTATGGTGTAGTTACAGCCCAGCTTAATAAAGCAAATCAAACAAATCAAGCTTAACAGCTTTACAGGAGTCTCATATTGACCTCATTTGTCTCCCACTATGGATCAAGATAGTTAGACGTTGTTTATCCTAGTTTTTTTTTTTTTTTTTCTTCTTTCGGGTTCCTCACCATATACTGTACAGCTCTGGAAAAAAATTAAGAGACCACTGCAAAATTATCACTTTATCTAGTTTTAGTATTTATAAGTATGTATTTGAATAAAATGAACAATTTTGTTTTATTTTCTAACCTACTGAAAACACCTCAGCCAAATTCCAAGTCAAAATATCATTTAGAGCATTTTTTTTTTTTTTTTTTTTTTTTTTTTTACAGAAAATGACAACTGGCTAAAACAACAAAAAAGATGTTGCTTGTAGATGTTGCTTTTGGATGTGCTTTTAGATCAAATAATGCAAAGAAAACAGGTTCATGATCATTCTTAAACACTACAATACTTAAGTTTGAACTTAGGAAGAACTCAAATCTGTATTTGTGTCACTCAGATTTTTATTCACAGCTTTCATGCATGTTACCATGCTTAGATGATCCCCTAATCAGTACCTCCTTAAGCACACTGAAGTGTCCTTGTGTTGGAGTTCAACAGATACTCAAATTAAATGGCTGCCATACATATAGAGATACTAATTCAGGAATGATTTTTCAGTCATCTCTTATTTTTTTCCAGAGGTGTAGGTGTATCTGTCCACCTAACTCAGATTAACTACAGTTCCCATGATGGCCTGGTCAGTTTAGCCCCCCCCCCCCCCCCAAATATTAACTTTTTTGTCAAAACATTTAACATTACATTTGTTTCAGTGCATCCCACATGTACATTTTGACAAAATGGCTTCATGGCCTCATAGCATCAGCATTTATTCTCACATATATCACAACTAAGAATGGAAGACAATGTAGTTTAATTGTCTTTTTAAAGGTACAGTAACAACTTTTGAAAACTGGATTTAATGACGGGCATCGCGGTGGAGGAGTGGTTAGCACTGCGGCAGCACAGCAACTCACCCTTGGCCGGGGGATCCTGGGTTCGATCCCAGCCCTCGACCAACAGTGAGGTGTGTGGAGTTTGCATGTTCTCCCCGTGTCTGCGTGGGTTTACTCTGGGATTTCTCCAGTTTCCTCCCACATGCCAAAAACATGCAAGTTAGGTTAACTGGCATCAAACTGGGGATTCTAAATTGTCCTTAGGTATGACTGTGAGAGTGAATGGTTGTCTGTCTCTCTGTGTTGGCCCTGTGATGGACTGGCGATCTGTCCAGGGTGTACCCTGCCTCTCGCCCAAAGATGCTGGGATAGGCTCCAGCCCCCCCGCGACCCGAAAAAGGATTAAGCGGAAGAAGATGGATGGATGGATTTAATGACACTTTGTGGTCATTAAATGAACTGCAGCTTCCATTCATGCACATCACGGCCTCAGCTGCTTTGGAAGGGAGTCCCACCAGCAGCCTCATAAATGAATGGTGTGAAAAGGGCTGCAGTTCACCTTGCACCCACATAAAAAGAAAAAAGATTCATATTGTAGAATTTTTTTTCTTGCTTATAATCTAACTTCCTGACATGAAGTGTGGAAGTCCATATAAATATCAAGAAATAGAGAACATAAAACCAAATACAGTGTAGTAAATACCAAGAAACTCACCAAGCGTTACCGTGCTGGATTCTGCCACCATGACAATGTCATTGAGGGAACACCCAGGCTCATCGCAGCCCCTGCCCGCAATCAAAGAGATGTTTGTTTTAGTCATCTCAATGACCAGCAGACCTCCCTCCTCCTCCTTCTCCCCATTTTCTTCTTTGCAAACATCCTCTATGCTCTTCGTCTCTTTTGTTTCTCCCTCTGGCCCCTCTTCTTTCTCTTCTGAGTCTTCACCTCTCATCATGTCCCAGCTAAAGCGGATGGTTGTGGTCTCCATAGCAAAAGGATGCAAAATGTCCTCTGGTTGGCATGGTGGCTCAGCGTGCTCCTGCGTTTTGTTGTTTTGCTGCACTGTCTAAAGACACCAGAAGGAAAGGAGACAGTGTGATTGGAAAAAAAAAAAAGAAAATAATAAAAAAAAAGAGATCAAGACATGCAACATATACCATAAAAACCATCTTAACTATAAGAACTGCAAAGGACTTATAAAGAAATCATAAAACTTTAACCATATTTATTTCAAAGTAAATTTTAAGAAAGACATCTTAGTATTAAATTAATCCAAAAAATATGGCATAGGTACTTCAATTAAAACAAACCCTTGTGAATTCAACATTTTATAAACTTTTAAAACTTATTGAATTTTGAGAAATTGACTTGTTTTTAATACATTTAAGGAATCAAAGTTTCTGTAACATACTCCAATATCAAAAAGCAAAAACACAACGCAATATAATAATTAGTGTCTAAAGTTACAGCACATTTACTACAACTGACTCATTACAAGACCAAGTTCTTTTTAAAAAATTGTTCAGTTGTTCTTATTTATTTACTGTTGTTTCCTGTCAAAACTCACACATTTACAGTCCCTTTTTTGATAAATAAATAAAGTTAATGTGAGTTTGAGGTTTCTCAGAAAAAACATAATTAGAATTGACTGCGCTTTCCCCACATGTTAACAGCTCAAACTTGCCTTAATGAAAGGTTTGTAATATATTTTGGTCAAATTTTCTTTATCAATATTTTGCGGCCTTTTTCAGAACAGCTGGCTTCAGTGCATGTCTCTTTAAATCTCTAAGGCCACATTTAACTCCACCCTCCCTCTTATGTTGTTGTGACACAAAGGAGATGACACTCCACCCAGTACTTCGGGGTGTTGGGGGTGCTAGCCAGGGACGCCAGAGCACCTGGTATGTAGTAAATAAAGATGTGCCTTTCGCCCCCGCTGTGCCAGGCTCACACCTGAGGACGCAGGGGCACAAATGTGTTAATGTGTATGTTGTTGTGTGTTCACACTTGGTAACTGGTATGTAAATGTGTTTACCCTGAGTGCCAGAGGCGGGGAGAAAATGTATAAAGCAGATTGCTTTGGCACTCAGAGTTAGTCTGTTCTGTGTTGGAGGAGAAATAAACCGTGTTGTCAGCTCGTGTCTCATCTTCTTTCATCCTCCACAATGTCACTATTGCCAGTCTTAGCTACTAGCTTCCACTGAGCAAGAGCCAACTAATGTAAATTTGTTTTAAAAAATGAATGAAGTAAAACATCAATAGGATATGACTGGTCCGTGAACTACAATAAGCACAGAAACATACGTGAACGAGTGGCTAAACTGATTAGAACTGCTGCTTTGGATCACGGCTTGAGAAAATAAAACTTTAACCAAGCTAAAATAACCTCTTAAGAACAAAATATATGGTCATGTGTTGCTAGATGAACAAGGATTCCAGTGGGGGTGAATAGAATTAAAAGAAAATAGATAGATACTTTATTTCGAACAAAAAAGTATAACAAAAACAATACAAATGACAAATGCAATAAAGTAACAGTATACAATGTTCGAAAGGGAGAAGGAAGATGTGAACACTTATTAATTCCATCTCCTCTTTTCCATAAATAAACCCATGTGAATTATATACAAATTACCACCTTTAAGATCCCAAGTAAACAATTTACTGTATTTTTTACATATCAACATTAACACCCATCCATCCTAACATACACTGATGTCCATACATCAAAACCAGCCTCAAACAACACAGATATACACAGTGCTGTCCCACCCACCATTCCATAGCGTCCCATAGTGTCCCAGAGTGAGCATAGTGAATCGTACATATAAATACTACCCTTCTAACATATATCCTTTCAGCAAATAATGTTTATACCTCTTTTTGAATTGAATTCTGTTTGTACATAGTTTCAGTTTCAGCTCCAGACTGTTCCACAAATCCACCCCACAGACAGATATGCACATACTTTTCTTGGTTGTTCGTATCCTGGGTTTTGTAAAGTTTAAGTCTCCTCTCAAATTATGATCATTGTCTCTTTTTTTAAAATATTTTTTGTATATTAGTTGGGAGTTGATTATTAATTGCCCTGTACATTACTTGTGCTGTCTTAAATTTAACTAAATCAATGAACTTTATGACATGTGACTTTAAAAACAACGAATTGGTATGGTCTCTATATCCTACATTATTTATTATCCTTATAGCTCTTTTTTGTAATGTGCATATTGACTGTAGGTTGGTCTTGTAGGTGTTTCCCCAGACTTCTACACAGTAGTTAAGATAAGGTAGAAACAGTGAATTGTACAGTAATACCAATGATTTATAGTCCAAGAAATGTCTAGTCTTCCCCAGTATGCCTATACATTTTGCTAACTTGGCCCGGATGTGACTCATGTGAGGTTTCCAGCAGATTTTATTGTCTAGCGTCACCCCCAGAAACTTATTTTCCTGTACTGTTTCTATTCTGGTATCATCTATCGTTACCATTATTTCATGATTTATTTTATAATTTCCACACAACATAATCTTTGTTTTTTTTTAGATTTAGAGATAATTTATTTTTGTTGAACCACTGCGTTAACTTTTTCATTTCAGTTGTGACCACCTCTAAAACCTGCTGCAAATTCTCACCAGTGCAAAAGATATTTGTGTCATCCGCAAACAAAATAAATTTCAGAATTTTTGATACTTGGTATATGTCATTTATATACAAAATAAAGAGTTTGGGTCCCAAAACTGACCCCTGGGGCACACCACAAGTGATGTCCATGAAGGGTGATTTGTGCTCACCAATTTGTACAAATTGTTGTCTGTTACTTAAATAACTTTCCACCCAACTCAGTCCGACCCCTCTTATCTCATACCTTTCCAGTTTCCTGAGTAGTATTCTGTGGTCAATGGTGTCAAAAGCTTTCTTTAAATCTATAAATACTCCTACAGCAAACTTTTATCTATACAACTAGTAATTTCTTCTATAAGTTTGATCAGTGCCAAAGATGTAGATTTATCTGCTCTAAAACCATACTGGCTATCTGTAAGGAGGTTGTGTTTTTCAATGAAATCATCCAGTCTCTTAGTGAAGATTTTTTCAAGTATTTTGGAGAATTGTGAGAGTAAAGAGACTTGCCTGTAATTTGTGAAACAATGACTGTCTCCTGTTTTGTATAGAGGCATTACTTTTGCTATTTTCATTTTGTTTGGAAATTTACCAGTTTGAAATGACAGGTTACAGATGTGGGTGAGTGGCTTAACAATTCCTTCAATTACTTTTTTCACTATTCACTTCACTTCAAAATAGCAAGGTAATGCCAGGTTGTCTGTCACATCCTCCCCACGAAGGGAGGGGAGGATGTGACAATGGCTCATATAGTATAGTATATATGGCTCATATAGTATCACAGCGAAAATATAACAAAATAAGCCGGGATGACACAAGATATATCAACTGTGGATTAGTGAACCAGGTGGAAATGGGGATGTCTATTAGGGTGACTGAAATCTAAAGAAAACAACAAAAAAAGGAACACTGTTAGCTCTTAAACTAACGCCTTGGGCTCCCTGTCCATCTACATGGCAGACCTAAGCTGGCCAAAAATAGAGCAGCAGGCAGGTATCATGCAGACGCTGACTTTTTAGTGACGTTTTGAAGCAAATCTGGAAGAGTTAAAATGACTTCTTGCACAGAAAAATGATAAAAAGGCTGTGTGTGTTTTTTAAGTAAAGTGAATGTTTTGATATTTTTTTTCCAACAATCAGGTGACCAATAGACACATTTCAGTAATTTAAAACCTATATATATTTTAAATCTGTCATTGAGCCCTTTAAGATGTTTTTGTGTGGATATAAACTCACCAGCATTGGATTACCCTCAGCTAACATCTCCGCCAGTTCCTCAGGTGTGAGATCCTCCAGGTTGATGCCATTTATCTGCATCAGTTTGTCTCCTTTCCTGAGAAGAAATATGAGAAAATAAGGAATTCACTTGAGGACTTCTGTTACAAATGATAATGTCAATGCTCGAAATTACAATAATGATAAAAAAAAAAAAGAATAAAAGTAAAGACGTTAAGCAGAGCTGAAGAGCATCTGAAACACAAACCATAAAAATAAACAAATACAACACTTTACCTTTTCCACATCAACACAAAAAGAAGCATTCATTAAACTGCATTTTTTTCTGAATGGCAGCACTTTTGAAAACCGATAATTCAGCAACAGTTTCAGTCCTCTACCTGTAAAACATTTTTGCTCCTTTTCCTTTTTTGTACTTCACCACATTTTCCACTTCATACTGGTGTTTTCCCTCTTTGACCTGATGTGCAATCAGCATGCCTCCATTAACCAGAGAATCCTGAAACGTAACAATAAAACACTAAATCACCTTGTTATGCTGCTCATAGCTGAGGGCAGTAAGATTTAGTCACCCACCTTCAGATCCATGGTAGCGGCAGTGTCCGCTGAGAAAAATGTTACAGACTGAACCTGGCACAAGTGAAAGCAGCAATTTTTAAAGCCTTCAGTGTGTTTGTGCTTCTGCTTTGATTACAAACGGGAGGGAAGTGAGAATTTCGAGCCCCACGGCTGGGGAAGTGATCTCCCATGAGGAAGCGAGCAAAGCTGAGCAAATATTTTAATGACGAAAGCTGATAGAATTTGTTAGAAAGCAGAACTTGTGACATGTGGATGAAGGAGGTCACAGGCGTTATGAATTGACCACATTATCAACGGTACATACAGCCAACACTTCCCTGTTGTAAAATAAAGTAACAAAAATAAACACCGCAGAAATAACACTTGTCTTCTTGTACTGGATTTTACTTCCTTGATCTGATGACATTACTGTCACAGCAGGAGTGTTACCCACAAAAGCATGAGAGAGAAGAGGGAGTGACATCCACACAGCAACGGTTCACATACTACAATAATTATCACCTCCGCCAGTGAGGTCATGTGTTTGCCAGCATTTGTCTTTGTTTGACTGTTAGCAGGACTACGTAAAAACTAAAAGATGGATTTGGATGACATTTTCATCAGAGGTGGCCCTTGGCCCGAGGATGAACCCATTAGATTTTGGGGATGATCTGAGAGCGCATGCCTCTGCCAGAGCTCTCTCTTCTCACAAAGTGTTAGCAAGATTACTCAAAAACTACTGGACAAAGTTTGATGAAATTTCCACCAGAGGTGGCTCTTGGGTCACACATGAACCCATTAGATTTTGGAAGTGATGCATGAGTGCATACGTCCACTAAGGCCCGATCTTGCAATGTACGACGGGATGGAGGTGTCATATCCGGCTCTAGGGAGCCGGGCAATCAGAGCCAGGGACAAGCCAGTGAGTCGTGATATTTTATTCAGGGTAAAGGGGAAGGGATGAGGAGAGCACAGATACTCATGCAGACGTACACTCACAGGTTGCACAGCGCAGAGGTAAGCAGCTCGTACCGGACGTGGGGGTAGCAAGACATACATCCTCACAGCGGGATACAAACACAGGAATGCTGCAAGAGGAGTATAAGCTGACACCAGACGAAGGGGCTTCAGCTTAGCAATGTGTTTGTGTCGCAGCCCCGAGTCATCGAGGCTGCTCCTATTTATCCTCATTGGCAGCGCCCCAGCTGATGAAGACTAATTGGCCCCAGCCGTCCATAATGCTGCCAGCTGGGGGCCAGCTGAGACGCTGCTCAATGGGAAGCAGGGATGAGGGAAAACATGGGCTGAGTGCCGAGACGGCATCTCAACCCATGGTGACAGAGCCCCCCCTCAAGGTCGGGCTCCTGAACGACCAGGAACATCCCAGCCCCCCCCCCCCCCCCCCCCCCACCTAGGGTGGGAGGAAGGGAGGCGGACCGGAGGGGAAGAAGCCAAGGGAAGGACAACACCAATGGGGCAATGTAGGGTAGCGGGAAAGAAAAACCCAAATACAATACTGACAAAACAGAATAATTAACCCAGGTACAGATGGAGAAGAACTGGGTCAGCATGCCAGTTACATACTACCCAGAGAGTACCAACCATGCGTGACCCAGAGCAAGGAAAAAAGAACCACCAAAAAGGTACAGGGCAAAAAATGCTGAGTACGGTTAAATAAAGGGGAACCTATACACAGCGCTAATTTAAGTACATACACACAGTCACCAAGAAAAGTGAGGGTGACTGGAACAAAGGACAATTATAGAGCATGGTGTTACGGAAAACAAGGCACATGACTCTAATGAACCAACAGGACAAAAAAGAAATACTGAGTGCAGGCAAAGAAAAACCCACACACGAATATATAAATACCCAGTCACCTAAAGAAATGAAAGTGACTGGAATAAATGGATAACTGCAGAGCATGGTGTTACGGAAAACAAAACATAACTCTACAATACAAAAAACGAGGCTAAAAACATGGCACAAAAAGTAAAATGCTGAGCATGAGCGATGGAAAACACAGCACTATAAAAACGAATCCACCAACAGGACAAAACATTACACCCGAGTGACCTTAATAACAAAAGAAAAAGTGACACCCGAGGTGCATGGCAGGCAGAGTCCAAAAATGGCCGAGATGGCTCCGGAGATCTCCCCGCCCATCGTCCAGCTGGCGAATCAGGGGAAGAGAAGTGTTCGGACGGCGAACTCTGGACCCAGATCCCAGGAATCCAGTCCACCGGCAGCCGAACCAGGCTGCCCAGAGGGAAACACAGACCAGTGGGGGGAACCAGATCACCGAACCGAAAGTTATGTGGGTCGGGTCGTCGACCCGCATCACTCAACCACCAGGACCGTTGAGACGGGCGAAGGATCAGAGCGGATCCCGGTGGAAGAGGCTCAGGGGAGAGCCGATGACGAGGGCGGCAGGCCGCAGGAAAACGGCCACCTCCTCACCGGACCTGGACAATACTGGGGCAGCACCCACGTCGGACCCCGATCGGGCCTCAGGCGAACCCACGTTGAATACTGCACCAGAACCGACCTCCAACGTTGAACCCGGACCCTCCAGCACCACGAGGAACAGCAACTCCTTGCCGGTGACCCTGGAAGAAGGCTCAGAAGAGAAAACAGAACCGGGATCAGGATCACCGGCAGCGCCAGAACCCGGCGAGACGAGCTCAGACGCAGCGGACGGCTGCACCCGGCTCGTCTCCCCTGGAGATAGGCTGAAGTGCTCGGGGATAAAAGAGAGAAAAGAAAGGAGAGCACTCGCCTGATCTCGGGTTCTGACGCCGTCCAGGACTGCGAAGATCCAGGATCCGTCGTCAGGAGGTCGTTGTCAGGCTCCCATCTAGCCGCGTCGGGCCCCGCAGCCAGCACGATGGTCAGCGCAGCTTGAGATCCCTCCAGCTCAGGTAACCCCGCCGACGATCCACTCGGCGTGAAGCCAGAAGAATCTCGTCCCGCTGGACCGAACCGCTCCTCCGTGGAGACCCGGGGACGCTCAGTCGTCGGCGTAGACTCCACGCAGCAGTCAGTCCCCCTCCTCCGTCCGCAATGTAGCTGCGGAACCACAGGCCCTCTCCATATCCCACCACGTTGACCCGGAGCCGGGAACCGCTCGGCGGAGAGAGACACAGAGGATGCGGGATTAGGAATACAGGTTACAGCAGGTGGGGAGAGTTCAGGGAGCTGCGAACCCTGAACTTCTCCTCCAGGGATGTGACAGAGCAAATCATTAAGCAGGTGTGAAAAAACAATGACTTGCCTGCCCCCTGGAGGTTGAGTATCGCCTGCTGTAGTGGATTCTGCTTCTTCCTCTCCCCGCCCGGCGATAACGGAGGACCCCCCGGGAATTCGTCTGAGGGTCGCTCGCGTTGTCTCCAGCAGAGAGCTCACCAGGCCGGGATTCCAGGCACACACAGCGGTCAGGAAGCGCGTCGAGGAGGAGGGGGAAACAGCCGGGGTGAGCCAGCCCGAATGTCCAGGAATGACAGCGGAGGAACGAGGCTCAGGGGACGAGGCTGTAGAATCTCCACACTGACGAGGCGAAGGGATGACAGCTGCGTGGGAGGAACGGTCCTGACGATGACCCAGAACTGGATCCGGACGAGGTTCGTGCAGAGGTGACTCGGCGATGTGATGACGACTACTCCCAGGGGACGAAGCGAGGGGGAAACCCAGGATTCGCCGCTCCAGATCGGAGCTGCACGGTGGCGCAGTGGTTAGCACTGCGGCAGCACAGTTTACCCTTGGCCGGGGGATTGTGGGGATCGTGGGATCGTGGGTTCGATCCCAGCCCCCGACCAACAGTGATCTGTGTGGAGTTTGCATGTTCTCCCCGTGTTGCGTGGGTTTACTCCGGGATTTCTCCGGTTTCCTCCCACATGCCAAAAACATGCATGTTAGGTTAATTGGTTGTTCTAAATTGTCCCTAGATATTTGTTTCCTATAGGCCCTTAGAATAGAGGGTTAGTATTAATGAAAAGCGCTTTGAGTGGTCTTTGTAACTAGAAAAGCGCTATATAAGTGCAGGTTAGTTAGTTAGATCGAGACGAGGAAGGCGTCGAGCACGGGAAAGCTTCGTAGCCCTTAAGTCTTCACCATCAATCTCACTGCCGCCGCCACATGCCTGAAGGTGGTGACAGGAAACACAGTAGAGCTCGCGACAGCCACTCGACCCCGGACATAACTGCTGTCAGCTGCGGCTCCTTGAAGGGAATCCCGAGTGACGTGGCGCAGGTCGGGGGAAGTCCTCTGGTTGGCGCGAACTCCCGGACTGGAATAGCGGCAGGAACGGGACTCCGAAGCGGGGAAAGACGTCGCCCACTTCGATTCCCTGCCGGGATTTCCATCCACCCCGTGGAGCTTCTCTCGCTGTGTACCTGCAGCGTCTATCCTGGCACTGTCCTCCAGATGGTACAGAGAGTGAGGGTGACAGTCCAGGAGTTCCTCAGCACGGCCCGGATGCCAGCGTCTCGCGTTGGAGGCGTCGTGCAGGGTGAAGAGCGTCCCATCGACAGCCTCCGAGATGGACCTCAGCTCGTCGCCCTGGCGCCGGAAGTGACTCCTGGGAAACGGCATGCTAGCAGCGCTGACACCCGGACAGAAAGGTACATTTCCACAGCGACCCACGGCCGCCGGCAACTCTTCTGGCTGCGACATACTGTCATATCCGGCTCTAGGGAGCCGGGCAATCAGAGCCAGGGGCAAGCCAGTGAGTCGTGATATTTTATTCAGGGTAAAGGGGAAGGGATGAGGAGAGCACAGATACTCATGCAGAGGTTCACTCACAGGTTGCACAGCGCAGAGGTAAGCAGCTCGTACCGGACGTGGGGGTAACAAGACGTACATCCTCACAGCGGGATACAAACACAGGAATGCTGCAAGAGGAGTATAAGCTGACACCAGACGAAGGGGCTTAGCAATGTGTTTATGTCGCAGCCCCGAGTCATCGAGGCTGCTCCTATTTATCCTCATTGGCAGCGCCCCAGCCGTCCATAATGCTGCCAGCTGGGGGCCAGCTGAGACGCTGCTCAATGGGAAGCAGGGATGAGGGAAAACATGGGCTGAGTGCCGAGACGGCATCTCAACCCATGGTGACAGGAGGCAGGGAGATACGGACAAATGGATGGACAAAGAAAAGGAGGGAAGGAGCCTTGGCAGAGGTATGAGCTCTCAGTGTTTTTCTAGTTTAGCTGGTTTCCAACTAAAAATATCACATGAATGGTGACAAGAACATTTTTGCAAAAAAAGTACAATAATCTTTTCTTTTTAACTATCTTTAACTATATTCAAATTTTGGTAAAAAATTATGCATGACTCATTGTTGAAATATTGAGCCTTAAAAATGTTTTTTACTACCAGCCTTTTTTACTAAAAGTGTCTTCAATCCCCTTGACTGGCTCATGTTGACTAACAAATTTAATTGAGGGGCCAGGGTTTTATTGTTCAACATTATAAAGTTTTGCAAACAACATTTGTAAAATTTATTAAACTGCAACTACAGAGAAAAAGAAGCAAAGATTATTTTACCATATTTTCCATTTGACCACACACTGAACCGGTGACATTAGGTACAGACACTGATTGTCACTGGTTTGTCTTTCACCAAACTTGACACACTGGCTGACCTCAGAACCCTCACACATGTCTATGGTTTTGAGGTCAAAGGTCAAGATCACAAGGTCATCTACACTTTAATTCAATTGTCACCAGACTTTTTTACACCGGTTGACCTGGGAACCCCCCTTTGTGATCTAGTTTTCCTGATTTTTTTTATCCTAAAGAGTGAAAACAGCTAGTTTGGTGCTGTCTGAAAATGACAAACCCTGCCTTTAGACTAACAAATGAGTCAAAATCTCAAACACCAGACACTTCCCACTAATTGGACAAATGTGAACACTATACTGAAACTCAGCCTGCAAGCTTGAAAAAAACAAAACAAAACAAAACAGGAACGTACCAAATATAGTTATAAACCAAAACTGCACTCAGCAGACACACACCCACACCACTCCTCTGGATTCTCTAGCAACAAACAGTACATCTCCATTTCTTTCTCTTCTTTCAAAAGATACAAGCAGACATAGTTATATATAAATGTATTTAGTAGGATACGCCCCTTGAGATGCAGCATTTTGTCTTCAAGGGAGTCCCAGCGTACAACACATTACAAAAAAGAAGAAAAAATACAGAATAGTTCAAATATTAAATCAAAGCAGCACAAACAAAAAAGAACATATGTAACACTCACTTATACACATGCAAATGACATGTAACAAGAGAAATAAAAAAAACTTTAAAAAAAAACATGTACACTGTACAATTATAAGGTCACATACACCACGTATCCCCATATCAGAGTTCTTGCTGAACAATGTAATGTACGGTTTCATCTGATGTGAATATAAAACTGGCATGTAGTTAAAGGAATTAGGTTCAGGTTCAGGTTACTTTATTTGTACCCGTAGGTAGATTTGTTTTGCAGTCAGGTGACATCCATATTTACAAACCACAATTACATTCAACATGAACACAAACACAGGCACACATGAAGCTGACTATAAACATGATAAAAATACTCAAGGCTCCACCAATCAGGACATAGGACAAAGAGAAAAGAGAAAAAACAAGGAGATAAGAGAGAAGGGTCATATTCGAAAGTTAAAGACTAGTCAAAGAGGTTAAAAACTCAAAAGTCTAAAACCCAATAAAAGATTTAGAACCCAAATAAAAAACCTACAAAAATAAGTAAATATGAAATAAAATTAATAGATAGATAACTAAATTATGTGCAATATATTGTTATATCTTGTTCAACTCTTTAACAGCAGCAGGAACACAGCTGTTTTTGTAGCGCTGGGTTCTACTTTTTGGGACAGCAAACCTCCGTCTGGAGGGAAGAAGCTGAAAGTGGCAGTGCAAAGGGTGGGAGTCATCATTTAAAATGGAGGGAGCAATCCTCTGTACCTGTCTGGTGTACAGGGATGTCAGGCTCAGCTGTGACTCACCAAGCAAACGACTGGACCATCTAACTACCTGATCCAAGGATTTCCTCTGTTTCAGTTTTATCTGACCAAACCATGACACTAAAGAAAAGGATAAAACAGATTCAATAAAAGCCCGATAAAACATTGTCATTATGGTTCGGTCAATTTGGAAGCATGCAAGTTTCCTTAAACAATGCAAATGTTGCTGACCCTTTTTGCGCACCCTTTCACAGTTCTCTTCAAAGTTTAAATTACTATCAATAATAGTCCCAAGATATTTGTAAGATTGCACACATTCAGTGGTCTGGCCTTTTAGTACAGTGACTTTGTGGCTGGGAGTTTTCCTCCTAAAGTCAATAATCATGTCTTTAGTTTTTGTTGTATTCAGCTGCAGGTAGGAATCCTCACACCAGTGAACAAAATCATCAACTACTGGGCCGTGGCCACTCTCACCATCCTGGAGGAGACTGACAATGACTGAATCATCAGCATACTTTATAATGTGTCTGTTGTCATGTCTGCTCCGATACATGTTTGTGTACAGGATGAAGAGTAGTGGTGACAACACACACCCCTGAGGAGAGCCAGTAGAAGAACACTTTTGGTCAAACAATGTACCATTGACCCTTACTCTCTGTGTCCTGTTGGTTAAAAAATCCAGAATCCAACCCACCAGATTATTACTCAAATCAAATTGTTGCAGGAGCCTTTCAACTAAAATATGAGCTTGGATTGTATTAAAGGCGGAAGAAAAGTCCACAAATAAAAGCCTGGCGTGTGTCCCATTAAAATCCATATGTTCAAAAAGCATGTTAAGCAGAGCGACAGTGGCATCCTCCACTCCTCTGTGAGGCCTATAGGCAAATTGCAAAGGATCCAATGCATGGTCAGTCTGCCTTAGGACCTCAAATCTGACCAGTTTTTCAAAAATTTTCATTAAAATTGAAGTCAAAGCAACTGGTCTAAAATCATTTACAGTTTTTGGACAGCTGGATTTTGGAACGGGGACAACCACAGCATCTTTCCAGATCTTAGGTACATGTTGTGTCTGTAAGGACTTATTAAAAATGTAGTGAAACACAGGACTCAGTTCATGTGCACAGGACTTTACCAAGAGTCCACATATATTATCAGGGCCCTGACTTTTGTTCACTTTTACAGCACGGAACACCCTTTTAACATCCTGCACCTCAATATTAAAGTGCTGATTGTCTTTGAGTTTCTGTTTCAAATCTTGGGTTTCTGTGCTAAAATCAAAGGAATCAAAACGACCATAAAAACAATTAGGAGCATTAGCCAGCTCTGAGTCTGAGTTAAAACCATCTAAAAATACACAATTACTATGCTCTGTGCTCTGAAGGCCTGCAAAAGTTTTCATACTGGCCCAGGCTGAACCAAGCTTCTTTGTTGCCATCTTGCTTTCCAACTCTGATTTATAATTCTGTTTTGCTCTTAAAATTTCAGACTTCAGCTCTTTTGTGGCAACGTGCATCTCAGAAACAACCCCGTTTAAAGGCAAGTGCTTTCTTCTGTAAGCAGGATTTAACTGACTTTGTAACCTATGGCTTGTTGTTGGGATATATTTTGACACGTTTACGTGGAACGATTATGTCCCTGCAGAAAGCCATGTATGAGCATGTCACGTCCACTAAAGAGTCTAAATCTTCTCTGCAGGCCAGTGTGAATACCTCCCAGTCCGTACAGTTAAAGCATTCCTGGAGGCAGTGCACTGGATCCTCTGAACACATGTCTATGTCTCTGGTCTTCGCCTTGTCTCTTCTGAGAGCAGTTTTATATGTGGGCAGCAAATGTACACAGTTGTGATTTGAGGAGCCTAAAGGAGGAAGGGGAAGAGATTTAAAGGCCCTCTCTATGGATCCGTAGCACAGGTCCAATGTCTTTTTTCGCCTGGTTGGCCAGGAGACATACTGATAAAAGTTTTTAAGTGTCTTCTCTAGAGACACATGGTTAAAATCCCCAAGGATAAAATTTGGAGCCTCTGGGGAAATCGACTGCAACCGCTGTACCACATCAAAGACGGTGCTGGAGGCGGAGGCAGCGTCCGCTCTCAGGTGAATGCACACAGTTGTTGTGAAAAGTTGGGGGAACTCGCGGGGCAGATAAAAAAGGCGTAGTGACACGGACAGAAGCTCCACATCTGGTGTACAGATGCGCTCTCTGACCGTGACAGATGTACAGTACTGTTTATTAATATATAAACATACACCGCCCCCCTGACGTTTCCCCGTTACCTCTTCCTGCCGATCCAAGCAAAGTGGGGCTCCAAAGCCGTCAATACACAGGTCCGCATTCCGGTCATGCGCCGTAAGCCACGTCTCCATGTAAGCCATAACACAGCAGTTCTTGAAATCCTTCTGATATCGTACATTTCCTTGAATTTCATCCACTTTATTTCTCAGGGATTGTACGTTCCCCATAATAATGAAAGGAAGACGAATGCGGTTAAGCTGATGCCTCCTCAGTTTTAATCTTACGCCTCCACGCTTTCCGCGTTTCCTCCTCTCGTCTCTCTTTTCATCGCTGTGTCCATGAAAATCTCTTAAAATAAAGTTCGGCAGTTGCGGCACAGACTCAAACACAGATGCTGCATTATCCATGTTTAAATGCAGTAACATGTCTCTGGAATACTGCGTTCTTCCCGGCGTGATCGCGATCACGCTTACCTCCAAGACAAAGAGCCGGTAAGAAAGAAACGACAGTGCAAAAACAAGAAGGAAATCCATACTGATGGAACCAGGGAGCTCTTCGTTATATAGTCCACAAACATTCAAGGACAAAAACGGCAAAGAGAATTACGTTAAAACACATTAAAGTGCATGAAAACAGAGACACAGATGTCAAACTTTTTTCACCCGCTGCCGGTTGCTGCGTGTGCATGCGCCCCGTGTCTTTTTCCACAGAAAAAAGTTCATATTCAAGTTCTTTTAGTTGTTGGGTAACCTCGTAGGTTAACCCCTCATTAAATGGATGCATAAATTGATCTCGTCCAAGGTATTGATGAGCTCAAGCTTCTGTATAAATATGAAGACAATCTGATGGGAATTGTAGAAGCTACAGTATCTCACAAAAGTGAGTATGCCCTTCACATTTTTGTAAATATTTTATTATCTCTTTTCATGGGACAACACTAAAAACATGAGCTCACACAATAAAGCTGAGTTCTATTGGACCTCCGGCCTCGTCATTGGGTTATTGATTATGGACATAACATTTGGCGACAAAGATAAAAGTATGGATAAAGGCATTTCGGGCATTTGGCCATTTTTTGGAGCTTCCTGACGAGCCGCTGGTGCTGTGGGAGAGGTGGTTTGCTGCATTCGACAATTGTCTGGTGGCATTTAACCTCGGTGAATTGGAGAAATTGCGTGCGCGAGCTATACTGGTCCATAATCTTGGCATGGAGGGACAGCTCATTCTTAGCACATTGGGAGTGAGTGACAGTTTTGAGGACGTGGTTGGGCTAATGGCGCGCTACTTTTGCGCCCCGGAAGATGTCATAGTCCGAAGGATCCAGTTCCGACAGCGCCGTCAGCAGACTGGAGACTTGGTGCAGCGGTATGTTGCTGACCTGCACCAACTGGCTGGGGGTTGCCAGTTTTGGACCTTAGAGGAAGAAATGGTCTGTGATCAGTTGGCGGAGCACACGTTGTGCGCAGCTGCATGGTCAAGACTCCTTACTCATTCCGGTGAGCTGACATTGGCCAAAGCGGTGGAGATAGCTCAGCAGTTCGAAGCAGCAGATAAACTGTCACGGGACCTTGGTGAGAGAACAGCGTTGGGGCAACACGACTCACAATCAGCAGCGCAGGCTGTAGACACGGATAGTGACGGTAGCGTGGAAGACAAAGAAGAATACGCTACCGCTATAAAAATTAGGTCCACCCTGGGGTCGCCAAGATGTTTTGGCTGCGGATCTTCCAAGCACCGGTACAAAGTGAGAGAGTGTCCGGCAAAAGGCAAACGATGTGGCAAGTGTGGGCTCCTACATCATTTTGCCAGGGCCTGTAAAAGGTTTGAGCGAGGGGAGCGACAGCGTGAAGTGGATTCCCCCGCCAAGACTCCTATGGTTATTCATATCGTATCCCCAAGCACAGAAGGCCACTTGACAGTCACGTTGGATGGCGAGGACATGCCATTGTTGGTGGACATGGGCGCAGTGAAGTCCGTGTTGAACTGGTCTACTGTGAAGAGTTATTTCCCCTACCATCGTGTGAGAGGTCTGTCGACGCCATTTTGTGGGTATGGCGGTAGTAGGCTGTCCATCGTGGGTTCGCTGGAGCTGACGGTGAGGTACAAGACAGTGGTGGTGTCCAATATACAATTTGTGGTGACCGAGAGTGGGTCGAATGTAATGGGCTGTGATCTGTTTTATGGACAGGGCTTCTCAATCACCAGTGGGAGCGGAGAGGAATTGTCGGGCTGTGGTTTGTGGGGCCGGCCGGTTCTGCGAGTGGTCAGCGATGTAGTTTGGGACGACACCTGGCCTAGTATTCTGGGAGATGGACAGGACAATTTCCACCCTGGGCCATCAGGGCAGGGTTCTGGTGCCAGGGCCCACGTTACCCTAGGTGAGGGAACTGGGCGGCACGGTGGAACGCCCGCAATGGCGGGTGAGGCTGTGAAGACGACCCCCTCTGCTTCCGGGGTTCAGCCTGGAGATACCGAGAAGCATGGGGCTGTTACGGCTATGCTATCGTTTAAAATAAAAGAGAGCGGGGCAGGGCCGGCTGTCACGGGAATTAGACGTGCCACACAGGAACACTGTAGGCCGAGTCGGGCTTTGCAGAGAGTCGCCGGTATGGCGCTGCCCGGTGAGGAAGCCCGGTGGAGACATCGTGGACAAGGGAAGTTGAGGCAAGTTCCTTTGAGAGTCGGTGACATGGTTCGACCCAGAGAGGAGGCTCGGCTGAGAGGTGCCCACGGAAAGAGGAAGTGACAGGATGACCAGGGGCGGCTGAAGGTGGTGGCTGTTTGGGAGGACGGATACCTTCGACTGTCAGATGACTCATGGAGACACCCCAATGAGCTGCGGCGCGTTATCAAGGAGAAGGAGGTGCCGGGGCCCCAACGTGGCTCATCTCCAGGGATCAAGAGACGAAGGAGCTCTGGGCGTGACCCGTCGGACGAGTCCCCAGGGGGGTGGCTTCTCCATCGAGACTGTACGATAGCAAGGGGCGATGGATTGGGTAAAAGGTGAATTGCCCAGGCTACGTAGTTGACATGTTTCTCATATTGGACTGCTATAACAGGTGCCCATGTGAAAAAAAAAACAAAAACATGTAATGTGTGTGCCACCATTTTGGGGGGGGGGGTTTACTGTGGGTTTGCCCCGGTTGGGGTGCTATTATTGGCAATGATATAGCGGTGTATGAAGGTGCATGTTGACTGTGTGTGTTTATTACGTTAAATTTTTCTTTTATGTATATAAATTCATGGAATTATTTTGATATTATATTAGGAACACGGCATTGTTTTATTTTATGGACCTTTTAGTATCAAAGACGGCAGAATAATCCATCTGGCCATGTGGAGGTGGAACGGCAGTCCACCTGTCCGCCTCTAGTGTATTAGTTATTTGTGTGCATGGATAGGCCTATTTCATTTGTTGTCATTAGGGCGTGACTCGGGTACTAAATTTTGGGAGGGCCTAATTGATGTGCATGTGTTTTGGACTTTTCTAAAGGGGAGAAAAATGTCATATATAAATATGACATGTTATTGTGTGATGAGGGTGGCGGCTCCACCTTTCTGGTTCCACCGCCACCTTGAGTATAAAAGGCCAATACGGAAGAGGCACGGTCTCTTTTGACCTTTGCCTCTGCCTGTACAGGAGCGCCTTGTATATGTGAGTTCGCACAATAAAGCTGAGTTCTACTGCACCTCTGGCCTCGTCATTGGGTTACTGATTATGGACATAACAGAATCCTCTAACTTTGTTAATACATAAAGTATCACATAAAGAACTGACTGAAAATCAGTTACAATAATGAACTTTTTATTATTTAACTTATGATTTCACAAAGTGCTAACAAGTGCTTTCTTTAGTGCAAAGGGTGTGTAGTGTCAAGTTAACAACCCAGCGTAAGTAAACATATTCAATGCATGAAGTATGTACACATAATCTCACTGTATTTGCCAGCAACTTTAGATTTCATGTGTCAGGCATTCAGTGCAACTAGAACATACTTTTTATTCCTCAGTGAACAGAGGCATACAGTAATCAGTTAGTGTGTCTGTTAGTGGCTGTGTGGGTGTGTGTATCTGTCGGTTCGCCTCTCTGTTTCAGCTTGCTTGGTCAAAATTAAGTGGAACTAAAAGCTTATATCATTGTATTGCCATATTTTCTCGACTTTTAATTTGCCAGAATTGTGAGATAAGGCTTTGTTTTCAAAATAAGCACAAATTTAACTCACCATTTCTGTCAATACAGCCACAAAAAAAGGAAATGTAATAATTATGCCGGGCAAGTAGAGGTCGGAGTGCCACTTTTTTACAGCCACCCATGCTACCATACCACAGGCACCAAGGCACAGCACCTTGGTGCTTTTTATTGTAAACCGTAATACCTGAGAAAGTGCTACACTTGTAAGGCTAAAGTGAGTATGTGTGCAAAACAGCCAACGTGCAACTGGCCCATTATCTCCATGACACGTACCATATTTGCAGCACTGAAGCAAAGAATATATGTAAACATGCGGAAAGCACGCACATTCGCGTCTGAGGGATGGTGCTAATGAGGGCCAGCAAGTAATCAACCTTGAGATTCTGCCATCACCGGAGTAAAATTACCAACACTGGAGAGTAAACTAGTTTGAAAATGAGACTGCCACTCACCTGCAGACAGACGGATCACAACTGAAACAGACTGTCTGTTGTGCATATTCATCTCATGTACACCTGCCACGGACATGCTAATGATGGCTAGCAATCTAGCAATGTAAACAACTATCATCCAGGTGTAGTTTTGGAGGAGGCTGTGACAAAGTTCCAGGTGAGAGCCCCAATAATGTTATAAACTTAAACATAACGGCTTTGAGTTTGTTGAGCTCTTCACTACCTTCACAGTTCTTGAATCCAGTTCGTCAGCTGTGCACTGTCATGTTGATCCACTTTGACCCACGGCTTAACTCTTGCATGATTGAACAATCATGTGAGAATTCTGCTGGCTCAAGGATGATTAGTGTTTTGTTTCATAGATGTAAAAGCATTATATTAAAAGATCGATACGCAAATTTTGTGAATCGATATCGGCTCAGTCAAACGTGAATCGATTCGAATCTGAGAATCGATCTTTTGAACCCACCCCTAAATGTGAGAATATACATCAGTGAGATTCTGTATGCCCCTGTTGGCTGACCTTGTGTCCTTGACTTTATGATCCAAAAACCACAACCACAAGTGAGTCTTTCAAGGTCAACCAAGTCTGGTGACCATTCATTTGTTCTGAAGTTAGACTGCAGATGACCTTTTGATTTTGACCTTTTGACTCAAAAAGTAGGTCAGGTCAAGGGGCCCCAAGGTTAATGTAACATCATACTCAGACCATATACAGTTGAAACCAGAAGTTTACACACACTGTATAAAAGATACATAACCTTTTTTCTCACTTTCTAAAATTAAATAAGACTAAACTTTTCCTGTTTTAGGTTAGTTAGGATTACCAAAATTATTTCTATTTGCTAAATAATTTTTATATTTGCTAAACAATTTTTTAGAGAATTGTTTTTTCTTTCTTCAAAGTCAGAAGTTTACATACATTTCCTCAGATTCAAAGATTCAAAGATTTTATTTGTCAATACTACTATATGTACAGGACATACAGGAGAAATGAAATGGCGTTTCTCTCTCTCTTCAGCAGTATGCACAATATAAAAAAAGAAAAAGGAAGAAGGCTGGAAAAACAACAACAGCAGTCTATGTACAGTAATGCTACCTGTAGTGCAAATGGCAACAAAAGATAGACCCAGACCTCCCATAGTGCAAATAAAGATAACAATAAACGATGAGACCCAGCAATCTTATATGCAGAAAAGTAGAGCAGTAATACTGGTAGTACCAAGTTCATTGCGGTAGTTTAGATGCAGACAGTGACAGATAGGACTGCACATGATCAGTATTGCAATGACAGACAGCAGCAGATATGGCATTTGTGCATAAGGTTGCAGTAAAGTGCAGAGATATACAGCAGCAAATGTATTAGTGTTGGTGTGCCAGTCTTTCTGTGCCAACAGCTGAGGTAGTTATTATGCGGGTGAGTGCGTTAAGTTCCGGGAAGGAGGGGGGTAGAGTTCAGGGTCCTGATGGTCTGATGAACAAAGCTGTTTAGCAGTCTTGTGCAGCGGACTTGGAGACTCCGGTACCTTTTCCCCGAGGGCAAGGGGCTGAAGAGGGAGTGTGAGGGGTGGGAGGTGTGGCCTGCAATGTTGATGGCTCTGCGGGTGAGGTAGCTGTCCGAGATGGGGTGCAGAGGGGCACCGATGATCTTGCTGGCTGCTTCATTGTGCGTTATAGTGTGCAGTTTCCATACCACACTGTGATGCAGCTGGTGAGGATGCTCTCAATGGTGCCCCGGTAGAATGAGCACATGATGGGGGGGGGGGGGGACTCGTGCTCTCTTCAGTTTGTGGAGGAAATGGAGACGAGTTTGAGCCTTCTTGGCCAGTGATGTGGTGTTATTGGACCAGGTAAGGTCCTCAGAGATATGCACCCCCAGGAACTTGGTGCTGCTCACCCTCTCCACAGCTACTCCATCGATGATCAGAGGGGGATGCTGTGTGTGTCCCCTCCTGAAGTCGACCACAATCTGCTTAGTTTTTCCCATGTTCAGGAAGCGATTATTGTCTTTACACCACTGGACCAGTTGGCTCACCTCATTTCTGTAGTTGGTCTCCTCATTGTTGGTGATGAGGCCCACCACTGTCGTGTCATCTGCAGACTTGATGATGTGGTTGGTGCTGTAGGCTGGTACACAGTCATGGGTCAGCAGGGTGAAGAGTAGCAGGCTGAGCACACACCCTTGTGGGGCCCCTGTGCTCATTGTGATGGTCTTGGATGTATTGCTGCCAAGTATTTGTTGCTGCCAAGTACCAGTATTTGGTAGCATTGCCTTTAAACTGTATGAGTTGGGTATCCTTTCACAAGCTTCTCGCAGTAGTTTGCTGGAATTTTGGCCTATTCCTCCTAACAGAACTAGTGTAACTGAGTCAGGTTTGTAGGCCGCCTTGCTCGCACACTTCTTTTCAGCTCTGCCCACACATTTTCTGATTCAGATCAGGGCCTTGTGATGTCCACTCCAAAACACTGACTTTGCTGTCCTTAAGACACTTTGTAACTAATTTGGCAGCATGCTTAGGGTCATTGTCCATTTGGAAGACCCATTTGTGCTCAGCTTTAACTTCCTAGCTGATGTCTTGAGATGTTGCTTCAAAATTATTATTCAATAAAAACAATTTGGTAATCCTAACAGACCATCCATCCATCCATCCATCCATCCATCTTCTACCGCTTCTCCGGAGGTCCGGGTCGCGGAGGCAGCAGCCCAAGCAGAGAAGCCCAGGCCTCCCTCTCCCCAGCCACCTGATCCAGCTCTTCAGAGGGGATACCAAGGCGTTCCCAGACCAGCTTGGAGACATAGTCTCTCCACCAAGTCCTGGGTCTGCCCCGGGGTCTCCTCCCAGTGGGACCCCGGGGCCCTTTATCCTAACAGACCTAAAACAGGAAAAGTTTAGTTTGATTTAAAGTCAGACAGTCAGGGAAAAAAAAAGGTTACGTGTCTTTTTACACAGTATGTAAACTTCTGGTTTCAACTGTAACCTTCATCCTTCACCTTTTAACCCTAAACGTAGGTCAGGTCCCGAGCACTTTCAGATCAACCACTGCTGAAACTCTACTGATACAAGCACTAATGCCAATAACATAATGGCCACAACTGTGAAAAAAAAATGTACTACAAGATCCTGTGTCTTTGACCACTGATCTATTGATCCAAAAAGTAGGTCAGATCAAGGTGATCTGAAATTCCCAGTATCTCAGTACAGTGTTCCAGTACCAAGTTGGTTATCTTAGCCTCAAGTTACAGCTGCACTCTAGCTTTTTCTCCCTTTTTCTTAGATGAGATACAATTCCTTTAATGGATTTAAAGTGGTTCCAGCATATGATAGAAATGGTTTGAGTTGTTTTGTTATTGTTCATTATACTGAAAACATGTACTGTGCTGTAATTTTCATATGTTAGTACTAGGATGAGCTGAACTTACACTAGCACACATACAAACAGACACACACACACATACTGAAACTATTTCTAGCTGGCTATCTTGAGCTACTGATGTCTAGCTAAATATGTGGATGATGAGAAGGATCGAATAACATGAGAAGTGTGCAGTGCTGTGGCCAAACTTCAGGCCCACCACCGCAGTGTACCACCGCATGCTAAAAACTGGAACACAGAGCACGTTTCTACCACCTCAGAAGCTGCAAGCCAACAACTCAAACTCAACCAGGTACTGAACACACGCTGAAAGATCCTGCATGGTGGTGTGTGTGTTTGGCAATGACATACTGTATATGCATGTAATGTATGGGTGCATTCTCCACCGTTAAATAGTGGTCTAGTGATCCCAGCAGATGAGTAAGGAACATGGTAAAGTAAAAATGACTCAGTGGATATTTTAAAGAAGCTGCAATATGATGAAAAAAAAAACTACTATGTTGAGCCGCAGCACATAATATTACTGAATAAAATATTAATTCGAAGCCTCCATAAACATTATGTTTTATACACTGTGAACATCCTATGATCCCTAAATCCATCCATGGTAAACACAGACATGCAAAAGTTAAATGAACAATTATCCCTGCTTGCTTTTTAAACTGTCATCATTATTATTAGGAACATACGTAATTACTTGCTGTGACTTTAATTGTATCATGTGTTTCAGATGGGGATAAATGATGTCATTATAATCGGAGGAGGCCCTCATGCCCTGACTCTGGCTAGTTTGCTCTCTGGCGCCGATCAGGACCCAAACTCATGCACTAGACATGACTCCCCAGTTTCTCTGTCCAACTTGGACCCTTCAAGGTCTCAGTCCAACCCTGAAACACCAAACAGTAAAATCCGCCATGGAAAGAAGAATCACAGGACAGGTGGTACAGTATGCTACTCTTTACTCAGTCAAATTTATAATTATTTTCATGCACAATAATGATTTCTATTTTAGACCGAGTCTTTAACTTGTTGGTTTTCAGGATAAAGTGTTGTTTTTAAAAAGTAAATGAAAATGCCTCATCAAGCCCATTTTATTTTTTTGCTGTTAATGAAAATGAAACAATAACTAAACAAAAATTAAGCTATCCATAGATTGTTTTCTGCACAAAATTTTCAACATACAGTATGCCAGCATATGGCTCATACGTCCCACATATGCAGGCCATAAGTTGTTCACACACGTTACTTGTAAGTTATTCATAGGTTGAAATATGTCAAGATAATGTCTAACATACCCAAAACTTATTTCTAACCTATGAGTAATGTGCTTTGAACCTGTATCGAACTTATCTCCAATGTTTATTGACGTATGTAGACATATGTAGACGTGTTCCAGACGACTACAGAACTTACTGAATGTGTTTCTAACTTACAACTACCTTATAATGGCATATTGGAAGCGTTTAGGGAAATTGGTATATAAAATAGGGTTCACAGGAGGACCCCATCAGTACTCCTCAAGATTCTATAGTGAGCAGATGTCCATGTCATCCGAGAGATGGAGGATCTGGCAAGGTTGAGATGAGAATATCTACTAGCTGTCCTCCAACATCAACATGACCGCATCAATCTGACACTGTACCAGTTGCGTGCCAATAGTGCCAGGAGAAGAAGAGGTGAACCAAGAAGATGATGTTGATACGGTGATGTTGATACTGCGATGTCTAATGCAATTATGATTTGAACCGTCAAGCAGCAGCCTTTTTATAGACTATGGCATGTGATCCTCAGCGATACACTGCTGCGCGCTGTGCATAAGTTAGACTATTAAGATAAGATAAGATAAGATAAGCCTTTATTAGTCCCACAATGGGGAAATTCCAGGATTTCAACAGCACAGGGATAGCAACACTCAGAGCAATAATTAAGAAGATACAGCAGATATAAATAAGAGCAGCGGATATACATACATACCCATAAATATATAAATATATATATATACAAAGTGTGGAGCATTGTAGCAAGATGGAATAAACAGCATAACCGTCTACTTAGTTATCCTACATAGTATGAATATGTACCCATACATATTGTCACCCTCCGTAGCGACCGATACTGTCCTAGTTGTATATACTGGAGGGGACCATTGTGTAAGTCTATTGCGTCTTTTGCATTCAATACTATTAGGTCGTCATTTAACATTTAGGCATTTAGGCATTTATCCAGCAAATGCCGGTGTATCACAATTTCTCTAAAACACTGGCATATGCTAAACTATCAGTGTTTTGTTTTGTTTTGTTTTTTTTCCCAATTTTGGGCGTATACATAATGTATTAGTAACTTATATCAAATGTTTTGATAATTTATAGATAACTTATACCAACGAATGCTTAGCGTGTCGCTGGCATTCACAACTTACTGTATATCCAGCGACAGTCTAACTTATGCATAGCACGGTCATGCTAAACTGCCATCGCCTCCTGATCCATGGTTTCACTCAGTTCCTTCTCCACCGTTCACCTCTTCTTCTCCTGGCTCTATTGGTGTGCGACTGGTACAGTGTCAAATTGATGAGGTCACGCCGATGTTGGAGGACAGCTAGTAGATATTCTCATCTCAGCTTTGCTAGATCCTCTGTCTCTTGGATGGCATGAGCATCTGCTCACCATGGAGTTTTGTGGAGTACTGACAGTTCCTCCTGTGAACCAAATTTTTATATACCAGTTCCCCTAAATGCTGCCAATACGCCATTATACGGTATCAATATAAGTTACACATAGGTTCAAAGCACGTTACTCAAAGGTTAAAAATACGTTTTGGGTATGCTAGACATTATCTTGACGTATTTCGACTTATGAGTAACTTACAAGTAACGTGTGTGAACGTGTGTCAACAACTGCATAACTAGTGTCTTTATTCCCCACATTCATCTTCTTCTTCTTCCATTTATTGCTCAAAGTCTTTGCATGAGCTCATTCACGTTCATTTGAGTCCATTCAGTGTTATTAGGAGTGAGTCAAAGTAACGCTAGCAAATGGAAGCTAACTAAACTAATAGTAACAGCAATAACCCAAGGATCCTACAAACACAAATTAGTAATATTAAACAAGTCAGGTAACAACTGGGAGTCAGACATATGTTTCTGTGAGTTTCACAGGTCTATTACAGCCCATGCAGTGGTACTGGGAATGTGAGAGACATAAACAACACAATAGCTGCGCTATGCTAAGCTAATTGGTTGAACAATGAAATTGTATGATTACAAAAATGATCAAAATGTGAAACACAAACTTTATAAAGAAAAAAACAATCAGCCCATGCACTATTTCCAATATGTACAATAAGTGAAAGGGATAAAATTGATTTATTGATGAGAAAGCACAAGGTAATGGGCAAACCAGAAATGGACTTGTGGGGGGACCTGACAGCAGAAGTACGTCACTCTACATTGTGCAAGAGGTCCATTCTTTAGATGTAAATGAGCAGACTGGATTTGGAGGTGGCCGTTCAATTCAATTCAGCTTTATTTATGTAGCACCACATCACAACAGAAGTCATCTCATAGTGCTACCAAATGCAGGGAAAACCTCACAATATCTGAAAGACCCAGCAATCAGACGATCTCCTGTGAGCAAGCACTTAGCGACGGTGGAGAGGAAAAACTCCCATTTAACAGGAAAAAACCTCTAGCAGAACCAGGCTCAGGGAGGGGCAGTCATCTGCTGCGACTGGCTGGGGGTGAGGGTATAGAGAGGATGAAGAGAGCAGACATAATGAACATGAACAGTGAGAAGCCAAGTACATTACTGGAGGTCAACTGGCAGTCTGAATCTATTAACAGTAGAACAAAAGGGGGGTTAAAAGACACAAGATCCCTCCCTAATTGTACGCTAAATTAAAAAGGAAGGATTTTACCCTGTTCTTAAAAACAGAGATCGAGTCTGACTCCTGGACCCAGAGTGGTAACTGGTTCCACAGAGAAGGAGCTTGACAGCAGAAGGCTCTGCCTCCCATTGTACTTTTGGAGATTCTGGGTATTACAAGCAATCCAGCATTTTGGGAGTGTAGTGCTCTGTTAGGATGATAGGGTAATATCAGATCTTTTATACACTACCGTTCAAAAGTTTGGGGTCACCCAGACAATTATTTTGTGTTTTCCATGAAAAGTCACACTTATTTACCACCATGAATTGTAAAATGAATAGAAAATATAGTCAAGACATTGACAAGGTTAGAAATAATGATTTGTATTTGAAATAATAATTTTTTCCTTCAAACTTTGCTTTCGTCAAAGAATCCTCCATTTGCAGCAATTACAGCATTGCAGACCTAACATGATTGCACAAGGGTTTTCTAATCATCCATTAGCCTTCTGACGCAATGAGCAAACACATTGTGCCATTAGAACACTGGAGTGATAGTTGCTGGAAATGGGCCTCTATACACCTTTGTAGATATTGCACCAAAAACCAGACATTTGCAGCTATAATAGTCATTTACCACATTAGCAATGTATAGAGTGTATTTCTGATTAGTTTAAAGTTATCTTCATTGAAAAAAAGTGCTTTTCTTTCAAAAATAAGGAAATTTCTAAGTGACCTCAAACTTTTGAACGGTAGTGTATATAAGGGGGCCTGATTATTAAGAGCTTTGAAAGTGAGAAGAAGGATTTTAAACTTAATTCTAAACTTGGTGGGAAGCCAATGAAGGGAGGCCAGAACCAGAGAGATATGATCTCTCTTTCTAGAACCAGTGCAGCAGCATTTTGGATCAACTGAAGACTTTTTAAGGATATTTTAGGTCAACCTGATAATAACGAGTTACAATAATCTAATCGAGAGCTGACAAAGGTGTGGATCAGTTTCTCAGCATCATTCAGAGACAAGATGCTCCTAATCTTAAAATAACTCCAAGGTTCCTCACAGAACTATTCAGAGTGAGAGTAGCGGCATCCAAATTAAGTGAATGATTTGGAAAGGAATTTCTAAGGTTTTTTGGACCAACAAGAATGACTTCAGTCTTATTTGAATTTAATAGCGGAAAATTACAAGTCATCCAGGCTTTGATTTCCTTCAGACAGGCATCTAACTTGGCTAATTGATTACAATCATTGGGCTTCATTGACAGGTATAATTGTGTGCCATCTGCGTAACAATGAAAATGTATACAGTGCTTTCTAATGATATTGCCTAACGGAAGCATATATAAACTAAAAAGAGCAGGGCCAAACACAGATCCCTGTGGAACTCCGTGACTGATATTAGAGTTGGAAGAAAATTCATCATTGATGTGAACAAACTGAAGTCTATCGGACAAATAAGATCTAAACCATTGTAGCAAAGTTCCATTTAGTCCAACATAGTGTTCTAATCTATCAAGTAGAATGTCATGATCGATAGAATCAAAGGCTGCACTAAGATCTAAAAGGACAAGTACAGAAACAAGTCCATTGTCGGATGCGATAAGGAGGTCATTAGTGACCTTCACTAAGGCTGTTTCAGTGCTGTGATGGACTCTGAACCCAGATTGAAACTCTTCAAATAAACCAAATCCCTGCAAGTGGTCAAACAATTATGCAGCAACAACTCTTTCTAAGATTTTTGAAATGAAAGGCAGATTAGAGATTGGTCGATAGTTAGCCAAAACTCCTGGATTGAGCGTTGGCTTTTTGAGTAAGGGTTTAATTACAGCAATTTTAAAAGCCTATGGTACATAACCCAAAGTTAAAGAAGAATTAATTATATGAAGAATACGGCTACCAATAATTGGGAAGACTATTTTAAATAGAGATTGAGATTGAGATTGAGATTCAACTTTATTGTCATTATACATAAGGTAACGAAACGTGACTTGGCATTTGGGCACACTCTGCAGAGCGCATCCAAGGCCGGGGCAGCCGCTAGGCACCAGTCATAAAAATAGCCTGGTAGGAATAGGGTCTAAAAGACAAGATGAAGGCTTAATGAGGAGATTATTTTATCTAACTCTAAAAGGTCAATTGGAGTAAACTTATCTAAACAGATATCAATTGAAGCAGTTGTAGTAGTTGATGTACTTATGTTTAGGGTGGGAAGAATCTGACTGATTTTATCTCTAATAGATAAAATTTTATGATTGAAAAAGTTCAAAAGGTCTTGACTAGAAAGCTCAAGGGGGATGCCAGGATTGACAGAGTCCTGACTCTTTGTCAGCCTGGCTATAGTGTTGAAGAGAAACCTGGGGTTATTCTTATTCTCTTCTATTAATGCAGAGTAATAACTCGTTCTAGCTTTTCTAAGAGATTTTTTATAAATTAAGAGATGATTTATCCACGCTAAATAGAATTCATCTAAATTAGCAGAAAGCCATTTTCTTTCTAATTGACGAGTCTTCTGTTTTAAGCTACAAGTTTCTGTGTTAAACCAAGGGGTTACAAATCTCTGGTTAGACTTTTTCTTTTTTAAAGGGGCCACCACATCTAGAGTCTGATGCAGAGAGGCTGAAACACTACCTACCATGCGATCAATTACGGAAGGAGCAGGCTCTCCATCTTTTACTTCCATTGTGTTGACCCATGGTATAGAGGAGACAATCTGCAAAAATTTAGTAACAAAGTCATCTGAGAGACATCTGCTGTAGTAATATTTTTCATTAGGAGTCAAAGAATCAGAAATAGTGAAATCAAAGGTTAACAGACAATGGTCTGACAGTACAGGATTATCAGGAAACACTACCAGATTTTCTATTTCTATACCATAAGTCAAAACAAGGTCCAATGTGTGGTGGAGATAATGGGTAGAATTTTCTACTTTCTGGGAAGAAATCCCCTACAATAATTATTCTATCTGATTTCAACACTAAATCAGCTAAAAACTCAGCAAATTTGGATAAAAACTCTGAGTAGGCCGAGGGTGACAACGCACGGCTCAGGAGACGCACACACACAGGCTCAGAGTAGCTCAAATAGCTTTATTAACAACAGGAGTGTATGAATGTGTGTCTGCGAGATGTGAATGTGTTGGTGGTGGCGTCTGCTTCGGGCACAGAGGCAGGAGACCGTACAGCCGGACACCCCTATGGGAAAAGCACAGGGAGAAGGGTGACGGGCACACACCAACACAGGAGATATATAAGCGAGAGAGGAGCTTACTTGGACAGGACGGATAACTGGCACAGCAAGGGACGAGGTCCGGTAGACAGCCACCTGGAAAGCCCGGTGCAGCAGCGAGGAACAGGCGATGGAGAGGAGTAGTCCGCCGCCGGGAAATCCACCTGTGCACAGGGGAGCAGACTTGGAGGAGAAAAAGGTAAGATCTTCTTACTGGAATGATCAGCTGAGAATGAAAGGAAACTCACAGCGATGCGTAGGGAAGTCTGACGGCTTCAGGCCGAAGCCCAGAGCGAGGCAGCTTAAATTCCTCGCCGCTGATGATGTGCAGGTGTGCGTGCAGGTGGCGCCGCTGATGAGCGGCGCGGCGTGACAGTACTCCCCCCTCTAGCAGCGCCTCCTGGCGATGGCTTCTCTGGGTGCGCTCGGTGGAAATCAGTGATGAGCGATGGGTCCAACACAAACAACGAGGGTACCCACTGCCGATGTTCAGGCCCATAGCCCTCCCAGTCCACCAAGTACTGCAACCCACGACCCCGGTGCCGGGAGTCCAGGATGGAGGAGACGGGCCAGGCCGGATGGCCATCAATCATCCGGGGCGCGGGTTGCGCAGCAGGAGGAGGGCAAAGGGGGTCGGAGACTGCCAGCTTCACCTTGGACACGTGGAAGGTGGGATGGATGCGGAGGGAGGGGGGAATAGCTACACACACAGCCACCGGGTTGATGATCCTGGTGGTGGGGTATGGGCCCATAAAGCGCTGTGCCAGCTTCCTCCTCTCGCCCTTTAAAATCACGTCCTGGGTCAACACGTAGACTTGCTGACCAACTCTGTACGCCGGGGCAGGTCTTCTGTGTCGGTCCGCCACGACTCTGTTGTGCGCCGCCGTGCGTAAAAGCGCATTGCGCACTGACGCCCAGATGGAGCGGAACTGCCTGAGATGCGCCCGTACTGAGGGGACAGTTACCTCACTCTCCTGCGCCGGGAGCAGAGGGGGGTCGTAACCCAGGGATGCCTTAAAGGGGGACATCCCAGTAGCAGAAGAGCGAGCAGTGTTATGGGCGTATTCAACCCAGGCGAGGTGGTTACTCCAGGACGTTGGTTTGGATGCCGTGACACAGCGGAGCGCAGCCTCCAGCTCCTGGTTGGTCCGCTCACACTGCCCGTTGGTTTGGGGGTGATGGCCGGAGGAGAGGCTCACCTTGGCTCCCAGGGCGTTGCAGAACGATCTCTAAACCTCTGACACAAATTGGGGGCCCCGGTCCGAGACCACGTCCACCGGAATCCCATGCAGCCTGACCACGTGCTGGATTAGGAGGTCCGCCATCTCCAGGGCAGTTGGGAGACCTCGTAGGGGGACGAAGTGTGCCGCCTTGGAGAAGCGGTCCACGATGGTCAGGACGGTGTCGTAGGTGTTCGAGACTGGGAGTCCGGTGACGAAATCCAGGGCGATATGCGACCAGGGCCTGCCAGGGACGGGCAGAGGCTGGAGCAAACCCGCTGGAGGGGCATTACCCGATTTGTTGGTGGCACACACTGGACAGGCCCGGGCGTAGCGGGCAGCGTCCCTCCGCAGGCCCAGCCACCAGAAGGACCGCTGGAGGAGGTCAATCATCCGGGAGGAGCCAGGGTGACAGGTGAGCTTGGATGTGTGTAACCAGTGGATGACCTCCCCCCGAACCGTGGATGGCACGAACAGCCTCCCCTCCGGTCCGCCGCCAGGGTCAGGTTCCACTTCCTGCGCCTTCCGGATCTTGCTCTCAATGTCCCAGGTGACGGCTCCCACGACGCACGACCTGGGTAGGATGGTGTGGACCGTGTCCTCCGACTCCTCAGGGGCGAATTGCCTAGAGAGGGCGTCGGGCAGGCCGTTCTTGGAGCCAGGCCTGAAGGTGATGGTAAATTGGAACCTGGCAAAGAACAAGGACCAGCATGCCTGGCGGGCGTTCAGGCGCTTGGCAGATCTAAGGTACTCCAAGTTCTTGTGGTCCGTCAGGACCACGAACGGCAGGTCCGCCCCTTCTAGCCAGTGACGCCACTCCTGTAGCGCGAGCTTGATGGCGAGGAGCTCTCTGTCACCCACGTCGTAATTCCTCTCCGCTGGGGACAAGCGCCGGGAGAAGAAGGCGCAGGGCCGTTTGATTCCGTCATCTGGCGACCGCTGGGATAGCACCGCCCCCACTCCTGTGTCCGAAGCGTCCACTTCCACGATGCACTGCAGTGCAGGGTTGACTTGGCTAAGGACCCGGGAGGAGGAGAACTCCGCTTTCAGCGCCTGAAAGGCAGCCGCGGCCTCTTCGGTCCACCGGAACGGGACCTTAGGGGACGTGAGGCGGGTCAGCGGGCCGACGATGGTGCCAAAATTTGGGACGAAGCGGCGGTAGAAGTTCGCAAACCCAATGAACTGCTGCACCTGCTTTCTTGACGCAGGTGTGGGCCATTCCACCACCGCCTTCACCTTCTCTGGGTCCGGAAGCACCTGGTCGTGGGAGATGATGAACCCGAGGAAGGATGTTGTCTTCGCGTAAAACTCGCATTTCTCGGCCTTCACGTACAACCGGTTTTCCAGCAGCCTTTGGAGGACCCGCCTCACGTGGACCTGGTGCTCGTCCCTGGACTTGGAGAAGATGAGAATGTCATCCAGGTAGACGAACACAAAAAGGCCGATGAAATCCCGGAGGACGTCATTGATGAGGCACTGAAAGACGGCTGGAGCGTTGGTCAACCCGAACGGCATCACCAGGTATTCGAAGTGGCCGTTCGGGGTACGGAAGGCTGTCTTCCACTCATCTCCCTCCCGGATCCGGACGAGGTGGTATGCGCTGCGTAGATCCAGCTTGGTCAACCAAGTCGCCCCCTGGAGGGAGTGGAAAGCAGTGTCCATGAGGGGCAGGGTGTAGCGATCCTTCTCCGTAATGTCGTTAAGGGCACGATAGTCAATGCAAGGACGGAGGGATCCGTCCTTCTTACCGACGAAGAAGAATCCTGCCCCCACAGGTGATGACGATGGGCGGATTATCCCAGCACTCAGCGACTCCTTGAGGTAAGAGTTCATGGTCTCCTTCTCCGGCGCCGATAGACTGTAGAGTCGCCCGGAGGGTAAGGGTGCCCCCTGGCGGAGGTTGATTGCACAGTCATAGGGCCTATGAGGAGGGAGAGACATCGCCTTGGATTTGCTGAATACCATACCCAGGTCGTGAAATTCCAATGGCACCAGGGACAGGTCCGGGGGCGCAGCGTCCGTAGGTGAGGGAGAAGCGGACGGAGAGCAGGCAGCGGACTGTAGACAGGTGCTCATGCAGAACGTGCTCCATGCCGACACCCCGGCGGACTTCCAATCCAAAACGGGGTTGTGGAGGCGTAGCCAGGGATACCCCAGGATGACGGGCGACACAGAGTTGGGCAGGACGTAAAAGGTTATCTCCTCCCGGTGGTTTCCAGAGACAATAACCGGGACGGGGATGGTCTGGTGTGTAACTCTCCCAAGGGAGGCACGAGAGAGGTTGACCAGGGAGATAGGGTTCCTTAATGCCTGACAGCGGATGCCCAATCGGGTTGCCAGGCTTTGAGAAATAAAGCTGCCTTCCGCGCCCGAATCCACCAGTGCGTGGGTGAGATGCCCAGTGGAGTTGTGACAGAAACGGATGGGCAGTTTCAATTGTGTGAGGGGACTTAACCGATTGACGTCCGCGAGGCCCCCTACAGTGACTCGCGGACCCCACCGACTGGCTTTCCGTGGGCAAAGCTTCACCGTGTGTTGGTCATCTCCGCAATACATGCAGAGATCCAACTCACGGCGGCGTTGTCTCTCCGCAGGGGAAAGCTTTGTCCAACCCGTCACCATCGGCTCCGACTCCTCGGGGCACGATGGTGGCGGCGTCGCCAGGGGGCGAGCTTGGAACAGGCGCGGCGAGACTCCACGAGGGCGAGAAGAAGACGACTTCCGTCCCGAGGAGCGCTCGTGCAGCCTGTTGTCCAAACTGATCGCTAGGGATGTTAGCTCCGCTAGCGTCTCAGGGATATCCCGCCCAGCCAGTTCATCCCTCAGATCATCGTTGAGACTGCGGAGGAAAAGGCCACAGAGGGAGCGTTCCTCCCAGCCTAATTCCTCCGCCGCTACCCGGAAGTCGACCGCGTAGTCCGCTGCCAACCGGCTTCCCTGCTGGAGGGCGAGAAGCCGATCGACCTGGACCGTCTCGGTACAAGAATGGTCAAAGACCTCTAGGAAGCGTCTCACGAATTGGTCATACGGGAGGGTGGCATAACTGGGCCTCGCCATTACGGCGTAGGTCCAGGTTAATGCTCGCCCCTCTAGGAGATTCCCAATATAACCAATTCGGCTATGATCTGAGGGAAAGTCTCCGGGCACACGGTGAAACACGGACTCACATTGCATTATGAACCCCCGCGCTCCGCCGAGCTTTCCGCTAAAGCGGGCGGGGGTTGGAATGGGCGTGAGCCGAGTCGGTGCCGCCGGAGCCTGCTGGACGGCCGCTGGAGCAGCAGGAGCCGCGCCACCCTGACAAGCCGGGGGGAACGGCTGTTGGGGGTCCAAGCGGTCCAATCGGTTATTTATAATAATCAACTGATTAAAAATCACCTGTTGCTGAAAAGCTACTTGGTCCACCCGAGCCTCGAGAGTGGTAAGCCGGTGTGCGAGCCCGCCGTCTGCCGAGCCGCTCTGCTGAAGCCGTACTGACATAACGCACGGCTCAGGAGACACACACACACAGGCTCAGAGTAGCTCAAATAGCTTTATTAACAACAGGAGTGTATGAATGTGTGTCTGCGAGATGTGAATGTGTTGGTGGCGGCGTCTGCTTCGGGCACAGAGGCAGGAGACCGTACAGCCGGACAACCCTATGGGAAAAGCACAGGGAGAAGGGTGACGGGCACACACCAACACAGGAGATATATAAGCGAGAGAGGAGCTTACTTGGACAGGACGGATGACTGGCACAGCAAGGGACGAGGTCCGGTAGACAGCCATCTGGAAAGCCCGGTGCAGTAGCGAGGAACAGGCGATGGAGAGGAGTAGTCCGCCGCCGGGAAATCCACCTGTGCACAGGGGAGCAGACTTGGAGGAGAAAAAGGTAAGATCTTCTTACCGGAATGATCAACTGAGAATGAAAGGAAACTCACAGCGATGCGTAGGGAAGTCTGACGGCTTCAGGCCGAAGCCCAGGGCGAGGCGGCTTAAATCCCTCGCCGCTGATGATGTGCAGGTGTGCGTGCAGGTGGCGCCGCTGATGAGCGGCGCGGCGTGACAGAGGGAGGACGGTAAACTATGGCAAAGAAAATTAGGTTCAAGCCAAGATAACCAACATGCCCCACACTGAGAACCAGGCCCTCAAAGGAATTAAAACATGATTTTTGCTTTACATTAACTAGTAATTTAGAATGGAAAATTGCCGCTACTCCACCTCCACGACCAGAACTTCTGGGATTATGATAGTTTAGATAACCAGAGGGAGTTGATTCATTCAAACCAACATAATCATCTTGCCCTAGCCAAGTCTCTGTGAGAGATATTAAATCGATCTGATGATCAATTAATAGATCATGGACTAGAAGAGACTTGGGAGTTAGAGACCTAATATTTAATAAACTACATTTAATTTTTAAATTATGAGGAAGAACAGAGGCCAAATTATTAAATTTAGAGACTTGAGGTTTGATTTGAGTTTTACCAACATTCTGTTTAATCACTCTGGGATGTTTATGCAATATATTTTTTTTTAACTTTTTTATTAACTTTGGGGGGAGTAGACAAAGGTTCTCTAAGGGAGAAGACAGGGGCAAAGTTGGGGGGTGGTGGATGAGGAGGAGCTGCAGAAAGGCATGTATTCATCAAGTTATGTTGTATTTGTCTTGGGTTATAATATTTTGGGTAACGGGAGACAGACACAATCTCTGTGGGTTATAAATCGAAGACTGATCTAAACAGTGAGGATTATTTGGATTAATGGGATTTATATATTAGAAGTGGAAACAAAACCAAAAAAGGGCTGGTTGGCAGACCCAGGAACTTCAGAGTGAGTTAACACACCAAATTTCAGTCACTGTACTAAAAAACGCTGAATGGAATAGAACAGATTGTCCCTTAAAACACGTGCACCAAGTCTATTTGGATGGATGCCGTCTGGCCTCATAAGTGATGGGCGGTTCCAAAACAGGTTAAAATTGTCTACAAAACTAATGTTAAAAGTAGGACATGTAGAACACAACCAGGTATTAAGACTGAGAGTTCTGCTAAAATAATTACAACCCCGTCTGAAAGGTGCCAAAGGCCCAGAGATAAACACACGTCTGCCACAGTTCATAAGAGTGGACAGAAGGCTCCTGAAGTCACTCTTTAAGATCTCTGACGCTTCATCTGGGATGTTGTTGCATCCAACATGCACTATGACAGTTTTAACGTGGGGGTATTCATTTAGTAGGTCAGGGGTAAGAGCATCAATGCCAGACACTTTAGCCCCAGGAAAAAATTTAGTCACACAGTACCTGCTTCTGACGTTCCTCATAATCGAGTCACCAATTACCAGTGTCGTCTGGGGGGACTCTGTCAGTGGTTTCTGACATGGTGAATAATTTTGTCGATGGTGTTGTTGTGAAGGCGGGGTGATGCGCTCTCTTCTATTTGGAGCTGGTGTGTAATTTGGCACACCTAGAGTAGTCTTAGTCCGGGGCCGGCGGGCCTGAGCCGCCGCTGAAGGAGAGGAAGGAGGAGGAGGGGCGACCACGGGCAGACGGCCAGCGTCCAGGTGGGGAAAATCCTCCAGAGAAAGGAAGTCAAATCTATTTTCCAAGAGCAGGGGAAGAGAAGAGGTGCGGCCCTGTCTGGTCAATCAACGATGACCGCTAGCTGGTCCGACCAAGGTCCAGGGCACGCACCGATGATGAGAAGAACCAACCGGGGCTTTGGGTTTAGCCCCGAGACAAAGCCAGTGATTATTGCTGTGGTCTTGGACATCTGAAGAGGCCGGACCAGGGGTAGAAGTGGACGGAGATGCACTGAACTCACCCAGGTAGGTAGCCGTCTCCGCCAGCTGCGAGTTGGTAGCCGGGACCGATGTTCGCCCGAGAATGATGGTATCGAGGTGGTCTTCAGCCTCCCGAATCTTATAAAGGTTGGAGAATCTCACTTCCAACTCAGAGACATTCCTTAGGAGGGACACACAGCTGGTACACGTCGGGGATGGAGCCATGACGTTCCAGACGAGAGGTGGATAGCTAACCAGCTAAAAACAGCTAAAAACAGGTTAGCTAAAAACAGCTAAAAAGGCTAAAAACAGGTTAGCAGGTTAGCCTAGCCTGGTAAAACAGCCCAGCTGGGGGTCTGACCCACCCGCGCATCCGATCGGGCTTTTCAGCTAGTCCAGCACCAAGCAAAAACCAATATCAGCAAAAAGAGACAAAAAATTAAAAACAAAATCAACAAAAACAAACAAAAGCGGACAAGATAATTCCCTGACGCTGACGCGACAAGACGTTCGCGACGAGAATTAACAATCTTTGTTAACCCGGGCCTCGACTGATCCAGTAACATTGGCGCCATTCAGAGATCTGGAGCCAGTTGGTGTGCTTAGAAAAAACAAATTGTAGATTAACTCAACCCAGTAGCATTTCCGCTACTTGCAATATGCAGTATACACAATAACAATATATACAAAGTTAGTTCCAGCCGAGCAATTTGATTGGACGACAGGCATTCCAGAGTGCTGATAACTCAGCATACTATCAGCGTCTAACAAGGATGTACATCACTCCTTTTCACAGGTGTTCTAATGGTAGCTAATTACAATAACTTATTATAATGTAAGGATTTTAACACCATGCTGCACAGCATCTACTTTTCTACTGCGAGGAGCTGATTGACAAAAGAAAATCCGCAATGTGACTGTTTAAGTTCTTGCTCTTTTCCTGGGTTATGCTAAGAGTTAGCCTGGTTACTGGCATCTCATTAGACTAGTTTTAAAATCAGTTTCTGTACAGGTTCTATTAAAGCCTCACAGCATAATGTGTAATGGGAAAGTACTCCACTCCCATTAACCATTTTAAATGAGATGATCTCATTTGTTTTGTTTTTTTTTTGCATTTCATCATTCAAAGTCCCATTTGAATCCCCTTTCTTGCCTTTTTTCATTTTCCTTTCCTCATTTGTATTTAACTTACTCTATGCATGGAATTAAAAACCCATCTATGCTGTTGATGATAAAGGTTGAAATAATTGTCCTCACCTGCTGCCATGTCACTTTATGCAGTTATTTTCACAACCACTAGAGGTGCGTCTGTTATGTATGTAACATACAGTACCTCTGAAAGGATGACGCCAGGTGATTGGACGAACTCAGCTTTATTGAATGATGGTCATGCAAAGGACACACAGTAGACAACAGGCAGAGGGCACTGGTCGAACAGACCGTGTAATGGATGCCCTCTGTTATTTATAGGGCAGTGCAGTGGCAGAACAGGAAGTGCCCACCACTATATCGCACTTCACAATAAAGGTGTCAAAACCCAACACCACATTTTCTTCCTCCCTTAGAAAAGTCCAAAACCACTCATCCAATTAAAACCCTCCACAATTTGGAACCTGAATCACACACTAACAAAACAAAAACTGATGTCTCTAAATAGCCTAATTCATTCACACAACAGAACCTAAAATAGGGTGGACGGGTGGACTACCATCCTGCCCACACGGCATGGTGGGTTATTCTGCCACCTGCTAAATTAAAGTCCATTAGTAAACCAAAATTATTGCTGTGTTCCTAAACTAATAAGAAAGACAAAATAATCCCATTTTACAAAATACATAACCATATGAACATCAGAACTAATATACACAATTTAAAGAACTGTCCCTTGGGCAGGAAGAGTAGAACCGACAGAACCGACATGGGGGGCCCAGGGCAGCCCCTCAGCAAACGCGCCCTTGGAAGCAGCAGGCCCCCGGGATAAAGGCTAATCTCACGGACGAAAGCGCCTCTTCTCATCACCACCGACTGCCGCTCTCATCCAACGCCATCACCAGAAGCATCTTCCCAGACACGCCAAAGCTGACTGGTGTGCCTTGTCGAGCCGTCAGACAGCTGGAAGTACGCTGCGCCTAGCTTAGCCATAATGTACAGATATTCCTGGTGTTTCGCTGGCTGTCGTCTCGCCCATCTTCGCCATGGACATTCCTCTCCTCGAACCTGGACCAAGTCCATAACTCTAAGAGGGGCTTGGTTCGGCCTGACATGGTGCTGCTTAGCACGCGGTTTTCCCAAGCTAGTCAGTCTGGCCCCATCCTCTTCTGAAGTCATCATAGCGGTCACCATCATAGCTGCAGACCCTCCATCCCCCTGCAGCCAAGCTCTGGAGGAATCTGGGGCTAGCACATCAGCGTCAATCGACAGTGCAGGCACCTCGCCATCATGCTCGGTACCCCCCTCTATCATTTCTTGAGTGCTGGCACTGAGACCCTCCTGTGCCAAACCTGAGTGAGGCTGGTCCTGCTTGACAGCCATGGTGTCCATTAGTTCTTTGTCGCACACGTCATCATCGATCACCGGAACCAGGGGGTTCCACTGGCCACAACCCGACCATTCTTCCCCAGCGTCGTCTTTAATGGTGAAACCCAGTCCATAGAACAAGTCACAGCCCATGATGTTGTCGCCTCGGGCCGTCAAGTGGAACGTGAAGTCAGCCATCGTCGCAGACTGGTCATCATCATAGCAGTCTGTCGTGGACGACAATGACTGTTTCATTTAGGTCTGATTAGATTCCTCCACACAGCTCTGTCCTTAGCCTTCCGCTGCCAGGAACTCCCGTCTATATCCAACTTCTTCAAGTTTGTTTTTACAGTGTCTTTAAATCTGAGCCTTGGTCTATCCTGATTGCGTTTGCCCTTGCATAACTGTGAGTAGAGTAACACCCGAGGGAGACACTGGTTGTCCATCTTCTCAACATGTCCAAGCCATCTCAGGTTCATCTGTATTAGCATGTCCTCCATTGAGGGTAGACCAGCTCGTTTCAACACTTCTATGTTGGTTATCTTGTCTTTCCATAAGATGTTCATTATGGCTGGAAGGTGTCTCATCATGTACGCGTGGAGTTTCTTTACCTGCACTCTCTAGATAGTCCAAGTTTCAGCACCATAAAATAGAGTAGCCAGTACTGTCGCTCTGTACACTTTGCATTTCACATGGATAGACACATGTTGATTGTTCCACAGTCTCTCCCTCAAGTTTCCAAACACATCGCTCGCTCTTCCCATTCTGAGAGATAGTTCATCCTCCAGCCTAGCATTCTCTGAAACAGAACTCCCAGATACTTGAAAGTCTTGCACTTGACTAGTGGCTCTGTACCAATGCTGATTTCTTCTGGTAGTTATGTTGATAACTGGAACTTTGGTGGTTGATAAAGACACTCTGTCTTCTTGATGTTGATTCTGAGGCTGAGTTGGCTAGCTGCTCTTGCAAATTTCTCCACTAAAGATTGCATATCTTCCGCACTGTGTGCAACTAGAGCACTGTCGTTGGCAAAGAGCATTTTTCTTACTCCCTTTATCGATGTCTTACTCTTGGCTTTAAACTGTGCCACATTGAACAAGTCTGCTTCTTTCCTTGTTTGAATGTATACTCCTTCTGAAGTGTCTTTGAAGGCCACCTCAAGCACGGCTGCCAGATATAGTGAGAAGAGTGTAGGCACCAGCACACACCCTTGTTTCACCCCGTTGCTTACTGAAAAGTCTTTAGATACTAAACCACTCACTGCCACGTTTGCTTGCATACCTGTATGGAGTGCCTCAATCAGGCTGACAAACTTCTCTGTACAACCATATTTCTTGAGTACCTGCCAAAGTCCTTGTCACGAAACAGTATCGAAGGCTTTACTGAAGTCTGTGAAGACTACAAAAAGTGGCATGTTCTGTTCAATACACTTTTCTTGAACCTGTTTCAAGCAGAAAATCATGTCCATTGTGCTTCTTCCACTTCTAAAGCAGCACTGGGTTTCCGGTAGTACATTCTGCAAGATGTGTTCATTGAGTCTGTTCAGTAGTACACATGAGAGAATCTTACCAACAGTGGCTAGGAGTGATATACCTCGGTAATTTCCACAATCTTTCCTGTCACCTTTCTTGAATAAAGGCACAATACTTGCATCCTTCCAGTCTTGAGGTACTTTCTGGGCATCCCATATCTCTTGGATGAGCTTGTGCAGGCAGTTGGTCAGCTGAACACCACCAAATTTCCACACTTCTGCTGGAATTCCATCCCTTCCTGGAGCTTTACCATCCTGTGTTGTCCTGATAGCTGCCATTAGTTTATCAAGATTTGGTGGTTCATCCAGACTTGATACAGCTGGTCACTGCACTAGAGCTTCTTTAGCCTCTTCAGTGAGATCTCCAGGGTTGTTTAGTAGCTGGTCAAAGTGGTCTGCAAATCTGTCCAGGATCTTGTCTTTCTCCTGCAAAACCGTTCCACCATCCATAGCCTTTAGTTGGATCAGTCCTCTTGGTTTAGGGCTGTAGATTTCTCTCAGACCTGTGAAGAATGTTTTCATGTCCTTCCTGTCTGCTGCAGTTTGAAGTTCCTCTGCTTTTTCATCCCACCAGTTGGACTTCATCTCTCTGGTGTACTTCTGTAGCTCACTCTGAGCCTTTGAGTATTTCTTCTTCTTCAACCTTGTGTTACACTGTAGGTTTTCCTGCCTAGCTGTATTCCTCTCTTCTAGTAGTTTCTTCAGATGTTCATTGTGCTCATCAAGCTAATCTTGATGTTTTCTCTCAGGGTGGCCTAATACATCACTCGCAGTCTGATACACCGTATCCTTCAGTGTTGCCCATTTCTCTTCTATGTCATTCTCTGAGTTGTTGCTGTCCCAGTCTTTCAAGTTTTCATCCATTTCCTGTGTAAGTTCTTCCTGCTTCTTTTGGCCTTCCAGTGCACTAGTGTTTAGCTTCCGTGGTGGCTTCACACCCGTCCTGCAGTGCTGTTTTCGTCTGCAAATCCTTACTCTAGATCTCAGCATAACATGATCAGTACTACAGTCTGCACCTCTCATTGCTCTGGTGTCCAGTACATCCCTTATGTCTCTCTGCCTTACCATGATGTAGTCTAACAAGTGCCAGTGCTTGGATCTTGGGTACCACACCATTAACTCCACTGTTCCAACTGTGCACAGCCTGCCACCTCCATAACCGTAAAGCGGCGCTGGGTTACCTCTTATTCTGTAGTGGTGGAAAAACTTCCTCACTGTGGCCCAATTCAGTAACGACCCATCCACCCCATGTTGAGCAGCAGCGGAATTTCCACGCCATCCAGTTCCACTGTACAGAAGGTGTACCCGTTGGTACTGGGAGACACCGTATGGATAGTTGTCAGGGGTGGACGGAGTTATTTCTTCCGTGGGCTCTCCAGCTCAGACACACGGCGCACTCTAGCATAATGGTTCAAGTGTCCATATCTGTTACAATGCTTCCCTCTAGCCAGGCAGTCCTTAGCCTTGTTTTGGTGTTCCACAGACACCAATGTCAGCCCCAGTGTCAGCCCCAGCAAGGGGTTTTCCTGGGGCTGACATTCGGCTGGCAGCATTGGTTTCTGTAGTATCGTCGTCCAAGCTATACTCGCTATCCAAGTCTGCTATTAATGCCGTGGTGGGAGGCTCTGGTGGCCGCTGTGACTGGTGCCAATTTAGCTCCAAAGCTAGCTTGTCTTCGGCCTCCAATTGGAGGTCTAGCTTGACAGCCCTGGCTAACGTCAAGTCACTCGGCGCCGTGAGTAACCTAGCCCATACAGCGGCGCTATTTGTGTGCTCCACCAGCTGGTCACGTACCAATTCATCCTCCAGCGGCCCAAAATGACACTCGCTAGCTAGCTGCCTCAAGTCGGCGACAAACTGATGAATAGCCACATGTTGATGTCGCTGCCGGAAACAAATCCTCCGGACAGCCATGCTATCCGGGGTATGGAAATGGCTTGCTAGCAGCTTGACAACGTCTTCAAAAGAGTCCGAAACAACGAGTGTGTACAGGACACGCTGGCCCTCAATCCCGAGGTTGTGAACAAGAAGCGCACGTGCTCTTAACTTGTCAAGCTTACCCAAGTCAAACGCAGTGATGTAGGTCTGGAAACCCTCAAACCATCTCGGCCGCAGACTGGGCGGCTCCCCCAGGAGCTTGAGGAAGCAGCAAAGTGGTGTAATACACGCCTCCATTAGTTAATCCTCGATCGCCAAATGTTATGTATGTAAAATACCTCTGAAAGGATGAGGCCAGGTGAATGGACAAACTCGGCTTTATTGAACGATGGTTATGCAACGGACACACAGTAGATACCAGGCAGAGGGCACCGGTCAAAGAGACTGTGTAATGGATGCCCTCTGCTATTTATAAGGCGGTGCAGTGGCGGAACAGGAAGTGCCCGGCACTACACCGCACTTCACAATAAAGGTATCAAACCCCAGCACCACAGTGTCCCCCCCCCCCTTTTTTCTTTTGCAAAGTGTTACTTTAGCTCACTGAAGATCGGGAAAACCTGTTATTTTGTGAGAATGGGCTGAATAAATTGTTTATTTTTAGATTTGTTTATGATTTAAAAAAACACACTTTGGCCCAAATAATAGAAGGTTTCTGATCAGTCCATGCAGCCCAGACGATGGAAGAGCAGCTATCAAATTCAACAGTATCAAAGAGTCTTTTCTGCCCCCCGCTGAGTCTCCAGGTGATAGATACTTATGGGGAGTGGACCTCTCTGTGGGAGAGCCAGTTCACAGCTCTGAATATCCCTCATTTACGTTCTCACTTGTTGGTGCACACGGACCCTTTTAATAAGGTACAAGAATGAACCCTTAAATAGGAATGCAAGTGTTTTTATAGGACCAACATAACTAAAGGTGTGTGTATGCTCCCTGACAGAAAGCACTGCAGGACTTTGCTTTAAGGTTTGAGCGGTCAGCAGAGCTTCACAGCCTTCCGGATCAGCCCTACATTCTGGATGAAAACGCCTTCTTCAATGACATGAGACTCGGCAAGAAAGAGAGGAAGCGTCTAAACATCAGCTCAGCTCTAAAGAAGAGTTTATCCTTCAGCCTGCCAGCAACCAAACTGAGTGTTGATTTCTTCAAACAGCAGGTCAGACTGGATGCGTTTCTGCAGCGCTAAAGGCAGTGGATTATTGTTTAATTAACAGCTTGTTTACTCAACTTATTACTGCCACCAAGGAGGAAGTATTTTCATCCTGTCTGTGTACAGAAAATCACATATCATATGAAATCACTTGTGTTAATTCATGTTTTTACATGGGCTCATGTGTGGATACAGGTGATCAACTGGAATTCATTTTTACCACAAAGAAGTTCCAAAACTAGATAAAATTTTATAAAGGAATATATTTTAACATAAGAAACATACAGTATGTACCACATGTATTTCACATGTGTTTTCATACAAGTGAAATACATGTAATTTTTCAATTTCATCTCAATAATTAAAAAAATTATTTTATTTAACCTTTATTTATACAGGGTAGTTCCATTGAGAGGCAACCTCTCTTTTTCACGGACGTCTTGTTCACACTCACACAGTTACACATGTCCATCTCCATGAGACAACTTTTCAAACGTCCATAAAGTTTGCTCTTTATAAACCTTTCAGTGTCATATGTGTCCCTGTCACTGACTATCATGCCCTGTGAGGACTGGGTTCATTTCTGTATTAATTAAAGGTGGTACCCTTAGGACTGTCTTTGCTTTCACTAACACTGCATTTATGTGTGTTTCTGAATAAAAAAGTTCCTCAAGGCATGAAAAATGACCTAAATTATCTGTGTTGCAGTACGCATTTTGCTCTTTGCTTGTTTGGAATAATTTCTAACCAATGCAGTCATTTGAAGTGTTTATAATCCAAATGCAAAATCATAATATTGCAAGCTTGCTGTGTATAGTTATATTATTTATCCATTTATAAAGGTACTTTGATGGTCTCTGATCTAATAAGTTTAAAACTGTGGCGGTAATGCACCTGTAAGCTGGTTGCCAACCGCCAATCAAATCTAAAAGAAGAAGAAGAAGAAGAAGAATACGTCCTTCAGCCCAGACACCTCCAAAATCACAGAGACAAATCCAAACAGTTTTTCATCTGAATAATCACTGAGTAACTAATATTTAACAATAGGCCTGCTTCATATATCCAGTTTTGATATGAAAAAATATGACTATCAAGGAACTAGAATTATATATAAATTGATACTTGATAACAAACGTCAAAATAATCCCCTAATTTTCACAATAAAACTGAATGAATGAAATAAGAATTTGTATTTGAAAACAAAATGCACTGCTTGGTCAAAAAAGTCACCACCTGGATTTAATTAAGCAAACAATTAGGCTTCTTCCATTGCATTATTACTGCAGTGATCAATCTGTTTCAGCTTCAACAAGTTATTGAACCCTAACTGATGCAGTAAGTAGTTCATTACTTTTTAAACACCCATGTCAGAAGAAGCTGTGGAAAAGGCGGTAATTACTCTGTTTCAGAAAGGTCAAAATGTTGTCCTGCATCAAGCAAAGAAGACAACTAGAGAGACGGCTTAAATTACTAAACTGGATTAAAAAAAGTGTCAAATACATGATTAAAACCTGGGATCATAGTGGTGAACCATAAGCTGTCCCATCATCAATACAAGATCTGGGTAAAAAAATTAATGCAACTCTGGATGTAATTGTAATCTGTAATTTCCCAGTTTGGGATCAATAAAGTACATCTATCTATGTAAATGTTGACACTTAAGCTAACCGAAACAATGCCATGGTGAATGTGTGTCGCAACTAAATCTAAAGACTAAAGTTTTGATAAGAGTGTGTGACTTTTTAGGGTGGTGAGTGCAAATCAAATACAAAAATAAAGAAGTAACATTACATAGATAAAAGCAGTAGACAAATTTAAATAGATATATTTGCAGGATACATCCCACCCCTCCCAACCCACCCACCCACCCACACACACACACACACACACCACTCCTTACTTCTCTCTCTCTCTCTCTCTCTCTCTCACTCACTCACTCACTCACTCACTCACTCACTCACTCACTCACACACACACACACACACACACACACAAAATAGAAGAGACATAGCTCAGCACTGACATCCCATGTGAAGGAAAACCATCCTGTGGAGCCCCGCACACTGGGAGACCACACAGCCCATGACCACAGGCCATGCCACAGAGGCCACCCCGACCAGGACATATCGGGGCCCACAGTACAGCTGTAAGGCAATGGCATGGAGCCTGCACTCACCCAAGCCAGAGTGACCCACGAGACCAACACCCCTGCAGATGGGCCAAGCAGCATCTGGCATGAGGGGCTTCACTGAGGAAAACACTGGTGCGGCGGCATGAAATAAAGCGGCGTTGTTGGAGGTTTTAAGTAGAGTTTATTATATCATACCGCCGTCACGGGATCCCCTCTCCAGCCCAAGTGTGTGCAGGCTGGATGGGGATCCTCCGGCTCTCAGAGAAGACACAGTGTGCGTGTCTGCAGCAGAGGTTGAAGTGTGTGAGTGAGAGGAAGTGTTACAGAACCTGTGCAGTATTTATACCCAACTCAAACAATACATCAAGGCAGTGTCACAGCAGTTGGTCTGATCAAAGGGACTGCAGAACAGGCATGAGATATTTGCATTTGTGAGACATACATCACAATAGGCAGATTTGCTAGACTCTGCTCCAGGTGCAGAACAAAGAGGTTAACAGACACATCTACATATTGATCTGAGTCTCTAGGTCACAGTAAGGACAGGACGCATGAACACAATGCATGAGAGGCAACATTAACATCACAAGGCATGAATGGCACATTACGTCTCAGTAGTGTAGCGGAAAAAACCAGGAGTAGCGAGTTGTCTGTCCTTAGTCTGTTGTGGGGGTTAACCGAACCGCCACACGCTCCCCCCCCAGAGGGCTCGGCAGGTGGTCGAGACCTCGATAGTGCAGCTTGGGCAGCGAGCAGGGAAAAGCTCTGTGCAGGAGGGGGTGGAGGGGGGTGGGGGTAGTAAAAGCCAGCCGGAGACGATGAAAACGTCTGGGCCGCGCAAAAATTGCTTGTGGGTCCGCGATGTCGAAGGGCTGGTCCCGTTGAACGTGCAGAGGTCCACAAGATGAAAAATTAGTCACTGGCTCCTCCCGCGATTAAGTCCTGCAAGGATTAATAGCGGCCATGAAGAAAAGACGAGGCTGCGTGGCGGCTGTGATGAGAGCAGAGGGACTGGCGTGTTGGCTTTAGGTGTGGGCACAACCTTAAAGCTCTCGGGAACCGCAAACCGCTGAATTCCCCTTGTGTGCCGTGGCTAAGACCATAAAATCCAGTGAGCAAGCTGCGTGCCTCAGGTGAACGAGCAAGCCTGAAGGGCCAGTGCGCAGCAGAAGGAAGGCGGTCAGAAAAGCCGTATTTGTCCCGTGCGTGATGTGCGCCGTCCTCGTAACTCCCCGGTGCGTGCGCCGGGGTTCCGTGATGGGTGGGCCTGCTGGAGAGGAGAACCAGGGTCAGGGAGCTTAATCATCCCTGCTCAGTGTGTTGGAGCGGTGAAGGGAAGTAGACGCTCTGTCACTCGCTCGGTCATGGTGCGTTCAGGTCCACGTGTGCTCCGTCGGCCATGGGGATCGCCGTCGTGGAGAAAGGACGAGGTGCATGCGCTCTCGAGTGGAGGAGCTGTGAGCGCGGCCGGTCCAGCGTGGATGTGCCGATCTAGGCGTGCAGATCTCACCATGAAACGCTGCTCAGCTTTCCCGGTCGTGGGTGTTCTCCGGGGAGTTTCGCCTGGAAGCTCCGCGTTGAGGTCTCCCTGAAGCAGAAGGGAGGGCAGATCAGTCAGGCTGCCGCGTTCGCTGGTCGTCGGAGAATCACCGCCGGGCGTTGCGTTCGCTGGCAGCGTGTTCGTTTCAGCGTCGGGTCACCAGTGCGGCGGCATGAAATAAAGCGGCGTTGTTGGAGGTTTTAAGTAGAGTTTATTATATCATACCGCCGTCACGGGATCCCCTCTCCAGCCCAAGTGTGTGCAGGCTGGATGGGGATCCTCTGGCTCTCAGAGAAGGAGAGGGGACACAAAGTTTGTGTCCTGCAGCAGAGGTTGAAGTGTGTGAGTGAGAGGAAGTGTTACAGAACCTGTGCAGTATTTATACCCAACTCAAACAATACATCAAGGCAGTGTCACAGCAGTTGGTCTGATCAAAGGGACTGCAGAACAGGCATGAGATATTTGCATTTGTGAGACATACATCACAATAGGCAGATTTGCTAGACTCTGCTCCAGGTGCAGAACAAAGAGGTTAACAGGCACATCTACATATTGATCTGAGTCTCTAGGTCACAGTAAGGACAGGACGCATGAACACAATGCATGAGAGGCAACATTAACATCACAAGGCATGAATGGCACATTACGTCTCAGTAGTGTACTGGGGCTGCACGGTGGCGCAGTGGTTAGCACTGCGGCAGCACAGTTTACCCTTGGCCGGGGGATTGTGGGGATTGTGGGATCGTGGGTTCGATCCCAGCCCCCGACCAACAGTGATCTGTGTGGAGTTTGCATGTTCTCCCCGTGTTGCGTGGGTTTACTCCGGGATTTCTCCGGTTTCCTCCCACATGCCAAAAACATGCATGTTAGGTTAATTGGCTGTTCTAAATTGTCCCTAGATATGTTTCCTATAGGCCCTTAGAATAGAGGGTTAGTATTAATGAAAGCGCTTTGAGTGGTCTTTGTGACTAGAAAAGCGCTATATAAGTGCAGGTTAGTTAGTTAGTTAGTTAGTGTAGCGGAAAAAACCAGGAGTAGCGAGTTGTCTGTCCTTAGTCTGTTGTGGGGGTTAACCGAACCGCCACAACTGGAGCTAAAACGCATAAAATAGAAAATAAAACTAAGAACACATAAAACAAGAGGAACTAAAAACCTATACCTACAAACTGAGCTAAAAACACATAAAAATAAAAGAGATAAATGACAGTAAATCAATAATACACTGAGCAGATTCACTGAAATTTGGTAGGTTTGAAGAATCACAGTTACATGAGTAAATAACTTGTGGCAAAAACATTAATTGAGTTTAATCGCCATTAACTCAACACCCAAGTAATCACTATCGAGTACTCGCAAGCACAAACAATTGTTTATGGCCTTGTTTACTTTCTATACGAGGGGGGCTGAAAAGTTCATACTGGTCACATTTGATCAAATGTGGTTTATTTTTCAACATAGTCTCCCCTTTGGTCCAGACACTTCTTCCATCAGTATTGCAGTGCTTGGCTCCCTGTGGTTGAAAAATAAACCACATTTGGTCAAATTCGACCACTATGAACTTTTCAGTCTATGAACTTTTCAGCTCCCGCTCATAGACTATATGAGGCTGCAGTGAAGCCTTGTAATGCATAATGCAAGCCTGGCATGGCTGAAGCAAAATCTGCTGTCTCTGACTGCCTTGTTATGTTGAGTTTTTAGATTACTTTTGGAAAAAAATCAAGCATTTTATTACCTCTTCATATCATTATTATTATTTGTATTTTGACAGCAATAGCAACATTGTCAGCTGACTATAACACCCCGCAATTACTTGTTAAATTTCTAGCACTAACAGCTAATAGAGACACAACAAAGTAACTGTAAACCATAAAGATTATACTGGTGTTTGTGAGAATTGGAGAAATTTACATCATGATGGTCATTTTAAACATCGTGTGAATCTAAGATTGAGAATGGCTATCCTAAAATTTTACAGTCAATACACAGGTGGACAGATACAATTTGGACAGAGTGCTGATGCAGGGAACAGTGGACCGCATCGCTCCGGTGATGGAGGACAAGGAAGAAACAGAAGAAGAAAACGACCAGATAAAAGAAGAGGGAACCGAGAGCATGTTTGTCAGAATGTCTGAAAGAAATGAAGATGGAACAAGGAAGAGAGTGAAATATTTTCAAGTTCATCTACAAGAAGGCATCATCTTAAAAGCCTACCAGGTGGTCATGGCAACAGGTCCGACACGTGGCCTGATGGCAAACATTCCTTCCTGGGTGGAAAACATTGGCGAAGACTACCCAGAGGATCGTTTACAGCACACAGTTCATCTCATGCACCACCTGTCGAAACACAAGCGAAGACATGGAGGAGCAGATTATCTGAAGCAGAAAGAGACTATTTCACCACAAAGTGAGTGAGAATCCTTCTGAAAGCTATTCTGCAGCACCACGGTATTCTGAAAAGCTTTTCAGGGAAAAAGTTTTAGAATTTCTCTGCTTTCACTGGTTATTTGAGATAAAATATAATTCCTGCTGCTGATTTACAGTTTGCTCATGTGTCTATGTTTGTATGTAGTCTGTGAGGCAGGGCAGAGGGTCATGGTAGTCGGTGGAGGTCTGACCAGCGCTCATGTCGTCTCCATGGCTCTGCAGCAAGGTGCCAGCCATGTCAAGTGGGTTATGAGGAAGCACCTCCAGGTTGTAGACTGTGTGAAGCTGCATTGTTGATCAGTCAGTGAGAAAACATCGATTCCCTCACACATATCCGCCATCATTCCTTCTTTTACAGCTGAAACAATTTGACGTGGGCGACGTGGAGAGCCTGGTGGGTCGTTACTCCCATGTGGAGCATGGCATCAAGATGGATGGCCAAGCATACCTACGGCAGTTCTACACCGAGAGGAGTTTCCACAGGCGTCTGGCCATGATTCACCAAGCAAGGAAAGGAGGAGCCGTAACACCGGAGGCCTACATCCACCTGCAGCCATTCATCGTGAGCGGACAGGTGGATGTGAAGACTTACTGTCAGGTGTGTGTGTGTGTGTAACATAGATTCTAAAACTTTGAGGGACAGATGAGGTGACAACGGACAAAGCAAGGTGTGCAGTAAAATGAAATTATTTAGATTGGATGAGATAATGTCACATCAGATTAAAGCTGGTTTATATTATTATATCAGGAAAGATGAAGAATCTATAATGGGGTTTTGCATTTTGCGATTAGGATTCAGAAATGTCAATATTTAGAGGGCAGAGTGTCTCCTTGTTAGCTGCAGCTGACTAGTTCACTGTGGTTTAATTGCATGCATCCAAAGTACTGAGTGGGTGCCAAGTACAAACATAAAAACTCACTAGTGCCATCACTGACCCCGTTTACATGGTCACGAGTAAACCGATTATAATCAGCTTTCTGGAGTTGCCTGATTATTCAAACTGTCATGTAAACAGAGTAATCTGATTACCTTTATCAGTTAAAGGCCATTATCAGATTATGAGAAAATGGAAAAAGATTAAGCGGTAGAAGATGGATGGATGGATGGATTAGAACACCTAGTTTATTTGCCCAATAAACCGTTTACTTGGTGCATGTAAACACCATAAGCCATTTATTACCTTTATCGGTTTACATCGGTTTACTCGTGACCGTGTAAACACGGCCACTGTAACAAAATTCAAAATATAGGAACATGATTTCATTCACCAAGGTGGGAGCACAGACTTCTTGGACGGGTTGCTGACGCAGAGCAGGCCATACAGATGTTTGGTCTTCGGTGCCGTCTGTCTGTATTACACAAAGTACTAAATGAAATTCAGTTGTAGTGTGGAGCTTTGGCTGGGAAAGAACCCGTTACATGTTGGAGCAAATCTGAATTAGGAAATGGATCCAGGAATTTTTTTTATTCCATTCTTTTTATCTTCGCAAGTGGCAGTTTTTTTGACATTCTCTTTAATTTCTCTGAGAAATGTGCAGCTGCAGGTTTAAAGCTAGAGTAGGCAGAAATCTGAGAAACCAAGAAAAAAAAAACCTGTCTGAACTAGACTGTCTGCTTCCTGCAGCTTCACCTGCCTTTTTTTTTTTTTTTTTTTTTGTTACTTATTTGTACCCGTAGGTAGATTTGGTTTGCAGTCTGGTGACAAGCCACCGGCTGCTGGTCGCTGCGTGCGCGAGCGCCCTAAACCTACATGTTTTTTGGTATGCGGGAGGAAACCGGAGAAATCCCGGAGTAAACCCACGCAACACGGGGAGAACATGCAAACTCCACACAGCTCACTGTTGGTCGGGGGCTGGGATCGAACCCATGATCTCATGATCCCCGCGATCCCCCGGCCGAGGGTAAAACTGTGCTGCCACAGTGCTAAACCACTGCGCCACCGTGCAGCCCATCCTTATCCACTCCCCATCTAACGTGCAGGTCTATGAGGCGTTAAAGCCTTTGTTGATCAGCCAATAGCAAAGCCCCTGGCTAACAAGGCCTGTGATTGGACAAATAAACCATCACTGGCGTGGAACTTTCTACAGGCTGAACAGAGCCCAGAGGATATGCTGAGTTCTTGCTGACCTGTCAGACCACCTCCATTATGATTTGATCCAGGACGGGGGTCTGCAACCTGCAGCTCTGGAGCACATGTGGCTCTTTTCCCCATAACCAGTGGCTCCCTGAGGCCGTGAGAAAGAAAAACCACAAATTTCTAATAAAAGAAGCAATACATTTTAAAGAAAAATGTTGCACATTCATGAAAAAAATTATAAAAAGCAGAAATGAGACAACTTGAAAATGTATTTCAAAAATCTTACAAATTTAGAGAAAAAAATGTTGCATTTTTTGAGACAAAAAAAACCCCATACCCATGAATTTGCAATAACAAAAAAGTCAAAATTTCTGGGAAAAATTTTTTTTAACATTTACTGGAAAAAGTTGTACTTTTATGAGACTGTAACAAATTTATGTAAAAAATACTGCAATTTTAACCATGAAAGGTAATAAATTAAACAGAAAAATATAATGACATTATGAGAATAGCAGAACATTTATGCCAAAAACATTGGAAAATTAAAGAAAAGTTGTAATTTTTAAGAAAAAAATCCTGACAAATTTCCAAGAACAAATGTCACACAAGATTTGCTTAAAAATAATAAACAGATACAATTTATTAGAAAACTGTCACAAATTTATGTGAAAAAGAGGCTGGATTTTTACCAGAAAAGGGATTAATTTGCTTAAAAAAAGTGTCAAATTTATGAATAAAGGAAAAGATTGTGCAAAAAAAATATCAAAATTTATGAAAAAAGTTGAAATTTTATTGGGAAAAATGTTACTTTATGTGAAGTCTTTAATTTTAGTCAACAAATGTATCAAATTTGCAAAGAAAAATAGGCAGAATTTATGAAAAAAGCAAAAGATATTTCTGCCCAAAATATAACTATTCTTTTAAAAACATTCAGCGAGTAAATTGTCTATAGAAATCTGCAAGAAAAAAAAAGACACAATTTTTTTAAGCAAAAGATTAAAAATTTAACCAGAAAAAAGTTACAGTTTTGTGAGCAATAAGGTAACAAATTTACCATCAAAAAAGCTGCAAATGTTTGACAAAAACTCTCTTAATCCGGATGTTGTAATTTTGCTGTTTTACCTTAGCTCTCAGGTGCGGATACATTTTTAGGGCTCAATGCAAATTTTTTGGGGACAAAAATGACTCAAAGTGGCTCTTTGTGAAGTACAGGTTGCTCACCCCGATCTAAGATCATATCTGATTTCTTTCCAGATCTGAAAAAAAAAAAAAAAAAATAAAATTCTGCCTTTAATTGCAAAAAGTAACTCAACAAAACAGAGTATTTAAACAGCAATGTATCAACCGCGGTGGCGCAGTGGTTAGCACTGTGGCAGCACAGCAACTCACCCTTGGCCGGGGGGGTCCTGGGTTCGATCCCAGCCCCCGACCAACAGTGATCTGTGTGGAGTTTGCATGTTTTCCCGTGTCTGCGTGGATTTACTCCGGGATTTCTCTGGTTTCCTCCCACATGCCAAAAACATGCAAGTTAGGTTAATTGGCATCAAACTGGGGATTCTAAATTGTCCTTAGGTATGACTGTGAGAGTGGATGGTTGTCTGTCTCTCTGTGTTGGCCCTGCGATGGACTGGCGATCTGTCCAGGGTGTACCCTGCCTCTCTCTGGGATAGGTTCCAGGCCCCCCCCGCGACCCAAAAAGGATTAAGCGGAAGAAGCTGAATGAATGAATGTATCAACCAAATATTGCATCAGTATTTAGGCTGTCATCATAGCATAAAATAAAATAAAGTCATTGTCAAAGTCCTCAGTGACTTAGAGCCATTTCACGAGTTTACAATACAAGGAGAGTTCTGTGTCTGAAAGGGGCTGCATGTACTGTGAGGTAATCCAGCAGCTGAATCTTATGTACCTGTGCAGGTGAGTGAAGCCAGCTGGTGCTACCGGAACCAGGTTTGGAGCCTTTCTCTCAGCACAGGGGACCACTGGACTGGAGATCAGATTTGGCTCGCCACTGGCTGCAAACTCGATGCAAAACAGGACCCTTTACTTTCTGAGGTGATGAAAGAATTCCCGATTCAGGTGAGCTGACAAATTAAACAAAAATTTGATAAACTGTGGTATTTAAAATTGATTGTAAGAAAGGAGTTACTTGGATTATACTCAAATATGCCATTTGTTTTTCTTGCTCGTGGTGGCTACTTGCCCCACATGATATGAAGAGATTAAAGCTTGCTGCTTTTTTCACATGAAGGTAATTGATGGATGGCCATGCATATCAGAAAGCTTACAGTGGACAGAGGGGTGCCCACTCTACCTAATGGGGCAGTATGCTGCTCTCCAGGTGAGTCTTATTTGCTCGAGCTTTAGTATTTTAATGAGCAAAATAGGCCCCAGAAACTAGCTGCTTTTTAAATTTATTTGCTGCACTTTCCCAGATTGGACCTCATGCAGTAAATCTGGCTGGGGCACAAGCTGCCAGCATGAGGATTGCCAATCACATCATGCAGCATCAGCATCAGGACAAAAGATGGGCTTTTGTACGTGGAGGAGAGAAACCAAAATCAGAAGAATACATTCAGCAGATGAGAGGACTATTATGGCTTTAATGCTAATATTTATTCTGAGTAATGCAGCTGTGTGTGAGCAGCTATCTGTTTTTGAAAGAATTATACATTTTTAAAAAATAAATATAGTGGTGTGAAAAAGTGTTTGCCCCCTTCCTGATTTCTCTTTTTTTTGTATTTTTGTCACACTTAAATGTTTCAGATCAAACAAATTTAAATTGAGCCACTGAGCCACCACTCCGGTAACTGTGGTTACTTGTGGTTTATCACATCTTTGAAAAGCCAAGTTCAATTCCTCTAGCCACACCCTGGCCTGATTACTGCCACACCTGTTCTCAATCAAGAAATCACTAAAATAGGCCCTGCCTGACAAAGTGAAGTTGACCAAAAGATCCTCAAAAGCTAGACATCATGCTGCAATCCAAAGAAATTCAGGAACAAATGAGAAACAAAGTAATTGAGATCTATCAGTCTGGAAAAGGTTATAAAGCCATTTCTAAAGCTTTGGGACTCAAACAAACCACAGTGAGAGCCATTTTCCACAAATGGCGAAAACATGGAAGAGTGGTGAACCTTCCCAGGAGTGGCCGACTGACCAAAGTTGCCCCAAGAGGACAGCGACAACTCATTCAAGAGGTCACAAAAGACCCCATAACAGCATCCAAAGAACTGCAGGCCTCACTTGCCTTAGTTAAGTTCAGTCTTCATGACTCCACCATAAGAAAGAGACTGGGCAAAAATGGTCTGCATGGCAGAGTTCCAAGACAAAAACCACTGTTGAGCAAAAAGAACATAAAGGCTCATCTCAGTTTTGCCAGAAAACATTGTGATGATTCCCAAGACTTTTGGGAAAATACTCTGTGGACTGACTAGACAAAAGTTGAACTTTTTGGAAGGTGTGTGTCCCATTACATCCAGTGTAAAAGTAACACAGCATTTCAGAAAAAGAACATCATACCAACAGTAAAATATGGTGGTGGTAGTGTGATGATCTGGGGCTGTGTTGCTGCTTCAGGACCTGGAAGACTTGCTGTGGTAAATGGAACCATGAATTCTGCTGTCTACCAAAAAAATCCTGAAGCAGAATGTCTGGCCATCTGTTCGTGACCTCAAGCTGAAGCGTACTTGGGTTCTACAGCAGGACAATGATCCAAAACACACCAGCAAGTCCACCTCTGAATGGCTTAAGAAAAACAAAATGCACACTTTGGAGTGGCCTAGTCAAAGTCCTGACCTTAATCTGATCGAGATGCTGTGGCATGACCTTAAAAAGGCGGTTCATGCTTGAAAACCCTCCAATGTGGCTTAATTACAACAATTCTGCAAAGATAAGTGGGTCAAAATTCCTCCACAGCACAGGATTTTTTTCCCCCTTAATAATAAACACCTTCATTTAAAAACTGCATTTTGTGTTTACTTGTGTTATCTTTGTCTAATATTCAAATATGTTTGATGACCTGAAACATTTGTGTGACAAACATGTTATGTTGGTAAAACGGGAACCAAAGACGAGACTGAATGCTGAATTAAACACAACTTTATTGCTGACTCACTCTCATAATACAGGCGCTGCTGTCAGGCTGACAGGAGGCCAAAGAGACCGTCCCTCTTCTTCACAGCCCTTTTATACCCCGGGTGGGAGCGGAACCGGAAAGGTGGAGCCACTACCTGTGTCACACAGTAATATGTCCCAATAACAACATAACAAAACACACAAAAAAATGAGAAATCAGGAAGGGGGCAAACACTTTTTCACACCACTGTATTTGTTTAAAAGTTAATTGCATACAGACATAGATTTTTTTTTCATATAAATGGCCCTTCTTTCATAGTAGACCCCAAACTGATAATAAAACAAAGACTTAATATAGTAGTATTGTGTGTCAGTTTGTTTCTCATTCTCATTGTCTATATTTGAATTGTCACATTTTATTACCTGTTCCAGGGAGGTTTTGTGTTTGGTTCTCATTGTTTGATTTTTCGTGAGCAAGACACCAGAAAAATGAAAGTGTATTTTTTTGTATGAAAGCTTTACCAGAGGTGGAGTTTGTCCCAGTTTTGAAGTGGTCTAATTGGCAAACATATAGGTTCAAGATGAAAATAACAATAAAACAGAGTTGTACCTTTAAACAAGATTGAATAAATCCCAAATTGCGTGAAAACTCACTCAATATCACAGACTACACTACATGCACACTAATAAACTGATTAGATTTCTGGAGTTATGTGGCTAATCAACTAATCATTTAAACAGCATAATTTGATTTTCTTTATCAGATAAAAGTCATTATCTGATTATGAGAAATCAGATAAACACACCCAGTTTATTGCCCAATAATCCATTTATTCAGTGCATGTAAACCCATCAAATCTGATTGTTACCATTATAGTGTGACCAATGTAAACTGACTCATTAATACAGGAGCACTGTGGAATATTAACACAATAGAATGGTTTTATTGTGGGACATCTGTTGCTCTTATTGGTATATTTTTAAATGACAACAGTGTGGAAATGTGAAAATGACGAGGCAGAGTTTATCTCACGAGTCAGGTTTATTCACATCTTCCAACATCAGCAAAGCAGAAAGAAAAAAGGAAAAACAGAGAAGCATTCGTCCTTTATATACCAGGACTCTCCCAGTTCACAGTCACATTGCATTTCAATCACAAGTAACAATGCATCTACTCTTTGATCCTATTGATAACCGCGGCACATCCGGGTAACTGCGTGGTCACGTGGCGCGGAAAAGTCATAGTGCAGTGAAAACAAACCCACGTTGCAGCGTCGGAGGTGTGATAAGTTAGTTGGATTGGGTCGATTTCTGCGTTAAAATGCCGTCATCATGCGTGATATACGGCTGCACCAACCACAACATGATGAAAGACAGAAAGTTGAGTTTCTACAAGCTTCCCAGTCGAGACAGAAGCCCTGAGAGGAGAAACAAATGGATAGCATCATGCAAACAACAGAATGATGATGGGAGCAAGTGGTCTCCAGCCAAAAGCAGGGTTGTGTGTTGTGACCACTTTAATCACAAAATCTTAGTTTTTATTTTGTGCGTGTGTGTAATCTGTGAAGAATGCAATCATTGCATTAGCCAGAAATACATCACATTTTAAAGTTGATACCTGGAAGCGTAATATAGATGTATCAATCCTACCCTTTTTTTTACTAATAATATATTCCAGGGAAGCCAGTCAAGAAGGACATGGAGCATCCTGACTACATTCCCTGTATATTGCCATCACAAAAAGGCAGCTATGAGCATGCCAAACAACAACTGCAGAGGTATGAGAGGACACAAAAGAGGAGAAAACTGGTAAAATCACCTGTTTTTATTTTCCATGTGTGTTCATGGCCTTACCAACTCCCGTATATATAATGTTTTGAAATACTGTTATCATCATGATGTCTGTAGTTTGGCGTTGTAGCGTGATTTCGCCATAGGATCGAGCGTATTGCTGTACTCGTGCGCCATGGTAGCATGGAAAGCAAGCGGTGATAGCGGACACGTGGGTTTGTTTTCACTGCGGTCTATTTTTGGCAGCAGCCGTCACGTGACTGTGACGTTGCCTCGCGGCTATCAATAACATCCTTTTCATAGTCTTCGGCCCACCCGGAAATCCCCCAAGGCCGTCTCTTGCATACCAAGGCTAAACTTTCACATCCTCCTGTTATCTCCAAGGAGGCTCAGTTCTTTGTTCTAATCTGAGATGTGAGGCCTAAAGTGATACATGTGTCCCACATGACCCCCCCAAACATCTAAGATGGAACAACAGAATAACAGTCTGCATGTCATGATAAAATCATTACACATTAACCCACGTGCTGCTTGGGCCTCAGCCTCCTCCTGTATCTGCTGTAAGCGGGCTTCACCACTTCTGCGGCGCCATCATGCTGAGGGGCTGCTGTCTGGGGGTGAAAACTGTTTGTCAGTCCCTGTGGGTGTTCTAGGAAATTTCCCCGAGGGGGTCTGCCGCGCCGAGGAGCCCTGGCCAACAGCACATCCTCGTCCGCCACAACAAATGCGGGTTTGAGCCTGTTAATGCCAATCTTTTCCTTCCTGCCCCCCAAATCTAGCAAAAAATGCTTGTCCCCTGTTTCCAGCACTCTAAATGGTCCATCATAAGGTGGCCGCAGCGGTGGGCGATGAGCATCGTGTCTGACAAAAACAAACTCCGCGTTTTTCAAAGTCTTAGGTACAAAAACGCGCGGAAAACTGTGGTGAATGGGGCCAGGCAGCGTGCCCGATTCCGTGCCATGCTGCAACAGCTGAGATGGGGAGCTATCTGGCGCAGGATTATCTGGGAGAAACTCCCCGGGCAGCCGAAGTGGCTGCGCAAAAACTAGCTCAGCCGGGGAGGCTTCCACGTCCTCTTTAGGTGCAGAACGCAACCCCAATAAAACCCACGGTAGCTTGTCTACCCAATTTGCATCCGTCAGTGACGCCCTGAGGGCCGCTTTCAATGACCTATGAAAACGCTCGCATAACCCATTAGCCTGCGGATTGTATGCGGTTGTGCGGTGAATTGTGACACCCAGGCTGCGGGCCATTGTTGACCAAAGTTCGGAAACAAATTGAGGGTCTCTGTCAGACGTAATGTCCGACGGGACTCCAAAACGCGCCACCCATGCAGTTAAAAACGCACGTGCCACCTCCTCAGCTGTGGTTGACGCCAGTGGAACCACTTCCGGCCAGCGCGTGGTGCGGTCCACCATTGTCAGAAGGTGTGTGCACCCCTGTGATGGCGGGAGGAGGCCTACGAGGTCCACGTGAACATGATCGAACCTCTTAGCCGGGATGTGAAACGGCTCCAAGGGAGCTCTCGTGTGTTTGTGTACCTTGGCTCGTTGACACGCCATGCAGGCTGCTGCCCACTCCTTAACTTGTTTGCGCAGGCTCGGCCATACAAATTTCTCTCCTACCATTTTGACCGACGCGCGCACTCCTGGGTGAGCCAGAGAATGAATTGAGTCAAAAACGCGGCGGCGCCACGCGGCCGGTACCAGAGGACGCGGTCGTCCAGTGGAGACGTCGCAGATTAGGGGGGGCATACTGTCTTGCAGCACCCTGTTCTCCAGCCTTAACCCTGTTGGTCCAGACTGGAGCGCGCGCACTTCCGCGTCTCTAGCCTGATCCGCGGCCATGGCTGCATAATCTATCCTTACGCGGACTGGGGCCGCCACAGCACGCGAGAGGCAATCTGCCACTACATTAAGTTTACCCGCCACATGCTGAATATCGGTAGTAAACTCTGAGATCGCGGCCAGCTGTCTCTGCTGCCGGCCCAACCACGGTTCTGAAACCTTGGCCATCGTGAAAGTCAGCGGCTTGTGGTCAACGAACGCGGTGAATCGGCGTCCTTCCAGCCAGAACTGGAAGTGACGAATGGCCAAATGGAGAGCTAACAACTCCCTGTCAAACGCGCTGTATTTACGTTCACTATCGCGCAAAGTCCTGCTGAAAAAGGCGAGCGGCTGCCAAGCCCCGGCTACATGCTGCTCCACGACCGCCCCTATAGCCACATCTGATGCGTCAGTAGTGAGCGCTATGCGGGCCGTTGGGTCCGGATGCGCCAACAACGCAGCATTAACCAGGGCTGCCTTGACTTCCGAGAACGCTCGCTCTCGCTCCGGGGACCATTTGATTTTATTCGCGGGTTTTTGTTTTTTGAGCGCGGCGTACAGTGGTTGCATGAGCTGCGCTGCGCGGGGGAGGAAACGATTATAAAAATTCACCATTCCCAAAAACTCCTGTAACGCCCTGACCATTTGTGGCTGGGGAAAATTTGTTACCGCGCGCACTTTGTCAGGTAGCGGAACCGCTCCTTCTGGAGAGACGCGATGCCCCAAAAAATCAATCTGCGCCACCCCGAACTGACACTTCGCTGGGTTGATTATTAAACCGTGCTCTCCCAACCTCTGGAAAACTGCCGTGAGGTGGTTTTCGTGTTCATCTTCGGACGCGCTGGCTACTAAGATGTCGTCCAGGTAGACGAATAGGAAAGGGAGATCACGCAACACCGCATCCATCATGCGTTGGAACGTCTGCGCAGCGCCTTTAAGCCCAAATGGCATGCGCAAAAACTCGAATAGACCAAACGGAGTTATTACCGCTGTTTTGGGTATGTCCTCAGCGCGCACTGGGACTTGGTGGTAACCGCGGACCAAGTCTATCTTAGAAAAAACGCGCGGCCCCGCCAAATGAACGGAAAAATCTTGGATATGGGGGATTGGGTAGCGGTCGTGCGCTGTGGCGTTGTTCAACCTGCGGAAATCTCCGCAAGGTCGCCATGAGCCGTCAGCTTTCGGGACCATGTGAAGCGGGGAAGCCCATGGGCTGTTCGAATGCCTGATGATGCCCAACCTTTCCAGGTTGGCGAACTCCTTGCGCGCTATGGTCAGTTTAGCTGCATCCAAGCGCCGAGCTTTTGCAAAAACGGGCGGGCCGGTGGTAGTAATAAAATGTTCCACCCCGTGTTTAGCGACGGCTGCTGAAAATGTGGGGACCATGAGTGCTGGGAACTGAGTGAGCAGTGTGTGGAACTTACCGCTTGCAGCTGTGACGTTGGCTTGTGCTGTTGGTGGGGCCACTCGGGCTGTACAGGGAATAGAATCGAAAGAAAGTGCATTAACCAGGCGCCTGTTAGCGAGATCAACCAACAAACCATGTGAGCACAGAAAATCAGCCCCCAACATATTGAAATTCACTGCTGCTATGACAAAAGTCCACTCGAATGTACGGCCGTGTAAAGACAGAAGCAGAGTCCTCTCACCAAAGGTCTTAATCTCTGAGCCGTTCGCTGCTGCCACCCCGGGACCTCTGGAAACTGCCAGCCGGTCAGCGGAGGAAGGTGTGATGAAACTCAACTGGGAGCCTGTGTCCACGAGGAAATGCCTCCCCGAGCGTGCATCCTTCAAGTAGAGTAGCTTGTTCTCCTCCCCGAGGGTTGCAGCTGCTACCGACCCCCGGTTTTGGCATTTCCCGAGCACTTGAATTGGCACGGTGGTATACATTTGCATGCCTTCTCTGCAAAGCGGCGATGGTAGAAACAGAAGGTGTCTCCTCCGCGATCCTTGGCCCCCGCCGCCGCCGTCGTCGGTGATTCTGCTACCGCCGTCTCTGGCCCCCCGCCATCTCCGGCTGCCGCGCTGAACTCCATTGCTTCTGCGGTGGCCGCACGCTGTTTGCTGGCGTTGAGAATCCGATGCACCTCCTGGGCCAGCGCGCGGAAGTCCCGCCGGGCCAACAACGGCGAACTGGCCAGGGCCGCTCTCGCGGCCGACGGTAGGGTCCTGAGGAAAATGTGGGTGAAGATGAAGTCATCGTCGTCTGAGCCCCTCAACCTCAGCATGTTTTCCATCAGGTCAATGGGCGTGCCATCTCCCAAGTCGTTCAGAGCCAGGAGCCTCTCCGCTCTCTCCTCGACTGAGAGAGTGAAGCGCTGGATGAGCGCAGCCTTCAACCTGCTGTATTTGTCGTTGGCCGGTGGCCGCTCCAATAGGCTCTCCACATGCCGAGCCGTGCGGTTGTCGAGCTTTGCAATCACATGGTAGAACTTCGTGTTATCTACCGTTATCCCCCGGAGGGCAAACTGTGCTTTGACTAAGTGGAACCAGGAGCGCGGGTTATCCTGCCAAAAGTCCGGTAGCTGGACCGTAGCGGCTTACACTTGGCTGGGGGCTCCCGATGAGTCTGGCTCCGGGGAATTCTCTACGTGTTGCATGCTACGTCTTAGGGTCACCAGTGTGGAAATGTGAAAATGACGAGGCAGAGTTTATCTCACGAGCCAGGTTTATTCACATCTTCCAACATCAGCAAAGCAGAAAGAAAAAAGGAAAAACACAGAAGCATTCGTCCTTTATATACCAGGACTCTCCCAGTTCACAGTCACATTGCATTTCAATCACAAGTAACAATGCATCTACTCTTTGATCCTATAACATCCTTTTCATAGTCTTCGGCCCACCCGGAAATCCCCCAAGGCCGTCTCTTGCATACCAAAGGCTAAACTTTCACATCCTCCTGTTATCTCCAAGGAGGCTCAGTTCTTTGTTCTAATCTGAGATGTGAGGCCTAAAGTGATACATATATGTGTCCCACAACAGTATTTTTATTGCGTTGCATTTGGCCATGCTCTTGCCACCATTTCCCCTCCTTATCAGACTCCAGCTGTGTTTCAGGTCCGTGATTTTCAGCTGAGAACAGAACGTTCACTTCTGTTTTCTTTTTATTCATATCCCTGGTCACATTTGAAAAATCCAGTTTAGTTAATGTGGCAGTTATTGTTAAAATCCTCTGGCTCAGAGCCTTTACTTACTGTTACTTTGTATGATGTGATTTTTTTTTAAATCAGAGGGCACATGGGGGTAGTTTTCCCCCTCAGAGGAAGTTTGTTCATTATCCATAATAATAATAAACAAAGCTGCACGTTTTTCTCTCGCTTGTGAAAGATTTTGCTCAGCTGAAGGAAGGCGGTAGAGGTTGTTCTTCGCAGGCAAAGCTACAGCGTGTAAAATGTAATTGTTTTACCACTGCTTTATTTACTGATGCTCTTATTTACCAACATTTGCTTTAGTTTTGTCCTCTGGAAATGTCACTAGCCACGCCCCTCCGTCCTACTTCCGGGTTGAAGTAACCTGTCGCGACGGTGTAGACGCAACTATTAATGCTTTCGAAGGCGTGCATTAAAAAACAAAACAAAAATAAAGAAAAACAGCCTGACCACGTCCTGATAACCGTTTCAAGGTAGGTGGGTGTAACAGATAATCAGAAGTAGCCTATATTTTGTTTAAAAAAAGGAGAATGGTGGTTTAAACAACTGTACAGCAGTAATATTCGTAATCAGTTCTTCGTGCTGTCGGCTGTTCGTGGTGATAGAGTGATGATGTAGTGAAGTACGTGGCCGTAATGCACCTGTAATCAAATCTAAAAGAAGAAGAAGAAGAAGCAATAATGGTGCCTATCAAAATGTTCGCGTGCATCATAACCCCAGTACGGGGTTGTGACGTAGACTCCTGGTCACGTGATCAGCAGCAGCAGGTGACTCGACAAAGAGAGGGACCGCCCCGATGCGTTCAATCTGCCTTTAAATGAAGGGAATTAACCGTGAAAACTGAGCAAACCGGGTGATTCTGACCGAAAAAACATGTCCGGAAAGGTGCCTCGTGGTCATGAAAATCGCAGCAGCTGATGATCAGCTGATCGGATCAGCTGACTGTGCCCTGCTTTATTTCGTACTTAAAAAAAAAAAAAAATTGAACCTGCGGAAACTCCGTGGTGGTTTCCCTGCCCTGTTATTCGTCGCAATATCTCTGTAACAGCAGTACCCCTTTCAACCAGCTTTTGTCTGATTTATATAAGGATTTGACTGTGGAACCAACCATCCATCCAACCATCCATCCATCCATCATCCATCCATCCAACCATCCATCCATCCATCATCCATCCATCCATCATCCATCCATCCATCCAACCAACCATCCATACGTAAAAAAAACAAAAAACAAAAACATGTATTCGGGGATGTGAGGCTATTCTGGAACACAGTTTTGGATAAATCTCCTGTTGAGAGCTTTACTCAAGTTTAAAGCTTTTGTGCTCAGAGCCTGTTTAGAATAGAGCTCAGCCAATATATTAAATGTCTGTGGTTTAATATATTCAGTTCACACCATTTCATTTACGCCTGTATTTTGTTCTGACTATAAAACATGTATCACCTTTAAGAATTACAGAGGATGAACTCGGCTGAGGTTTTTAATGTCTAATAATAGGTTTTGCATCATTGGTTGTTTTCATTACACTTTTGAGGAAGTGTAAATAATTAGAGGAACTAGAAGAAGGGCTGTTATTGATGGGAAGTTACTGTAAGTGATAATCAAGGGGATTATAGGTGGTTGACATGTAATACCTGTACTTTGTATGTCTTCTCTTCTTCTTCTGCTTAATCCTTTTCGGGTTGCAGGGGGGCTGGAGCCTTCCCAGCATCTTTTGGGTGAGAGGCAGGGTACACCCTGGACAGATCGCCAGTCCATCGCAGGGCCAACACAGAGAGACAGACAACCATTCACTCTCACAGTCATACCTAAGGACAATTTAGAATCCCCAGTTTGATGCCAATTAACCTAACTTGCATATTTTTGGCATGTGGGAGGAAACCGGAGAAATCCCGGAGTAAACCCACACAGACACGGGGAGAACATGTAAACTCCACACAGATCACTGTTGGTCGGGGGCTGGGATCGAACCCAGGACCCCCCGACAAGGGTGAGCTGTGCTGCCGCAGTGCTAATCACTGCGCCACCGCGCCGCCCAGTCGTACTTTGTATGAATATCCAAAATTACTCATTCTTTGTGTTGTTTTTAACATCCCAGGAAATAGTGTAGCACCAAGATCAAAGCATATTTTTGTGACTCTGTGGTCTGTTTTATCCTTAGAATCCTTTAACAGCACTATGAATGTACGGAAAGTGGAAAAGGTGGTTGTGAGTGTGGAACAGTCAGAGGGGTTCGGTGCTCGGGTCAGAAGGAGCATTGGGAGAAAGGAGGTAGGTAGAGGATCCTGAACTTTCATCTTATTTGGTGAACGCTCCCACCATGACCCGCATAATTATACACACTCAATGTTTTATTTTCAGCTGAGAAACCTGGATCCCTTTCTGATGTTGGATGAGTTTAGAGTGAGTAAGCCCGCCGGTTTTCCAGACCATCCCCACCGAGGATTTGAGACGGTGAGTAGGTGTGACCTTAGTTATTTCAATCTCTCTGGTTGGACTGCAGCTATGGCTATCTAGCTAATATTATTCACTTTTCTTGCCACTCCACAAAATGTCCATAGAGGAAAATTCCAAAATGTATTTATTTCATTTGGACAAAACCATCTCTGACTTACTTTTGGTCTATAGATAACTGAGAGGGGTAAAGAGTAACACTTCTTACCCAAGTGCTGATTGAAGTACTAGTACAGGACACTTTTTACTGTCACTCAGATCCATCCATCCATCCATCTTTCACCGCTTTTCCGGGGGTCCCGGTCACGGGGGCAGCAGTCCAAGAAGAGTAGCCCAGACTGCCTCCCTGTTCACACAGTACCATGATCCCCATGAGCCCTACTGCAGGTGGTGAGCCCACTGGAAGACAGACCCCTTGCGGCTCGTTCCAGTACACTGGGCCCTTGATGTAACATTTTTCATAGGGATCTACTGGACCGCTCTTGGTCTGGGCCTACATAAAGGACCAGTTTGTCTTAGGAGACCTTACCAGGGGCAAGTTAGCTCTGACAACATACGTTGCTCCTTGGATCATTAGGGCACACAAACCCCTCCACCACAATAAGGTGGTGATCCAGGGAGAGGGCTCAAGTAGATTTTTAAAGAAAAAAAAGTTGCTTAAGTATATTTGTTCATAATCTGAGATACTTTTTTCATCTACACATTTGAACTGAGTGTCTAGTTGTTTGCTCAAATTAATTTTTTTCTATTTGTAATAATTATTCTTCCGTCTTGGCTCAGGAAAAAATAATTAATTAATTGCTGTTTAACTTTCTTTAATACTTTTGTATTATTTGCATTATAAAATATTATATCATACCCTGCCATGTGGATAGTTTTACTTTCTACCAACTAAAACATTTAAGAAAAGTTCTTTTATGTAGGAAAAATGGAACTTTATGAGAAAAAAAAGTGTATAAATTTATGGATAAGACTTTTTGAATTTACATGAAAAATTTGCTAATTTATTAAAAAATAAATAAAATTCTGGCTAATACGCTACCCACCTCGGATTATTATGCTATTTCATATTAATTTCGCTCTTAATTGTGTAACAGAAATATTCTGTAGATTGATCAATATTAAGATATTATAATTAGCTTCAGCTAATTCTAGTATGACAGTGTGGAGATATACATACTAAACAGATTACACTTTTTGTTTTATTCACAAAGCTTTTCAAAATACTGAAGCAGTATTTTAACGATGCCCTCTCTGTGAGTTAATCCTCAATCTGACCACACGGTGGGGACAATGAGTCGGTGTTTAAATACACGTAAACCACCGTTATTTTACCATGTCTAAATGTAAATCACTAACTCTAGATTGCTTTTAATAATCGTGTAAAAATTACACCACATATATTTGAGAAACAAAATTTTCTGCTATGTTTTTCACTACCTGACATTCAGGAGTAGAACACTTCACAGGTTAGATGATGTATATTGTGGCAACTCACAAAAATCCCCTATTTTGAAAGAGTGGAAATGCCCATTCATGTGGTATATTGCTGGAGAACATTGCTTAGTTTCCTCCTGTTTTACAGTGTTTTACAGTTAATATACAGCTAAAGGTTAAAGTTTTATATTATATCTGTCACAGACATGTCTGTGGTGGAACCTTGCATGGCAGTGGCCCCTCTAATTCTAGGGTGTGATAAACATTATAGATAGGAGAAATGTAAGAAACGTACACCACTAAGAGAGAGATAAACAGCATTTCAATTCTCCTGTATGTCCTGTACATACTGAAGTACTGAGAAATAAAATCTTTGAATCTTAATTTCATTCTACTGTGCATAATTTGCTATGTATGGCTTGAATGACAATAAAGTTGATTTTCTTTCTTTCTTATACAACAGATGCATATACAAAACTGTCTCTCTTTCTTTATATATCTATCTATCTATCTATCTATCTATATATACAGTATATATATATATATATATAGAGGGTGAGTCCAGCAATCCTACGGAGAAAGCTCATTTCAGCCGCTTGTATCCACGATCTCGTTCTTTCGGTCATTACCCCCAAAGCTCGTGACCATAGGTGAGAGTAGGAACGTAGATTGACTGGTAAATCGACAGCTTTGCCTTAGAACTAAGCTCCCTCTTCACCACAACAGACCGGTACAACGTCCGCATCACTGCAGATGCTGCTCCAATCCGTCTGTCGATCTCTCGCTCCATTTTCCCCTCACTCGTGAACAAGACCCCAAGATACTTAAACTCCTCCACTTGGGGCAGGAGCCTGTCCCCAACCCGGAGAGGACAATCCACCTTTTTCCGGCTGAGGACCATGGACTCGGACTTGGAGGTGCTGATTCTCATCCCAGCCGCTTCACACTCAGCGGCAAACCGTCCCAGCAAGAGCTGTAGGTCATTGCTGGATGAAGCCAACAGGACAACATCATCTGCAAACAACAGAGATGAGATCCTGTGGTCACCAAGCATGACACCCTCCATTCCCTGGCTGCGCCTAGAAATCCTGTCCATAAAAATTATCAACAGGATCGGTGACAAAGGGCAGCCCTGGCGGAGTCCAACTCTCACTGGGAATGACTCCGACCGAGTGTTGGCAATATGAACCAAACTCTCACAACGGTCGTACAGAGACCGAATAGCTCGTAACAACAAGCCCGATACCCCATACTCCCGAAGCACCCCCCCACAAAAATCCACGAGGGACGCGGTCAAATGCCTTCTCCAAGTCCACAAAACACATGTAAACTGGTTGGGCAAACTCCCACGAACCTTCAAGAATTCTCGAGAGGGTAAAGAGCTGGTCCGATGTGCCACGGCCAGGACGAAAACCACATTGCTCCTCCTGAATCCGAGGTTCGACCAACGGCCGGACTCTCCTCTCCAGTACCTTGGCATAGACCTTCCCAGGGAGGCTGAGGAGTGTGATCCCTCTAAAGTTGGAGCACACCCTCTGGTCCCCTTTTTTGAAGAGAGGAACCACCACCCCGGTTTGCCATGCCAAAGGCACTGCCCCCGACCTCCACGCAATGTTGCAGAGGCGTGTCAACCATGACAACCCAACAACATCCAGAGCCTTGAGGTACTCAGGGCGAATCTCGTCCACCCCTGGGGCCCGGCCACCAAGGAGATTTTTAACCACCTTGGCGACCTCAGCCCCTGTGATAGGCGAGTCATCCCCCTCGTCACCAAACCCTGCTTCCTCTGTGGAAGGCGTATCAGTGGGACTGAGGAGATCCTCGAAGTATTCCTTCCACTGCCCGACGATATCCCCAGTTGAAGTCAACAGTGTCCCATCCGCACCATACACATTGTGGACGGGGAGCTGCTTTCCCCTCCTGAGCCGCCGAACAGTTTGCCAGAATCTCTTTGAAGCCGACCGAAAGTCTTGTTCCATGGCCTCACCGAACTCCTCCCATACCCAGGTTTTTGCTTCAGCAACCACCCGAGCTGCACTCCGCTTGGCCTGCCGGTACACCTCAGCTGCTTCGGGAGTCCCACAAGCCAACCAAGCTTGATAGGACTCCTTGAAAAGTGCTCCGGGGGAAGCTGTCTGCCCCGCTGGAACGGCTCCAGTGGGCTATTTATGTGACACAGGTAATTGGAAAATGCTGTGTCTCTCTAATCTCTCTATCGAAGATATTGAAGATTTGTTTATCTTCGTAATCTTGGTGATTGGGATAATTCTGATTGGGACGGGAATTGTCTTGGTTTACCGCAAATTGCTGAAGATGGATTCAACCTATCAAAATGCTGGCCAGGCGAGGTGCATCCAACAAATTGAAAAACTGGAGAAGACCCTGATAGCGACTACTGGAGAACTGTCTCGTAAGGTGGATTACATCATGGGTTCGCTCAGGTCTTACCACGACGAATTCAAAGCTGCGCAATGAAGGATTAATGTACTGAATCTACAGAAGAAATACAAGTCTTCTCTGTGATCAGTCCTATTTGGCATTATTATTCCCCATGAAAATTCCTCCTGGCTGTCTGCAGACTGTGTTTTTTCAAAATCATGAGCACAAGGCCTTGGACAGCCAGCTGCAGCGCCAGATAAGACTGGGCGCCAGACAGACAAAACATCTTCTGCCAAGGGTCCTTGGGTCTCTCTTATTATCATCAACACTGCTCAACACCGCACACACATTGATTCATGAACTGAATAAAGATATACTGTACACTGCTCTCTTGTGTCTTGTGAAATTCTGAGTGTAGCGAATGTATGTGCATGAGAGCTTTTTTTTCCCTTGAACTCTTAATATTGATTAAGTATGTAACCAGTATTTTGAATCAATGATTTTTTTGCTCCTTCCCATTGTATTATCTTTATGCTTCCTGTATCCTCCTGCTGATAGGCGCGTTTCAGATGCGCCGCGGCACGGAAATGCAGGTCATTACTGTGTCAAGTCAAATTCTCTCGTATGTTATCAGTGTTCTGTTAATGTACTTGGCAATAAATCCTTTTCTGATTCTGATTCTGATTCTTCAGCTTAATGGCCCCCCTCACCACTGGTGTCCACCACTTGGTTCGGGGGTTGCCAAAAACAATAGTCCTGCAAAATAATTGTCCTAATTATCAACAAACTCACACACAGTGATCCTCAGGTTTGTCTGCATCCAACTTAAGGTCAAGGTCAGTGTTAAAGGTGAGGAGATTTGGACATTTTTGATTTTATGAAAATCATTAATCCTTCTTGATAGTTACCCCAATGTTTGGCAGACTCATGCACAATGATCCTCAAGTGGGTTTGCATCTTGGCTGTGCTCAAGGTCAACAGTTAGGAGATTTGAGCACTCAAGTGATTTCATCAGGTCAGAATGAGCTACTCATTGACGGTCTGGTCAAAACATATTTTGGTAAAGCCAACTTTATTGTCATTCAATCCATATAGCCAATAGTGTACAGTAGAACGAAATTACGTTTCTCTTATCTACAATGTTAATCACATCTAGAATCAGAGGGGTTTCTGCCATGCAAGGCGCCGCCACAGCTTTCCCTCCTCCGTTCCATTATTGCTGAGCACCAAGCTGGACGGCAGGAAGTTCCACTTTTATATGGCCTTCGGCATGACCCGGCCGGGATTTGAACCCCGGCCTCCCGGGTGTGGGGTGGATGCTCTACCAACTGAGCCACCACTCCGGTGTTTGGCTAATAGAATTATTATATTTTCCACTTCCAGTATTTAAAATGCTTGTACTGTTCATAACAGTGATACTATTGCTGTGCTGAAGATGAAGCAAAAGGGACTGACATTTTATCTTTGAAGTCAAAGTTTAAAAACTCAGAAGTTGTCCTCAGATTGCCAGACGTTTTCCCCCAGTATATTTGATTTGGCAGATGGAACTTAAATCTCCCGGTGTGGGTGGACAGGACTGGGCTTCACTCCCAGCATGCATTTCAGCAGGTGTGTTTGTGCACACTCACATGACATTTGAAGTTGGCCAGCTGCAAAGACAGACAGCATGCAGTTCGCTGTTGGTGCCCCAGCTTTCTCCCTTACACAGATGTTCATGTTTGACCCCGCTGCTCTTCCTGTCCAGTCTGATTACTGCTGAAACCAGTACACTCGTGGCTTTTAGTTTTGCACTTAACAGATCACTTAATAATAAAATAATAATAATAATCTGTGACGTTACACCAGAATTAAATAATGATTTAAAACAAAATAATTTTCTTTTTTTTCCACACATTTTCTGTATGAGGTAAATATGGTATATGTATACTGTATGTATGTGTTTTAATACTGTATATGTATTTTATGTGCTACATATGTCTTTCAGGTAACTTATGTTTTAGAGGGAATAACGGCCCATGAAGACTTCTGTGGACATTCAGGACGACTGAAACCAGGGGATTTGCAAGTAAGGCATCATTGAAATAACACTTAAAGCATTTACCTTGATGTAGCACTAATGGTCTAGGACCCAGTGTCAAATCAAAACTGAAAACTATCTATGTGTCCATTCTTTTATAGTGTTGAAATTAACACTGCCAGAGTTAATTTCACCCTCCCCCCACCCCTATAGGGTAGGTTCCTATTTGGGAGGCCTAGGTCAGGATGATTTGTTCGGCTACCAGCACTGTCAACATGGGGTCGTCCTGCCCATCCCCCTGAGCCAAGGGGTTATCTATTAATTGTTAGATATGTTGTTGTTATAACCTCTCTAATACTTGTTAATAGATACTTGTAAAAATAAGGACAGCTTGGACTTTGTGTATGCAGGCAGAGAACTAATATATATTCTGTATAGGTGTATGTACTGTATATATACTCATTTACACGCGTATGTAAGTTTTTGTGTGTGTTTATTTGCAAATCCATTCTCCCTACAGGCTCACATGGACTCACGTGCACACACCCTCACCCACACACACACGCACGCACGCACACCCCCACACACACACCCACATATGTTGTATATGCTTTGCTTGTATGTTGTTGTAATTGTCCTAACACTTGGTTCACCTGTCCATCTGTACTCTTTGTTTCACCTGGTAATATCAGCAGTTCCCGCTAAAAAATAATAATAATCACAATAGTAGTCACAGTAAAGCCCGTCTGACAGAAATGATGAGTTGTATTCGGCAACGGCGGACAATGCCAAACAAGGAGCTGTAATTACAAACTGAACCGTCACAAAAAAAAGTTAATTTCCCACTAGCAATTTTGTGTGCAACTCTGAAGGTGATATATTTCACAATTGAAAAAAGGGGACATACTATATAGACACTTTTATTCTAAGACTGACAGTTTTGCAAACAATAAGTAAGTAATATTGAAGTAACTAAATAATAAATAATTAAATAAGCAAAGTGTTATATTGATTTGTTCATTATCATATATATGTAAAGCCTTATATATAGTTTTCATGGGTGTTACAATCCTATTTATCTATGAATTATTACTGCTACTATTTGTTTGAACCAATAGATCAATCTTAGAAATATAGAAGAAGAAGAAGCCAATTTTTTATTGTCATTCTATCCATACAGCCAATCATTTACAGTAGAACAAAATTACATTTCTCCTATCTACAATGCTAATCACAGCTACAGTCATGAAAAAATTTAGACACCCCTTTAAATATTCAGTTCTTTGTTAAGAAATGTTCACATATCTATGTCTAACCTTGTTTTAGTTTTTATTTGCATTTTTTAACATTTATTTTAGCCACTGTAAGTGGGAATGAATGCGGGGGTGTCCTAAAAAAGATGGGGGGTGTCCTAATTTATTCCTCACTATTTGTTTAGAATTACATTTTACAGAAAATTTGAAAAAAGTCTTTAATTCATTTTTAATAGTTTAGTTGTATTACGTGAATCTCCCAGTATTTTTAACACTGATATTAAATATCCATATATCCAAATATGTAAAAAAAAACACACACACAGGCTTATACAGGGTGTCCTAATTTTTTCACATGACTGTAGAATCAGAGGGGCCGCTTCCATACAAGGTGCCGCCACAAACAACTTTTTCTTCCCCCATTCTGTTACGCTGAGCACCAAGCTAGAAGGTGGGAAGTACCATTTTTATATGGTCTTTGGTATGACCCGGCCCGGGCTTGAACCCATGACCTCCTGGTTGTGGGGCGGATGCTCTACCAACTAGCCCACCACTCCACTTAAAGGGCCATATTATGAAGATCTAGTCCAAAGTCTATTGTCAAAGGTACAAAAATCCTTTATGGGTGTGTCCAAGTCTATTCTGCCATTACAGTGGTAGTAAAAACAGATGTTGGGGCTGTCTGAACGCTCTTAATTATTCAGAGGTCTGTTTTGGTTGTAAGATCCAATAGGAATGGCTCCTGTCCTCACCTTTAATATGCAGTGGCACATGAACTAAGATGGATTGCTATTTAGATGGCTTTTTCACCTCAGAGGGCAAATTAGTTTTGCATTGGGGACAGGGCACACGTGTTTGCTTATTTGGGGTTAATCAGAGTCACTTGAAATGGTGGCAGGTGTGTGCTGACTCCCATTTAACATGAGTTTGAATGTGATTGGTTAATTCTGAACACAGCCACATCCCCAGTTATAACAGGGCGTGCATATTTATGCAAACAGGTTATTGTAAGTTTTTTTATTTTTCCCCTTAAAAGATTTGTTTGTTTTTCAATTGGGTTGTACAGGTTATAGGTCACATTAATGGTGGAAAAAGTTTTGAAATGATTTATCTGGGTCTCATTTTTTTACATCACAAAAACCTGGCATTTGAACAGGGGTGTGTAGACTTTTTATATTCACAGTACACACACACACGCATACACACACACATATTTATATATATTTATATATATATATATACATACATACATACACACATACATATATATATACACACATATATACACACACACACACACACACACACACACACATATACTGTATATATACACACACACGCGTACACACACACACACACACACACATATACATACACTACTCACAAAAAGTTAGGGATATTCGGCTTTCAGGTGAAATTTCAGGATGTACCTAAAATGCACTATAACCTTTCCAGGTGAACTTAATTTGACCTTCTCTAACCTTTTGAAAGCACATGTCCAACTGTTCAGTGTTTCAGTACTTTTTGCATAACTTGCTGTTCTCTAACAAGGTGCTTAATGGCAAAATTCACAACAGGTGTTTGATCCATGAATCAACCAATAAATTTTCTGGTTCAGGTAGAATTAATATTTAAACACTCCTCTTTATCATGCTGTTCACATTTTGACATAATGAGACCAAGACAACACATAACAATTGATCAACAGTACCTCGCCATTGCAAGGCTTCAAACAGGATGTTCTCAGAGGGAAGTGGTCACTGAGCTTAGAGTGTCACAGACTGTCATCAGCAGGTTGCAACAGAGATGCAGAGAGACTGGAAGAGTCACAGAAAGGCATAGAAATGGACGTCCTTTGGCCACATCCCACGCTGATGACCGCTTCATTGTGAACAGTGCCCTGCAGAGCCAGATGACGAATGCCACTCATCTCCAGGCACATTAATGGAGGTGAAAGGCACCCAAGTGTCACGTCAGCCCATTCGAAACAGTTTACATCAGCGTGGTCTGCGTACTAGACGATCTGCAAGGGTACCTGACCACACCAGACACAGGCGTCATCGTCTTGCATGGGCAAGAGAGCATTTACGCTGGACAAGGGACCAGTGGGCCTCAGTGGTGTCCTCTGATGAAAGTCGATTCATGTTGAGCAGAAATGATGGCCGCCAATGATGTTGGAGACATCAAGGCGAGTGCTATGCATCAGCCACTGTTGTGGTGGCATTACAGTCTGTGCAGGTGTGTCTAGTCAAAACAGACCTGCCTTACACCTTGTGAATTGTACAGGGACAAGCTGATACTACCTGAATAACATCATTAATCCAGTCATTGTGCCCCTGCATGAACAACACAGGCCTAATTTCATCTTCATGGATGACCATGCTCCAGCTCATTGAGGTTGCATCATTAGGGAATGGCTGCTGCAGGCTGGGGTACCTCAAATGGAGGGGTCTGCACTTTCTCCAGATCTTGAATCTCATAGAAAATCTATGGGATCAGCTGAGTCACCATGTAGAGGCACATAACCCTGCACCCCACAACCTCAATGACCTGAGGGCCGCCCTTCAAGAAGAGAGGAATGCTGTGACTCAGAAGACAATAAATCGACTTGTGAACGTCATTGTCAAGCTGTAATGGATGCTTAAGGGTACATGACAAGTTATTGAGACACTGACATTTTTTGTTGCCATATACCCACCACTGTTGTTGCCTTTCATTTCAGTAAATTGATAAAATGAGGAAATCACCATTGCATGCTTCTACTTAAATGCCCTACTTTCATGATATAATATCACTCTAGCATGAACTTTTACATTTTCCATAAATTTCACCCAAAAGTCAAATATCCCTAACTTTTTGTGAGTATATACACTACCGTTCAAAAGTTTGGGGTCACTTAGAAATTTCCTTATTTTTGAAAGAAAAGCACTGTTTTTTTCAATGAAGATAACTTTAAACTAATCAGAAATACACTCTAATATCTAATATACATTGCTAATGTGGTAAATGACTATTCTAGCTGCAAATGTCTGGTTTTTGGTGCAATATCTACATAGGTGTATAGAGGCCCATTTCCAGCAACTATCACTCCAGTGTTCTAATGGTACAATGTGTTTGCTCATTGCGTCAGAAGGCTAATGGATGATTAGAAAACCCTTGTGCAATCATGTTAGCACAGCTGAAAACAGTTTAGCTGGTTAGAGAAGCTATAAAACGGACCTTCCTTTGAGCAGGTTGAATATCTGGAAAAAATTATTATTTCAAATACAAATCATTATTTCTAACCTTGTCAATGTCTTGACTATATTTTCTACTCATTTTACAACTCATGGTGGTAAATAAGTGTGACTTTTCATGGAAAACACAAAATAATTGTCTGGGTGACCCCAAACTTTTGAATGGCGCCACCGTGGCTGCACGGTGGCGCAGTGGTTAGCACCACAGCAGCACAGTTTTACCCTCGGCCGGGGGATCGTGGGGATCATGAGATCGTGGGTTCGATCCCTGCCCCCGGCCAACAGTGATCTGTGTGGAGTTTGCATGTTCTCCCCGTTTTTGCGTGGGTTTACTCCGGGATTTCTCCGGTTTCCTCCCACATGCCAAAACATGCAGGTTAGGGAGTTAAGGGGCGCTTGCGCACGCAGCGACCGGCAGCTGGTGGTTTGTCACTGGACTGCAGAACAAATCTACCTACGGGTACAAAATAAGTAAAAAAAAAAAAATGGTAGTGTATATGTAGGTATATGTGTGTTTGCCCCCTTCCTGATTTCTCATTTTTTTGTATGTTTGTCACACTTAAATGTTTGATGATCTGAAACAAGTTTAAATATTAGGCAAAGATAACACACGTAAACACAAAATACAGTTTTTAAATGAAGGTGTTTATTATTAAGGGAAAAACAAATCCAAACCTACATGGCCCTGTTTGAAAAAGTGATTGCCCCCTAAACGGGATAACTGGTTGGGCCACCCTTAGCAGCAACAACTACAATCAAGCGTTTGCGATAACTGGCAATGAGTCTTTTACAGTACTGTGGAGGAATTTTGGCCCACTCATCCTTGCAGAATTGTTGTAATTCAGCCACACTGGAGGGTTTTCGAGCATGAACTGCCTTTTTAAGGTCATACCACAGCATCTCAATGGGATTCAGGTCAGGACTTTGACTAGGCCATTCCAAAGTGTGCATTTTGTTTTTCTTAAGCCATTCAGAGGTGGACTTGCTGGTGTGTTTTAGATCATTGTCCCACTGCAGAACCCAAGTGTGCTTCAGCTTGAGGTCACAAACAAATGGCTGAACATTCTCCTTCAGGATTTCATGGTTCCGTTTACCACAGCAAGTCTTCCAGTTCCTGAAGCAGCAAAACAGCCCCAGACCATCACACTACCACCACCACCATATTTTACTGTTGGTATGATGTTCCTTTTCTGAAATGCTGTGTTACTTTTACGTCAGATGTAATGGGACACTCACCTTTCAGGAAGTTCAACTTTTGTCTCATCAGTCCACAGAGTATTTTCCCCAAAAGTCTTGAGGATCATCAAGATGTTTTCTGGCAAAACTGAGAAGAGCCTTTATGTTGTTTTTGCTCAGCAGTGGTTTTCCTCTTGGAACTCTGTCATGCAGGCCATTTTTGCCTAGTCTCTTTCTTATGTTGGAGTCATGAACACTGACCTTAACAGAGGCAAGTGAGGCCTGCAGTTCTTTGGATGTTATTGTGGGGTCTTTTGTGACCTCTTACATGTCAGGTCAGGCATTGGCTTGCTTGCTACTGGGTAACCATGAAAACCGGTACTACCTGTCTCATGGGTTGGGCCATCAGCGACTCAACCGGCAACCCCACCCTTCCAAGGGTGTGGAGGATGAAACTGGGCATCCTGGCAGAACTAAAAACAATATCTGTCACAGGTCTGTCCCAGTTACATGGGGTGAGACTGGACATCCTGGCAGATAAGCACATCTGTCGCAAGGTCTGTGGTGGACTTTTGCCAGTCGGTGCATCGTGACATGCACTACACAAAGAGCAGAGATAAACAAACCTATCATCTGGTCAGTCACTGCAGCAGATACTGGAGTCAGTTTGTCGTGGCCTGTCCTTGCCACCGATAATACTTCTATCTGCCAAGAATGTGCCGCTAGTCCAGCAAAAGCTGGCGGTACTCAAATACTTTGCGAGCAGTTTCATGAAATGGTCAGTCAGAAAGCAACTCATACCGGCTTGGACATCGCCCAGGTTAACCAGGTCAGGAGTTCATGGCAGCAGAGGGCGAAGAACAGAGCTGCAGGGAGGAATCTGATCAGACCTAAATGAAATAGTCATTGTTGCCCCCGTCAGACTGCTATGATAATGATGATGATGATGATGGATGAGTCGTTGCTGCACCCTTGGGGTAATTTTGGTCTGCTGGCCACTCCTGTGAAGGCTCACCACTGTTCCATGTTTTCACCATTTGTGGATAATGGCTCTCACAGTGGTTCGCTGGGGTCCCAAAGCTTTAGAAATTGCTTTATAACTTTTTTCCAGACTGATAGATCTCAATTACTTTGTTTTTGTTCCTGAATTTGTTTGAATTGCAGCATGATGTCTAGCTTTTGAGGATCTTTTGGTCTACTTCACTTTGTCAGGCAGGTCCAATTTAAGTGATTTCTTTACTGAGCACAAGTGTGGCAGTAATTAGGCCTGGGTGGGGCGAGAGAAATTGAACTCAGCTTTCCAAGATGTGATAAACCACAGTTATGTTTTAATGGGGGGGGGGCAATCACTTTTTCACACAGGGCCATGTAGGTGTGGATTTTTTTTTATCCTTAATAATAAACACCTTCATTTAAAAACTGCATTTTGTGTTTACTTATGTTATCTTTGTCTAATATTTAAATTTGTTTGAAACATTTAAGAGTGACAAACATACAAAAAAAATGAGAAATCAGGAAGAGAGCAAATACTTTTTCACACCACTGTATCTGCTGAAGAGTCATTTTGTTGTCTCCACCAAGGAGGTAATAATTGGGATGCATACCTTGGCCAAGGCCCTGTCCTCTTGCATTGTGTTAGCAGGAGTATGCAAAAACTAATCAATGGCTTGTGATGAAATTTTCACCAGAGGTGGCCCTTGGCCTAAAGATGAACTTGTTAGATTTTGGAGGTGATCCATGTGCGCATACCTCCACCAGGGCCCTATCTCGCAATGTATGGATGGACGGAGGGGCAGAGGGCCAGCGGTACAGACAGAAGGGAGTAGAGTAGAATTAACTTTATTGACCCCAAAGGGAAATTGGTCTTGGGCATAGTGCTACATCCATTGCTTTGGATGAAGAGATGGATGTAGCGATGGACAAAGGGAGGGTGGGACAGGGCCTTGGTGAAGTTATGTGCTCTCTGAGGGCCCTCTAGTTTAATCAGTTGTCAGTTCCAGTGTTGTTTTACCCAGTGGCGGACCGTGTATTTTACAACTAGGCCTTCAGTGGTGATCTTCCCGATTTAAGTGCCATTCATACCAAACACCATAAAAATAGCCTATAGGGCCATCCACACAAAGCATGTTAAAGATAACTTTAACTATGAAATTACAGTTTTAAAAATCTTTACTTTTTCATTGTAGAGTTCCATTTCCCTGCGCACTTGTTCATTGAGCTGCAGATCCGCTCTTGTATCCGGCTGGCGGCTGTGCTTTGGTGTCTTGCTACTGCCTTGGTTAAGGCCCTGTCACACCTAGACGATTTAGGCAGCATTTGCAAAATGTATGAAAAATTTGGAGAATATGCTGGCGTACGTCGAATCAGTTATGGTGAGGTTTTGTCTAAGTTAAGAGCACACTGAAGAATTCTGAAGCACACTACGGCGTAGTTCACTAAGCTGCTCTGAAAATTAATTTTCAGCATGCTGAAAATTTTCCGACATATCCAGCTTATGGCTGATATGTCCCGCATTCATGGAGCAAATGGCATATTTGCAGTTTTGGCTCACAGGAAAAACCCATACAGAGCTCTCTGCCTGCAGCACACACACAACACACACACGTGTTTATTAGTATAACGGGACCTGTCAGGGTTTTTCCATTTGACTGAAGTCTGTACCATCAGCTGTCCTGTGTTGTTCTGATATATATGCCAAAATGTCAGAACACCGGAGGAGGTGGATCAATCAGCTGATTGCCTGAAGTGCAGCTGTTTTCCATGATAAATCACACTTTCCTGTTGACTGCACCTCCCAGCAAAAGCACACTTCATGCATTATCTTGTTTTTTTTTTACTTTATTGAAAATAAACTTTTTATCGCCATTAGTTTGTGTGCCTTTGAGCCAGGTTGTGACACCTGTCATCTGATGTTCCTGACGTGTCACATCAGCCGTTTTAGGCGTGACTGACCTGACAGTTTTGACAGCTCTGCCAGGTCAGTCACGCCCCCACCGTGGTCTTTGGAGGGAGAATCATTTTGGTTGAACAGAGATGATCTCTCGCACACCTAGGATTCATGGAATGGGAGGCAATGGCAGTTTGGCATGACTGTGCTATGCAGAAATTAGACTATTGTTGCACATAAGTTGTGAATGTCGGCAACACGCTAAGCATTAGTTGGTTTAAGTTACTTATAAGTTATGGATATATTCTATATAAGTTACCAATATGTTATGTATATGCCCAAGTCATTATGGATATGCAGTGCATTCAGCCAAAAGTGAAAATTTCGGCATATCCCAGCATTTTAGACCAATTTTTGTATGTTTGGCAAACGCTGCCTAAATCATCATGGTGTAACAGTAGACAGCTGAAGTTTGCAAACCCTGTCTGGCTCCAAGTATCTACTTGATCATTTTAAACAACAGGCATTCCCTGCAAGATAATTTGCAGCACTCAGAGTCTGTAATCCAAGGATACTGCTCGTTACTCATATGGAAGTGACGGACAAATCCTTTCTCCGACTGAGACGGGCCTGCTAGCTTCGGGGTTGCACAACCTCTCTTCACAATGACCAGCTTTTCTTGAAAAGTCCGTCTGGGAAATTGATTTTTTTTTTTTTTTTTAAATATCAGTGACCCAATTCATTTTCCTTTCCCTTGTCAGCCATTGTGGGTGGTATTATGTAGTTATTCAGTGTTCATATTGTTCATGTCGGAGCCGTTATTTGTGTGGTACAGGATGGCGGCCCCGGTTTCCGGTTCCGCCATCTCTGGTGGTATAAGAGGGGCTGCTGGTAGGGGGGCGGTCTCTTGCGCCTTTCCTCTGCCAAGCGGCTGCATGTGTGGTTGGGTGTACAGGGCCCAGCTTATTAATAAACAAGTGTTCAACTCCACTCCTGGCCTCATCCTTGTCTATGAGTTACGACATAACAGGTGGCAAAACAGCTATTATATTTAAACAGATACAGTATATTGTAACTCCTTAAGCAAGTCCTTGCACTGGCATTTTGCTAGCTAGGACCCTGTGCATTGTAGGTGAAGGAGTCTAACCATCCAATCAAAAGACGTGAAAATGCCTTTGTTCTCTGATGGCTTCTATGCATACCTCTGGACGTACAGAAGACATCCTGTTGCTTTAACCAAGCATATAAGTTTAACAGTTAATTTAACCTACAGAGTGCACTGTTAATTCCTGAAGGCCCAAGGCAGATTTGCTTGACCCTGGCAACACAGATGGCTGAATTATGATTGGACAAAAAACTCTAACATGCATTACACTGCTGGAAGGAGTGCAACCAAGAGAAAAGCTACAAAATGAAGAGAATAGACTATTGGGAATAATTTAATACATCCTCATGGAACAAATATAAGAATGTAGGTTGTAAATGTAATTCTGATAGTGTTTAGGTCAGCAGAGAAGGCTTTGCTGGCCCTGAGGGTCCACCACTGGTTTTATCTCATCAGGATGAACTATTTTAATATTTTGTTTATTTATTTATATATTTTATTTATTTATTTTTAATATTTAATATTTTGAACCAAAAATGATAAAATGTAATACAAGAAAAGTCAAGAGACCACATTCTTTATTCTCTAGCAATGTTGAGGATATGAAACAAATTGAAACTCAGTGGCTATAAGAACTTGAACTTTGTGTTATGGTAGGTTATCAGCTGAAAATTCATGTATCATCTTCTAACAGTCATATCTGTTTTTACTAAAGTGGTTTTACAACTTCAGCATCATTACCAATGACAAAAAGATAAGGACATATATTGAATTAATTAAGACAGATAATCAAGGCAAACAATGTTAAAACCTAAACAGATAATGGTGATAATAAAATTTGTGAAGTATGAAACATGAAATATGTGTCTTTGTCCACCAGTGGATGACTGCAGGATGTGGGGTGGTCCATGCCGAGATGCCCATGTCTAAGGAGCCTGTGGTGGGTTTGCAGCTGTGGGTGAACCTACCAAGGCAACTCAAGAGGGTGGAACCAGCATACCAGGAGCTGAAAAGCTCTGAGATCCCCAAACCGAGCCAGGGAGGAGTTACTGTTGCTGTGATATCTGGAGAGGCTTTGGGAGCAAAGGTGTGTGTGTGTGAGCGAGACATTTTGTTTCCTGTTATCTGCTGTTTCCATGAGGATTGTTCATTTACTAGATGCTCAAGGCAGACAAACCGACAAACAGAGACATAATGTGCTTGTATTCCTCTGAGAGAATGGGAATGCCTGTTAACCGCACTGTTTGACTAGAGTGAGCTTAAGGAGTGTCCGCCTGAATAGAGGAAACCATAAATGAGGAGCAGATTGTGAGGGATGAGTGTTGCGGTGTGTGTGTGTGTATGTATCATTGGAGGTTAATGTGCAGACTAAGAACTGGAAACTCATAATGAATTTTGACCAGATGTGAAGCTTATAGAAAAAAAGGTAAATCATAGAAGTGTTAAAGACAGTGTGTGCTCGTTTAGTTATGAGAGGCACATGCCAGCCTCCTAAAATAACAAAACATCTTTTACTTACCATTCCGATTGTTCTTCTGATTTGCTTTGATCTAAAATTTAACATATATTCCTGATTAAAGTGGTTATATTGTAGCCTGTGTACATTACCTAACATTGGCTTGCAAAGGTTTGATGCAGAGTGTATTTCAGACATTCATCATAAAACTCTTTTGTTATCCCCCACCAGTTAAAGCCTAAAGGAGCTGAAGAGTCCTTTGGGTGAAGACCGAAGGGGGATTATATTATCGGTCAGTCCGTCCATCCGTCTGTCTGTACCACTTTTGTAAAATCAACTCCTCCTACAGTTTTAGTCCGACTGTTTTGAAACTTGGTACCATGATTTGATATACACTGATGATGCACATATTGCAATTTGGTTCTGATCGGATGATTTTTGTGGGAATTGTAGCCCCTGGCCTATGACCTCCTGTTTCACCTCAATTCATACACAGTAACTTGTCTTGTGAAATCAAGTCCTCCTTCAGTTTTGTTCCGATTGTTTTGAAGCTTAGTACCATAGTTTGATATACTCTGATGATGTGCATATTGCAATTTCATTCTCATCGGATGATCTTGAGGTCAAAGGTCAGAGGTCAGATTTTTCCCTAAATCTTGTAAATACATTAACTACTGAAAGAAATGATGTAGGCTTTTCAAATCGATGAAACGGAGAAAGGCGCTGCCCCATACACCACATGGTGTCCCACATGCTGTGGAAGGAATTAACTTAACTTTTCAAATTGATACAGGAGTTGTATCTAATACACATTTTGGACAACTTACACCCTCACTTAACTATGGGTTTGGGGTCAAGCATTGAGAGGTCAAAGTCAAAGTTAACTTTGAAGTTGCACTATGGTAAATGCTACATTTACTATTACTATAAAACGAGTATAGCTAGGGCCACCAGACCTAGTATACAGGTTCATCTTGGGATCCTGACCTCAGACGATGGGTTTGGGGTCAAAGGTCAAGGTTAGTATTCCATTTGCACTATTACTGTAAAACCAGTAAAGCTAGGGCCACCAAACTTGGTCCACAGGTTCACCTTGGGATCCTGACCTCAGACAATGGGGTTTGGGGTCAAAAGGTAAAGGTTAACATTCCTTGTGCCTTATTACTGTACAACGAGTAATGTGAGGGTCACCAAACTTGGAACACAGGTTCACCCTGTTACCTTGAAGTGTGACTGTGGTTTTGGGATCACAAGGTCAAAGGCCAACATCAAAATGGCTTATAAACTATATCTCAACAACAAAGAAAGCTAGGGCCACCAAACTTGTTACACAGGTTTACCTTGGGATCCTGACCTCTGACTATGGGTTTGGGGTCAAAAGGTCAAATGTCAAGGTTAGCATTTATTATTCCTTATTACTGTACAATGAATAAAGTTTGGGTCACCAAACCTGGTACATAGGTTCACCTTGGGATCCTGACCTGACTATGGGTTTGGGGTCAAAAGGTCAAGGTTAGCATTCCTTATGCCTTACTACTGTACAACGTGTAAAGCTAGGGCCACCAGACTTGGTACGCAGGTTCACCCTGTGACCCTAAAGTGTGACTGTGGGTTTGGGATCGCAAGGTCAAAGGTCTTCATCAAAATGTCTTATAAAGTATCTACAATACAATATGATAATACTTTGTCAGACGCATGTCTGAAGTTTGTTTTGCATCATTACAGCTTGAAATTGCAGCAACACAAAAAACACCAAAAATTACAAACCTGTGCATCATCCACTTACAGTCATCCCCATACTACAAACACAGTTTAGGAGCAGCAATAGAAAAAGCTCTGTCCCCTCTAAGCTTCCGCTTCGATTTCGGTATCTCCACGAGCAGCTGATCAGCTGACCTAAGAGACCGAGCAGGGGTATAAGGAGGAAGGAGCTCAGAGACGTAAGGTGGGGCAAGGCCATTTAGTGATTTAAAAACAAATAAAAGACTTTTAAAATAAATGCTAAAGTGTACAGGCAGCCAGTGGAGGGAGGCTAAAATGGGTCTAATGTAGTCCCTCTTACGTGTTCCAGTTAAAGGATGTGCAGCGGCATTTTGAACCAACTGGAGATGTGAGAGGGAAGACTGGCTGACTCCAAAATAAAGTGTGTTGCGGTAATCCAGCCAAGATGTAATGAAGACATGCATTACTGTTTCAAAGTGCTGCCTTAAAAGAATGGGTTTAACCTTTGCCAGTTGCTTCAAATGAAAAAAGCTGGATTTGACTGCTGCATCAATTTGACAATTTAATCTAAAATCACTGTCCATCTTAAAATCCAGATTAGTAATAGTTGTCTTAACAAACTGTGCCAAGGGGCCCAAGTCAACAGGGGGGACTCACAGGAGCCACTGGGTCCAAACACCATCACTTTAGTCTTCTTTTCATTAAAATTTAAAAAGTTTAAAGCCATCCAAGCTTTAATGTCATCAAGACATTCAAGCAGTGGTTTAATTGAGAAGGCCTCCTTCTGCTTTAATGGTACATAGATCTGACTGTCATCAGCGTAACAGTGGAAGGAGATACCATACTATAGAATGTGTAAAGCTCTCTTGGGTCACCAAACTTGCTACACAGGTTCACCTTGGGATCCTGACTTACAACTATGGGTTGTATACTTTTTTGTATATTCGTAGATGATGGGCTTATCATAATTTGGTTCTGCCACAGTAATTATATTGAAAAGTTGAAAACTGCTCTCTGTCAGTAAGCACTGGCATCTTCAAAGAAAATAGAGGTGGGGGGGTATTGCACTTGTGTCAGAGTGCTCTTGTTTAAGTTAGCTTGCACATTACAGTAGGAGCAAGCAAAATGGCAGTTTAACTTGGATATCGGAAAGTGATCCAACAGTTCAACATGTTGTCGGGAAATGCATATAAACAGCACACCACTTTGAGTGTGTGAGTTCACTTGTCATCTGTATGCATTTTAATCATTTTGCAATGTTATTTAATGTGACAGCCATTTTTAATACTTTTAGCAGCAAGAATCACAAGGTCATGAAGGAGAAACTAATTGGTGCCTTTTTATTCACAACCCATCTGTCTTTGCTTTTATTTGTGTTTTGCTTCTGGATTCACAGTGCTCTTCTTTTACTCCATAAACATACAGTACATGTAGTTTTCTGAAGCACTATACCGCTATGAATGATTTGCCCAGAAAATGAGTTACTGCTTTGAACAGTCCTATGCAGTTTTCAATAGTGACATCTGCTGGCTGTGCCTAAATATTGCATCCAAGTGAGAGCTGAAGGAAGCCTGTAATAAAATTCAGAATGTCATGGGCTTACAGATTCATCTTTGATCTAGTGTGCAATAAAGGTTATTTTCTAAAAATTAAGTAAAATGCATATATTTTCTTTATAATTTTGACGTGCGTGTGTAACAAGGCCTTGGAATGGTCACACGATTTTTGTTTTAACCCGAAGCAGGTATCACATCACGTCTATGCAATGCCTCCACTTCAGATGCTCAGTACAGTGTCGAGCGGTGTGACTCGAGCATAATATGACTGATTAGGGTTCGGATTAAGATAGAGGACAATGTCATTCTACCCACAAATGAAACTGGTCACCAAGTCACTTCATGTAGTTATTTTCACAACCTCTAGAGGCCATTTAAAAAAAACAAAAAAAACAAACTTGAATAGAGCTCCTCAGTCAGGCTGGTAAAATGATCTTGTCAAACACAAAAATTCAAAAATGAAAAATAAATTTCTAGCAACACATGATATGACAAACTCTTGTGTCATTCATATACAGTATCTTTCAATGACCTAAGGCTGAATAATAAAGAATATTATCTGTTGGTACAAAATTGTTGGTACCCCTCTGTTAATGAAAGAAAAACCCACAATGGTCACAGAAATAACTTGAATCTGACAAAAGTGGTAATAAATAAAAATTCTATGAAAATTAACCAATGAAAATCAGACAGTGCTTTTGAATTGTGGTTCAAAAGAATTACTTTAAAAAAACAAACTCATGAAACAGGCCTGGACAAAAATGATGGTACCCCTAGAAAAGATTGAAAATAATGTGACCATAGGGACATGTTCAACCAAGATGTGTCCTCTAATTAACATCACAAGTGTCTACAAACTTGTAATCAGTCATTCGGCCTATTTAAAGGGTGACAAGTAGTCACTGTGCTGTTTGGTGACATGGTGTGTACCACACTAAACATGGACCAGAGGAAGCAAAGGAGAGAGTTGTCTCAGGAGATTAGAAAGAAAATTATAGACAAGCATGTTAAAGGTAAAGGCTACAAGACCATCTCCAAGCAGCTTGATGTTCCTGTGACTACAGTTGCACATATTCAGAAATTTAAGATCCATGGGACTGTAGCCAACCTCCCTGGACATGGCCGCAGGAGGAAACTTGATGAAAAATGGAAGAGACGGATAATACGAATGGTAACAAAGGAGCCCAGAACAACCTCTAAACACATTCATGGTGAACTCCAAGGTCAAGGTACATCAGTGTCAGATCGCACCATCCGTCGTTGTTTGAGCCAAAGTGGACTTCATGGGAGACGACCAAGGAGGACACCACTGTTGAAAACAAATCATAAAAAAGCCAGACTGGAATTTGCCAAACTGCATGTTGACAAGCCACAAAGCTTCTGGGAGAATGTCCTATGGACAGACGAGACAAAACTGGAACTTTTTGGCAAGGCACATCAGCTCTATGTTCACAGACGCAAAAATGAAGCATACCAAGAAAAGAACACTGTCCCTACTGTGAAACATGGAGGAGGTTCTGTTATGTTGTGGGGCTGCTTTGCTGCATCTGGCGCAGGGTGTCTTGAATCTGTGCAGGGTACAATGAAATCTCAAGACTATTAAAGTAGAACTGAACTGAACGGCATTGAACGGCACTGGGTGATAGTACATACAATTATAAAGATAATTTATCATTGGCACCCCCTCCACAAATCCCGGAATCTTGGAGAAAATCGCGATTTTGAATTTCCCGCCCTGAAAAATCAGACAAATCCGCCGAAGCGCAGCCGGAGTTCCGCGTGACGTCACGAGTGTGACCCAGTCCTCATGTTGACCATTGCGAGCACGTCGACACTGGTTGTTTTTGGTGCATTTTGTCGTGATAATCGACTACAAAACACTTCCAACACCTGGGAAGATCTGTTCAGTGGCCAAGGAAAGCTGTCATGGCGACAAAAGAAAAGAAAGGGGGAGGAAAAGCGACCGGGAAGCGATGCGTTTCTAGATATACAGTGATCACTCACTTATCGCGTTTAATGGGGACCAGAACCGACCGCGAAAAGTGAAAAACCGCGAAGTAGCGTCACCCCCCCCCCCAAGGGCGTCACAAGCACTATTTTGCACAAAAAGGCACAAGAGAACAGCAAAAAGTGCCACCAAGCAACACGAGCGATAAAGAACAATGAATGCGGTCTTCCTTCGCTGGGTAAAACGTCTCGGCCAATCAGCTTGCGAGATTCCCGAGCGGTGAAGAGGTGGGCGGAGAGGAGTGGAGCGGTGGTCAGAGAGGTAGATTTTGAGCTGTGCGGGCTCTCCGTGTTGATACCTGATGTTCTAATGAGAAGGCAGGGAGACTACATTAGAACATCAGGTATCAACACGGAGAGCCCGCTCTCCCCGGCTCCCCAGCCCGCTCGGGAATCTCGCAAGCTGATTGGCCGAGACGTTTTACCTCGCAAGCTGATTGGCTGAGACGTTTTATCTCGCAAGCTGATTGGCGGAGACATTTTACCCAGCTTCGCTCCCTGCCCAGCGCCTACACCCAGCGAAGGAAGACCGCATTAAACGCGATAAGTGAGGGATAACTGTAATAAGTTGGAAAAATGCTGATGTTTTTTTTTCCCCTTTTCTTTTTTATTGTTAATTTTCCTTATCCTGACACCCCAAACATGCCAAAGTAAAGACTCACCATTCTGTATTCAATAAGCGACTCTCCTCCCCATCACTGCTGCGGTCTGAGTCGGTGCTGGAATCCCCCGAAAATTCTGGCTCTAATCTGTACGGTTCGATGCCTCCCTCGCTCTCTTCCTGTTCACTTGACACTCCTGCATCCTCCTCTGTCTTGTCACCGATCCTGAATGCCTCTTCATTCTGAAAACTCTGGTGTTCTTGACTGCTGGAACTGCTATCATCTGCCATTGTTGTTTTGGTTAGGGATCACACTCGTGACGTCACGCAGCATCATCTGCACTACTTCCGGTTTGTTTGGCACTGCCAGCCAGAGGCAAAAGTTTATCGGCTTATAGCTTGGCCATCGCACGGCCTAAAAATTTCTTTTATGTGTTGAAAAATACAATAGGTAATAAGGAATTAATCTGCTATTCTACTTTTTTGGCAAAAAGGTGAGTTCAGTTCTACTTTAAGGTATTCTAGAGAGAAATGTGCTGCCCAGTGTCAGACAGCTTGGTCTCAGTCGCAGGTCATGGGTCTTGCAACAGGATAATGACCCAAAACACACAGGTAAAAACACCCAAGAATGGCTAAGAGCGAAACACTGGACTATTCTAAAGTGGCCTTCTATGAGCCCTGATCTAAATCCTATTGAACATCTGTGGAAGGAGCTGAAACATGCCGTCTGGAGAAGGCACCCTTCAAACCTGAGACAACTGGAGCAGTTTGCTGATGAGGAGTGGGCCAAAATACCTGCTGAGAGGTGCAGAAGTCTCATTGACAGTTACAGAAATCGTTTGATTGCAGTGATTGCCTCAAAAGGTTGTGCAACAAAATATTAAGTTAAGGGTACCATCATTTTTGTCCAGGCCTGTTTCATGAGTTTGTTTTTAAAAATAATTCTGTTGAACCACAATTGAAAAGCATTGTCTGATTTTCATTGGTTAATTTTCATAGACTTTTTATTTCTTACCACTTTTGTCAGATTCAAGTTACTTCTGTGACCATTGTGGGTTTTTCTTTCTTTAACAGAGGGGTACCAACAATTTTGACTACATGTCGCTGGTTAACTAACGGAATCATATCATCATAGCAGTCTGTCGGGGGCGACAATGACTGTTTCGTTTAGGTCTGATCAGATTCCTCCACACAGCTCTATCCTTCGCCTTCCACTGCCAGGAACTCCTGACCTTGTTAACCTGGGCGACGTCCGGTAAGAGTTGCTTTCTGACTGACCATGAAACTGCTTGCAAAGTATTTGAGTACCGCTAGCTTTTGCTGGACTAGCGGCACATTCTTGGCAGATAGAGGTATTATCAGTGGCAAGGACAGGCCAAGACAAACTGACTCCAGTATCTGTTGCAGTGACTGACCAGATGATAGGTTTGTTTATCTCTGTTCTTTGTGTAGTGCATGTCACGATGCACCAACTGGCAAAAGTCCACCACAGACCTTGCCAGGATGTCCAGTCTCACCCCTCGTCACTGGGAGTGGTCCACCACAGACCTGTGAGAGATATTGTTTTTAGTTCTGCCAGGATGCCCAGTTTCACCCTCCACGACCTCGGAAGGGCGGGGTTGCCGGTTGAGTCACCGACGGCCCGACTCATGAGACAGGTAGTACCGGTTTTCATGGTTATCCAGTAGCAAGCAAACCAGTGCCTGACCTGACACAACTACATCAGGTCAGGCAACTAACTGAATATAGAGTAACAAAATATGGAAAAGTGGAAGGGTTAGCTGTTAGACCGTAAGCAGATTACCTTATAGTACAGCAGGGAAAATAAGTATTGAACACGTCAACCTTTTTCCTCATTAAACATATTTCTGATTGAGCCACTGACCTGAGATTTTCACCAGATATCAGTAACAACCCAAGTAATCCATCCATACAAAGAAATCAAGGCAACCGTGTTCACAAAACAAGTTATATTTAATAAAGTGGAATGACACGGAATAAGTACTTAACACATGCAAAAAAAGAGGTCCCAAAAAGGCATAGAAAGCCAAGAAACCAGCTGAAATCCATCAGAATTTAGGAAGTCATCTCACCCCCCCATCAGTGGAAATTAATTTCAGCTGGTTAAGTCCTGACTGATAGCCTTTAAAAAGGTCTGTGGATATCAGGTTGTCACACCACAAAGAACTCATGATGGGTAGAAGCAAAGAGCTGTCTCTAGACCTTCACAACCTTTTCGTTGCAAAACATAATGATGGCATTGGTTACATGTGCATTTCTAAACTGCTGAATGTTTCAGTGACAGTGTTGGGCAAGTTACTAAATACTAGTTCCTTCTTTTCAAAAGTAACTGAGTTACTTACCAATTACTGCATGATTAAAGTGTAACTTTCACATTACATTTAAATGCATACTTAAATCATCTTGCATACATAGCAAGATAATTTAATTAATGGATTCCATTACGGGCTTATTAATGTCAGGCTGAAAACAGACTGTTTCAGACAGAGCTTTCAGAACATGTTCAGTTTGCGCTCAGTCTCACAATCAGACTGTTTCAGACAGAGCTTTCAGAACATGTTCAGTTTGCACTCAGGCTCACAATAAGAGCCTTGAGAGCTCTTATTGTGGGAAAAATCTGAAGAATATCAACACAAAATTGCCAGTAATTTCCTCATTTTAGAGTGAGAAATCGGGTTTGTGGAGTGAGAGAGAGGGAAAAAGAGTGAGAATCACTCCAAAAGAGTGAGTTGGTAACACTGCATAAAGCTGTCAATGTTTCTTACTTTTAATATTATGGATTTAATCTGATGTGCAGTGATCCATAGAAAATGTTAATCATCTACAGTCCAAATGTCTGCTGTGACAGAGACATGATCCAGTCTCTTAAATTCCTTTTGGTGATCAAATCCATTTTTGAATAATCTTTATCCAGGTAGCAAGTAAATGTGTTTTAACTTCAGTGGATCAGTCTCAGCTGTCTGATGGAAAATGACTTATCAGATGTTTATTCTGTAACAACGTATATTTTCCCAGTACTGATTTATACCGATAATTCCATAAAAAACTATGTGCTTAAATAAAAGTAGTAAGTGTGTTCAAAATAAGAGCCCTCAAAACAAAGGGGGGGGGTCATTTCCTTCACATGACCCACTTTCTCTCTGGTGTTTTCTTTTTACAAAACCTCAATGCTGAAAATTGTCCTCTCAAATAACAAGGCTATGTGGATAATAAAAAATAATGCAACTTTAACCTAACCCAGCACAGAGAACAGCAGTACAGATGGTTGCGGAGATGTCAACAAATGGCAAAGACAGCCCATCTTTCTGCTATTTCAATATGTGCATGATGTTTCAGTGTGTTATGTTTTTCATAAAGTATTTGAAGCCATTTGGTCTTCCATGTAAATTAAAGTTTACGTTTCTCTCACTCTCTTGTTCTCTCGCTCTCTCACTCTCTCTCTTTTGTGATACAGTCTAAAGTCTACACAAGGACACCGACCTTGTACCTGGACTTCAAATTGCAGGGTGGAGCTCAGCATGTGCAGCCAGTCCCATTAGGTAGGAAAGGACAGAAATCCCTATGCATTCTGCAATAATGATTATTGCACATATGTAAAATGTGATGAACGCAATGGTCCCTTTTGACTTTTTTGTCCATTTCTGCAGTTGAACCATACAAGTGACCCTGTTGCTTACCACAAACTGTATTGAATATCATCTTAATGTCACAGGAGAAAACTAGAAAAGCACTCGGAGAGCGCAGACCTCCGCCAAGCGCCACAGTTCCCCCCATACAGTGTTTGTGTGTACAGTCTCAGATTCCTTGACCATGAAAACATATGACTAGCAATTGGATTGACAATGATAGGATTAGTGGTTGAGTAGTTATTCACGAAAATGGCATTTTCCGTAATGGCGGTTTTCTTGTGGACGGTGATCTGGATCATCCCCAAAATTTAATCAGTTCTTCCTTGTACCATTTCCAACAACGCCTGAAAGTTTCTTCGAAATCCGTCCAAAACTTTTTGAGTTATCTTGCTAACAAACAGACAAACAGACAGACAGACAAACCCCGGCAAAAACATAACGTCCTGGTGGAGGTAAAAATCAATAAAATAAAACTAAGCTCGACGAGCTTCAATAGCATGTGGGGATAGCCCTTGCCTGAGTCGCTGCATTTCTTCTCTCGCTGCAGCACGGTGATTCTCCGCATCCTCTGTGTTATCGCCCTGCCTTTTTTTCCTTTCTCATGCACTCTGCACTCTGTTGCCTTCTCTGTTTCACACTTTTAGACTTTGAACGAGGCATGACTGGCAATATTGAGCAGATCTTCTTTTAAAAAAAAACAAAAAAAACCCATAACCTCCTGGCGGAGGTAATAAGAAAATAAATAAATTAATAAAACTAAGCTCGACGAGCTTCAATAGCATCTGGGGATAGCCCTTGCCTGAGTCGCTGCATTTCTTCTCTCGCTGCAGCACGGTGATTCTCCGCATCCTCTGTGTTGAAAATGGCCCTATCTCACAATGTTAAAGAATCCTTTAAAAAAATTCCTGGATCCAGACGGTGATCCGGATCATCCCCAAAATTTAATCAGTTCTTCCTTGTACCATTTCCAACGCCTGAAAGTTTCATCGAAATCCGTCCAAAACTTTTTGAGTTATCTTGCTAACCAACAGACAGAGACAGACAAACCCCGGCAAAAACATAATCTCCTGGCCTGCGGCCTGGCGGAGGTAATAAAGAGTCATAATTGGAAACATAATCATCAAACCATAGATAGATGGATAGACAACCACTCTAATATATTATGATTTGATGTCCATCACCCACTGACGATGTCTTGCAGGTTTTTTCATCTTTGCAATTTTTTGTAATTGTCTCTGTATGGCAGATTTGTGTGAAGAAAAATGAGTATGTCTAGATTGTCAGGTTTTAAGCTTGAGCAAATACAATCAAGATCAAGGCCATGATAATTTTGCTTTAATTCCAAAAGCAAACCTGAATACAACTCGTCCTGTTTTGGCTGCAGCAAGTTAATAGAAATTTGAAGTTGTGTAAATGGCGTTCACTTATAGAGCGCTTTTTCTCATCTCTAGATGACCAAAGCGCTTTACAGATCCTGCTAGCCACACTTTCACACACTGATGGCGGCAGAGCTGCCATACACAAGTGCTGGCCTGACCCACCAGGAGCAACTGGGGGTTCAGTGTCTTGCACAAGGACACTTCGACATGCAGACTGCAGACAGAACGGGAATTGAACCCCTGACCCTCCGATCAGTAGTCGGCCACACTACACCTGTGCCACAGCCGCCCCCAAAAACAAAATACAGTGTTTTAAAAATCATTTTCAACCAATATACAGTTGAATACACTATGGAGACAAGATATTTAATGTTCAAACTTCTAAACTTTGTTTTTTGCAAACATTCACTTGTTTTGAATTTGATGTCTGCAGCAAATTTGAAAAAAGCTGGGACGGGGGAATTAAAGACTGGGAAAGTTGAGGAATGTTTAAAAAATGAGTTTTTGGAACATTCCACAAGTGAACAGGTTAATTGGAAGCAGGTGAGTATCCTCACTGGGTATAAAAGTCGTTCATAAGCAAGGATGGGGCAAGGTTCACCACTTTGTGAACAACTGGGTGGGCAAGTAGTCCACCAGTTTAAGAACAATGTTTCTCAATGTACAGTTGCAAGGAATTTAGGGATTTCATCATCTACAATCCATAATGTCATCAAAAGATTCAGCGAATCTGGACAAATTTCTGCACTTAAGCAGCAAGGCCAAAAACCAACACTGAATGCCCGTGACATCGATCTCTCAGGCAGCACTGTTTTAAAAACCAACATCATTCTGTAAAGGACATTACCACGTGAGCTCAGGAACACTTCAGAAAACCATTGTCATTTAACACTTCATCTCTGCATCTACAAGTTAATACTACCATGCAAAGTGAAAGCCATATATAATGGTGTTCATTGATATAGTGCTTTTTCTCATCTCTGGATGACCAAAGCGCTTTACAGATCCTGCTATCCACACATTCACACACTGATGGCAGCAGAGCTGCCATGCAAGGCACTAGTTTGACTCACCAGGAGCAACTCGGAGTTCAGTGTCTCCCTCAAGGACACTTCGACATGCAGACTGCAGACAGAGTGGGAATTGAACCCCTGACCCTCCAATCAATAGTTGGCCACACTACACTTGTGCCACAGCCGCCCCCAAAGAAATCAAGGATGTTGTGTCCTCTGGGCTAAAGAGGAAAAGGACCATTTACCTTTTTGTTCTTATTAAAGAACAAAAAGGTAAATGGTCTTCTGACGAAGGCTGCAGTGAACAGTCGAAACATGTAAATAAGGTAAAAACATCTCCTTTCTATTTTTGTCTTTAATAAGAACAAAAAGGTAAATAATTAAAAGAAGACAAAATTAACCTACTTGAGCTAGGAAAAGGACCATCCAGATTGTTGTTAGTGTTAAGTTCAAAAGCCAGCACCTGATGGTATGGGAGTGTGTTAGTGGCCATGGCATGGGTAACTTGCACGTCTGTGAAGGCACCATTAATGCTGAAGAGTCCATACAAATTTTGGAGCAACATTTGCTGCCATCCAAACGTCTTTTTCAGGGATGTCCCTACTTATTTCAGCAAGACAATGGCAAGCCACATTCTGCACCTGAAAAACAGTGTGGCTTTGTAGTAAAAGAGTGAGGCTACTAGACTGGCCTGCCTGCAGTCCAGACCTGTCTCCCACTGAAAATGTGTAGTGCATTATGAAGTGCAAAATATGACAATGGAGACCCCAGGTTGTTGAGCAACTGAAATCGTACATCAAGCAAGAATGAGAAAGAATTCCACCTACAACAACTAGTGTCCTCAGTTCCTAAATGCTTATTGAGTCTTGGTATAAGGAAACGGGATGTAACACAGTAAACATGCCCCTGTCCCAGCTTTTTTGGAATGTGTTGCAGGCATCAGATTCAAAATGAGTGAATATTTGCAAAAAACAATAAAGTTTATCAGTTTGAACATTAAATATCTTGGCTGTATTCGAAATGCTCACTCACTCACTCCCTTCCTGCTTGCTATAAAGTGACATTAGATATAGTGGACTATACAATAAACTCAATATAACAATAAAATTAACAGCTTTCAGACACTACTTGGCTTATTTTTGTGGCACAGTTAATGACGTCATCATGGTAAAACATAACAGACTAATGGTGGTAAAAAATGAATAATTGGATGGATTTTTTTTTTTTTTTTTTTTTGTTACTTATTTGTACCCGTAGGTAGATTCGGTTTGCAGTCTGGTGGCAAGCCACCGGCTGCTGGTCGCTGCGTGCGCGAGCGCCCTAAACCTACATGTTTTTTTTGGTATGTGGGAGGAAACCGGAGAAATCCCGGAGTAAACCCACGCAACACGGGGAGAACATGCAAACTCCACACAGCTCACCGTTGGTCGGGGGCTGGGATCGAACCCACGATCTCATGATCCCCGCGATCCCCCGGCCGAGGGTAAAACTGTGCTGCCACAGTGCTAAACCACTGCGCCACCGTGCAGCCCATTTGTAGTAAATATGTAATAAATCAAATTGTTTTTGCTGAATTAATAAATATAAATACCTTAAGGTAGTTTATGAAGCTCTCCTCCCACTGCTGTCTTAGCTGCACGTTGAATTATGGGGTACCATGGGGCGAAAAAGTATTTAGTCAGCCACCAATTGTGCAAGTTCTCCCACTTAAAAGATGAGAGAGGTCTCCAATTTTCATCATAGGTATACCTCAACTATGAGAGACAAAATGAGAAAAAAAAAATCCAGAAAATCACATTGTCTGATGTTTAAAGAATTTATTTGCAAATTGTGGTGGAAAATAAGTATTTGGTCAATAAAAAAAGTTCATCTCAATACTTTGTTATATACCCTTTGTTGGCAATGACAGAGCTCAAACGTTTTCTGTAAGTCTTCACAAGGTTTTCACACACTGTTGCTGGTATTTTGGCCCATTCCTCCATGCAGATTTCCTCTAGAGCAGTGATGTTTTGGGGCTGTCGCTGGGCAACACGGACTTTCAACTCCCTCCAAAGATTTTCTATGGGGTTGAGATCTGGAGACTGGCTAGGCCACTCCAGGACCTTGAAATGCTTCTTAAGAAGCCACTCCTTCATTGCCCGGGCGGTGTGTTTGGGATCATTGTCATGCTGAAAGACCCAGCCACGTTTTACCTTCAATGCACTTGCTGATGGAAGGAGGTTTTCACTCAAAATCTCACGATACATGGCCCCATTCATTCTTTCCTTTACACGGATCAGTCGTCCTGGTCCCTTTGCAGAAAAACAGCCTCAAAGCATGATGTTTCCACCCCCATGCTTCACAGTAAATATGGTGTTCTTTGGATGCAACTCAGCATTCTTTCTCCTCCAAACACGACAAGTTGAGTTTTTACCAGAAAGTTCTATTTTGGTTTCATCTGACCATATGACATTCTCCCAGTCCTCTTCTGGATCATCCAAATGCTCTCTAGCAAACTTCAGACGGGCCTGGACATGTACTGGCTTAAGCAGGGGGACACGTCTGGCACTGCAGGACTTGAGTCCCTGGCGGCGTAGTGTGTTACTGATGGTAGCCTTTGTTACTTTGGTCCCAGCTCTCTGCAGGTCATTCACTAGGTCCCCCCATGTGGTTCTGGGATTTTTGCTCACCGTTCTCGTGATCATTTTGACCCCACGGGGTGAGATCTTGCGTGGAGCCCCAGCTCGAGGGAGATTATCAGTGGTCTTGTATGTCTTCCATTTTCTAATAATTGCTCCCACAGTTGATTTCTTCACACCAAGCTGCTTACCTATTGCAGATTCAGTCTTCCCAGCCTGGTGCAGGTCTACAATTTTGTTTCTGGTGTCCTTTGACAGCTCTTTGGTCTTGACCATAGTGGAGTTTGGAGTCTGACTGTTTGAGGTTGTGGACAGTTGTCTTTTATACTGATAACAAGTTCAAACAGGTGCCATTAATACAGGTAACGAGTGGAGGACAGAGGAGCCTCTTAAAGAAGAAGTTACAGGTCTGTGAGAGCTAGAAATCTTGCTTGTCTGTAGGTGACCAAATACTTATTTTCCACCATAATTTGCAAATAAATTCTTTAAACATCAGACAATGTGATTTTCTGGATTTTTTTTCTCATTTTGTCTCTCATAGTTGAGGTATACCTATGATGAAAATTGGAGACCTCTCTCATCTTTTAAGTGGGAGAACTTGCACAAATGGTGGCTGACAAAATACTTTTTTGCCCCACTGTATACTGGCTAATGTAGTGACCATCCTTTGCACACTACTTTTCAAAATGCATTGTGGGATATTTTGAGTGTACTATATAGTGAATGAAATTTTCAGTTAAGATTTTAAACAGCACTACAAAATGGCTGATTTACTATATAGTACACTGTATGGGGGAGGAGTGAACATTTCAAACACAGCACCTGACTTTGGCGTGTATTCAAATGAATATAGGTTGAAAAGGATTTTTAAGTTACTGCATTTTGTTTTTAGTTACGTTTTATACAACGCCCCAACTTAAAGGGAATTAGGGTTGTACAACCAGCACTAAAGTGAACTACCACCACCATTATTTATATTATTATTTATGGTTATCATATGTGTAATATTTGCCCATTTGATTTTAAGTGTTGTTTCTGTTTAAAAGGATGGACTGCTTTCATCTACACTCTGTCAGGATCAATTCATGTCGGTAAGTTATATTTATCTTCTTTATCTTTATGTATCTTTGTCCTGCTTGTCATGATCCGGGGCACAGGTGGGCGCTGTGCCCAGTCTCCAGTTTTAGTTAGTCTTTTTCTGTCTGTTTGTTTCATTATTTTCCTGTTTATTGTACTTGGTTCCTGTTTTATTACTGCCATTCTGTATTTTTGTTATTATTTTCATCTTGGGGTTGCGTTGCTCTTATGTCATTATGGTTTCTGGTTAGTGTTTTATTTTGACAGCGTTGTGCATCTCCCAGCTGTCAAATTGACTCATAGGCTGCGCAGCTGTCATTGATTGTAATTCTGTTCGCCACTCATATTCCACACCTGCTGCCTAACCATCACACCAGACGACCTTCGTAGCTCCTGGGGAGGCGTCGTCCAGTCTTAGAGCGGCCACCACCAAGCCCCGGGAATTAAGGCATGTTTTAATTTTCCATCACCTCATAATGAAATGTCTTGCCTTATTCGCGGTGGTGAAGCTCAGCAGCAGCAGCCCACCTTGGCTGAGCTTTCACCATCAGCTGCTGTAATTCTCTCCTCACCAGTTTTCTTCCTCCTATATCCCTGAGGGTCCGTCGGTTCTGGGAGAGATCCGTCATCCGAGGGAGAGGCCTGCAGCTCTGGAGAGCCCAGCCCCAGCCCTGCAGCCACGCTCAGGATGGGAGGAGAGCGCCACCTATGCTCCGGAGCTTGAGCCAACAGTGGAGTTTCCCTTGGCCCCGGCAGCATGGGAGGTGGCGTCAGTGGTCGGAGGGTCTCCTGCTGCAGCCGACATGTCAGGGGGTGCAACATCCCACTCCGAAGCCACCGTGGGTGCGACACCTCTGTCCGGGGCCTCCGTGGGTGCTACGCCCCAGTCCGGGGCCTCCGTGGGTGCTGCGTCCCCTTCGTCCGAGGTCTTCGTGGGTGCTGCTCCCCTTCGGTTTGAGGGCTCCGTGGGTGCTGCTTCCCCTCTGTCCCAGGGCTCCGTGGGTGCTGCTCCCCCTCTGTCCCAGGGCTCCGTGGGTGCTGCACCCCAGCCCAGGGCCTCCGTGGGTGCTACGCCTCAGTCCGAGACTGCCGTGGCCCCTCCTTCCTCACCCTTGGCTGGTGCTTCACTAGTCGATTGCCTCCTTGACCTGGTGCTCTCACAGGTCAGCCTATTCATTGTGGGCATCATGCTCCAGTCCTGGGCCACCGTGGGTGCTGCGCCCCAGCCCGAGGCCTCCACGGGTGCTGCGCCTCTGTCCGAGGTCACCGCGGGTGCTACACCCCTGCCCTACGCTGCTGTGGGTGCTACGCCCCTGCCCGAGGCCGCTGCAGATGTTATGCCTTCATCTGAGGTTGTCTTGAATCCCCTCTCCTGGCCAACCACCATCATCGTTGGGCGCTACCATTAGCCAGTAGTTGTGGTTGGAGGCTAACCTGCCACCCCTGGGGGTGCATTGGGCTCGGTGGCTCGTTGGCCCATGAACTCTGGGAAGCCACCCGATGGGCTGTACCATCTGTGCAGCTGGTTCTGGAACCCTGGAAGACCACCAGACGGACTGCATCGTGGGGCCACCCAAGCTGCCGCTGCGGTCAGCCGGGGGTCCGTGAGTCCTGGGCCAACACATTGGCTCAGGTTGTGGATCATGAGTGTTTTTTTTTTATTTGTTTTGTCTTTTTGTTGTGTCTCAGTCCCTCCGTGCCTGGGTTCGCACCCTCCCCCCCCAGGGGTGGGTTGTTTTTCATGTTGGGGGGGTTCATTTTCTTTTTGTTGTTGCCCTGGGGTGTCTGGGATCTGTTGGCTGATTTTAAGTATCTTCGGAAAGCATACCTTTTTTCCTTGACTTTTAATACACAGTGAGATGTAGTGTTTTAATTTTGTTTTGTATTGTTCTGTTATTTATGGTTCTTATTTGTTTTTACATGTCTTTTGTGTTTTTATTATGGGATCAGTTATGTTTTATATGTTCTTGTGCAGCACTTTGGCTAACAATTGTTCATTTTCTTATAAATAAACTTGGTTTGGTAAAAATCTAAAGACCAGTTGTCAGGTTTACAACACCACAGAATTATTCAATCCATCTATAACACTTATCTAGGGGTCTGGGTCGCAGGGGCAGGAGTCCAAGCAGAGAAGCCCAGACTGCCACCCGGTTCACATAAAACCATGATTCCTCCGGCAGGTGGTGAGCCCACTGGAGGGCGGACCCATGTGGCTCCTTTGGATACACTGGATCCTTGCTGTTACTTTTCATGTGGATCCTCTGAATCACCCTTGGTCTGGCCCTTCACCCAGGACCAATTTGTCTTGGGAGACCCTACCAGGGACAAGTTGCTCCTGACAAAATTTTTTCCTGGGGCTAAAGTGTCAGACATTGAGGTTCTTACCCCTGACCTATTAAATGAATACCCCCACGCTAAAACTGTCATTGTCCATGTTGGATGCAATGACATCCCATACGAAGCGTCTGAAATCTTAAAGAGAGACTTCAGGAGCCTTCTGTCTACTCTTAAGAACTGTGGCAGACGTGTGATTATCTCTAGACCACATGCTCCTTTTAGAAGAGGTTGCGATCATTTCAGCAGAACTCTTAGCCTTAATACCTGGCCGCATTCAACATGTCCTACTTTTAACATTGGTTTTATAGACAATTTCAACCTGTTCTGGAATCACCCATCATTTATGAGGCCAGATGGTATTCATCCAAATAGACTGGGTGCGCGTGTTTTAAGGGACAATCTGTTTTATTCTATTCATCATTTTTTAGTACAGTGACTAAAAGCTGGTGTGTCACCTCATCCCAAAGTTCCTGGGTCTGCCAACCAGCTTTTTCCCTTTCCACCTCTCATATTATTCCTATTATTCCTTGTGGTAATCCAAATAATTCTGTTTAGCTCAGTCTTTCACTCACAACCCTATAGAGATTGTGTTTGTTCCCCGATACCCAAAACAATATAATCCAAGACAAATGCAACATATCTTGATAAAGATTAAAACCATTAATTTAGCGCAAAAAATTAAATAATTAAAAATGGATGACTTAACATAACATCTCTGTCCGATAAAGCTACCTTAATTAATGATATGATCATGGAACACAATATAAATATACTCTGTCTCACAGAAATATGGTTAAGCCCCGATGAATTTGTTAGTATCAATTAGGCTACCCCCCCCCCAGTTATGGTAATATTCATATTCCTAGAAACACTGGCCGAGGTGGTGGTGTTGTGGTAATATATGAATCCACATTACCAATGAACACTCAGCCTAAGCTAAATTGAAATTATAACCCTTTTGAATGCTCAATTTTTAGTTTAGCTCACCCATCCCAGAGGTCAGAACAGTGCGTTTTATTTACCACAGTATATCACCCTCCCTGTGCTGCTTTTGCTGAATTTATGTCTGAAGTCTCTGAGTTCCTAACAACCTTAGTTCTCAGTTCAGACAAGATTATTGTAGCTGGCGACTTTAATATTCATATACATGTTGATAATGATAGTCATAGTGTAACATTTCTCTCCCTTCTAAATTCAGCTGGTTTTTCTCAGTGTGTTAGTAAACCAACTCATCATCATAATCACACCCTTGACCTGGTCTTGGTCTATGGTGTAGAAATTGATGAACTGCTAGTCATTCCTCAAAATCCTACATTGACCATTATTTGATAACTTTCAAATTTGTGTTATCTGATTTTACAGCATCAATCAAAAACATACAGTAGTTACCAGATTCTTATCTGGTAGTGCTGTGGCTTGCTTTAAAGAATTAATTCCTTCAGCACTTACTGTTTTACCATGTTTTAATATATTAGAGGACAGCACTGACTGTTTTAGTCCATCAGAACTAGATCTTTTAGTTGATAATACTACAGCCTCACTGTGGACAACACGACTCCATAGCCCCTCTTAAAAAGAAAACTATTAAAAACAGGAGATTAGTTCCAGGATACAACTCCGGATACTACACTGGAGCTACAAATACCATAAGATAATATAAAATACAATAAGAAGCAGAATAAGATCATAAATAAAGAGAATAAAGTGGTTAAAGGAAAAAAAAAAATAAAAAAAAAATAAATATATATATATATATATATATATGATAATAATAATAATACATTTTATTTAAAGTAGAACTGAACTCACCTTTTTGCCAAAAAAGTAGAATAGCAGATTAATTCCTTATTACCTATTGTATTTTTCAACACATAAAAGAAATTTTTAGGCCGTGCGATGGCCAAGCTATAAGCCGATAAACTTTTGCCTCTGGTTGGCAGTGCCAAACAAACCGGAAGTAGTGCAGACGACGCTGCGTGACGTCACGAGTGTGATCCCTAACCAAAACAACAATGGCAGATGATAGCAGTTCCAGCAGTCAAGAACACCAGAGTTTTCAGAGTGAAGAGGCATTCAGGATCGGTGACAAGACAGAGGAGGATGCAGGAGTGTCAAGTGAACAGGAAGAGAGCGAGGGAGGCATCGAACCATACAGATTAGAGCCAGAATTTTCGGGGGATTCCAGCACCGACTCAGACCGCAGCAGTGATGGGGAGGAGAGTCGCTTATTGAATACAGAATGGTGAGTCTTTACTTTGGCATGTTTGGGGTGTCAGGATAAGGAAAATTAACAATAAAAAAGAAAGGGGGAAAAAAAACATCAGCATTTTTCCAACTTATTACAGTTATCCCTCACTTATCGCGTTTAATGCGGTCTTCCTTCGCTGGGTATAGGCGCTGGGCAGGGAGCGAAGCTGGGTAAAACGTCTCCGCCAATCAGCTTGCGAGATAAAACGTCTCGGCCAATCAGCTTGCGAGGTAAAACGTCTCGGCCAATCAGCTTGCGAGATTCCCGAGCGGGCTGGGGAGCCGGGGAGAGCGGGCTGTCCGTGTTGATACCTGATGTTCTAATGTAGTCTCCCTGCCTTCTCATTAGAACATCAGGTATCAACACGGAGAGCCCGCACAGCTCAAAATCTACCTCTCTGACCACCGCTCCACTCCTCTCCGCCCACCTCTTCACCGCTCGGGAATCTCGCAAGCTGATTGGCCGAGACGTTTTACCTCGCAAGCTGATTGGCCGAGACGTTTTACCCAGCGAAGGAAGACCGCATTCATTGTTCTTTATCGCTCGTGTTGCTTAGTGGCACTTTTCGCTGTTCTCTTGTGCCTTTTTGTGCAAAATAGTGCTTGTGACGCCCTTGGGGGGGGGGTGACGCTACTTCGCGGTTTTTCACTTTTCGCGGTCGGTTCTGGTCCCCATTAAACGCGATAAGTGAGTGATCACTGTATATCTAGAAACGCATCGCTTCCCGGTCGCTTTTCCTCCCCCTTTCTTTTCTTTCGTCGCCATGGCCTTGGCCACTGAACAGATCTTCCCAGGTGTTGGAAGTGTTTTGTAGTCGACTATCACGACAAAATGCACCAAAAACAACCAGTGTCGACGTGCTCGCAATGGTAAACATGAGGACTGGGTCACACTCGTGACGTCACGCGGAACTCCGGCTGTGCTTCGGCGGATTTGTCTGATTTTTCAGGGCGGGAAATTCAAAATCGCGATTTTCTCCAAGATTCCGGGATTTGTGGAGGGGGTGCCAATGATAAATTATCTTTATAATTGTATGTACTATCACCCAGTGCCGTTCAATGCCGTTCAGTTCAGTTCTACTTTAAAAGCGCCTTTCAAGACACTCAAGGACACTTTACAGAAATAGATAAAACACCGTATCAATAAACAACAAAAACACAAAATCGACAATCATAAAAACCATGGCAGTTACAGTGAAAATGCTAATCTGAACAGGTGAGTTTTGAGAGCGGATTTAAACTGAGGGAGGGAGTCAATGTTTCTGATGGCAGGTGGGAGTGAATTCCAGAGTTTGGGAGCAGAGCGGCTGAAGGCTCTACTCCCCATGGAGCTGAGTTGAGCAGGAGGGACAGCGAGGTGGACAGAGGAGGAGGATCTCAGGGAGCGGGTAGGGGTAACAATGTGAAGGAGGTCAGCCAGATAAGGAGGGGCGAGGTTATGGATGGCTTTGAAAGTAAGAAGGAGGATTTTGAAATCAATGCGAAATTTGACCGGGAGCCAGTGAAGTTGCAGGAGGACAGGAGAGATGTGAAGGACGGAGGGGGTTTTGGAGATAACGCGGGCAGCTGAATTCTGGACTAACTGGAGCTTGTGAAGGGATTTCTGAGGGAGACCAAAGAGTAGGGAGTTGCAGTAATCTAAACGGGAAGTGACAAGACTGTGTACAAGAATAGAGGCAGTATGGGGGGTGAGCGAAGGGCGAAGACGATTAATGTTGCGAAGATGAAAATAAGCAGACCGGGTGATGTTATTGATGTGGGAGTGAAAGGAAAGAGAACCATCGAGGATGACACCCAGACTCTTGACCTGAGGGGAGGGGCAAACTGAGGAGCCGTCAATGGTGAGGGAGAAACTTATCAACTTTAGATAATGTGGATTTGGTGCCGACTAAAAGGATTTCTGTTTTATCACTGTTGAGTTTGAGAAAGTTTGCGGTGAACCAGGTTTTTATTTCAGAAAGACAATTGGCCAGGGAGGAGGGAGGGAGGGTGGAATTTGGTTTGGTGGAGAGGTAGAGCTGAGTGTCATCTGCGAAGCAGTGGAAGAGAATATTGTATTTACGGAAAATAAAACCGAGGGGGAGGAGGTAGATGATGAAGAGGGAAGGCCCCAGGACTGAGCCCTGGGGCACACCAGAGGAGACGGGGGAGGGTTGAGAACGGAAGGATTTGAGTTGGATGAACTGAGTGCGGCCATAGAGGTAAGAATGAAACCAGTCAAGGGGAGTGCCAGTGATACCGATGGAAGACAATCTGTTGAGGAGAATGGAGTGGGAGATTGTGTCAAAGGCCGCACTCAGGTCAAGGAGAATGAGAATAGAAAGCAAACCAGAATCAGCTGCAATGAGGAGGTCGTTAGTGATTTTCAGAAGGGCAGTTTCGGTGCTATGGTGGGGGCGGAAACCCGATTGAAAATCTTCAAACAGGCTATTGTGAGATAAGTGAGAGTGAAGTTGAGAAGCAACAACCTTTTCGAGAATTTTGGAAATGAATGGAAGGTTAGAGATGGGACGGAGGTTATTGAAATTATTGGGATCTGAACCAGGTTTTTTGAGGATTGGAGAGACAACAGCAGTTCTAAAAGATAATGAAATGAACCAGTGGTGAGTGAGGAGTGGATGATAGCAGTGATGAGAGGGAGCAGTGAGGGGAGGCAGGATATGACCAAGGCTGTAGGAAGGGGATCAAGAAGACAAGTGGATGGCTTGGATTTATAGATGAGGTCGGAGATGGCAGAGAGGTCAGGAAGTTGAAAAGAAGAGAGTGAAGAACTATAGGAGGGAGGTGCCGAGGGGGAGGGAGAAGAGGGAATGCGACACAGGTGCTGGTAGATCTTTTCAATTTTCGCATTAAAAAACAAAAGGAGGGAGTTGCAGGTGTCCACCGAGTACAGATGGGGGGTAGGGAGTCCAGGGGTTGAAGGATTCTGTTGAGGAGTGAAGAGTGTTTTGGAATTGCCATGGTTGGAACAGATGAGACCAGAGTAATAAGCAGATTTGGATTGTGCAATGGAGTCCTTGTACTGTGAAATATGAGTTTTGTACAGTGGGGCAAAAAAGTATTTAGTCAGCCACCAATTGTGCAAGTTCTCCCACTTAAAAGATGAGAGAGGTCTCCAATTTTCATCATAGGTATACCTCAACTATGAGAGACAAAATGAGAAAAAAAAAATCCAGAAAATCACATTGTCTGATTTTTAAAGAATTTATTTGCAAATTATGGTGGAAAATAAGTATTTGGTCAATAACAAAAGTTCATCTCAATACTTTGTTATATACCCTTTGTTGGCAATGACAGAGGTCAAACGTTTTCTGTAAGTCTTCACAAGGTTTTCACACACTGTTGCTGGTATTTTGGCCCATTCCTCCATGCAGATCTCCTCTAGAGCAGTGATGATTTGGGGCTGTCGCTGGGCAACACAGACTTTCAACTCCCTCCAAAGATTTTCTATGGGGTTGAGATCTGGAGACTGGTTAGGCCACTCCAGGACCTTGAAATGCTTCTTACGAAGCCACTCCTTCGTTGCCCAGGTGGTGTGTTTGGGATCACTGTCATGCTGAAAGACCCAGCCACGTTTCATCTTCAATGTCCTTGCTGATGGAAAAAGGTTTTCACTCAAACTCTCACAATACGTGGCTCCATTCATTCTTTCCTTTACACGGATCAATCATCCTGGTCCCTTTGCCGAAAAACAGCCCCAAAGCATGATGTTTCCACCCCCATGATTCACAGTAGGTATGGTGTTCTTTGGATGCAACTCAGCATTCTTTCTCCTCCAAACACGACAAGTTGAGTTTTTACCAAAAAGTTCTATTTTGGTTTCATCTGACCATATGACATTCTCCCAATCCTCTTCTGGATCATCCAAATGCTCTCTAGCAAACTTTAGATGGGCCTGGACATGTACTGGCTTAAGCGTCTGGCACTGCAGGATTTGAGTCCCTGGCGGCGTAGTGTGTTACTGATGGTAGCCTTTGTTACTTTGGTCCCAGCTCTCTGCAGGTCATTCACTAGGTTCCCCCGTGTGGTTCTGGGATTTTTGCTCACCGTTCTCATGATCATTTTGACCCCACGGGGTGAGATCTTGCGTGGAGCCCCAGATCGAGGGAGATTATCAGTGGTCTTGTATGTCTTCCATTTTCTAATAATTGCTCCCACAGTTGATTTCTTCACACCAAGCTGCTTACCTATTGCAGATTCAGTCTTCCCAGCCTGGTGCAGGTCTACAATTTTGTTTCTGGTGTCCTTTGACAGCTCTTTGGTCTTGGCCATAGTGGAGTTTGGAGTCTGACTGTTTGAGGTTGTGGACAGGTGTCTTTTATACTGATAATGAGTTCAAACAGGTGCCATTAATACAGGTAACGAGTGGAGGACAGAGGAGCCTCTTAAAGAAGAAGTTACAGGTCTGTGAGAGCCAGAAATCTTGCTTGTTTGTAGGTGACCAAATACTTATTTTCCACCATAATTTGCAAATAAATTCTTTAAAAATCAGACAATGTGATTTTCTGGATTTTTTTTTCTCATTTTGTCTCTCATATTTGAGGTATATCTATGATGAAAATTGGAGACTTCTCTCATCTTTTAAGTGGGAGAACGTGTGCAATTGGTGGCTGACTAAATACTTTTTTGCCCCACTGTACATGTTAAAATGAATAGTGAGACCAGTCTTTTTATGGAGACGCTCAAGTTGGCGGCCTTTAGCTTTCATGGAGCGGAGATGAGGGGTAAACCAGGGGGCAGAGAGGGAAAATGAAACAGACCGGGTTTTAACAGGAGCGAGGGAGTTGAGAATAGAAGTATAGAGTTGAGAATAGAAGGATATACAGTATATACTGTATACTGTATATCCATAGTAATGCAAAACTGGATGGAAATAATCTAAAAATATAAAGATGTATAAATAAATAAAATAGCCATCTCTCATGACAAGACTCTCATGATAAATACTAGAACAAGGATTCAGTGTACCCCACCCGGTATGGGGTTACCGGGGCCCCACCCTGGAGCCAGGCCTAGGGGAGGGGTTCGATGGCTAGCGTCTGGTGGCCGGGTTTCCGCCCATGGGACCCGGCCGGGCTCAGTCCGAAGGAGTTACATGGGTCCGCCCTCCAGTGGGCTCACCACCTGCAGGAGGGATCAGGTGGCGGTCAAAAGGCGGAGACCTTGGCGGTCTGATCCCAAGCTTCCTAAACTGGCTTTTGGTACGTAGAATGTCACCTCTCCGGTGGGGAAGGAGCCTGAGCTGGTGCATGAGGTTGAGAGATACCGGCTAGATATAGTTGGCTTCACCTCAACACACAGCTCCAGTTCCGGAACCAGTCTCCTGGAGAGGGGCTGGAGCTTGGCCTACTCCGGAGTTGCCCCGGGCGAGTGGCGACGAGCAGGGGTGGGTGTTCTTGTATCCCCTCACTTTGCTGCCTGTATATTGGAGTTTTCCCCGGTGGAGGAAAGGGTTGTTTCCCTGCACCTTCGGGTTGGGAAACAGGTCCTGACCATCACTTGTGCCTATGCATCAAATGATGTTTCAGCGTACCCACCCTTTATGGAGTCTCTGACTGGGGTGCTGGAGAGTACTCCTCTTGGAGACTCCATTGTCCTACTGGGGGACTTCAATGTGCAGGTGGGCAACGACAGTGAAACCTGGAATGGTTGATTGGGAGGAACGGCCTGCCCGATCTGAACCCGAGTGGTGTTCAGTTATTGGACTTCTATGCTAACCACAATTTGTCCATAACGAACACCATGTTCAAGCATAAGGGTGTCCATATGTGCACCTGGCACCAGGACACCCTAGGTCGCAGGTCGATGATCGATTTTGTTATTGTGTTATCAGACCTGTGACCGTATGTCTTGGACCCTCGGGTAAAGTGAGGTGCAGAGCTGTCAACTGATCACCACCTGGTGGTGAGTTGGATCCTATGGCAGGGGAGGAAGCCATTCAGACCTGGTAGACCCAAATGTATAGTGAGGGTGTGCTGGGAACGTCTGGCTGAGGCCCCTGTCTGGGAGGTCTTCAACTCCCACCTCCGGAAGAACTTCACTAACTAACTAACTAACCTACACTTATATAGCGCTTTTCTAGTCACAAAGACCACTCAAAGCGCTTTCATTAATACTAACCCTCTATTCTAAGGGCCTATAGGAAACAGATATCTAGGGACAATTTAGAACAGCCAATTAACCTAACATGCATGTTTTTGGCATGTGGGAGGAAACCGGAGAAATCCCGGAGTAAACCCACGCAACACGGGGAGAACATGCAAACTCCACACAGATCACTGTTGGTCGGGGGCTGGGATCGAACCCACGATCCCACGATCCCCACAATCCCCCGGCCAAGGGTAAACTGTGCTGCCGCAGTGCTAACCACTGCGCCACTTCAGCCACATTCTGAGGGAGTCTGGAGACATGGAGTCTGAATGGGCCATGTTCTCCACCTCCATTGTTGAAGCAGCGGCTCAGAGCTGCGGCCGCAAGGTCGTCGGGGCATCTCGTGGTGGCAACCCCCGAACAAAGTGGTGGACACCAGTGGTGAGGGGGGCCATTAAACTGAAGGAGGAGTCCTATCAAGCTTGGTTGGCTTGTGGGACTCCCAAAGCAGCTGAGGTGTACCGGCAGGCTAAGCGGAGTGCAGCTTGAGTGGTTGCTGAAGCAAAAACTCGGGTATGGGAGGAGTTCGGTGAGGCCATGGAACAAGACTTTCGGTCGGCCTCGAAGAGATTCTGGCAAACTGTCTGGCGGCTCAGGAAGGGGAAGCAGCTCTCTGTCCACACTGTGTATGGTGCGGATGGGGCACTGTTGACTTTGACTGGGGATATCGTTGGGCAGTGGAAGGAATACTTCAAGGATCTCCTCAATCCCACTGATAAGCCTTCCACGGAGGAAGCATGGCTTGTGGACGAGGGGGACGACTCGCCTATCACAGGGGCTGAGGTCGCCAAGGTGGTTAAAAATCTCTTTGATGGCTGGGCCCTGGGGGTGGACGAGATTCGCCCTGAGTACCTGAATGCCCTGGATGTTGTAGGGCTGTCATGGTTGACACGCCTCTGCAACATTGTGTGGCGGTTGGGGGCAGTGCCTTTGGCATAGCAAACTGGGGTGGTGGTTCCTCTCTTCAAGAAAGGGGACCAGGAGGGTGTGCTCCAACTTCAGAGGGATCACACTCCTCAGCCTCCCTGGGAAGGCCTATGCCAAGGTATTAGAGAAGAGAATCCGGCCATTGGTCGAACCTCGGATTCAGAAGGAGCAATTTGGTTTTCGTCCTGGTACATCGGACCAGCTCTTTACCCTCTCGAGAATCCTTGAGGGTTCGTGGGAGTTTACCCAACCAGTTTACATGTGTTTTGTGGACTTGGAGAAGGCATTTGACCGCGTTCCTCGTGGTTTTTTGTGGGGGGTGCTTTTGGAGTATGGGGTATCGAGCTTGTTGTTATGAGCTATTCAGTCTCTGTACAACCGTTGTGAGAGTTTGGTTCATATTGCCACCACTTGATCGGACTCATTCCCAGTGAGAGTTGGACTCTGCCAGGGCTGCCCTTTGTCACCGATCCTGTTCATAATTTTTATGGATAGGATTTCTAGGCACAGCCAGGGAACGGAGGGTGTCATGCTTGGTGACCACAGGATCTCATCTCTGTTTGCAGATGATGTTGTCCTGCTGGCTTCATCCAACAATGACCTACAGTTCTTGCTGGGACGGTTTGCCACTGAGTGTGAAGCGGCTGGGATGAGAATCAGTACCTCTAAGTCCGAGTCCATTGTCCTCAGCCGGAAAAAGGTGGATTGTCCTCTCCGGATTGGGGACAGGCTCCTGCCTGAAGTGGAGGAGTTTAAGTATCCTGGGGTCTTATGCACGAGTGAGGAGAGAATGGAGCAAGAGATTGACAGACGGATTGGAGCAGCATCTGCAGTGATATGGACGTTGTACCGGTCTGTTGTGGTGAAGAGGGAGCTGAGTTCTAAGGCAAAGCTGTCGATTTACCAGTCAATCTACGTTCCTACCCTCACCTATGGTCACGAGCTTTGGGTAATGACTGAAATGTTTGTTCTCTTCATCCTCTCTATCCCCTTACCCCCAGCCAGTTGCAGCAGATGACTGCCCCTCCCTGAGCTTGGCTCTGCTAGAGGTTTCTTCCTGTTAATTGGGAGTTTTTCCTCTCCACTGTCGCTAAGTGCTTGCTCACAGGGGATCATCTGATTGCTGGGTCTTTCTGCAATTGTGGGGTTTTCCCTGCATTTGGTAGTGCTATGAGACGACGTTTGTTGTGATATGGTGCTATTTAAATAAAGCTGAATTGAAACAAATTGAATTGAAAGAACGAGATTGCGGATACAAGCGGCTGAAATGAGCTTTCTTCGTAGGATTGCTGGACTCACCTTCAGAGATAGGGTGAGGAGCTCAGTCATCCGGGAGAGGCTTAGAGTAGAACCGCTGCTCCTCCACATTGAAAGGAGCCAGTTGAGGTGGTATGGGTATCTGATCAGGATGCCTCCTGGACACCCCCCACTTGAGGTGTTTCAGGCACGTCCCACTGGAAGGAGACCCCGGGGCAGACCCGGACTCGCTGGAGAGACTATGTCTCCCAGCTGATCTGGGAACACCTTGGTATCCTCTCTCAAGAGCTGGAGCAGGTGGCTGGGGAGAGGGAAGTTTGGGCTTCTCTGCTTGAACTGCTGCCTCTGCGACCCGGACCTCTGGAGAAGCGGTAGAAGATGGATGGATGAAAATAGCCAAATAAGTGTATAAACATAAATGATAAAATTTGTTAAAAGCTAAACTAAAAAGGTGGGTCTTGAGCCTGTCAAGGACAAAGGTCAGGAGAGCTGGGCACTTAAGCGATTTTAGAAAAATCACTTCTCTTCCAAGGCAATTACTTCGATTCTCATGAAACTTGCTCATAGTGACCCTCAGGTAGGTCTGCATCCAGGTTGAGGTCAAGGTCATTATCAAAGGTCAGGCGATCTGGGTATTTATGATTTCCAGAAAAACATTACTCCTCCAAGGCCACTGACCTTGACTTTATGCGCATCCTAGATGGGTCTGTATCTAGGCTGTACTTACGGTCAAGATCAGTGGTCAGGAGATCTGAGCATCCTTTAATGATTTTGTCAGGCCGGAATGTGCTACTCCATCACTGACGGTTTGGTTTTATTATTAATTTATATATGCGATATACTATGACTATATCATTTGTTGTTGACTATCATTTGTTAGCCCAGTTAGCATTGTGTAGTGTAGTTACCCTGTTTGTTTAGGTCTCTTAACATTTACCTATTCAAAATAACAATGCATGGGCTCTAATGAACCTGTAAAATAACCCAAAACATATTTCAGTCCAAGTCATTATGTGACTTCTTTTATTTTTTAACTTATGTGTGCATCCATTGGTTATTGCTGTAGTTACTTTTAAGCTTTCCCTCCTTCAACAGCTGCTTGTCAGCACCGCAAGAGGTTCTACTGGTATCAAGTTGACTTACTCTTTTAAAGCATCTACCATCTCCCGCTTTCAGCCTTTCAGGAGACGCGCCAGCTAGAATTGGAGAACCTTGATCCACGACAGGAAATAGAAAAGCACTGAGAGCTGGCCCACCATTGGCAGAGTTGTGGTTAGCCATTAGCACAGACTCTGCTAGCAGAGAATTGGAAGATGGAAGAAGAGGGAGTGACGCCGGTGTTAGGAGGTGTTTCCAAGCTACAGATTTGTTTTGGTTTGAGAGAAAAGTTTGATATCCAGTGGTGGATAAAAATAATGAGTGTTCTGCTCTCTGTCGGGTTTCGTACTGGTCTTGACTACACTACTTGACACTTTGCCTTCAGTAGAGGAATCACTAATCATTAACAAGGGGGTGATTCTGGCAAACTTTGTAAAGATCCAGAACATTTACTCCCTGTCTCTTTCCCTGATAGTCCTCCTGCATTACAAACGTGTGAGATCTCAGTCCAATTCTCTCCTGTGTTCAGCTTGATGGATTCAGCTCAGTCTAGAAATGGCCCAGTTTTCCCTGAAATGTTATTGTTCAGCCAACTCACAGTTAGGCGTTCTGCCAGTCACCTGCTGCAACTTCCCTTCATTTCAGTATTTATTTATTTATTTATTTATTTATTTTTTTAACTGTTGTCTTTAGTCCGAATTCCTCTTTTAATATTCGTTCATAAAATCCAAGTCCGATGACTCTCCGTTGTTACGCTGCAGGATTTGTCAGACTGCTTGTAATTGCTGTCAGATGGTCTGATGTCACGAGAGGATGAAAATGACTGCTAAGATTAAAGCAGTTATTAAATTCTGAACTCTCCGACACTACATGTAGTCTGGCCAAATCAGGACCAGCTGGCTTTAATGAACCAGCCCAACATCAGTGGGATTGTCTGGCTTTCTCACCGTTAAGTGGTGTGACATACAAAAAGCCGAGACAGGTTAAAATGAAAAAAAAAAAAAAAAAAGCATTATATTTTACTCCCAGTGACTAAGCTATGTCTCAGTGATCTGATTTGTTTCCTCCGATGAAAAACTTACTTCTCACATTCAAGAATGGCAGATGCAGATGAACCTGTAAATCTACAGTTGTGCTCAACATTATTCAACCTTCCTTGCAAATAATCAAAATGTACAAACTTTTTGTGCTGTCAGTTGTTTGCAAAAACAGATCAGACAAGAAACATTTAAATGTTACTGCAGAACTACTGGGATCAGTCACAGGTCAGTTGACAATAATTCATGCTAACACAAATGGTCCTAAATATCAGACTTTATTGTTTTTAGGCTCAGATAACGAGCAGCAGAAGATCGAGCCTCATCACACTGTGGTGTTTGGAGATGGAGAGTGTGTCAAATTTGAAAACAAGGTAAGAAACTTGTCCACACAGTGACTCATTTATATAAAAAAAAAAGACATTTTTGCCTTTTTTGACAAATACATTTAACAATGAGACAAGAAGTGGGGTGAAGATTAACAAAGAGACATGCAGGAAAGATCCCTCTGGTTGGGAATCAAAACAGGGATCAAGCCTGTCACTGGATGTCTCACAATGCCACATGTTGATGTCAAACGATTTAGGGACCGTGCACACGGCAACGTTTTCACCCCAAACTGGCAAACTTCTTTTACAGTTTAGCTCTCCATGTATGTGACGCTGGGACTTCGGAGGTGTGAAAGTGTCAGAGTTTGACATGGAGACACGACAGCCTTTTTTTCAGCCTGTTAAATCCCACTGGGTTCCGTTGTCTCCAAGACCAGTCAGCATCTCTTGGTCTGGGTGTTTGCCACCCCTTTTCCCACAAAATTCAATCCAAAACCACTTGCCAGCCACAGTACAAGGCAAAAAGCGAAGAGCTTTTAAACTTAGTTTTCTTGTTGGACTGTACAGTCATGTTATGCTGATTTCAGGAAGACACTGGTAGCCATGCAGGTATGTCAAATTCCTTTGTGCACTAAAAAGAAAAAAAACAGGTGAGCTTTTGCATTTTTTTTTTTTCGTGTATTGGAGGGCTCAAAAAATCCTGTAAAATTGTGTACACCATGATTGGATATATCGACATGATGATTATATGTAGGAGAGTCTGAACTTTTCATTTTCCTAACTTCTGTAACTGAACATAGCCGGGTTTATCCAGAGTTATGTTTTTTCTGTCTGAAAAGAGAGCCCAGCTTTTTACTTTACTGCTCTTTAGTGTTCATCAGTAAAACATTTTTCCACAGTCATTCTACCACAAAATGAAAGCAGAGTTTCTTGGTTTAAAAGAGACAGTTGTTTTTAAATTTAAGTAATAAGTTATTGTTAAGCTTCACATCACTGATTTGGCTTTACAGAGCACTGTGAAGTTGGCATCAGGTTTGATATTCACATTAAAATATGGGGCTGGGACTTCCGGTCTGGACGCCATGGCGACTGCAGCTTAACACTGAAGCTCTCAGACCCAATCCAAGATAACACCTTGAAAATCAAACTTAACGGATTTTTGGAGGAGTGAAAATCAAAAGACAAAATCATCATGTCTAAAGGAAAACAGAAGAAACTGAAATTCTCCAGGCCAGGACACGTATCGGCCGGAGAATCTGAACTGGAAGATCTCCGTTCAGAAGACGAGGAACTGGTGGTAGCTAACAAAAAGGTTAGCCTGAAATCACTATTTGAAGAGCTACGACGATTTCGCCGAGAGGTTACGGCCGAATTTCAGGAATTCAGAGAAGAATTGAAAAGGACAAACAGCAGAGTGGACCAGGCCGAGAACCGAATCTTGGAAGCAGAGGAACGAATAAAAGTGCTCGAAGATTCAGTGCTGGACCTACGCAAAAGACAAGCATCTATAGAGGCTAAGCTAGCCAACCAAGAAGGAAGACAGAGAAGAGACAATATAAGAATTCATGGTCTGATAGAAGGAGCCGAAAACGGTTTTAACTCAATGGCAGGATGCGTGGAATCTTTACTAAGAGAGAAATTGGATATTCCACAAACCACCGACTTAAACATAGAAAAGGCACATCGTTCATTAGCCGCTAGGCCAGCGGCGGAAGCGCCCCCACGTTCGGTGTTGGTAAGATTTTCCAATTTCAAAATAAAACAAGAGGTTGTCAAGACTGGCTTGGCAGAAAAAAGGATTTATGCACCAGGAGAGAAAAGTCTTCGTGGAACACGATCACGCCCCGGAGGTCCTTAAAAAGCGCAGGGAATACAACGACGCGAAAAAGGTGTTAAGAGAGAAGAAATTGCGCTTTCAGACGCCATTTCCTGCGAAGTTAAGGGTCTTCTACGTCGAAGAAACATGTCTTTATAATTCGGCGGAAGAAGCAACAGCTGACATGGCGAGAAGAGGGCTCCCGGTAACGGTATTTAAACCCGCAGCAGACCCGAGTGAGAGGATCAAAACGCAAACATGGACAACACAAAGACCTTCAAAATCCACGGGCCAGCAGCGGGAAACCCAGCGCCAGAGCGTCGCGGATAAACTGTCCGTTTTCAGGTTGGAATAGCGACCTTTTTTTTTCTTGAATCAATCTGCACATCCAACCCCCCTCATACAAGGTAACAAACATTAAAGGAGATGCGTATTCAGCATGTGGTAAAACATTTCATGGAACAGTCATAATATTTGAAACAAATAAGTCTTTTTAATTAAAAAAAAAAAAAAAACTTGTTAAAATAGAAATGTGACAACAATCCACATGTTCTCCTCACACTAACAAATACTGTTTTTGCGTGAATGTTTGATGTGATGGGAGTGGGAGGGTGCACACAATTTCACAGGGTATAGGCATAAAAGGGAAAAAAAAAATCATTACAAGTTCGGATTGGGTTCTGAAACTCACGTTAAAAGCATGGGACAACTTACAGGGGTAAGAGAGGGCCCTCAACACGTAACAGAGTTTGAGGAATTTCCCTCAGAGCCTTCACTCCATCAAGGCTCTTACAGGGTCTTTAAAAAGACCTCAGCTCAGGAAGTTCTTTTGACAGCTTTTTGTTTTAAAGTTTTATACACTATGTTCTTAATGTTTTTCTTGTTTTTAATGTTCTTTCAGTTTCTGAGTAGCACAAAAGAGGGCCACCACACAGTTATACTAAACAAAACAACACAATGGAGAAACAGGGTGTGACCAAAATAATTTCATATAATGTAAAAGGAATCCTGAATCCAGTTAAAAGATCCAAGATTCTAGGCAAAATGAAAAAAGACAAAGCAGGAATAATATTTTTACAAGAAACCCACCTAACAGACGTGGAACACAATAAACTCAGTAGACAAGGGTTTAAAATGATCTCTTCATCTTCATGTAAGTCAAGGAGGAGGAGGGGAGTAGCGACATTGATATCAACCAAAATTACATTTGAAAAAAAATCAGAACACAAAGATAAAGAAGGGAGATACAGTTTGGTAACTGGGCGGCTAGAGGGAGAAGATATCACCCTGCTGAATGTGTATGCTCCCCCAGGGGCTAACTGGAAATTTTATAAAAATGTATTTGACCTAATGATAACTAAAGCTCAAGGTTTAGTGATATGTGGTGGGGACTTCAATCTTAGACTGAATCCATACTGGGATGCTTCTGGTAATTCTCCACATCAAAATAACACCCAAAGCAGGAAGACCCGGATGCTACTAAAAGAAATGGGAATCTGTGATGTGTGGAGGGAACTCAACCCCAGTGTAAAAGACTATACATTTTACTCAACTCCACATTCATCTTACTCAAGGATTGACTATTTTTTTATGTTTAATAGAGACATTGGAAGAGTAGAAACATGTAAAATAGGACTGATGGATCTCTCTGACCACAGTCCGATCTACATGGACTTAAATATCCAAAAATACACAAATAATACATTTTCTTGGAGGTTAAATTCAAATGTCCTGAAAGGACCATTGAAAGATGAATTGGAATCAGATATTCTCAGATATTTGGAAGAAAACGATAATGGAGAAGTATCCCCTTTAATACTGTGGGATGCATGCAAAGCTGTAATAAGAGGAAAGATTATTGCAAAACTGGCAACCCAAAAGAAACTAAGACAAGAAAAACTATCCACATTAGAGTCAGAACTTAGGAACCTAGAAAAAGAACACAAAGGCAACACTCATTCTACTGACTCACTCAAGATTAAGGAAATTAAAAACCAAATAAATGAGATCTACACAATAGAAATCCAGAAGAAACTTACATTTTTGAAACAAAAATACTATGAAGCAGGCAGTAAAAAGGCAAAATTGCTAGCCTATAAATTGAGAAAACATCAAACAGAAAGAGCAATCTACAAAATCAGAGACCCAGTATCAAAGGAAATAAAATTCAGAATTCAGGATATTCTTAAAAGCTTCGAGAATTACTATAAGAACTTATACTCCCACAAAAAACATAAAAACGCATCCGAGGCATTCCTAAACACATTAAACCATCCCCAACTTACGGAGTCACAAAATAAAACACTACTGTCAGAAATACATCCTAAAGAATTGGAAAAAGCAATTATGAAACTTAAAGCTAACAAATCCCCAGGAGCTGATGGCTATACAGCAGAGTGGTACAAAACCTTTAAACAGCAACTATCTCCTCTCCTCCTGAAAACATTTAATTATGTCCTCCACACAGGGGAAATCCCCCCCTCCTGGAGAGAAGGGGTCATTGCAGTTATACCTAAACCTGAAAAGGATAAACTAGAGTGCTCCAACTACAGACCAATCAGTGTACTAAATCAGGACTATAAGCTTTTTACCATTATCCTTGCCAAAAGGTTAGAAAATATACTGACAGACCTAATTCATTTAGACCAAACAGGTTTTATAAGACAAAGACAGACACAAGACAACATTCGATGCACTTTACACATAATTCATCATATAAAAAAATATAACTTAAATGCAGTCATATTGGGATTAGATGCTGAAAAAGCATTCGATTCGGTTGACTGGTCTTTTCTATATAGAATCTTATCCAGTTTCAATTTTCATAACAACTTCATTAGAACTATACAGGCATTATATAAAAAACCAACAGCTAAAATAAGGATTAATGGTAATTTATCATCATCTTTTGAACTGGAAAGAGGATGTCGTCAGGGCTGCCCCCTGTCTCCACTGCTCTTTGCAATCTTCATAGAACCTCTGAGCCAAAGGATAAGACAAAATCAAAAAATTCAAGGTATTACACTTGGTCAGAAGGAACATAAAATAGCACTCTTTGCTGATGACATTTTAATATGCCTAGGGCAGCCGGACACTTCTTTACCAGAACTAACCTCAGTTTTTTCAGAGTATGGAGATTTATCGGGGTACAAATTAAACATGCATAAAACCCAAATTTTAACATTCAACTATGACCCAAATCATTATTCACTAAGCAAACTCAAAACTAACTGGGAGTCGGAATCTATGAAATATCTGGGGGTCAATATCCCGAAACAACTCAACAAAATTATATCACTAAACTATGATCCACTGGTGACAAAAATAAAATCTGACCTAGCAAGATGGAATATGATACCATTCTTGGGTACTGCACAAAGAATTGAAGCAGTCAAAATGAATATACTTCCACGTCTTCTATACCTTTTCCAAACAATACCGGTAGAACCTCCCAAAAAAATATGGCAGGAGCTGGACAGAAGGATCTCAAGATTCATATGGCAGGGCAAGAGACCTAGAATCAGATATAGAACCCTACAGCTAAACAAAGACAAAGGTGGGCTCGCGCTGCCAAATATCAGGGACTACTTTAAAGCCGCACAAATTAAAACTTTAGTAGAGATATGTAACCCAGTCTACACTGCACAATGGAAGGAGATCGAATGCCAAATAACAAGTGACATCCCCCTACAGGCGATAATAGGGAACAATGCCTTACCTAAGCTTTTGAATAACACTAACCCGTGGATAGAGACCCCGCTAAAAATTTGGTTTAAGATAGTCAGAGAGAATCAAACTAAAGAGCCCTATCGACTTCTGCAATGGATTGCCTATGATCAAGACTTTACTCCTAATAAAACAGACACCAGATTTAAAAAGTGGAAGGAGAAAGGGCTGATAAAATATTACGATTTTTTTAAAGGGCAAATCTTAAGAAGTTTTGAAGATTTGAAAAAACAAGGCCTAATAAATCAAGACCTTTACAGGTTCTTCCAGCTTAGACACCACATAAACAATATACTTAAAAAGGAGGATTTGGAAAGGGCCCAGTCAGGTGTTCTGAAGGTCTTCTTAATGGCATATAAAGGGATCCCAGGGATCAGATACATTTCTAAAATATACCAAGGTCTTCAAGACTAAAAAGGAGACAACACATCTTATATAAAAGAGAGATGGGAAAAAGAGGGGAATTTCACTTTACAACTGGAAATATGGGAAAAACTAAATAAACAGCAATGGAAAAGTACCTCATCCCTGCAGTGGGGAGAATTTGGATGGAAAAACTTGGTAAGATTTTTCAGAACACCTGCACAAAACAAATTTACCCATAAGGGATTGAACTGTTGGCGCTTGTGTGGTGAAAAGACTGCAAATCATTTTCATGTGTTTTGGTCATGCCCAGCTATCCACCAATATTGGACCAATGTACAGACAATATTGGGGAAAATATTCAAAATAACAGTTCCCTTTTCTTTTGTAACTTTGTATTTGGGTTTACTACCGGACTCACTGGAAAGACGAGGAGAAAAATACTTATTCAATGTTTTAATATTGGCAAGCAAAAAAGCTCTAACTAAAAAATGGATGTTGAAGGACCGTCCTACACCTGAAGATTGGATTAACGTGATCCAAGACATTTACTCGATGGAAAAGTTGACATTCGCACTGAGACAGGACATGGATGGGTTCATGAACTTTTGGCAACCCTGGATCGCATATGTGTCTTCCATTAGATCTAATCTTTGACAAATACCATTTCAATAATGGTTCCGCTCTTTGTTCCAACGCTACTCAGATGCTCTTTTACCTTTATTTACTTACTTTTTCTTTTTGTTTGTTTTTTGCTGGTTTGTTTGTTTTTTTGTTTTTTTTTTGTTTTTTTTTCTCTTTAATTTCACTTTTTCTTTCACTTTAAAAAAAAAAAAAGGGGTGTTGTAAGAATTATTCTTCCAATGTTATCAGATATCAGAAAATAAGGGAACATGTGATGAAAATGTAAACAATGCATTGCTGTAACGACCTGTATACCCTTTACAAAAACTTTAAAAAAAAAAATATGGGGCTGGGGGTGTGGGAGTAATTTCCCTGACTGTCAAACCATGCACTGTGCCACCCTAGGTGCTAGTTTTCAACAACCGGTGGGTGGGTTCCTCCATTTTGGTTTTCTTGTGGGTGTCTGGGCTGACCAACAGGAATAGGAGGATTCCAATTCCGTTTATAGGAGTTAATTAGGAGAACCTATGTTGTGGAGAAACAGAGGAGGGAATTCTTGTTTTTCCCCATTAAGCACTATTTTAAACATGATAAATTAATTAAACTTACTTTTTTTTTTTTTTTTTTTTTTTGTATTTTGTATACAGTGGTACCTCTACTTACGAACGTCTCGACATACGAATTTTTCAGGTTACGAGACGCCTCAACGGGAAAATATTGCCTCTAGTTACGAACAAAATTTCAGGATACGAAAGGCAAAAAAAGTACGCGCTCCTCGCAGCTCCCGTATTTTACCGAACGTAAACATACCTGTAGCTGCTCTGCCATTGGCTATCGCCTAGCATCTTCCTGGTATCCCATTGGCCACGAATGGGTGCGTTTGGTTGATCTTGCTTTATCTTATTATTATTTACTATTCTTACTACTTTATTTTATCCTTCTTACCTCTTGTAAGACTGTTGACTGAACTACACAATTTAGAGAAAAAAAATTGTTAACTGCCATGTTTATCACCATCTACATTATAACTCTGTACTTTCACCTTGTTCTTAATAAAGTTTTGGGAAAAAAAAAAAACAACATCAACGATCAGCACGGTATTAAAACAAAAGGAAGCCCTTACAAGCCGATAAAAGCAAACGTCCTTGGATCGTTTCATCACAAAACGTCAGGCAAAAACCACTGATGAGACAGAACATGAACCAAAGAAGGCAAAAGGTGACGCTGACGCCGACGCCGACGATCGCAGTTAAAAGGTAAATGAACATAATTTTTATTATTCTTTCTCTTTTATTATTCTTTCTCTCATTTTAAACTCTCATTTTATGTTTATTGTGCAGTAATCTAATTGTAACATGTATTTGTTACATGTTTTGATGCGTTTTTACGATTTATAAAAAATTTATGCCCGAATTTTGGGGGCTTGGAACGGATTACGGCATTTACATGTAAAATGCGCCTCTACTTACGAATTTTTCACGTTACGAGAATTCTTCCGGAACGAATTAAATTCGTAAGTAGAGGTACCACTGTACTTTATTGCTCCCAGAGGGAAATTCAGGGCATCCATATGGATGGATGCGGCATCAACGGTATGGCGCCAATTCCTTCACCATTCACACATACATTCCCACCTAGAGCCACTTTAGAGTCTCCAATTAACCTAACTTGCATGTTTTTGGCCTGTGGGACAGAACCGGAGTGCCCGGGGTAAACCCACACAGTAACGGGGAGAACATGCAAACGCCACACAGAAGGGTCACCGATGGTCAAGGAGTGGGGCTCAAACCCACGATGGTCAGGGGTGGAATCGATCCCGTGACGTTCTTATTATACTGCCACAGTGCTAACTAGTGATGGCCAGATGAGGCTTTCTTGAAGCCTTGAAGCTTTTCATCAAATTGGTTCATATGGACAAAGCATCATGTGAAACTTCATTTGCTCTACTAAGCCATCTACTGGACAAAAAGTACACAACATGCAGAAATAATAAAACTGGGGTGACTAGAGTGAATCTGCTTGTGCTACTCAGTGTGCTTGTGTTACTTATCCATTTTTGTTAAGAAATGACTTCAACAGTCTTTGGATTAAGGCGATTTTTAAAAAAAAAGTATATTTCACCAGCTTTTAAGAATACAGGGCACAGAGGATGCAGGTGAATAATTTTTAACAGCAGGAAATATATATAAATAGACACACCAAAAAAGAACCATGAAGTGAACATGAAAAAGATCAATCTGTAGCACACAAGAGGGGTACATGGTGGCGCAGTGGTTAGCACTGCTGCAGCACAGTTTACCCTTGGCCGGGGGATCGTGGGTTCGATCCCAGCCCCCGACCAACAGTGATCTGTGTGGAGTTTGCATGTTCTCCCTGTGTATGCGTGGGTTTACCCCGGGATTTCTCCGGTTTCCTCCCACATGCCAAAAACATGCAGGTTAGGTTAATTGGAGACTCTAAAGTGGCCCTAGGTGTGAATGTGTGTGTGAATGGTTAAGGGATAGCGCCGTATTGTGGCTGCTTCATCCATCCAGGTGGTGGATGACCCTCAATTTCCCCTCTGGGGATCAATAAAGTATACTAAATCTAAAAAACAATCTCAGCTTCTCATTGTGTGTGCTGGAATGTGTCTGTAGTTTTGGGTGTGTGTATATTTATATATATTTCCTGCTGTTAAAAATGGACATGGGTCTTTTTCACCATTAACTCAAGGTCCATAGTTGAAGCAGACAGCAAAAGCGTAGTACTGATGACACTGTGAAATTGCACTAAACAAAGACTCAAACCCGCAACCTTCAGCACCAGAGTCCAACATTCTACACATGCGCCACAATGGCACGCTATGTGAAGGTACTAAATTAGAAGGTGCTGACAGACTACATTCATTAGATTTGGAGAGATGACATAGAATGCTTAATGCCTCAGGCAGAAATTAATGAGAGTTCTGGAATAAAGAAGCTCATTGGAATCCTTTGTGGGTGGCAAATATAATTTAAGAAACAAGTTAATATCAAAATCATAGAAAATTGTATCCACGGTAAGCATGCATTGTTTATTTATACGTCATCAATACATGCCTCGATATGCGCTTTGCAAAATATTTCCTGGATTACTCGGCACACACTCCGAAGCTCCAGCTCTGGAAGCCCCATTACTAGTTCAAGTTAGAGCATTTGCTAGGTACCCAGTGGCCATGGGCTTAGCTCCAACCATTTGTTTTGCCTGATGATAGAATTCTCTATGTTTTATTTCCTTTGGGATTTTAAAGACCAAAAGTTTGTTTGATGCTGCAGTATTTTTAAAATGGACACTGTAAATAAAAACTCTGCTTGGTGAAGAAGATTCCTAGCTTCCTGTGCACTTCCTTCACCGCTCAGCCAGTCCTTACACCTACCTTTGCTGAATGATGAAAAACATCACTGGAACAGCCAATGTTTTAAACCCAGTTTGTGCCAGCTCCTCAGCCAGCCAACATCACATCACATCACTATTTTTCTTACTTGTAATGCTTTTGTAAAAGCTATGACTGAAGACTCCTTATCAAATACTCAAACCAGCGGTCAGTAAATCAGATTTTTTTTTATTGCCCGCAATTACACAGGTTATTTATTTACTTATTACTCCATCATTCTTTTAACTCAAAAAAAAATGTATATACACTACCGTTCAAAAGTTTGGGGTCACTTAGAAATGTCCTTATTTTTGAAAGAAAAGCACTGTTTTTTTCAATGAAGATAACTTTAAACTAATCAGAAATACACTCTAATATCTAATATACATTGCTAATGTGGTAAATGACTATTCTAGCTGCAAATGTCTGTTTTTTGGTGCAATATCTACATAGGTGTATAGAGGCCCATTTCCAGCAACTATCACTCCAGTGTTCTGATGGTACAGTGTGTTTGCTCATTGCGTCAGAAGGCTAATGGATGATTAGAAAACCCTTGTGCAATCATGTTAGCACAGCTGAAAACAGTTTAGCTGGTTAGAGAAGCTATAAAACTGACCTTCCTTTGAGCAGGTTGAGTATTTGGAAAAAAAATATTATTTCAAATACAAATCATTATTTCTAACCTTGTCAATGTCTTGACTATATTTTCTATTCATTTTACAACTCATGTTGGTAAATTAGTGTGACTTTTCATGGAAAACACAAAATAATTGTCTGGGTGACCCCAAACTTTTGAACGGTAGTGTATATACTGTATATATATATATATACACAGTGGGGCAAAAAAGTATTTAGTCAGCCACCAGTTGTGCAAGTTCTCCCACTTAAAAGATGAGAGGTCTCCAATTTTCACCATAGGTATACCTCAACTATGAGAGACAAAATGAGAAAAAAAAAATCCAGAAAATCACACTGAAAGATTTTTAATGAATTAATTGGTAAATTCCTCGGTAAAATAAGTATTTGGTCACCTACAAACAAGCAAGATTTCTGGCTCTCACAGACCTGTAACAACTTCTTTAAGAGGCTCCTCTGTCCTCCACTCATTACCTGTATTAATGGCACCTGTTTGAACTCGTTATCAGTATAAAAGACACCTGTCCACAACCTCAAACAGTCAGACTCCAAACTCCACTATGGCCAAGACCAAAGAGCTGTCAAAGGACACCAGAAACAAAATTGTAGACCTGCACCAGGCTGGGAAGACTGAATCTGCAATAGGTAAGCAGCTTGGTGTGAAGAAATCAACTGTGGGAGCAATTATTAGAAAATGGGAGACTTACAAGACCACTGATAATCTCCCTCGATCTGGGGCTCCACACAAGAGTTCACCCCGTGGGGTCAAAATGATTACGAGAACGGTGAGCAAAAATCCCAGAACCACATGGGGGGTCCTAGTGAATGACCCACAGAGAGCTGGGACCAAAGTAACAAAGGCTACCATCAGTAACACACTACGCCGCCAGGGACTCAAATCCTGCAGTGCCAGACGTGCCCCGTGCAGTGCCCCCTGCTTAAGCCAGTACATGTCCAGGCCCGTCTGAAGTTTGCTAGAGAGCATTTGGATGATCCAGAAGAGGATTGGGAGAATGTCATATGATCAGATGAAACCAAAATACAACTTTATATTGTAAAAACTCAACTTGTCGTGTTTGGAGGAGAAAGAACACCATACCTACTGTGAAGCATGGGGGTGGAAACATCATGCTTTGGGGCTGTTTTTCTGCAAAGGGACCAGGACGACTGATCCGTGTAAAGGAAAGAATGAATGGGGCCATGTATCGTGAGATTTTGAGTGAAAACCTCCTTCCATCAGCAAGGGCATTGAAGATGAAATGTGGCTGGGTCTTTCAGCATGACAATGATCCCAAACACACTGCACATCCCAAACATACCGGGCAATGAAGGAGTGGCTTTGTAAGAAGCATTTCAAGGTCCTGGAGTGGCCTAGCCAGTCTCCAGATCTCAACCCCATAGAAAATCTTTGGAGAGAGTTGAAAGTCCGTGTTGCCCAGCGACAGCCCCAAAACATCACTGCTCTAGAGGAGATCTGCATGGAGGAATGTGCCAAAATACCAGCAACAGTGTGTGAAAACCTTGTGAAGACTTACAGAAAACGTTTGACCTCTGTCATTGCCAAAGTATTGAGATGAACTTTTGTTATTGACCAAATACTTATTTTACCGATGAATTTACCAATTAATTCATTAAAAATCCTTCAATGTGATTTTCTGGATTTTTTTTTCTCATTTTGTCTCTCATAGTTGAGGTATACCTATAATGAAAATTGGAGACCTCTCTCATCTTTTAAGTGGGAGAACTTGCACAATTGGTGGCTGACTAAATACTTTTTTGCCCCACTGTATATATATATATATATATATATATATATATATATGAATCTGGCATTTATAGTTGTAGTTTTATAATCCAAAGTTTCTCTGAGTAAAACTTCTACTTGCATTTGTTAGTTACAACAGCAGTTTTCACACTTTCCATGAATCCATGTGCATGCGTGGTTGCTTCTATGATGTGTCGTGTGCACGCAGATCTTTCTCTCCGGTTCTATACAAAAACGTGTGCACCAGGCCATAGTTGAAAGGTGTGCTTTCTCCTGCTTATTTTAACCTTGGGTGCTGGCACATTTGTTCCTCCTCTGTGCACACAGAATAAAACAGTAAAAGTCATGTTAGATCCCCAGTTCACACGTGTCGGCTATGGTTTTACTTGAAAGAGCATGCGTGAGAAGAAGAAACAACAGCGAACAGCAGAACTACATATGCTTCCTAATATTCTAATGCTCTTCCAGCAAGCGCGATTGTTAATGCGTCGTCTCTGTGACAAGCAAAGACAAGCTTCTTTTTCCGCTTTGATGAATGAATGAATGAATGAATTAATCTTTATTTCGGATAGATTAAAAGTAGAGATTAAAAAAGAAACAGAATAATATAACAAAGGGGGAAAGAAAATCCACCAAGGTCAAATTAGACAATAACTCCTCTGATTATACAGTTCAACATTAAGTTATCCGAAATGGGTGATGGCTGAATTTGCAGCTTATATTGCCCACCCATATTCCATCCAAGAATTCAAAAGAAAAACAAAACAAGAGCGATTACAATTCAGAACATAGCTAAGACAAAATGTGACAAAAAAAACTAAGCAACAACACAACACAGACTGGATATGACAATCCTTATGTGATTTTACATGTCATCTTGTATATATGTTTGGAGTATTTCTTCCTTTAGTTTTTGTTTAAATTGTCCAAGCGTTGTACATGATTTTAATTCAGGTCCAAAATCGTTCCATAATCTGACTCCTTGCACTGAAACACAGTGTTGCTTGGTGGTAGTTCTCACTGAAGGTTTTTGAAATATACATGTTCCTCTGAAATGATATTGTTTCTCCCTTATTTGGAACAACTTTTGGATATTTGCGGGCAGTGATAGATTCTTCACTTTAAACATTATTACTGCAGTTTTAAAGTCAACCAGATCTTTCAACTTGAGAGCTTTTAATTTAAGAAAAAGTGGGTTTGTTGGTTCCCTTTAAGCAGCTTTGTTTATTATTCTAATAGCTCTCTTCTGAAGCATAAAGACTGGATATATGTTTGTTTTATATGTATTTGCCCATACTTCAGTACAATATGTCATGTATGAGAGTATTAATGAATGATACAAGGTATATAGTGTGGGTTGATTGAGCAAATATTTCACTCTGTGTAGTATTGCAATTGATTTGGATATTTTACCTTTAATATAATATGTGACTTCCAACACAGTTTATTATCAATTATTACTCCAAGAAATTTAGTTTCGGATACCATTTCAATTTCTACACCATTTACACTGAGTTTAGATCCTAAGTTGTTGTGATGGCTGTTAAAAACTATAAATTTTGTCTTACTTAAATTGAGCGTTAATTTGTTTGAATCAAACCACAGTTTAAGCTTTCCTAATTCCTTTCCGAGTGTATCCAAAAGTTGTTCCAAATTGCTTCCACTGCATAATAAATTAGTGTCATTGGCAAACAATATTAAATCCATTTTTTCCGAAACTTTACATATATCATTTATATACATATTGAATAACAATGGCCCCAAAACTGAACCCTGTGGGACTCCACAAGTAACCTTCAGTAACTGTGAGTTTTTGTTACCAACACATACATACTGATATCTATTCTTTAAGTAACTACATAACCAGGACAGTGCTACCCCCCTAATACCACAATTTTGTAGTTTCTTTAATAATAAATTATGATCCACTGTATCAAATGCTTTTTTAAGATCCAGGAATACCCCAACTGAATACTCTTTATTTTCAACAGCAGTTGAAATTTTTTCTGTAAATTCCATTAGAGCAAATGCAGTTGTCCTCTTGTGTCTGAACCCATATTGCTGCTCACACAATAAATTATTCTTCAGTATGAAGTTGTCAGTTCTCTCATAGAATATTTTTTCAAGTATCTTGGAAAATTGCGGCAATAGTGAAATTGGTCTATAGTTTGAGAATTCCCCTCTGTCACCTGTCTTGTATATCGGAATTACTTTAGCTATTTTCATTGCATTGGGAAATATACCTGTTTGGAGAGACAGGTTACAGATATACGTCAGTGGTTTCACTAAGCATTCAATAATAGTTCACTATTATTAGTTCACTAATAATTCAGTAATAATGATCACACGCAATTGGCAGGAATTGTTTATACACAGGCGCATGGTGCACTGTAGGGGTGCTGTGTAAAAAAAAAAAAAAATTCACACTGCCAACTACTGGCCTGGCATACAGTTGCAATCAAATTCATTCAACCCACATTGCATTTTAGGTTTACTGGCAACATTTTTGATTTTTTTCAGGTGTTTGCAATAAGCAGATTGCACAAGAACAGTTTAAATAGTTTAATAAAACCAAAATTACAAGGATTCTATCCAAATTCAACACCCAAGTCCTACTTTCAATAACTACTGCAGTCTCAAAATTATTCAACCCCCTGGACGCAATTCCTCATAAGAGCATACATTTGCAAGTCAGGTGTGGTCTCAAGTACACCTGATACACCTAATCATGGGCTTCATTAGTTTCATCAGGTGTGCTTGGCATAGAACACCTCAAATACCTGGACTGTTGTGGACGGGAATGAAGAAAATCACTGGGTGTAAGGGGAGAGACAGACAGACAACCGGGATCCTTGAGAGAGCCGATGAGCTGAATATGCTTTTTAATAGGTTCACTTGTGTTTTAATAGGTTCAACTCACCATCTGTCACCCCCACAATACAGCCAGACCCCCACACAATCCTCCCCCCCTCACCCTCCTGTGCAGCACCCCTCTCTCTCCCCCCTCCCTGGGTACACCAGCCCCCCCCCCCCCAATCACTGTAACTACAGACCAGGTTAAGAATCAGCTAGAGAGACTCTGTTAGCGGAAGGCTGCGGGCCCTGATGGCATTTCCGCCAGGATCCTAAGGACCTGTGCCAACCAGCTAGCTTCGGTACTGAAATACCTGTACAACCTGAGCCTGAGTCTGAAGAGAGTACTGGTGCTGTGGAAGACATCCTGCCTGGAAGGACCCCAAGAAGTTGTCTCCATCTGACCTGAACAACTATCGACCAGTTGCCCTCACATCTCATGTGATGAAGGTCCTGGAAAGACTGGTCTTAGCCCACCTGAGGCTGCAGGTGAAGATGTGGCTGGACCCCCTGCAGTTTGCATAGCAGCCCCATTTAGAAGTTGAAGACGCTGTCATCTACCTGCTGCAACGAGCCCATTTGCACCTGGATGGCAGAGAAGACACTGTGAGAATCACATTCTTTGATTTCTCCAGTACCTTTAACACCATCCAGCCACTGCTGTTGGGTGAGAAGCTGCGGGGGATGGGAGTCGACAGCTCTGCGATCTCCTGGATTACTGACTACCTGACAGGCAGGCCACAGTTTGTCTGGCTGGGCAGTGTCTTGTTTGATGTGGTGGTTAGTGATACAGGAGCTCATCAGGGGACTGTGCTCTTTCCTTTTCTCTTCACCTTATACACCACCGACTTTGAGTACAACACTGAGTCATGCCACCTGCAGAAATTCTCTAATGACTTAGCTGTTGTTGGGTGGATAAGAAGGGAAAGGAGGGGGAGTACAGGGCACTGGTAGACAGAGTTGTGGAGTGGACCAAGCAGAATCACCTGAGGCTGAATGTCAGCAAGACCAGAGAGATAGTGATTGACTTCAGGAAGAAGAGGACACCTTCACAACCATCGAAGATTAGGGGGGAGATAGTGGAGGGCAACAAATACCTGGGTGTCATGATCAGCAGCAGACTGGACTAGAAATCTTAACACTGATGCAGTATACAAGAAGGGGATGAACAGATTCTACTTTCTGAGGAAGCTGAGATCCTTCAACGTGTGCAACAGGATGTTGGAGCTTTTCTACTAGGCTGCTGTCACCAGCGCCATCTTCTTTGCTGCTGTCTTTTGGGGTAGCAGTATCAGAGCCAGCACCACCAACAGACTTGACAAGATTATCAAGAGGGCTGGCTCTGTAATTGGTCTCAGGCCTGAGACCTTTGAGACTGTGGTGGAGAGAAGGACACTAATGAGGAGGACACTAATGACACTAGTGAGTGTGTAGTGTGTGTGTCTTGCTGTACCCACCCTGGGCGTGATGTCAGGCGGGCTGCAGCACCACTATAAATAGTTCTGTGTGTGTTCAATAAAGGGAGTTCACTGCATGGCATAAGACCGGCTCCAACCATCATTACAGACATAACACTCTCGATGAGCAATATGTCTGGAGGAAGAAGAACGAAGCAGATGCTGAAAAGAACACCCTGCCTAAAGTGAAGCATGGTGGTAGCTGAGTGATGCTCTGGGGCTGTTTTGCTTCCACTGGTACTAGAAACCTGCAGCATGTGGACGGCAAGATGGGTTCAATCAAGTATCAGGAAATCCTGGGAGAAAATGTCATGCCATCTGTCATGAAGCTGAAGCTTGGACGTCATTGGACCTTCCAACAGGACAATGATCCCAAGCACATCTCAAACTCCACCAAAGCTTGGTTTCAGAAGAAGTCCTGGAAAGTGGCCATCACAGTCGCCTGACTTGAACCCCATGAAAAATCTCTGGTAGAATTTGAAAAAGACAGTTGCAGCACACAAACCCAAGAATATTAATGAACTGGAGGCCTTTGCCCCTGAGGAATGGGCTAAGGTTCCTCAGAAATGTTGCCAGAAACTGGTGTGTGGCTATGCATCATGTTTGCAGCAAGTCATAACAGCAAAAGGGTGCTCTACTACTAAGTACTAAGATGCTTGTCATAAAGGGGTTGAATAATCTTGAGACTGCAGTAGTCATTAAAAGTGGCATTTTGTGTTGAATTTGGATAAACCATTTGTAATATTAGTTGTGTTGAACTACTTAAATTGTTCTTGTTTAATTATTGCAAATAACTGCTAGATTGTAGATTTTGCCAATAAAACTAATTTTCAGTGGAGATTGAATGATTTTTATTGCAACTGTAGTTACAACAGCAGTTTTCACACCTTAGGAGGATCCATATGCATGCGCCGTTGTTTCTGTGACTGACCTCTTTATGCAGATCTTTTTTTCCAGTTCGGTAAAAATGTTGTCATGTGCACAACCCCTTATTTATTCAAGATTTTTCTCAGATTTGAGATCTCCTCTTCTCCTGTGTGAGATTTCATTCTTTTGCTACTGTGAATATCATTCAGATATTTGAAGCTTATCTATGCTTTCTCCCGTCTTTTTTTTTTTTTTTTGTCTCCTGGACGACATAGCTTCATTACGTAGCATGTGTCATCCATGTCAGATCTTTTTTATTTTGTAATTCAAACTTTATACTGTTTTATCAAAATGCAATTTCCTTTCCCAGATTGTTGCATATGCAACTTGGTACTTAGCTATAAAATTAACCAGAAAGTATTGTGACTTGACAGTTAAGAGTTTCTTCTTTTTAAAGTACAACACTTTGCACTCTTTCCACTTTGCATACAGACAAAGATGTTATCTATGATTTTTATTTCATCCTCAGGGCCCTGAAGTTTCCCATTTTGTGCTGATTGCTGGAGAACCTATCAAGGAGCCTGTGGTACAACATGGTAAATAATCTGTGTCATTCCTTAAATATAGTCAGCATGTTACCAAACAAAAGAAATGCTTCTTAAATATGTATATGCAAAACGTTATCATTGCATTGCTTCATACAAGGCCTTTGCTGCAGAAACATTAGTCAAGACAGCAGCCTCAAATTAGAGACAGACCGTTTCCATATTAGGAGGTTGAATGGCAATTACACTACCCAGGACACCATGATTGTTCTGTAGATTTGTGAATTTTTTTTGTCCCCCTCCATGGCTCATGAATTTTGATGCAGTTGTTTAACCTTCCTTATATTTTATGTACTCTATAGGTTTAGACTGAAAATTATCAGTTTAAGCTGGGTTCACACTATGGCGTTTGGACCAACTTTTACAGACGTTTTGAAAAATCAGCGATATCAGTCCAAACGTTGGTGAAATTACATTGGTGAGCAGGTTTTTTTTTTAATCCAGCGCACACCAACTTTTACAAACTTTTGCTAGCATTTGCCAGCGTTACGTTCAGCGTTGGCAAACTTTTGTCAACTTAGGTTAGTGTATGTGTAGCAGTTGCCAACTTAGGTTAACTTAACCAAATGAATACTCAACACAGGTCAGCTGACATCAGAGTCAGGTGATGCTCATATAAAGATCAGTGTTTGTGGAGGCTTCCTGCCATTTTGAACCTGCTTTTTGGGGTGGATTCACACTACAACGTTGGGATGAACTTTTACTGACGTTTCAGCAAACGTCTGGCTCTGCTGGCAAAAGTTGATAAAAGTTAATGATGGTTGGTGTTTGTTGGCAAACGCTGGTGAAAGTTGTATTAGTTGAGAATTTTCAGCTTGCTGAAAATTTGCCGATGTTTGGAAATAAACGCTGGTGGAAGTTGTGCTCAGTGTTAAAAGTTCCGGAGTGCTGGGCTAAGTTATGCAGAGTTTGCCTAAGTCAGCCTAAGTTAAGCTCCGTTGGCAAATGTTGACTGAAATGCTGGTGAAAACAGATGTTTTTAGATCGAAACTCACTTCAGACATGCACAAACAAAAGAGAAATAGAGAGAAGGGGGAATTAATAAAAAGAATATATATATATGTAAGAGGACAATGTACAGTATTTGTTTGGAAATAAGGTGTGCATGACATGCTTTTTAAATATTTTTTAATCTACGGGATATGCATATTATGGGCATTTGATTAGTTTTGAATTGTTTATGGCAGGGGTGTCCAACCATGTGCCATGGAGAGCCAAGACCCTGCAGGTTTTACCTCCAACCAGTGTCTTCAACAGCAGATTTCTGTGAACTTCTTCCCACTGATTGCTGATAAGTGAAAACACCTGCTGAAGAGACTGGGTAGAAGAGAAAACCTGCAGGGTCTTGGCTCTCCATGGCACATGGTTGGACACCCCTGGTTTATGGGTTTGTTTGCTCCAGGTGATGGGTGGTTTGGGATTTCATGTCTTTGCAGTGTTATTTTTCTACCACTAGGTTGTGCTGTTGTGCAAATGTGTCTTTTGCCAGTATGGATTACTGGTTGCCTTGGAAACAACAGCCGTTGGAGACGCTGATTTTTTTTTTTGCTGTCTGAAAAAACATTTCCTTGGTCCATGGAATAAAGTTTTTTTTCATGAAATTTTCTGTCATGGGCAGTGAGAGCGCACCCCCTCCTTCCCGTTCATCTCTCCTCAGCTCATCATCACACCTGAGGGAGAGGACACACCTGTGCCCTCTCATCAGCCAGCGTACTTAAGGAGGCATCCTTCAGTGATTCAACGCTGGCTCGTCTGGGTATACTGCCGCTAATAGACAGCAAGTCAACATAACACTGGTGAAAGAAATTATTAACCTGTGTGTTTTTTTTCCCTTGTACATGTTGCTGCCATCGTGCAGGTGTGTCACTGAGGGCTGCGCGCGCTCTCCTGCCACTTCATCTCCCACAACAGTAACCTCCACCCAGTCAGGCTCCACCAGCTATTAGCTACCCTGCTGGTTCGTCTATTCCCCGCTGGAGTCCTGCCGGTGCTCCCTCAGAGCCCACATAAGTGGTAATTTGGCTTGCCCATTTTCCCTTACTCCATTCTTCTGCTCACAGCTCTCGTTCTGTCTCCACAGGCTCTTTCCTCTGGCAAGTGACTGTTCTGTAGCAGCGTGGCTTTTGCTATTTGATAAAACATTCAAACATGTACAGTTTGATTGTCTCTTTGTTGCTGCACCTTGCACGTGGGCTGAATTATCTGATCAGTCATGACAGAACGAGCCAGCCTTAACCTCGGCTCAGCAGGTGCAACAGGTGGACAATCTGCTCTGGATCGCTTAGAGGCGACCGAGCAACAGGTCTCCATGATGAACCAGCAGCTGCAAACAGTGATGCAGCAATTGGACACCATCACGCGTCATTTGGCCGGGACGGCTCCTCCGGCTCCTCCTCCTCAGCCTGCTCCTATTGTTCAACCACCAGTTCACCGTGCCACCTCCGTTCCCACACCTGCCTTGTTCTCGGGGGAGGTGGGGAAATGTAAAGCGTTTTTACACCAGGTACGGATGTATTTGGAGCAGGTTTTTTTGGGGGGGGTACCCGACGGATGTTGCTAAGATTCAGTTTTTCACCTTACTGTTGCGGGACCAAGCCCTCAGGCTTTATCAAAAAGCCCTGGTTGAAATCATCAAACTCCTCCTTGGACTGTCAGAATACCACTGCAAAAACTCAAAAGAGCTGGCACAAGAACTCAAATATATGAAAATAGAATCAGCTGAGATCCTCATTTCACATGATGTCATTTCATCATTCACAAAGACCCCTATTGATGTCACACCATACATAGTGCAAGAACGCCTCAGGAATGACAGAACCCTAAAAAGACGCACCAATCTCACAGCTGACGACATATCTGAACTATTACAATTTGTTGCAAAAATCCACCTATTTTCAATACAGAGAAAAAAATCTACAGACAAAAAGAAGGATTTGCAATGGGAGACCCACTATCAGCCATCATTAGCAGTTTTTTTCATGGAGGATCTGGAAAACAAAGCCATCAACACAGCACCCACACAATGTAAACCCACCCTCTGGAAGAGATACGTGGACGGCATTTTGGAGAAAATAAGGAAAGGACACACACAAGAACTCACTGACCATCTGAATAGCATGGACAGCACTGGCAACATAAAATTGACACATGAAGAGGAAGAAAATGGCACCATAGCCTTTCTGGACATGAAAATCCACCACAACGATGAAAGCAGTATAAAAATCAGTGTACAGGAAACCAACCCACATGGATCAATACCTACTATGGACATCAGAACACCCCACAGCACACAAACCATCAGTTGTCAGAACGTTACACGAACAGGCCACCATCATCACAGACCAAGAAGTCAGACAGGAGGAGAAAACCACATAAAACATGCACTCATACGCTGCCAATATGCAGTATGGGCCATAAACAAAGGGAAACGGCAAGTCAAAAACAAAGAAAACAAACAGGAAACAAAACGCAGAACAAAAGCTGAAATCAAAAACAAGGACACTATAACTATACCATACATCTGAGGGATAACAGCCAATTCAAAGGATCGTGGAAAAAATACAAAATAAACACAGCAGTAAAACCACACAAAAAATTGACAGTTATTAGTACACCCCAAGGACAAAATACAACAAGACAAAAAATGCCGTGTAATATATGAAATATCATGCAGATCATGCAACAAATCCTACATTGGAGAAACTGGAAGATCATTCACCACATGGAAAAAAGAACACCAGAAGGAATGTGAGAAGGAAACACAAGGACAACTCACAAGATCACAAAAAGAAAAGGCAGAACAAGAAACATTAAAATCAGCAATATCAGATCACTGCAAAAGAAATAATCACATCATGGACTGGGACAACGCAAAAATTATTGGATCAGAGAGCAATAAACACAAACGCTGGATCAAGGAGGCCATAGAAATCAGGAAGCGGGGAAAAGATAGCATGAACCGGGATGAGGGGGCCTTTATGCTTTCTCACACCTGGGACCACATTCTCCAGAGACCATCGGACAGCGGAAAGCGGGGCCGGCTCGGTGGATCTGATAGGTCTGCTGGGCTGGCCCCACCTATGAAAGTCAGCTGATAAAATGACACATCAGCTGACACTTCTGACGAAGGCTGCAGTGAACAGTTGAAACATGTAAAGAAGGTAAAAACATCTCCTTTCTATTTCTGTCTTTAATAAGAATGAAAGGTAAATAAAAAAAAGGTTTGTCTATTCCCCACTAGAGTCCAGCTGGCGCTCCCTCGGAGCCCACGTAAGTGGTAATTTGGCTCGCCCATTGTCCCTTACTCCATTCCTCTGCTCACAGCTCTCGTTCTCTCTCCACAGGCTCTTTCCTCTGGCGAGTGACTGTTTTGTAGCAGTGCAGATTTTGCTATTTAATAAAACATTCAAATGTGTGTACAGTTTGTCTCTTTGTTGCTGCATCTCGCATGTGGGCTGAATTATCTTATCAGTCATGACATTTTCAGTCAGTCTGTCAACTCTCTGCCTGCTACATATATGTATATAATCTCCCAAAAATGTGACAGCCCAAAAGAAAAAAAAAATCTCCTTATTGAGAAATGTACTGTTCTTAATTTTCTGCTCCGTGCGTAATCATTTTCTAGGTTTTATTGGTTTGGCTTCCATTGTGGGGAATCAAACAGCTCTGATGTGGTGTCAAAAAGTACCAGGATTTTATGTCATTTTAATGGGGAGAGTTGTAACTGTCAAAATATAATCACCTGTCATTTTATTTATATGATGATTCACTAAATAGTTTTTTTTTTTTATTCCATCCACATTTTAATTGCGGACTTAGTGTTGGAGTCGATACACATTTTTTTTTTTTTTTTAGCTTAATGAATGAATGAATAAATGAACAGGGGGAAAGGGTATGCAGAAGTAACTACATAGGAATATAAACAAAAATAAATACTGAAACATAAGGATTAAGCAGAAGAAGATGGATGGATGGATGGATGGATGCCCAAGGGAGATGTGTTCACTCCAGAAGCAGGTCCAGAATGGCAGGAGGCCTCTACAAATGCTGATCTTTATAGCGTCGCCTGCCATTGATGTTAGCTGATCAGCCCTGAGCATTTCTCTTGATTTTTCAAAACGTCTGTAAAAGTCAGTCCAAACCTTATAGTGTGAACCCAGCTTTAACTTAGGCTGACTTAGGTAAACTCTGCATAACTTAGCCCAGCACTCAGGAACTTTTACAAACTGAGCACAACTTTCACCAACGTGTATTTCCAAATGTTGGCCAATTTTCAGCAGCCTGAAAATTTTCAAAGAACAACTTTCTCCAGCATTTGCCAACAAACACCAGCAATCATTAATTTTTGCCAGCAGAGCCAGACGTTTGCCAAAACGTCAGTAAAAGTTGGTCTAAATGTTTGGTTTTTTTGGACTTATTTTGTACCCGTAGGTAGATTTGTTTTGCAGTCTGGTGACAAGCCACCAGCTGCCGGTCGCTGCGTGCGCAAGCACCCCTTAACTCCCTAACCTGCATGTTTTGGCATGTGGGAGGAAACCGGAGAAATCCCGGAGTAAACCCACGCAAACACGGGGAGAACATGCAAACTCCACACAGATCACTGTTGGCCGGGGGCAGGGATCGAACCCACGATTTCATGATCCCCGCGATCCCCTGGCCGAGGGTAAAACTGTGCTGCCGCGGTGCTAACCACTGCGCCACCGTGCAGCCCCGTTGAAGTGTGAATCCACCTTTAGGGAAGGACTGGGTGCAAATATGCCCTCCTCAGAAGAGCAACTGTACACATTAAAAATCATGGTCATACATGCAGCAGACACCAGTGGGTATGAAAATATGTCAGTGATTGATTTCCCAAGAATGAAAATGGGTATTAAGAAATCAAAACAAGACATAAATCAGCATCTGAAATTTAACGGTATTGCATGTGTCTCTGTCTTTCAGGTCCATTTGTAATGAACACAAAAGATGAGATCATGGAAGCTATTGAAGACTACCAGAATTACAGAAATGGCTTTGAAAGGGCAAGAGACTGGAGATCTAAAATCAGAGATTCTCTCTGAATGCTACCTGTTCTATGAGGTGGGGGGGGAAATCAGCAAATTTGTCAGTAAGAAAAGCTGCAAAGTGTTGTAACATTGTGAGTCAAAAGAAAAATCTTTGAGGGAGCAGCTGCTGATCTGAAAGTTTTTTCTTTTTACTAAAGTTAACAGTTTATACCCCGTTTACACGCCGGCCATGTGGTTCTTGGATGTCTTCGTCAGCTTGGTGGGTCTGATTGGCTTCATCACGGGAACCTACATTGCCATAATGGAAATCATCACCAGGAACACACTCAAACATGTTCTTTTTCTTCATGGTTCAGTGATGGAGTCAATTGACTGCTGGCAGGTGGAAGTAGCCCACTTAAGCCATTTTTAAACCATTTTAGAGCACTGTTGGACAGATCCTTGCCTTAAGAAGATTGCTCCAGGGTGTTAGAGACAATAATTTCAAAATGAAGACCAGGAGAAAACATCTCTGGAACAGACAAACAGAGACTTGGAAAAGTCCAATTATGAAATGGTCAAGGAGATCAAACAATTTCCGTCTACTAGAAATAAGGTAACACAAACCATGAGGAAAGCGAAGGCAAACTTTTTTTATAACCATCATGGAAAATGCAAAAGGAGATGGCAAAAAAATTTACAGTAATATTAACAAATTGACCAATAAACAGAACAAAAAAGATGACAGAGACATGGAACCCCACGGTCATTGCTACAGAGTTTAACAACTTTTTCATAAACACTGTGCTAGAAATATCCAACTCATTTAATCCACCTGATCATAATTCCACTCCTATTACCCCCTCACAACCAGTTTTTGATATATTAGAAATGACTGAAAATGAAGTCGCAAACATCATCAGCTCATTGAAGAGCTCAAAAGCAACAGATGAACATGGTCTTAACACCAAATTTTTACAAGAAAATAAAGAATGTCTCATTTGTCCAATTACTCACTCAATCAATCTGTTAATCAAACATGCTGTTGTCCCAACTGTTTGGAAGGTAGAAGTGGTCAGACCAATTTTCAAAACAGAGTAAAACTGATATAAACAACTACAGACCAACCTGTCATCTCCAAAAGAATTGAAAAATGGGTGGCCACACTATTATGTGAACATCTGAATTATGGAAACACCCCCCTGCATCACGCATAGTTTGGGTTCCGTGCCCCCCACTCAGAGTCTGCAATAAGCTTGTTCTTAGAGAAAACTAAATCTTTCTTAGATAAGTGCAGTTGTGTAGGTGCTGTGTTTTTAGATCTGAAGAAGGCGTTTGACACCGTTGACCACAACATCCTTTTAACCAAACTCACATGTCATAAAGTTCATCGATTTAGTTAAATTTAAGACAGCACAAGTAATGTACAGGGCAATTAATAATTAACTCCCAACTAATATACAAAAAATATTTAAAAAAAAGAGACAATGATCATAATTTGAGAGGAGACTTAAACTTTACAAAACCCAAGATACGAACAACCAAGAAAAGTATGTGCATATCTGTCTGTGGGGTGGATTTGTGGAACAGTCTGGAGCCGGAACTGAAACTATGTACAAACAGAAATCAATTCAAAAAGAGGTATAAACATTATTTGCTGAAAAGATATATGTTAGAAGGGTAGTATTTATATGTACGATTCATTATGTTCACTCTGGGACATTATGGGACACTATGGAATGGTGGGTGGGACAGCACTGTGTATATCTGTGTTGTTTGAGGCTGGTTTTGATGTATGGACATCAATGTATGTTAGGATGGATGGGTGTTAATGTTGATTTGTAAAAAATACAGTAAATTGTTTACTTGGGGTCTTAAAGGTGGTACTGTAATTTGTATATAATTCACATGGGTGTATTTATGGAAAAGAGGAGATGGAATTAATAAGTGTTCACTTCTTCCTTCTCCCTTTCGAACAGTGTATACTGTTACTTTATTGCATTTGTCATTTGTTTTGTTTTTGTTATACTTTTTTTTTGTTTGAAATAAAGTATCTATCTATCTATTTACTCCGTTTAACTTTTCAGAACATGCTATCAAATGGATAAAATCCTATTTAACCAACAGACAGCAATGTGTAATGGTCAACAGTGTGAAATCGCCATATTTGAAATGTCAAATGGATGTCCCACAAGGCTCTATACTTGGACCAATATTATTCTCCTTATACATAAATGAGCTACCAAATGCATGCAGAAACATTCAAATACAAATGTATGCAGATGACACGGTAATATCCACACCTGCAAAAAACACACAAGAAGCCGCCTGTATTCTTTCAACAGCGATAACCCAAATCCGTGACTGGCTGAATAATTCATGTGTCCTACTAAACACTAAAAAACTGTTTGCATCATGTTCACCAAACAATGATCAAATATTACAAACTCTTAACAGCTTCTTGAAAGGCGAAGAGCTGCAACTAGTTGAGGAATTTAAGTACTTCGGCGTGATTCTAGACTCCTCATTAACCTTTAAAAAACACATCAAAAAATCTCAAACATAATCAAATTCAATCTAAGAAATTTTAAACAAATTAGACCATCACTGACAGTTAATGTGGCCAAAGTGTTTCTGCATGCAATGATCTTCTCGCACATCAATTACTGTTTTACCAACTGGTCACTCAGTGGTGTAACCATAATCACACCCATTGAATCTTTATACAAAAAAAGCCATAAAAATCGTTGACAAGAAAGATCCCGCATATCATTGCTGTAACATTTACAAGAAATACAATCTTCTGTCTTTTGAAAATTATACAACTCTCAAATTTGCCTGTTCAATTTATAAAATATTAAATGGCTATGCACCGCGCCCCCTGGGAGAATATGTTAAACTGAGAACTGTCACCGGTACAACCACCAGAGCAATCACTAGAGGAGACTGTGAGGTCCCCCCAGACACACCATATTTGCTCAATCTGTGCCATCAGTGAGGGGCACCAAGATCTGGAATAACATACCACCTGCAATCAGAGAACGTACCACACAAAACACTTTTAAGACGCATTGTAAAAATTGCCTTTTAAACAACCAAAACTGTACCCATAACTAGTGGTTGTTCTGTGGCATATGCATATATACAGTGGTGTGAAAAAGTGTTTGCCCCCTTCCTGAGTCTCTTTTTTTTTTGTATGTTTGTCACACTTAAATGTTTCACATCAAACAAATTTAAATATTAGACAAAGATAACGCAAGTAAACACAAAATGCAGTTTTTAATTGAAGGTGTTTATTTTTAAGGGTAAACAAAAATTCAAACCTATGTGGCCCTGTGTCAAAAAGTGATTGCCCCCCTGTTAAAACATAAATTAACTGTCGTTTATCACGTCTTTGAAAGCTCAGTTCAATTTTCTACCCATTTCTAAAGTTTTGGGACTCCAGCGAACCACAGTGAGAGCCATTATCCACAAACGCCAAAAATATGGAACAGTGGTGAACCTTCCCAGGAGTGGCCGTCCATCCAAAATTACCCCAAAAGCACAGCGATGACTCATCCAAGAAGTCACAAAAGACCCCACAACAACATTCAAAGAGCTGCAGGCCTCACTTGCCTCAGTTAAGGTCAATGTTCATGACTCCAGCAGAAGAAAGAGACTAGGCAAAAATGGCCTGCATGGCAGAGTTCCAAGACGAAAACCACTGCTGATCAAAAAAAGAACATAAAGGCTGATCTCAGTTTTGCCAGAAAACATATTAATGATCCCCAAGAATTTGGGGAAAATACTCTGTCGACTGACGAGACAAAAGTTGAACTTTTTGGAAGGTGTGTGTCCCATTACATCTGGCCTAAAAGTAACACAGCATTTCAGAAAAGGAACATCATACTAACAGTAAAATATGGTGGTGGTAGTGTAATGGTCTGGGGCTGTTTTGCTGCTTCAGGAACTGGAAGACTTGCAGTGGTAAATGGAACCATGAATTCTGCTGTCTACCAAAAAATCTTGAAGGATAATGTCCGTCCATTTGTTCGTGACCTCAGACTGAAGCACACTTGGGTTCTGCAACAGGACAATGATCCAAAACACCAGCAAGTCCACCTCTGAATGGCTTAAGAAAAGTAAAATGAAGACTTTGGAGTAGCCTAATCAAAGTCCAGACCTGAATCTGATTGAAGTGCAGTGGCATGACCTTAAAAAGGTGGTTCATGCTCGAAATCCTCCATTGTGGCTGAATTACAACAATTCTGCAAAGATGGGTGGGCCAAAATTCCACCACAGCACTGTAAAAGACTCACTGCCAGTTATCGCAAATGCTTGATTGCAGTTGTTGCTGCTAAGGGTGGCCCAACCAGTTATTAGGTTTAGGGGCAATCACTTTTTCCACACAGGGCCATGTAGGTTTGGATTTTTTTTTTATCCTTAATAATAAAAAACACATTCAATTAAAAACTGCATTTTGTGTTTACTTGTGTTATCTTTGTCTAATATTTAAATTTGTTTGATGATATGAAACATTTAAGTGTGACAAACATACAAAAAAAAAAAAAAAAAAACAGAACTCAGGAAGGGGGCAAACACTTTTTCACTCCACTGTACATATACACCCGTGTGTCACACACACATATGCCCCACCTCTTGTTCGTTGCTGTCTCTTGTTGCTATGAGGCGCCTGGGTGCATGTGTGTGTATGCATACACAGCACTTCACTCCTGTGACATTTGAATATTTTGTTTTGTTACACCTTAAGGCTGCCTGTCCACCAAATGCATTTTTTTCGCTCTGGGCGACTATTTTCCATTCATTCTCTATGTAGTCCAGTGTTTACAGCGCTGAGCGCCCTCGGTGCTGAAACGCTTTCAGCGGTGGCAGTTTTTTGTCGCAGCACTCAGGGCGCTCAGAGTTGAAAAAAGTTCAAATTTTCAGAGACTGAAGCTGAGCTCGTCAATGTCAGTCAGATCTTAAGCAGCCAATCAGAACTGCTGCGTAGGCGGGACATAGGATGCTCGTACTAGTCTGTACTCAGACTCCTGCTTTCCATATCATCGTATTTTACATCCAGAGCTGCTAGAAAACTTTTCCTGTCCATTATTTAGAGACTGCTATTAAAAAAAAATCAGTAGAAAGTCTGACAGTAGGAAAAGCGGAAGTGCTGAGCATAGAGGGACAAGCTGTTGCTGGGATACAGGGCACAGACTTTTTTTTTTTCTCCCAGAGCGCTGCGCACAAATGCTGAAAAAAAAAAAAATGCTCAGGACGGTCGGGCGACAAAAAACGCATTTGGTGGACACACAGCCTAACTCTTGCACTTCAGTTTATACACTGTACAGTTTCATTGCACTTGTTCTGCTTGTGTATGATTGTTTGTGTATTTTTGTGACCCGCCAGGGGACTACAGATGCAAATTAGCAGTTTTGTTAAATCTGGCATACTTACATTTGTACTAATGTTCATTAGTATGTAATGTCTTTCAAATGAACATTAAACATCAATATAGGCACAGCGTGATGACGTCACCCGTGCCTGCGTCCTCATGTCCGTGCTGCCTATTGTTAACATGGGGACATATCTAACATTTACCTCCCCCTCTGAAAAAGCTCAAAACATCATCACACATTATGAACACACAGCAGCTTAACTCACAACAGCTTTTTTTCCAAACAACAAGCAGAGAAAATAGAACCTGGGGGTAGACTGCCGGTTAACCCTGCATGGTTGGGAGGGTTATTCTGCCTCTATGTGATAACCATGCTCTGCCTAAACATTTCAAAACAGTCGTTTTCAACAGTTCACCTTCAGGGGCCTCAGTTGTGCCCACAGTGGGCGCGCCCCTGGAAGTGCCGGCTGTAGCGGACCTGGGTGCCATCTCACTGAAGCCATGGCTCGCTTGACAAAAACGTCCCAGCCCGGGTCCCACACCAGCTGGATCGGCTCCAGTGCTGTGTCTTGATCCGAGGCAGCTGCTCTTACCTTCCGTAGACAGCTGACGTGCCATCTCGAGCCATTGGCCATCTGGACGGCGGCTGGCCTCTTTTATGCAGTAACTCTCATCCGCGATGACGGGACTGTCTGGGAGTCCGGGCAGTGGGATCGTTGGAACCGAACCCACTCAAGTAGTATGCACAGCGATTGGCTCGGCTGCAGTCAGTGCTGCTGCTCTCTCGCCCCTGATGCTGGCCGCCGCTATGGCAGCATGTCATTTGCGCCAGCGGCAGGACATGCCCTCAGTTGGCGTTGCTTTGCTGGGTCCTGCCGGGCCATGAACTCTCCATCTTACTGTGCTGTGGCGACTCCCTGAGGCTGATACTCAGCAAGGATGTGGGATGAGTTTGGCTTCTTCTTGCCCTTACCTGGTGCTGGTTGAGGTCACGGTGATGTGTTGCTGTCGTCGGCAACGGGACACGTGCCGGGTTGTCATCATTCACCGGGGTCTCCTTTCTCCACAAACTCCCTCTCCTGCTGCTCCACGCCGGCTGCCTGAAACCCATGCTGGGTGAGGATCAGAGGTGAGTCCAGTTTGTGCTCTCTTTCCGCGCTGCACTTTCTCTCTGCACTGCACTCTCTATCCATGCTGTATTCACTCTCTGTGCTGTGTTATCCGGCTGTACCCACATCCGAGAAATCATACTCTCCCTCCTGTGATGAAGCTGCAGCTCGAGGATGCTCGTGCTGTGCGGGGACTGGTTCCAGGCCCCGCGTAGCTGCAGACTGGGGCTCTTGAGGCTGCTCTGGTTCTGCTGGGTTCTGTTCGGTGTACAGTGCAAGGCAGGGAGTGACTGTGTCCACATCTGTGTGCAGCGGACTCAAGTCATCGTCCAGGCTGAGTTTACCGCTGGGTTGTTGCTCTGTGCTGGCAATCCCATTGAGACAGAGGGTTTCATTTTCGAGAGAGTTGTTTAATCGACCGGTTCTTTCAAAGCAGAGCTGATGACAGCGGTCATCTGGCATGTAAAGGAATGAAGCTGGTCTCATTTATTTTGTGCACAATCATTTTTCAATGATTTTAGCATTTTATTTTGTTGCGCTGCATCAAGGTGAAGAAATTTTGTCCCCCTCAATCGTTCGGAGCTCATATTTACGTCCATATAACAGAATCCTGTGTCTGATGTTAAGTTTTCTTCTGCATATGCAACTCACTTCATAGCTGTAGACCGTTCACACTGGAGTCTGATGGGGGTCGCATTTAAATTATAATGTGAATGCCCACACACACACAAAAAAAAAATTGGATCTCGGCAAAAAATTGAAATTGAGCATTAACTAACTACTAACTAACTAACCTGCACTTATATAGCGCTTTTCTAGTCACAAAGACCACTCAAAGCACTTTCACTAGTCCTAACCCTCTATTCTAAGGGCCTATAGGAAACATATCTAGGGACAATTTAGAACAGCCAATTAACCTAACATGCATGTCTTTGGATTGTGGGAGGAAACCGGAGCCCCCGGAGTAAACCCACGCAGCACAGGGAGAACATGCAAACTCCATACAGAAAGGTTCCAACCCCTGCCAGCCTGGGGATTTGAACCAGGAACCTTCTAGCTGTAAGGCAACAGTGCTAACCACTGCACCACCGTGCTGCCCCCACTGCACCACCGTGCTGCCCATTTAGGCAGCCCGATGGTGCAGTGGTTAGCACAGTGGCAGCACAGTAAGAAGGTCATGGGTTCGATCCCACCCCCTGACCATCAGTGACCCTTCTGTGTGGTGTTTGCATGCTCTCCCCGTGTCTGCATGGGTTTACCCTGGGTACTCCGGTTTCCTCCCACAGGCCAACAACATGCAGGTTAGGTTAATTGGAGACTCTAAAGTGGCCCTAGGTGTGAATGTGTGTGGCGCCGCACTGTGGCTACCTCATCCATCCACGTAGATGCCCTGAATTTCCCTCTGGGATTAATCAAGTATACAAAAAAAAAAAAGACCTGCAGTGTGACCACACAATTAACACTCACCCATCACGATTCGTGCATGGGGGATGGGAGGGGTGGGGGTCTTCCCAAACCCCTGCTGCCCTCCTTCTGCCAGGGGCCTGGTGACCTGGGGCCCGTCATATTGTCAACATCCCTGGGCACTGCCGAATGAGTAGGTGCAAGTGAGAGAGCAAGTGAACAAGTGAGTAAGTGAGAGTGAGGGAGTGATGAGTGGAGATGGTGGGTCAGATTTGTGTGGAGCTTTGAGTGTTGGGTGGCATCTCAGAGCACTTGCAGTGGTCCGATGATCAGTCGCTGCGGGTGGGCGTTGGGGGTGGTGGTCTGCTTCTGTGGCCGTGGCCACCCTGGGGCAGGTTGGCAGGGGTGTGGCTGCTGGTTCGTGCCAGCGGTCTCCCTGGTCGCTGCCGGGTGTTGGTGTGCATTCATGCCCAGTACATCTGCACCATGGCCGCCCCAAGTAATAAGGGTGAATGAGTGTGGGTGAGTGTGTGGGGGAGCGCACAAGTGGATGTGAGTGAGTCGGAGCGCGAGTGAGAGTGTGTGTATGGGTGAGCATGAGTGGGGGGTGACTGATGGCGAGTGAGAGTGGGAGCAAGATTGAGCGGGTACCAGAGTGGGTGAGAGTGGGTCTGGGAGTGTGAGTATGGGATTGTGTGGGGGAGAAGGCAAGTGAGAGTGAGTGAGTGTATGTGGGTGGGAATGGGTGTGTGTGCTGGTCGTGGGGTGCTGGGTTGAGGGGGTGCCGCCTCCTGGTACCTCCTGGCTGCTTGGGCACCCTTGGATGGGGGGCTGGCCCCCCTTGGGGCTCCTGTGCCTTGCTGCCGTCTTTCTTGGGCATGGGGGTTCCGGCGGGCCTGCTGTGGGGGTGTCTGGGGGGCTTGCGCCGGGGGCATGGGCCGGTCTCTGGCTTGGGGAGGGTGGTGGGGGGAGGCACTGGCCTTCCGGCGCCTGGGGGCTCGGGGATTGTTGTTGGCCTTGCTGGTGGGGGGGGGGGGCGGTCCAGGGGTGGGGGTGCACCTTGCTGACCGCTTGGCGACCCGGCTTCCCTTGACCGTCCGTCCTGGGGTGGATGCCTGGCTGTCCTGAGGCTTGTTGGCCTCGGGACATTTGCACTCTGTGGGGGTTGGTGGCACCGTCTTGCTTGCTCTGGGTTTCTGGGGGGGGGGGGGGGGGCTGTGACCTGCCACCCTCTTCGTATGTTTCCTAGCAAACCACTCATATGCACACACACATACAGTGGTGTGAAAAAGTCTTGATTTCTCTTTTTTTGCATGTTTGTCACACTTAAATGTTTCAGATCATCAAATTTAAATATTAGACAAAGATAACACAAGTAAACACAAAATGCAGTTTTTAAGTGAAGGTGTTTGTTATTAAGGGTAAAAAAAAAATCAAAACCTACATGGCCCTGTGTGAAAAAGTGACCCTCCCCCCCTCTTAACATAAATTAATTGTGGTTTATCACATCTTTGGAAAGCTGAGTTCAGTCTCTCTAGCCACACCCAGGCCTGATTACTGCCACACCTGTTCTCTCTAAAGAAATCACTTAAACAGGACCTGCCTGACAAAGTGAAGTAGACCAAAAGATCCTCAAAAGCTCGACATCATGCTGCGACCCAAAGAAATTCAGGAACAAATGAGAAACAAAGTAATTGAGATCCATCAGTCTGAAAAAGATTATAAAGCCATTTCTAAAGCTTTGGGACTCTGGCGAACCGCAGTGAGAGCCATTATCCACAAATGTTGAAAACATGAAACAGTGGTGAACCTTCCCAGGAGTGGCCAGCTGACCAAAATTACCCCAAAAGCGCAGCGACAACTCATCCAAGAGGTCACAAAAGACCCCACAACAACATCCAAAGAACTGCAGGCCTCACTTGCCTCAGTTAAGGTCAGTGTTCATGACTCCACCATCATGGAAAACAGCTGTGCTTCAGGCAATAAGCTGATTGGATCCACCTCCTCTGGTGTTCTGACATTTTGGCTTATCTATCAGAACAACACTGGACAGCTGATGGTACACAATTCAATCAAATGGAAAAACCCCGACAGGTCGCATTATTCAAACAAATACCTGTGTGTGAGCGCGCACTGCAGGCAGAGAGCTCTGTACGGGTTTTTCCTGTGAACCAACGCTGCAAAGATGCCATTATGCTCTGTGAATGTGGGACATATAATAATGCATCAGATTTATATAGGGTTTTATCATAGACACTCAAAGACACCTTACAAATTGATACATTATTCATTCACTCCAGACAGACAATGGTAGTGGCAAGCTGCTACTGTAGCCACAGCTGCCCTGGGGCAGGCTGATGGAAGCATGGCTGCCAATCTGCACCAACGGCCTCTCTGGCCACCACCGAACATTTATACACATTCATACCCAGTGTTATAGACACTGGAGGCAAGGTGGGTAAAGTGTCTTACCCAGGGACACAATGGCAGGATATCTGGGGAGAGCGGGATTCAAACCGCCATCCATCTGGTTATTGGACAACCTGCTCTACCTCCCGAGCCGCTGCTGCCCCATATCAGCCATATGCTGGATACGTCAGAAAATTTTCAGCATGCTGAAAATTAATTTTCAGAGGAGCTCAGTGAACTACGCCGTAGCGTGCTTCAGAATTCTTCAGCATGCTCTTAACTTAGACAAAACCTCGCCGTAACTGATTCGACATACGCCAGCATATTCTCCAAATTTTTCATACATTTTGCAAATGCTGCCTAAATCATCTAGGTGTGACAGGGCCTTGGTTAAGGCCCTGTCACACCTAGATGTGTCACACCTATTTTACAACTAGTGTCACACCTATTTTACAACTAGGCCTTCAGTGGTGATCTACCCGATTACCACTGAAGGCCTAGTTGTAAAATACACGGTCCGCCACTGGGTAAGACAACACTGGAACTGACAACTGATTAAACTAGAGGGCCCTCAGAGAGCACATAACTCCGCCAAGGCCCTGTCCCACCCTCCCTTTGTCCATCGCTACATCCTTTGCTTCGTCCACAGCAATGGATGTAGCACAATGCCCAAGACAAGTTTTTCTCTGGGGCCAATAATGTTACTTCTATTCTACTTCCGTCTGTCCGTACCACCGGCCCTCTGCCCCTCCGTCCATCCATACATTGCGAGATAGGGCCTTGGTGAAGGTATGCGCACATGGATCACCTCCAAAATCTAACAGGTTCATCTTTAGGCCAAGGGCCACCTCTGGTGAAAATTTCATCACAAGCCGTTGAGTAGTTTTTGCATACTCCTGCTAACACAATGCAAGAGGACAGGGCCTTGGCCAAGGTATGCATCCCAACTATTACCTCCTTGGTGGAGGCAACAAAGTGACTCTTCAGCAGTATAGATACAGTGGTGTGAAAAAGTGTTTGCCCCTTCCTGATTTCTCACTTTTTTGTATGTTTGTCACACTTAATTTTTCTTTCTTAATTTTTTCATAAATAAGGAGTTATTCAGAACTCCTTATACAAAGATATAGAGTGATGATAATCAAGTCAGTGGCAGTGATGCAGCTGTGAGCTGGTTGCCAACTGCCAATCAAATCTAAAAGAAGAAGAAGGGGAGTACACCAAAAGATCCTGAAGAGCTTCCCAGGAGTGGCCGGCTGACCAAAGTTGCCCCAAGAGGACAGCGACATCTCATCCAAGAAGTCACAAAAGACCCCACAACAACATCCAAAGAACTGCAGGTCTCACTTGCCTCAGTTAAGGTCAGTGTTCATGACTCCACCAGAAGAAAGAGACTGAGCAAAAATGGCCTGCATGGCAAAGTTCCAAGACAAAAACCACTGCTGAGCAAAAAGAACATAAAGGCTCATCTCAGTTTTGCCAGAAAACATCTTGATGATCCCCAAGACTTTTGGGAAAATACTCTGTGGACTGACAAGACAAAAGATGAACTTTTTGGAAGGTGTGTGTCCCATTACATCTGGCATAAAAGTAACAGCATTTCAGAAAAGGAATATCACAGCAGTAAAATTTGATGGTGGTAGTGTAATGGTCTGGGGCTGTTTTGCTGCTTCAGGACCCGGAAGACTTGCTGTGGTAAATGGAACCATGAATTCTGCTGTCTCCCAAAAAATCCTGAAGGAATGTCTGGCCATCTGTTTGTGACCTCAAACTGAAGCGTACTTGGGTTCTGCAGCAGGACAATGATCCAAAACACACCAGCAAGTCCACCACTGAATGGTTTAAGAAAATCAAAATGAAGACTTTGGAGTGGCTTAGTCAAAGTCCTCATCTGAATCTGATTGAAATGCTGTGGCATGACCTTAAAAAAAGTGGTTCATGCTCAAAAACCCTCCAATGTGGCTGAATTATAACAATTCTGCAAAGATGAGTAGGCCAAAATTCCTCCACAGCGCTGTAAAAGACTCATTGCCAGTTATCGCAAATGCTTGATTGCAGTTGTTGCTGCTAAGGGTGGCCCAACCAGTTATTAGGTTTAGGGGGCAATCACTTTTTCGCACAGAGCCATGTAGGTTTGGATTTTTTATATAATAAATACCTTCATTTAAAAACTGCATTTTGTGTTTACTTGTGTTATCTTTGTCTAATATTTAATTTTGTTTGATGATCTGAAACATTTAAGTGTGACAAACATACAAAAAAAAAGAGAAATCAGGAAGGGGGCAAACACTTTTTCACACCACTGTATGTCTCTCCTTTAACAGGTGCTGATACCAGACTCGTGTTGAGACCTTTTCAGTAGAAGAAACGATTTGTCTTGTTTGTTTCAGTTGTGTTAGTCTGTCTTCTTTGTCTGTTCCTCTCCCTTTTCGTTCCCTCTCCCCACCCCTCCTTTCCCTATTCCCCCCGTCGGGTCCTTCATGGATCCAACAGTTTAAATAAAGTATTAAAAGTTATTACAAGAGGAATTTATAAATAATATACAGTACATATATACTGTATGTGCTGTATAAAGCTCCTTTTGGCAAAGTAAATCTGTTTGGCACAAAAAGGGAAGCAGATTTCTGTTCTCCTCACCTAGCTGCTTGACAGGACAAGGGGAAAAAAGAAGAAAAAAAAATATAATGTGAACGCCCACACAAAAAAAATTGGATCTTGGCAAAAATTGGAATTGAGCATTAAGACCTGCAGTGTGACTGTAGCCTAAGTCTGTGTCAGTCACAGATGTGTTGGGGAAGAGAGTTCCAGAGGGAGGGGGTGGCAATGGAAAAGGCTTTGTATAATATATGAATGTTTAAGTCTGTTTTTACTACGCATTGTAGAGGAAGGAATCAGACGAGACCACGAGCTGATGACACTGACTTTATTCTCCTCCATCAAACGTAACAGACTGAATCTGAGTGCCAGAGCGAACTCTCTTAAAAAAAAAAAAAAAAAAAAAAGTGAGCATGAGCAGCGTGCATGCCGGGCTTGTCCAAAGTGTACGCGGATCACAGTGGACTAGAGGGAAATGGAGCATGAAGCAGGCTTTATACACTTTGCCACCTCCGGCACCCAGGGTAAGCACATTAACATAAAAGCTGTGAAACACGCACACACATCCACATGCACATTAACATACTGTCGCAGAGCAGGTCTTGATACAATACATTCACACCCCTGTGTCCTCAGGTGTGAACCTGGCACAGCGGGGGCGGAAGGCACATCTTTCTTTGGCTTTATACCCCCTAGTGCTCTGGCACCCTTAGCTTGCTCTTCTTGCCTTTTCCCCGTTACCGTTTCTGACTCCCTTCTTCCCCACCATCTCCCTGTCCCGGGTGGAGTGCCATGTCCTCTTGTGTCCCCCACAACATATACTTTACAATATCATTTTAAAAATATACATTCATATTTTTATATCTATATATTTTATATTTTTTATTATATATTTTAACCAAATAATTGTTATATTTTCACATACATTTTAAAAACTAATGTGGAACATGCTTTATAAAAATGAAATAATTATATTTTATATATTTTTTACTACAGATATATACTTTACCATATCATTTAAAAAAATATATACATTTGTATATTTTTATTTTTTTAATTTAAAACAGGCTTTATATAAAATAATTGTATTTTTATATAGAAGACATCTCTATTGTCATTCAGTCCATACAGCCAATCATGTACAGTAGAATGAAATTATGTTTCTCCTATCTACAATGTTAATAACATGTAAAAGCAAAGGGGTCGCTGCCATGCAAGGCGCCGCCACAAACAACTTCTTCCCCCATTCCATTACGCTGAGCACTAAGGTAAAAGGTGGGAAGTACCATTTTTATATGATCTTTGGTATGACCCGGCCAGGACTTGAACCCCCGACCTCCTGGTTGTGGAGCAGATGCGCTATCAATATAATATTACATATTATATACCATATATAATAGTATAAACATATTTTATATCTACTTCTATATGTATTTTAATACACATATTTTACCATATTGGTTTTTAAAATATTTACATATTTTTATATCTTTTTTTTTAATTTGGAACAGGCTTTATATAAAATAATTATAGTTTTGAATAATACATCATAAATTACATATATTATCATACATAATATATGATGTACTCATGATAAATGCTTTCATATATTTTTAATATAATTATATATTTATTTTTATATTTATTATTTTTTAAATAATTATATATTTTTACCATATCATTTGTATACATTTTATGTACTTTTTTAAAAGATAACATTCCACATGCTTTATTATTATTTTTTTAAAAAACAAAACAATATATATTAATATCCCCTCCATAGATTGCCACCTTATCGTGGTGGAGGGGTTGGTGTGCCCTAATGATCCCAGTGTAGCGCCCATAATGGTAACATTATGTAGCTCACATATTTCACTGCAGAGACCCAAGCATAGAAGGACTTTAAGCTTGCGGTGTGTATTGACATCACGCCTCAGATGGACAATGAGTCTGGACCACCTGCGGACTTGGGAGGAAGTCAGAGGATCTGGAGGAGAGCCTGAAAGGACTGTCTGACCTCCTGGGGTCAGACAGAAGAGCAAGGAGGACTTTGAAGTGATTAAGTGTAAATAGAAGGATTTGACTTGATTGTGTGATTCTGTGTTTGATGTGTGGGTATAAATGTATGTGGGTTTACCGCAGCTCTTTCTCTTTTTTCCTGACTGAGAGAGAGAGAGCTCGGGACTTGAGATGAATAAACCATACTGAGAAATTATCCAGTCTCATCATTTCATGATCCCCACATCGGTGACCAAGACGTACGATGCTGGGAGAACGTTACCCTGACCCGGATTCACCGGAGACCGACCGCACGAGCACAGGCTCGATTAAGCTCCCCGAGTTCTGGCAAGACGACCCGCACTCATGGTTCCAACACGCGGAATCGCGGTTCGTGCTTGGGGGAATATCAGCAGATGACACCAAGTTTCATAATGTCATCGCAAGACTCGACAGCCGCACAGCTCGATGTGTGCGGAGCCTGGTGCAGCAGCCGCCCGCTGCTGGCAAGTACGGCGCACTGAAAGCCGCCCTCATCGAGAGTTTTGTGCCATCAGCCAAGGTGAGGGCCAGGTAGCTTCTGGACCTGCGTGACAGAGGAGGACGCAGAGCGACCAACCTCATGGAGGACATGCTGCAGCTGATCGGGACAGACAACTATGCGTTTCTGTTCAAGCACATGTTCTTGAGGACCCTCCCAGCACACATGAGAGGTACCCTGTCTGGCATGAGGTGTGTGAACCAGCAAGACTTCCGCGCGCTGGCCAGGGAAGCACAGCGGCTCCTCGACGCCTGCGACGAGCAGGAGACTTCCGTGGCAGCAGCAGACCTCGGCGCGGCGGCCGGAGGCAGTGAGGAGCCGGCGGCAGCAGGAGCAACCCCAGCGACGACGGCAGCGGCGCGGTCCCGAGGCAGAGGAGGGGACGGCCTTTGTTTTTAACCATCGACACTTCGCTGAGAAGGCGCACGGATGCATCCCGCCATGCAGTTTTCAAGAAACAGGGAAACGCCCGGGCTGGGGGTCGTTAGCAGCTTCGACTCTCGGTAAACAGAACAAGCTGCTTTATCTAACAGACACAGGCTCCAGGCGGCAATTCCTCATGGACACCAGAGCCCAGAGGAGTTTCATCACCGCAACCTATGCGGATCGTGTGGCGGGGCCCCACGGAGACGGAGCAACAGCGGTGAACGGCTCGTCGATCAAAACGTTCGGGGAAAGGACTCTATGCCTGTCCTTGCACGGCCGCACCTATGAATGGACCTTCATAGCAGCGGCGGTGAGTTTCAACATGTTAGGTGCTGACTTTTTGTGCTCACATGGCTTGTTAGTGGATCTGGTTAATAGACGCCTAGTAAATGCACTCTCCTTTTGTTCTATCCCTTGTACAGCTCGAGTGTCCCCGCCGCCAGTACAGACCAACGTCGCCACAGCAGGCGGTAAGTTTCACACTCTTCTAACCCAGTTCCCAGCACTCACAGTTCCCACGTTTTCAACTAAGGTTGCGAAGCACGGGGTGGAACACTTTATCACCACAAGTGGCCCACCAGTTTTTGCGAAAGCTCGGCGCTTGGATGCAGCTAAGCTCTCCATTGCGCACGAGGAGTTCGCCAACCTGGAAAGGCTGGGCATAATTCGCCGCTCGAAGAGCGCCTGGGCCTCCCCGCTGCATATGGTGCCTAAGGCTGACGGCTCGTGGAGACCTTGTGGTGATTACCGCAGGTTAAACAATGCCACAGCGCAGGACCGCTACCCGATTCCGCATATCCAGGATTTCTCATTGCACTTGGCGAAGGCGCGCATTTTTTCTGAAATAGACCTGGTCCGCGGTTATCATCAGGTCCCGGTTCGACCAGAGGACATTCCCAAAACAGCGGTAATAACCCCGTTCGGACTTTTTGAATTTTTACGCATGCCTTTTGGCCTTAAAGGCGCCGTGCAAACTTTCCAACGAATGATGGACGCCATGTTGCGCAACCTCCCTTGCGTTTTTGTCTACTTGGACGATATTTTAGTCGCCAGTGCCTCTGAGGAGGAACACAAAAAACACCTCACCACGGTTTTTCAGAGGTTGGGAATGCACGGGTTGATAATCAACCCAGCCAAGTGCCATTTTGGCATAGCGCAAATCGATTTTTTAGGACACCGCGTCTCCCCAGAGGGAGCAATCCCTCTGCCGGCCAAAGTACGCGCAGTGGCGGAGTTTCCCCAGCCACAAACGGTCAAAGCGTTGCAAGAGTTTTTAGGAATGGTAAATTTTTATAACCGTTTCATACCCCACGCAGCGCAGCTTATGCAACCGTTATACGCCGCGCTTAAAAAGCAGAAGCCCTCCAATGCGATCGAGTGGTCCCCGGAGCGGGAGCGCGCATTCACAGAGGTTAAAAAAGCACTGGCAGACGCAGCGCTGCTGGCTCACCCAGACCCATCAGCCCGCATAGCGCTAACCACTGACGCGTCAGATGTGGCCATAGGGGCCGTTGTAGAGCAGCAAGTCGCCGGGGTTTGGCAACCGCTCGCTTTTTTCAGCAGGTCCTTGCGCGATGCTGAGCGGAAATACAGCGCGTTTGACAGGGAGCTGCTAGCGCTCCACCTGGCCATTCGCCATTTCCAGTTCTGGCTGGAGGGGCGACGTTTCACCGCGTTTGTCGACCACAAACCGCTCACTTTTGCAATGTCCAAAATTTCAGAACCGTGGTCAGGACGGCAGCAGAGACAGCTGGCCGCAATTTCGGAATTTACCACCGATATTCAGCACGTAGCCGGTAAACTCAACGTAGTAGCGGACTGTCTCTCACGCGTGGTAACGGTGCCTGTCCGCGCGGAAGCGGGTTGTACTACCGCAGACGTGGGGCGGGGTAACAGCGCGGACGCGCACGCAGCCCCTGTTCACGTGGGGATAGATTATGCAGCCATGGCAGTGGAGCAGAGCGGAGACGCAGATGCGCGCGCGCTCCAGTCTGGACCAACAAGGTTAAGGCTGGAGAGCAAAAGTTTACAAACCAGTTCACCCCCTCTAATTTGCGACGTATCCACCGGGTGACCGCGCCCGGTGGTACCGGCCGCATGGCGCCGTCGCGTTTTTGACGCGGTGCACTCCCTGGCGCACCCGGGAGTATGCGCTTCGGTGAAAATGGTAGCGGAGAAGTTTGTTTGGCCGAGCCTGCGCAAGCACATGAAAGAGTGGGCGAAAGCCTGCATGGCTTGCCAGCGGGCCAAAGTCCACAGGCACACGAAGGCCCCTTTAGAACCGTTCCACATTCCGGCTAAGAGATTTGATCATGTGCACGTAGACCTAGTGGGCCCCCTGCCGCCGTCACAAGGATTCACACATCTCTTGACAATGGTGGACCGAACCACACGTTGGCCGGAAGTGGTCCCGTTAACGTTGACCACAGCGGCAGAGGTGGCTCGCGCTTTTTTAACGGCCTGGGTAGCGTGGTTCGGGGTTCCGTCGGATATTACGTCTGATAGGGGACCTCAATTTGTGTCGGAGCTGTGGTCAGCAATGGCCAGCGGCTTAGGAGCGGCAGTCCACCGCACTACCGCTTATCACCCCCAGGCCAACGGTTTATGCGAGCGTTTTCACAAGTCTTTGAAGGCAGCCCTCAGAGCGTCGCTCACGGATGCAGATTGGGTAAACAAACTACCATGGGTTTTATTGGGGTTGCGTTCGGCACCCAAAGAGGACTTAGATGCCTCACCCGCAGAATTGTTTTTTGCGCAACCTCTCAGGCTGCCCGGCGAGTTCCTACCAGCCCATGCGGCACCAGGGCGCCCCCCGGTGCGGGGACCTCTGAATGGCATGGGAGCAGAAATGCTCCCGGGCCCCGCTCATCACACTTTTCCGCGTTTTTGTTCCCAAGGCTTTGCAAAACGCTGAATTTGTTTTTGTCAGGTACGACGCTCAGCGACACAGTCTCCGCCCACCATATGACGGTCCATTTCGAGTGCTGGAAACCGGGGAGAAATATTTTGTGCTAGATTTAGTAGTAGTAGTAGATTAGTTTATTTGACAGGGACAGTGCAATAAACATAGACAATTAATCAAAGACAATCAATCTGATGTGTTGCACATAGAGTGTATAGCTATTAGCTAATTTGCAACTCTTGTCCCTGGATGGGCTTTAGAAAAAAGAATCAAGATAAAAATATACACAATAACCACATACATCAATGCAGAAAAATTATAAATACACAATTATAAATATTATAAATATTATAAATACACAAATATAACAGCCTGACTCACCTTTAACATAAATATTATAAATACACAAATATAACAGCCTGACTCACATTTAACACATATAACATAACTCACATTTGCCTATTTCAGGCCTTCCTCCCTCCGTCACTCACTATAAACAAACACATTTATTCCTTCCCTTCATTCACTCTCACTTTGCAGACAAATAATTCATACATGATATGGCTGTGTTGTGAGACATGTATATGTTGGACACTGCATATGTGATTTAACCTCACGATGAAGGAGAGCCAGCCCCCTGCGGTGCGGAGCTACAGAGCCTGGACCCCCTGCGGAGGACAGGGGACAGAAGACTTCCTGACCACTGAGGCTCGAGAGGAGAGAAGGGGGAGTTATGTAAATAAAAGGCTAATGAATGTGAATAAAGAGACTTTGATATAGATGTGTGATTTCCCCCGCGAGGGAAATGGTTTGATGTGAGAATGTTTAAATGAGAGAACTTTGGTGTGTTCACTCTCTTTGTTCGCTGCTCAAGAATAAGAGCAGACAGTGGAATGATTTCTTGAATAAACTGAAATGGAAGACAATTCGGTTTCGTTATTCAAGTCTCCCCACATTGGTGACTGACGACGTTGAGAATGAACGAAGAAATTCTCAGGGTCCCGGACTCACAGCGCTCAGAGCTGGCGAGCGCAGTGGCCGTTAAGCTGCCTGATTTCTGGCAGGATAACCCACGGTCGTGGTTTCTGCAAGCAGAGTCGCAGTTCGCGCTCGCAGGAGTAACGGTGGATGACACTAAGTTCCACCATGTCATCGCTAAACTGGACAACAGCACAGCTCGGTGCGTGCAAAGCTTGGTGGAGCAGCCACCCGCGACCGACAGGTACGGCAAGCTGAAATCCACCCTCATCAAGTTTTTCACCCCCTCGGCTGAAGTGAGGGCGAGGAGGATCCTGTCTTTGCTAGACCAAGGTGGACACAGGCCGAGCGCCCTGATGGAGGAGATGATACAGCTGAGAGGTTTGGACAACGATGATTTCATTTTTCAGTTCATCTTCCTCTCCAACCTCCCGGCGCATGCGAGAAGCACGCTGGCCGGCAAAAAGTGTCACACCCTGGAGGAGTTCCGGGAGCTGGCCCAGGAGGCAGATGGGATCCTGGACGCCTGCGGCGGGCAAGCAACCACAGCAGCGACCCGAGACAGCGGGGAACCAGAGGCGGCAGAACCAGACTGGCCGACGACGGCGGCAACACGACCGCGACGAGGGGGAGCCAATAGCCCGGCGACAGAGGCGCGGACACGACACAGCGGAGGAGAAGATCTCTGCTTTTACCATCGGAGGTTCGCAGAGAAGGCACGCAGGTGTGTGCCGCCCTGCATCTTCAGGAGTTCGGGAAACGGCAAGACCGGGGGTCGCTAGCAGCTTCGACCCTCGGAGAACGCAACAAGCTGCTCTACATCACGGATGCGCGCTCCGGACGAGTGTTCCTCATTGACACCGGAGCACAAGTGAGCTTCATCACCCCAACATACGCGGACCGGGTGGCTGGACCCCACGGTGACGGAGCTACAGCGGCAAATGGCTCGAACATCAACACCTACGGGAGAAGGACCTTGCCTTTATGCTTACATGGCCGCACATATGAATGGACTTTTGTAATAGCGGCGGTGAGTTTCAACATGTTGGGCGCGGATTTTTTGTGTTCACACAATCTGTTAGTTGATCTTGCTAATAGACGGCTGGTAAATGCACTCTCTTTTTACTCTCTCCCCTGTTCAGCTCGAGTGTCCCCGCCACCAGTACAGACCCACGTCGCTACAGCAGGTGGTAAGTTTCACACACTCCTCACCCAATTTCCAGCGCTCACTGTGCCCACTTTTTCAGCGACGGTCGCGAAGCACGGGGTGAAACACTTTATCCCCACTTCTGGTCCTCCCGTGTTTGCAAAAGCTCGGCGCTTGGATGCAGTTAAGCTCGCCATTGCGCGCGAGGAGTTCGCCAGCCTGGAGAGGCTGGGCATCGTTCGTAGGTCGAAGAGCCCGTGGGCTTCGCCGCTGCACATGGTACCGAAAGCCGATGGCTCCTGGAGACCGTGCGGGGATTACCGCAGGCTAAACAACGCTACGGCACACGATCGTTATCCCATCCCGCACATTCAGGATTTTTCGGTGCACCTGGCGGGGGCGCGCATTTTTTCAAAGATTGATCTAGTTCGCGGCTATCACCAAGTCCCGGTCCAACCGGAGGACATTCCTAAAACAGCGGTAATAACCCCGTTCGGACTTTTCGAATTTTTACGCATGCCGTTTGGTCTCAAAGGGGCGGCGCAAACATTTCAGCGGATGATGGATGCCGTGTTACGCGATCTCCCTTTCGTGTTTGTGTACCTCGACGACATTTTGGTCGCGAGTACTTCAGAGGACGAACACGAAACGCACCTCACAGCAGTTTTTAGGAGGCTGGGAGAGCACGGCTTAATAGTTAACCCAGCCAAGTGCCAGTTCGGCGTTGAGCGGATTGATTTTTTGGGTCACCGCGTCTCCCCGGAGGGAGCGGTTCCGTTACCAGAGAAAGTACGCGCGGTAGCGGATTTTCCCCGTCCACAAACGGTCAAATCACTACAGGAATTCTTGGGGATGGTGAATTTTTATAACCGGTTCCTGCCCCACGCAGCTCAAATCATGCAACCGTTATATGCCGCGCTCAAAAAACAAAAGCCGACCCAGGCGGTCGAATGGTCCCCGGAGCGGGAGCGCGCGTTCACAGAGGTTAAAAAAGCCTTGGCTGACGCTGCGCTCCTGGCCCACCCAGACCCTGCAGCACGTATCGCGCTGACGACAGACGCTTCAGATTTAGCCATAGGGGCCGTTATTGAGCAACAGGTAGCCGGAGTTTGGCAGCCTTTGGCTTTCTTTAGCAAATCTTTAAGCGCGGCTGAACGAAAATACAGCGCGTTTGACAGAGAACTGTTGGCGCTGCATTTGGCTATTCGTCATTTCCAGTTCTGGCTGGAAGGACGGTGCTTCACCGCTTATGTGGACCACAAGCCGCTCACATACGCCATGGCCAAAATTTCAGATCCGTGGTCCGGCAGGCAGCAGAGGCAGCTGGCCGCAATCTCGGAATTTACCACTGACATTAGGCACGTCGCGGGCAAATTCAATGTAGTAGCGGATTGTCTCTCACGCGCGTTCACGACCCCAACACGCGCAGAGGCAGAACGGGCCACCGTGACCGCGCCGCAGGAGAGCGGCACGGTGGCGCGCGCAGCCCCGGTGCACGTGGGTATAGATTACGCAGCCATGGCAGCGGACCAGGGGGCGGACGCAGACGTGCGCTCGCTCCAGTCTGGACCAACAGGGTTGAGGCTGGAGAGCAAGTGTTTACAAACCGGTATGCCCCCCCTGATCTGCGACATGTCGACGGGGCGCCCGCGTCCGGTGGTTCCGGCCACGTGGCGCCGCCGTGTTTTTGACTCGGTCCACTCACTGGCGCACCCGGGGGTGCGCGCGTCGGTGAAACTAGTGGCGGAAAAGTTTGTTTGGCCGTGCCTGCGCAAGCACGTGAAGGAATGGGCAAAAACCTGCATTTCCTGTCAACGGGCCAAAATTCACAGGCACACAAGAGCCCCATTAGAACCGTTCCGCATTCCGGCCAGAAGGTTCGACCATGTGCACGTCGACCTTGTGGGCCCCCTACCGGCATCACAGGGGTTCACGTATCTTTTGACAATGGTGGACCGCACCACACGTTGGCCGGAAGTGGTCCCACTTGCGACGACCACGGCCGCGGAGGTGGCTCGCGTTTTTTTAACGGCTTGGGTGGCGCGCTTCGGGGTTCCGTCGGACATTACGTCCGATAGAGGACCGCAATTCATCTCTGAGCTGTGGTCAGCAATGGCCAACGGCTTAGGAGCCAAAATTCACCGCACTACGGCTTACCACCCTCAGGCTAATGGTTTATGCGAGCGTTTTCATAGGTCTTTGAAGGCAGCACTCAGAGCGTCGCTCACGGATGCAGATTGGGTAAATAAACTTCCATGGGTTTTATTAGGGTTGCGTTCTGCGCCTAAAGAGGACTTAGATGCCTCCCCAGCGGAGCTGGTATTCGCACAAACTCTGAGGCTGCCGGGCGAGTTTTTACCAGAGCACCCAGAGCCCCCACCTCTCTCTGCTCTGGGACCGTTAGTCGGCACGGGGGCAGACACGCTCCCGGGTCCGGTTCATCACGCTTTTCCACGAGTTTTCGTCCCCAAGGCTTTGAAAAATGCCGATTTCGTTTTTGTCAGGCGCGAAGCCCTTAAAGCAACGCTCAAACCACCTTACGAAGGGCCATTTCGAGTGCTGGAGGCAGGTGATAAGCAATTTGTGCTAGATTTTGGAGACAGAAAAGAGACAGTCAGCATTGACAGACTGAAACCTGCTTTTGTCATGAAGGACGTTTCTGTACCGGTCGCGGTGGCGCCTCGACGAGGCAGGCCCCCGCAGAGGGCAATTAACCACTCTCTTCCTCAGTCAACAGACCCGAAGCAGAACAGCACCGCAGGCAAGGCGGGGCCAACGCACAGCAGATTCGGCAGACGGCTGAAGCCCAAGCGGCACACAGACTGAATGTTGGTGTTGATTATTCAGTAGTGAGTAAGGTGCTATTAAAATTTGGGAATTAGTCTGTTCTTCATCGTTTGGGGGGGGTTATATGGCTGTGTTGTGAGACATGTATATGTTGGACACTGCATATGTGATTTAACCTCACGATGAAGGAGAGCCAGCCCCCTGCGGTGCGGAGCTACAGAGCCTGGACCCCCTGCGGAGGACAGGGGACAGAAGACTTCCTGACCACTGAGGCTCGAGAGGAGAGAAGGGGGAGTTATGTAAATAAAAGGCTAATGAATGTGAATAAAGAGACTTTGATATAGATGTGTGATTTCCCCCGCGAGGGAAATGGTTTGATGTGAGAATGTTTAAATGAGAGAACTTTGGTGTGTTCACTCTCTTTGTTCGCTGCTCAAGAATAAGAGCAGACAGTGGAATGATTTCTTGAATAAACTGAAATGGAAGACAATTCGGTTTCGTTATTCAAGTCTCCCCACACATGAGTACATTCTTGTTTATTTTTCAGCCAGTTTTTAACATTTTTAGTGAATGTTTTAAAGTCCGTTATTATTTTAATTTCATTTGGCATTGTGTTCCAGATGTGACTGCCCTTTATAGAGAAAGCTGTTTGTCCAAATGTGGTTCTGCGGTGGAATATTTTACAGTTATTGTTAACAGAACTCCTGGTGGCTCTGCTGCTGTCCTGTCTTTGGACGAAACCAGCAAGTGGCTCGGGTGCTGATTTATGGAAACATTTGAACGTTAATTTCAGAAGACAGAGGTCAATGAAGCTCTCAAAACTCAATAGGTTGTATTTTTTTAAAACATTACAGTGATGCCACCTAATGGGCTTTTTGTCCAAGATTTTTAGGGTTTGATTATATAATGAACCTATATGTCTTATTGTGGAAGGGGCTGCTTGAGCCCAGACTGTCAAACAGTATGATATATGAGAAAAAACCATAGAATGCATATACAGTGCAGCTGCTTCGTAAGGTATGTAATATCTAATTAATTTAAAGCAGTTCAGATTTTTTTTTACTGTTTTTGAAATTTTCTTTATATGAAGATTAAATTTGAGTTGAGGATCTAATACAATGCCAAGGTATTTGAATTCTGTAGCTAAACTGATGTCATGATCATGTATATTAACTTTAAAATGTTGCAGGTTACATTTTTTGATTGAAAAGCACATTGAGACTGTTTTCTGAAGGTTCAGCAATAGATGGTTCTTGAGGAGCCACTCTTGGACATCAACCATACTTGTAGACAGTACATCTGCAGCCTGTGCTGGAGTCTTGGCAGCTGTGTAAATAACTGCATCATCTGCATAAAGTTGGCATGTTGCAGCTGAGCAGTGTAACGGCAAGTCATTAATAAAAATGCTGAAAAGTAAAGGACCAAGAATGGACCCTTGTGGGATACCCATGCGGTTGTTTAAAAATGAGGATTTATCCTGGTGCACTTTTACACACTGTTCTCTATTCTGGAGATAAGATGCAAACCATTCTAATGTATTTGGGGAGAAGTTAAAAGATACCATTTTGGATAAAAGCAAACTGTGGTTTACAGTATCGAAAGCCTTTTTGAGATCTAGAAAAACAGCTCCTACCACATTACCCCTGTCCAAGGACTGTTTGACGTTTTCAATAAGGCAACAATTTGCTGTTTCTTTTGAGTATCCTGGTCTAAAACCAAATTGATGTGGATGAAGAAGTTGACTGTCTTGTAAGTAGTCTATCAGCTGTGTAGCTACAACTTTTTCAAGAACCTTAGATAGGACTGGTAAGATAGAGATTGGGCGGTAATTGCATATATCGTCTTTACTGCCTGATTTATGAACTGGTATGACGACAGCTTTTTTCCAGCCAGATGGAAATGTACTAGACCTAATGGAGAGATTAATGAGATGAGTCAGTGGTTTGATTAATATTTTGCTGTGCATTTTGAGAAAGGAGGTGCTCATATTGTAGATATCACTAGTTTTTGAGTTTGACAGTGTTTTAACAATACCAGCAATTAACTTCTCATTTACCTCATCGATGTGAAAAGTATCTGTTGGGAGTATGGAATTTGTGTTGTTGAGCACATTTGGCAGCACAAAAATTTTTGTTAAGTCTTCCACAGAGCCCACAAAGTGTGAATTAAATTCATTTGCCAAAGTAGCCTTGTCACTGACGGTCTTGCCATTGATTCTAAGTTCCTTTACCCCCTTCTGATCGTTTTTTTTATTAGTTAAGTTATTTAAATGCCTCCATAGGGAACTGTTGTTACCCTTTGCATGATCTATCAGTTTATTGTAATAAGATATTTTTGATTTTCGCAGCTCATGTACCACTTTATTTCTTAAACTTTTGTACACAAGGTGATCATTTTGTAGTTTGGAGGTTAGTGATGTTTTCAGTGCATAGTCTCGCCTCTTCATAAGTTTTCTTATTTCATTATTTAACCATGGTAGGCTAATCTTCTGTTGTCTACTTTTAATTTGCTTTGAAAATTTTTCTATAGACTTTGTGATTGTTGCAGTTATAAAATTACAACAATCATCTACTTCACATGTTGCCATGAGCTGCTCCCAATTTTGATTCTCTAAGTAATGTTCAAACTCCTCATTTTTTGATTTGGGGATAATAAAATTTGATTTGTCAATATCGACTCCCCCAAAATACTGTAGTCGCTTTTTAGTAAGTTTCCTGACAGCAAGAACCATGTTATGATCTGAGAGACCAGTTACAAAATTATAGGTTCTGGTTATTCGTTCTGGTTTATTAGTAAATACCATGTCAATAAGTGTTCTGGATTGTTTGGTTATCCTGGTGGGTCCTTTGATGATTTGCTGGTAATTAAATTTAGTCATGAGGCTTTTCAGTTTTTGTTTGTCTTTTTTATCAGACCAGTTGATATTAAAGTCACCATGAATTATTGTTTCTCTGTTCTTCTCAAGTTGTTTAACCAGATCACTTAATTCATTATAAAAGGAAGAGTTGTGTGACGGTGGGTTGTACACTACTGCAATGTTGAAATTCATTACCGGAGAGAGACATACATTAACAGCTAAACATTCAAGTGAAGTATTCAAATCAACCAGTTGACATTTATATTTCTCTTTGATGTAAATTAAAACACCTCCTCCCCTCCCTACCTGCCTGTCTTTTCTAAAACACTGGTAGCCCACAATATCGATCATATTAGTGTCTATGTTACTGTGTAGCCAGCTTTCTGAGAGACAAAGGTAGTCCAGATTTGAGTCCAACAGCAACACCGAAATCTCATCTCTTTTGGGGATTATGCTCCGTATGTTTAAATGACCGCCGAGGATCCCCTTTGGTTTAGCCTTGGTGTCCCAAAGAACTCGTGCATGATTAACAGTTTGGAAAAATAAATGTTGTTTTTGCTTTTGTACAGCTCGGTTTTGTGCTAACCCAGTGGTCTGCTGTTTAATAGTGGCAGGTCCAGGGTTAAGGTGAATATCTCCTGCCAGAAGTAGCAGAACTAACAGAACTTTAATTGTATATCCTCTGCCATATTGTGATTTTTGCTTAACAGCCATGTTTGCCTTAATTTGGAAGTTTTTGCTCAGGGCTTTTAAAGACCACATAGAGTGTAGGGTGAGATGTCCAAGCCCAAATCCATACAGATAAAACTTTTTAACTTCACCTTTGGTTGAGTTTGTCGGAAAATCCTTCTTGTTGCAGGTCCAGACACACAAAGACAAAACGAAGAGGAAGTAGAGAAGTAGAGAAGGCTTATTAGTGGTGCCCATCAGCCCACTTTTTAATCCGGTGGCAGCCATCTTCAGTCCTTCTTGGAAAGAAGGAAAAGGAAAATCTGTGGATAGTAAAATAAATTCTTCTTATATCGCCAGAATCTGATCCGATCGTCCTCAAATCCAGCTGGGCCTCAGCTAGCCAACTAGCCCCTTCCGTTGCTGGTCTCGTTGCTCATAGTCGCCGTAACTGGTCTCCCGTCCCGCTCCTCCAACCGAGTCTCGTCACACACCGCCGCTGCCACCGAGCTCCGCTGAGGTCACGGTAAATCCTCCGCTAGGCACCGCCACCTACCGTCGTCTGCCTGGGTGAAATCTCTGCTGAGCCCCGTCAACAAATAGCCGCTTGCCTGGTAGTATCTCCGCTGGGCCTCGCAGCTGGGCTTCGATTCAGGCTGGTGTAAGGTGGAATGACTGGCGCCAGCATTAAGCTAACTAGCGTTAGCTTAGCAATCGCTTCGGGTAGTCTCGTCGCACACCGCCACTGCAGTCACGGTAAGTCCTCCGCTGGGCACCGCCGCCTACCGCCGTCTGCCTGGGTGAAATCTCTGCTGAGCCCCGTCAAACAAATAGCCGCCTGCCTGGTAGTATCCCCGCTGGGCCTCGCAGCTGGGCTTTGATTCAGGCTGGTGTTAGGTGGAATGGCTGGCGCCAGCATTAAGCTAACTAGCGTTAGCTTAGCAATCGCTTCAGGTAGGGCACATCAGTGAATCACAAGGAAGCGCTGGAATCGCTAGTCAGTTTACTCACAGTGGCCGGATAAAAGCGATCAAAGGGGTAATCCACCGGAGGTATATCCGATCGCTGTAGGTAGTTATTTAGAGACTGGCGCCAGCATTAAGCTAACTAGTGTTAGCTTAGCAATCGCTTCAGGTAGCATTTGGGGGGCAGGAAAGAAACAATCAGTATTGATAGATTAAAGCCTGCCTTTGTGTTGCATGACCAATCTGTACGACCGGCGAGGATGCCTCGACGCGGCAGACCACCCAGGGAATGGCCCCTGGAGCCCCCGCAGGAGACAAATAACCTTTCTCCCCCTCATTCCACAGATTCGCCGCAGGACGGCACAACACAGGCTGTGAAACCTGCGTACAGCAAGTTTGGGAGGAGGTTGAAGCCCAGACTACGGGCAAAGTGATGTGTGTTTCGATCAAACTGTGTAGGCCGTGCTGTAAATTCCGCAGGTGGGGGGTGACATATGCTGTATTGCCATTAGGATATGGTTATCGGGTGTGTCCATTCTTTGGCGTTTGGGGGGGAGTGATGTAGCGCCCATAATGGTAACATTATGTAGCTCACATATTTCACTGCAGAGACCCAAGCACAGAAGGACTTTAAGCTTGCGGTGTGTATTGACATCACGCCTCAGATGGACAATGAGTCTGGACCACCTGCGGACTTGGGAGGAAGTCAGAGGATCTGGAGCAAGAGCCTGAAAGGACTGTCTGACCTCCTGGGGTCAGACAGAAGAGCAAGGAGGACTTTGAAGTGATTAAGTGTAAATAGAAGGATTTGACTTGATTGTGTGATTCTGTGTTTGATGTGTGGGTATAAATGTATGTGGGTTTATCGCAGCTCTTTCTCTTTTTTCCTGACTGAGAGAAAGAGAGCTGGGGACTTGAGATGAATAAACCATACTGAGAAATTATCCAGTCTCATCATTTCATGATCCCCACACCAGGAGCTATGCTGTTGGAGTGAAATTTCCCCTGGTAGGGTCTCCCAAGACAAACTGGTCCTGGGTGAAGGACCAGACTAAGGATGCTTTCACACCTGCAGGCTTTAGTTCACTTCAATCAAAGTCAAGTTTGTTTTCTCTGTTAGTGCGGTTCCTTTAGTCTGGTGAGAACACGGTAATCACACTCAGGTGAGCACCAAAACAACTGGGCTGAGACCTCCTGAAAGAAGTGGTCTCCATTCGAATCAACTGACGAACTCTGGTGCGGTCCTGCAGGGGAGAAAAGGACCGTACTAAAACAGGACCAGCGGCAAACAAACATTTTATGCCACTGTACATACCTGATGGATCTTCTAAAATATCTGTGGCTGAGCATGTCACAGTTCTGGAGGATTAATGAATGTTAACATGTTATTTTCCTTCCGTAGCCGGGCTTCATTTTCAAACTGTACGATTTGACGAAAGTGGTGCACGTTATGTAATAAACAATAAACAGGGCGATGAAAACCCCTGTAGATTATGCTATGATTTGTATTATTTTCTCCCCAGAAATGCATACGTAAGTGCACAGTGGTCATCCTAGTTCCTATATTTACTTTTCCTGTTCTCGCGGCAAAAGTTTTTACCAATAAGAACAGAAAATGTTCAGATGCAAGTCTCGCAGGATTTAACGTGACGGAATTTGGTCCACTTGAATTTTTGCCTATGTGAAAGGGAACCGAACCAAGGAGAAAATGATGCAAAGTGACAAACTTATCAACTGATTCGGACCAAAGTAAACAAATTTAGGCGTGAAGGCACCCCAAGAGCAGTCCAGTAGATCCCAATGAAAAAAGTTAGATCAAAGTTCCATTGCACTCTAAAGGAGCCACGAGTCCACCCTCCAGTGGGCTCACCACCTGCAGGAGGAATCATGGTGCTGTGTGCACTGGGCAGCAGTCTTCTTTTTTCAGCTGCTCCCTTTAGGGGTCGCCACAGCAGATCATCTGCCTCCATCTCACCCTATGTAACACCAACCCTCTCCATGTCCTCCTTCTCGACATCAATGAATCTTCTCTGTGGTCTTCCTCTTTTCCTCCTGCCTGGCAGCTCCATCTTCAACATCCTTTGTCAGATATATCCACTATCCCTTCTCTGCACATGTCCAAACCATCTCAGCCTTGCCGCTCTTACTTTGCTACCAAACCGCTCAACTTGAGCTGTCTCTCTGATATACTCATTTCTAATCTTTTCCCTCCTAGTCACTCCCAGTGAAAATCTTAGCATCTTCAACAGTGCCATCGCCAGCTCCATTTCCCATCTTTTTGTCAGCGCCACCGTCTCGAAACCATACATCATCACAGGTCTCACTACCGTCTTGTACATTTTCCCTTTCACACTTGCTGCTTCGCTTCTGTCACAAATCACCCCTATCACTCATCTCCACCCACTCTACCCTGCCTGCACTCTCTTCTTCACCTCTCTTGTGCATTTTCCATTGCATTGGATGGTTGACCCCAGGTATTTAAACTCATCTACTTTCACCACCAATTCCTTCCATCGTCACCATTACACCTGCCTCTCTCTCATTCACACCGGGACCACAATGGAAATAAGTGCTTGCAATTTATTGTATATCCTAATTTATAGAACATATTTATAGATATATATTGTATGTATAGTATTTATATGTACATTTTATTTATTGAATAAAATAAAATCAAATTGACACTCATGTATTCTGTCTTGCTTCTACTGACTTTCATTCCTCTTCTCTCCAGAGCATACTTCCAGCTCTCCAGGTTCTCTTCCACCTGCTCCCTACTCTCACTACAGATCACAATGTTGTCTGCAAACATCATGGTCCACGGAGACTCCTGCCTGACCTCATCTGTCAGTCTGTCCATCACCATAGCAAACAAGGGGCTCAGAGCCGATCCCTGATGTAACCCCCACCTTGAACTCATCTGTCACTCCTATAGTACACCTCACCACCGTCTCACTGTCCTCATACTTCTCTGCCACTCCTGACTTTCTCATATAGTACCACCCTTCCTTTCTTGGCACCCTATCATATGCTTTCTCTAGATCTACATAGACACAGTGCAACTCCTTTTGACCTTCTCTATATTTCTCCATCAGCACTTAGAGCAAACATTGCATCTGTAGTACGCTTTCTTGGCATGAAACCAAACTGCTGCTCACTGATTGTCACCTCTCGTCTTAAGCTGGCTTCAACAACTGTTTCCCATATCTTCATTGTGTGATTGATCAACTTTATGCTTCTGTAGTTATTACAGCTTTGAGCATCTGTCATGAACCGATCCCGTGTTTCCTGTGGGCTCGGTTCTGATCGATCCTGGTGGCACAGGCAGTGGGTTTATTATGTGGAGTTGTGTTTTGATTTCTTGTTGTTTTCATTTCTGCGCACGGTTTCTGTTCCTGCCTGTAGCTGCCACTCTGGCCTGTCTGGCCACGCCCCCCCCCTTTCTGACAGCCAGCTGTTCGCCCCGGTAATCATCTTTCCCGCACTTGCCCAGGTGTTCCCTATTTGTCACGCCAGCGGCATCTGTATTAAAGGAGCTCTTCGCTAGACAGATGCCGCTGGGTCATTGCGTGCATTTAGACGATCGTTCTCCGCAGTCTAACCACCACGTCTATGAAGGACTGTGTTCTGTGTGTGCTTGCTGGGATCCTGGGATTTCTCGGACAACCCCCCTCACCATGAGTAAACTGCTAGCAATCGTTTGTGCTGCCTTTACGCTGTGCCAGAAGCGTTCCTGTTTTCGGTTCAATCCCGTTTCGTTTCTGGTAGTGTTTCCTCCCCGCGGCACGATCGTTGCGCTTTGGCTCTGCCCAGTTTATCCTCCTGTTTGTGTGTAGGGCGTCTTGACGGACTCTTTAGCGTACCTGAGCTGTCGTGTCTGTGTATGTGTCATTTTGTGTTAATAAATGTGTGTTTGGTGTAACCCTGCTCTTAAATCCCCTCGTCCTTTTTTCCCCTCGCCGTGCACCGTTGGAGAGGCACATGGAGAGCTCATGACAGAATCACCTTTGTTCTTGAAAACTGGTACCAAAATTCTCTTCTCCACTCCTCAGGCATACTCATTCTCCAAGATTGTGTTAAACAATCTGGTTAAAAGGTCCACTGCCATTTCTCCTAAACTTCTCAATATCTCCACAGGTATGCTATCTGGACTAACCACCTTTCCATTCTTCATTCTCTTCAAAGCTGCCCACACTTCCGCCTTGCTAATCCTCGGGACTTCCTTGTTAACCATCTTTCCTTCATCCATCCTCTGCTCTCTCTCTCATTTTTTTTATTCACCAGCTCTTCAAAGTACTCCTTCCACCTTCTCAACACACTCTCATCATGTGTTAGTACATTGCCATTTTTGTCCTTAATCAACCTAACCTGCTGTACGTCCTTTCCAGCTCAATCTCTCTGTCTACCCAATCGATACAAGTCCTTTTCTCCTTCCTTAGTGTTTAGCCTCTCATACAACTCACTATATGCCTTTTTCTTTGCCACCTCTCTCTTTGCCATGCGCCTAGATTCCAAATACTCCTGTCTACTTTCTTCATCTCCCTGACTATCCCACTTTTTCTTTGCTAACCTCTTCCTCTGAATACTTTCCTGTACCTCATCATTCCACCACCAAGTCTCCTTGTCTTCCTTCCTCCAGCCACTGGATACACCACTTACCTTTCTACCCATTTCCCTCAATACTTTTGCTGTACTTTCCCAGTCATCTGGTAATTCTTCCCTACCACCCAGAGCCTGTATCAACTCCTTCCTGAACTCTGTGTGACCTTCTTCCTTCTGTAACTTCCCCCACTTAATCTTTGCCTCTGCCTTCACTCTCTTCCTCTTCTTGCTTTCCAAAGTCATCCTACCACTACCATTCAATGCTGTCTAGCTACATTCTCCACTGCCACCACCTTGTAGTCTCCCATCTCTTTCAGAATTCTCCTTCTGTCCACCTGTGTGCACCTTCCTCCACTCTTGTAACTCACCCGATGTTCCTCTCTCTTCTTAAAGTATGTGTTCACCACAGCCATTTCCATCCTTTTAGCAAAATCCACAACCATCTGTCCTTCCACATTGCTCTCCTTAATACCATTCCTACTCAGGACCTCCTCAACACCTGTGTTCCCTTCACCTACATGTCCATTAAAGCTGGCTCCAATCATCACTTTCTGCCCCCAGGGAACACTCTCTACCACTTCATCCAACTTATTCCAGAATTCCTCTCTCTCTTCTACCGGACATCCAACTTGTTGGGCATCCGCATTGACAACATTCATCATCACTCTTGTGATTTCTAGCTTCAAACTCATGATTCTGTGTGACTCCCTCTTTACCTCCTGAACACTCTTCACATGCTCTTCCTTCAAGATTACTCCTACTCCATTTCTCTTCCTAGCTACACCATGGTAGAACAATTTAAATCCATCTCCAATGCTCCTAGCCTTGCTTACCTTCCATCTGTTTTTTGAACACACGGTATATCTACCTTTCTTCTCTCCATCATATTAGCCAACTCTCTGCCTTTACCATAGTCCCTACATTTAATGTCCCTACGCTCACCTCCACACTTCTACCTTTCCTTTTCTCTCTCTCCCTCCTAACACACCTTCCCCCTCTCCTCCTCCTCGATCTTTGACCAACCTTGTTGCACAAATATGCACACCCTTAAACTAACACTTTGTTGCAGCACCTTTGGCTTTTATTACAGCGCTCAGTCTTTTTGGTTAGGAGTCTATCAGTGTGGCACATCTTCATGTGGTAATTTTGCCCACTCTTCTTTGCAAAAACGCTCCAAATCTGTCAGATTGCGAGGGCATCTCCTGTGCACATCCCTCTTCAGATCACCCCACAGATGTTCGACCAGATTCAGGTCTGGACTCTGGCTGGGCCATTCCAAAACCTTCATCCTCTTCTGGTGAAGTCATTCTTTTGTTGATTTGGATGAGTCCTTTGGGTCATTGTCGTGCTGAAAGATGAAGTTCCTCTTCATCTTCAGCTTTCTAGCAGAAGCCTGAAGGTATTGTCCCAACACTGACTGGTATTTGGAACTGTTCATAATTCCTTCCACCTTGACTAAAGCCCCAGTTCCAGCTGAAGAAAAACAGCCCCAAAGCCTGATGCTGCCTCCACCATGCTTCACTGTAGGTATGGTGTTCTTTTGGTGATGAGCAGTGTTGTGCTTGTGCCAAATATACCTTTTGGAATTATGGCCAAAAAGATCACCCTTGGTTTCAACACATTTTCCCACATGCGTTTGGGAGATTTCAAATGTGTTTTTGCAAAATGTAGCCAGGCTTGGATGTTTTTCTTTGTTCGATAAGGCTTCCGTGTTGCCACCTTACCCCACAGCCCAGACATATGAAGAAGATGGGAGATTGTTGTCACATGTACTAAACAGCTAGTATTTGCCAGAAATTCCTGCAGCTCCTTCAATGATGCTCTCAGCCTCTTGGCAGCCTCCCTGACCAGTTTTCTTCTCGTCTTTTCAATTTTGGAGGAACATCCAGTTCTTGGTAATATGAGATGAGATGAGATTCAACTTTATTGTCATTACACATGTATGAATACAAGGTAACGAAACGTGACTTGGCATTTGGGCACGCTCTGCAGAGCGCATCCAAGGCCGGGGCAGCCGCTAGGCGCCAGTAATATCACTGTTGTGCAATATTTTCTCCGCTTGATGATGACTGTCTTCACTGTGTTCCATGGTATATTTAATGCCTTGGAACTTCTTTTGTACCTTTCTCCTGAATGATACCTTTGAACAATGAGATCCCTGTGATGCTGTCATTAATTTGGGTGTGATCTTGGGATCATGCCCACGCTTTGTTTATTTTCATTCTCCCTGTGATTATTTATGACTAGTGCATGCCCGGAGAAAGCAAGTACTGTATTCTTGTCTGAAAACAGGTAGCCCAATTAGGCTTTACAGGCCCACATCTAGGTTGTGTTTGAAAGTGGAATACAAAGAGGTGTAGCCTATATATAGGCACTCACACGTTAGACTTTGACAAATATAAAAGGGGCTGAATGACACCAAGATTTATTTGAATGAATGAATGAATAAATTTATTTATTTCGGATAGTACATTACAGGTTAAAAGAAACTGTATAATATAACAACAAGGTCAAATTAGACAAAGACTCCTTCTACTATACAATTCCACGTGAGTTATCCGAAATGGGTGATGGCTGAAGCCGCAGCTTATATTGCCCACCCATTTGATTGCATGAATATTAATTACAGAATTATTGTAAATGAATGGGACATCATATGTTAGCAACTGTTTCAGAACCCTCGTTTATTTTTTTGTCAGATCACTTATTTCTGTGATCTTTTATGACTTATATTCATAGGTGCTGTATCTTGCACTTTGGGGAATGGGAGTTGTTCAGTCATCATTATAATTGTTTTATTTTATATGTGTAGTTTATAGTTATCAAAAAACTCATGCAGTACTATAACAGGACACGTTTACAAATATTTGAGACCCATTCTAGTGCATGATTTTATATTTTAGGAATATTATAAGTACAAAATACTGAACATTATTATACATAGCAGAATGACCTGTTTGGCTGCAACTGTTGCATCAGTGTTGCCCATTTGTCATTAAATATTTAAATAAAAATTGCTTATTTCGTTATTTGGGCGTTTTTGTGTCCAGTTTGGTGACGGTCGTCGTTTAGTCAAACCGTGCATGTGTCCACATATGATATGCGGTTGACCTGGGCATTCTGCTCCACAATCATGGTGGTATTATTAACTTTTAATTTTTAGATATCTGTGCGAGCACACCGAGAGGAGCACCATCGGTGACGGTGAGTCGTGGTCTTGCAAAGGGACTCCCGTCTACCGCTGACCGGGTGGGCTAGACTTGCTTCCCTGTGAAAGACTGTGTTCCACCCGCTGCTTCTCCAACACCAGTGTTCTTTAGGCAGACCCCGGGTCCCCACTGGCATTCCCCAAATTATCCTTTAGACATATGCAATCACGGCAACATTATAGCAAAAAAATTTTAAGCATTACATCTTCACTATTCTCTCTTCTCGTCAAATTTGTCGCTTTTCACTTCCTTTTTTTTTTTTTTTTTATTTGCGAGGCACTGTGGTGACTGACTGGTTGTGCGTTTAGCCAAATCGTGCATGTGGCCGCATATAATAGTCATAGTCCTGCAAAGGAACTCCCGTCTACTGCTGACCAGGTGGGCTTGGCTTGCTTCCCTGTGAAGGACTGTGCTCTGTCCGCTGCTTCTCCAACACTGGTGTTCTTTAGGCAGACCCCGGGTCCCCACTGGCATTCCCAGAATTATCCTTTAGACATACGCAATCATGGCAACATTATAGTATACTTTTTAAGCATTACATCTTCACTATTCTCTCTTTCTTGTCATATTTGTTGCTTTTCACTTCCTTTTTTGTTTGCGAAGCACTGTGGTGACTGACTGGTTGCGATGTCGCATATTATCCAATCAGCATGGTATCAATCCAAAACCCCATCCACACTTCCTGAAGCCAGGACATGAAGAGACAGAGTGGTGACAGAGCAGTGGCTAAACATTCATTGATAAAAATTACATATTTTGACCGAGCAAATCTATACTCGGGGATGCACACCCTCGTAACCTCAGCAAAGCACGTATAAAATCTTAGGCCAGTCTGACAAACAGTTCAAGAGATATGCGTGGAACAGACAGACACACACACACTGACAGAGATTTTGTGCATTTATAGTTAGATTATTTGCATTATGTGTCTCCTGAGTTTCCCCAGGTCCACTGTGTTCATTCCCTGTTTGTCTTTGTTGTCATTTTGGTGGTCTTTTGGTGGTCTTATGTGTATATTTGTCTCCCTATTGTCCCCAGCTCCTCATGTTTCTATGCCCATAGCCATTTCCTCATGCGTGCTCTTGTTTAGCCCTTGACTGTTATCCCAGCTGTTCTGTGGTTCCCTACCGCAGCCTTAGTTTGATCATTGTGTTTATTTTCACTATCATGTCTCTAATGTTCTGTAATTTTGGTTCCTGCCCTACATGTATGTTTATTATGACTATTATTATGCTATCAGTTTTTGCCTTAGCTTTCCCTGGTCCTGCCCTTTACTATTATTATAATTATTCCAATCATGTATATGTTAATCCTCCCTCCCTCAGTTTCTGTGTTCATGGTCATGTCTTCCCTGGTCCATTGTTATGTTTCATGTGCATTCCCCGTCTATGATTACACAGGGTTACAAAAATATTTTTTTTTTTGTAAGTTGTCTGTGTTTTTTCAACAGATTTAAGACAATTTTGCACCGCTGAATCCGAAAATGACATCCGTTTCTCTCGATCAGGTCAGGTTTTTATGCCAAATTGATTTTTAAAAAATCTGATCTTCTGACTAAATCGATTACATTTTTGTGACATTATTGATTGATTTTTGGTAATATTTCTCATCCGAAATAGATTTTTAAGAGAAAAAAAAAGTTTTCTAACACAATTTGTTGATTAAATGTTACAAACTTTGATTACTGTAAATTGAGTAGTAGACATTGATAAAGGTAAGTACATGTAAATTGAATGTTACGTCATCATTGTTCAAAATTCAGAGCTTCAACTTCCGTATATTCGAACCCCTAGAATGCTCAGCGGCAGGGATGTCTCTCCTCAGAGTCCAACAGTAATCAGCCATTATGACAATTTATGACATCATGTCATAAATTGGCGCATGCAAACTCTTCAGAGTTCGAGAAACATAAAGTGAATACCCATACATGTAAACAAAAACGTAAAAAACAACATGTGGCCATAATTCAAAAAGTTGACCTGATTGAGCAAAACCAATGTGATTTTTGGATTCAGCACATCAAAATTGTCCTAAACCAGTTAAAAAAAAAACCTTAGACAATAAATTTGGTGTTGACCAGTGTTATCTGTACAGCCCCACCCGTCCTGTTTTCCTCACCTGTAGTCACTTCCTTGCTGCCCTTGATTGCTCCCACCTGTCCTGTGTTCTGTGATTACTCCCCTGTCTATATATGTCAGTGTTCAGTGTCAGTCTTGTGTGGTGTCATTGATGTTAATGCTGTAATGTTGTGATCTGTTTGCAATTATTTTCAGCCCATGTGCTGCATGTTTCTTGTTTAATAAACCATGTTACGCTGGAGTTCTGCCTGCTGTGTCCATCTTACCTGCCCACCAGAGGGGGACTACGACAGAAGCTTTGGAAGCTCTCTGCAGACCATGGCTTGTGCTGTAAGGTGTGACTACAAAAATGTCAGGAAAAGCCTACTAGAACTGCTGAACTTTATTTGGGGTTAATCAGAGGTACTTTAAATGGTGGCAGGTGTGTGCTGACTCCCATTTAACATGAGTTTGAATGCAATTGGTTAATTCTGAACACAGCCACATCCCCAGTTATAACAAGAGCATGCATATTTATGCATGTAAAGTTTTTGTAGCTTCCCAAGGTTGTTGTAGATGGTTTTTAGTCAGCACATCACAGTCCTGCTGCTGCTAAGAAACTTAAATGTCTCTCAGCAGTTTATCTGCAGGACTCCTATTTCCTGTTCTCTGCTGGTCTCCACCCCTTTTCAAACTTCAGGTAGATTAGCTCTACCCAAGCTGCAAACTGCTCTGGCTTCACTCATTGAGCTGCTGTAGATTGTCTCTCATTCATCTTGCTGCTTTCATTCATTATTCAACAAGTTTTTTCCTTTTCCAAGATGTCAGTATTCAGAAACCTAGTTTGGCTCAACAATGCAACCAGGTTATTGTCAGGTTTTTTTGTGTTTTTTTTCCCTTAAAAAGATTTCAGTTTGTTTTTCAATTGGGTTGTAGAGGTTATAGGTCACATTAATGGTGGAAAAAGTTTTGAAATGATTTATTGGTCTCGGTATTTAACAAAATAAAACAAAAGGCAACATCTCTTTTCTATCCTTGTCTTTAATAAGAAAACAATAAGAATGACTAATAATTAAAAAGAAGACAAAATGAACATACTTGAGCTATCACAAAAACCTAGCATTTGAACAGGGGTGTGTAGACTTTTTGTATCCACTGTATATACACTGTCAAATGATGGTCATGTGTACCACCATTGTGCATTGATGACCAGCAAGTAAATTACGAGTTCACGGATATTTACTGTATGATGACCAGCATGCTGAATAAATTAATTTATTCAGCATGCTAGTCATCATATTTTGCAAATTAGATTAGGCCTAGGCACTTAATAGCAAGATTAAAGCACTGCATGATGTATTAGTTTACTCATATAGGACTATCATTAGGACTGTTATTATGACGACATGCCTAATCATACTTACTGCATGCATTACTCACAGAACTACTCACCTTGGCTTGACTTTCCAATTATCCAGCTATCCTACGGCTGCTAAACATAATGCCAACTAGTGATGTTAAAACTGAGGCCTTATGAAACAATGAGCAACTTTGAGACAATTGCTTCATGGGTGACACAGTGTTATGAAGCATCTATTAAAGACTGCCATCTGATGACTGATGGTCAGAACTGTATTTGGGTGGAAAACCTGAAAAAAATCTCAATAGATTTTTATTTATTTTTTTTTTTTTGGAGCATTTGGCCATCCAAGGCCTATTCAAAATTGGATGGCAGAAACAAACAATACAAAGCAAACAAAAAACTAATTCCCTCTCAAACTTCCCACGAGCCCTCAAGTCACATGAGGTGACCGACATAATGAGACCTCGCTTGCTACGGTCACATGACTGTGGGCGTGCTGAAATAGCACTTGATGCATTGCTCATGACACTTCAGCTTTATATTGCTCGAATCAGTGACGAGTGGGTGGTGTCAAGCGTAACATCACTAATCTCAACTTGATTTCTATAGCTTCCCGGTTGCACAAGATTATAAGCTATGTCTCCATACCAAGAAGTTTAAAATCTGTTAATTCTTTGGGAAGTTATTGAGTTAAAAGTGGCACCTTTTACTACTAAGCCCATTCATTCTCCACTGACTCGCTGAGTGTTTTGGGTCTACTAAAATGGCAGCCACAGAGTTTTTCTGTTGGCTTCACTTCTGCTGGTCAGTGAGCAATCCAGGTATTTTATAGAGATCAGTGCACTTACTTTGGTACTTTTGCAAACATTTATGTTTGATGCATGGGGCGGACTATTGGGACATGGTGCAGGCTGCTGCTGCAGCTGCTGCTGAGCCCGCCCAGCTATCTCTCACCCAATTACTGTCGAGCGATGATTTCACGTGTGGTGTGGAAAAGTAAACAAATCAACCAACAACTGCTGAGTAGGAGGGCAACATGCAGCATGCTGATCAGATGATACTGCGTTAAAGGCACCTAGTAAATACAGGCTGCAGGACCGGATTGTGTATGCTCCCAGCTGCTGAAGGTTTGTGCTGACCAGCTCGCTGAGCCCCTCCAGAAGCTCTTCAACATGAGCCTGCAGACAGGGAAGGTGCTGGTCTTGTGGAAAACCATGTCTTGTGCCATTTCCCAAAATTGGGTGCCTGGCCGAGCTTAACGACTACAGACCGGTGGCCCTCACAGCTCATGTTATGAAGACGCTGGAGAGTGTGTTCCTCCACTACCTGAGACTGCAGTCTATATCTGCACTAGACCCCCTGCAGTTCAGGTACTGGGCTCACACTGGAGTAGATGATGCCATCCTTTACTTGTTGCATCGGGCATACTCTTATTTGGATGAGTCGGGGAGCCAAGTGAGGATTATGTTCTTTGACTTTTCGAGTGCTTTCAATACCATCCAGCCTTTGTTGCGGCGAGAGAAGCTTGAGAAGATGGGGGTGGACTCCTCCTTTATTTCCTGGATCACTGACTATTTGACGGGAAGCCCACAGTTTGTCAGACTTGGGGGCTGTGTCTCGGGGACTGTGGAAAGTAGCACGGGGGCTCTGCAGGGGACAGTCCTAGTTCTGTACCTGTTCAATCTGTAGACATCAGACTTTAATTACAACACAGAGTCATGCCACATTCAGAAGTATTCTGATGATACAGTCTTTGTGGTACGTGTGCAGGGGGGACAGGAAATGTAGTGCAGGGATCTGGTTGGTGCCTTTGGTGTCTGGAGTGAGAGGAATTGCCTGCTTTTGAGCACCTAAGACCAAGGAGATGGTTGTGATTTTTCACAGATCCAGGCTTCCCCTGCAGCCTGTCATCATTCAAGGTGAACCGATTGAGACAGTACACACCTATAAATATCTGGGTGTGCATCTGGACAGTAATCTGGAGTGGTCTGCTATCACGGAGGCACTCTACAGGAAGGGACAGAGCAGATTGTTTTTCTTGTGGAGACTGGTTTTTTGATGTCTACATGGAAATGTTGACTATGTTTTATCAGACTGTGGTGGCGAGTGTCATTTTTTATGTGGCTGTTTGCTGGGGAGGGAATATAACAGCAAGGGACACCAGATGACTGGATAGGCCAGTTAAGAAGGCTGGTTTAGTGGTGGAAAGGAAATTTGACCCACTGGGGGCTGTGGTAGATCGGCGGATAAGGGACAAGTTGCGGGTTATAATGGACAACGCCAGCCACCCCCTTTATCACATCTTGGTAGGACAGAGAAGCAGCCGCAATGAGTAACTGATCTTGCTGCGCTCACGGACTGAGAGGTACAGGAGGTCCTTTGCTCCAACAGCCATCAGGATGTTAACAGTATCCTGTAAGCCAGAGATCCCTGATTCCCCCCTCCCCCCATCACTACCACCACTATTATTGGCATGCACACACATGCATGTGGATATACATGTTCTTATGTGTGTGTGCATATAGTATGCCGCCAGGTTGTCTGGAATGGACTAAATGCAATGCATTGGTGTTATGCATTATTTTATTGTATTTATTGAGATATTTTGGTTGATACATTTTTAATGGTGGTTTGTTGTATGTACTGTGAGCCACAACATAATTTCCTCATGGGGATTAATAAAAGTGTCTGTCTGTCTGTCTACAGGACATCCTGTATTGATTCAATACAGGATGCAATATTTTAGTGTAAAAAAAAAAAAAAAAAAAAAAGACAATACTGTATTTTACAGGACGGGTGGCAACCCTACACTGCACTACACCACATCAAACTGGTAATGCCCCTTCACACTTATTCAGAATCAGCAGAAATGAAGAATTTTCAAAACTGACTGACATTCCAGTGGCAGCTATCTGCGTTTTTATGCGATTCGGCTCTCCCTGGATGTCATGCCTGGCTCTCACGAGCCAGAAAGGAGATGCGAGGGCGACCAGTGAGTTTGCGTAATTTATTAATATTAACACACAAAGTACAAATACAAGGTAAAGAGCCACGTGGGGCTATAACACGCACAACACAAGATAACAAATAGAAAGGAAAAGAGCCACATGGGGCTAAAAATACGCACAGAACTAAGGACAACGTACAACCCAGAAAGAAAGGCCAGAAAGGCGGCGAGGGAAAATACACGCCGAGTCGCAGCACTTACTTAGGGTGAAGCACCGAGGTAACGGGGAACTGAAGCTAGACATAGGAGCTCCAGTCGTGGAAACACAGGGCACGTCTTTCCATAGTGAGGTCGCAGCGACGAGTAACTCTCGGCTGCTCGCTTAAGTGGGGAAGATAATTAACAATGGGAGACAGCTGTCCCAGCGCAGCTGAACTAGACAGCTGGGGATCAGCTGGGCGCTGTCAAAGTACGGGCCTTGTAAGACCCAGCACGGACTACCACGGAGCAGGAGCGACACTGGACAACCTGAACGCGGAGAAGGATAGCGTTCAGGTCGTGACAGTACTCCTCCCCCGAGCCGCGCCTCCTGGCGCAGGCTTAACCCCCCGAGGGGAAGACCAGGGAGGGCGGTGGGGGCCAGGTCTGGGGGAAAGCGAGGGGCAAGGAAAAGGAGGGAGAGAAGAAAAAAAAAACTAGGTACAGTATAGACCCTGACACCATAATAATTTCAAACAACAAATCACTATCACCCCCTCCTCTGCAGAGGCCGGACGGTCAATGCAGGCAACCACAGGAGGTGGGAAAAATGACAAGAACCAAGATACAAGGGCAAAGTGACATAGTCATGGAAAAAAAAGCTCACAATAACTTAGGGCGAGGACAATAAAAAAAACTCATGTCCCGAAGGCCAAAAACCACAAAACTCTGAACATATGGCTGAAAGAGACTTACACATGTAACCCCGGCCAAAACAGAATATATAAAGGAAGCAACCCGGGCATAAGGCCTAAAAATAGGCCTGAGGCCGCAAACTGGCATGAAGATACAAAAAAATCAACTCCTCAATCACGCATTAGCACAAAACAGAAAGTCAAACAGCCTGGAGGAGGATATAGATGCAGATGAACAAAACAACTCTGAATAAGGCCAGGCAATGTGAGGCAAAAGCTATTTAAAGGGCTAACTGAAATAAGAGATCATACTGGGATTATAAACATAGAAAATAGTCTAAGGAAATCTTAGTTATAATGACACCACAATAAGAACTCTAGGGCAGAAAGTTCTTTGATGTCCAGAATGGGATTAAATAACGGAGGACAATCAAACACAAGGCTATGAACAGTCAGTCAATTCTTCAGGAACGTCAGCAGGTGGAGCGGGGCAGGTGGTGACAGCTTGTCCGGCGGGCGACCCGAACTCCACCAGGCCAAGAACCACAATACCAGTTCGGGCGGCCTACCAGAGTCCCAGGCTAGGAGACACAGTCTCTCCGGAGGCCGACCCAGATCACCGAACCAGCCAGACGACTCCCCAGGCGGTCGTCCCGTGACCTCAGACCACCGAGAGCTGAGGGAGAAGTTCTGGTGCAGCTTCCTCCCTGAGGGAAAAGGCAGGAGGAAACTGACCCGGGTGAGAGAAACCCCAACAGTGGCAGGGGGAGAGGAGATGGAGGCAAGGGGCAAAGTCAGCCTGACATCTGAAGAACACATGGGCAGGGGGAAACTGGCCCGGATGAGAGGAACCCCAACAGCGGCAGGAGGAGAGATGATGGAGGCAAGGGACGAAGTCAGCCTGACGTCAGGCGAACACAATCCTCCAGCTCCCTCACTGACCTTTACCCGGACCAGCGCAGCACCCCCGGTGGACCCCGATTGGGCCGGCGAAGCACCCCCGGTGGACCCCAACTGGACCGGTGAAACACTCCCGGTGGACCCCGATCGGGCCAGCGAAACACTCCCGGTGGACCCCGACTGGGCCGGAACAGCACTCCCGGAGGACCCCGACTGGGCCGGAACAGCACTCCCGGAGGACCCCGACTGGGCCGGAACAGCACCCCCGGTGGACCCCGACTGGGCCGGCGAAGCACCCCCGGTGGACCCCGACTGGGCCGGCGAAGCACCCCCGGTGGACCCCAACTGGACCGGCGAAGCACCCCCGGTGGACCCCGATTGGGCCGGTAAAGCACCTCCGGGCGCAGCATCTGAGGCGGACACCGTGCAGAGAACCGGAACCTCCGAGGTGGCACCCAGAGCAGGTTCGTCCCCAGTGACCCTGGGGAGAGGCTCAGAGGGACAAAAGGAACCGGGATCAGGATCACTGGCAGCGGCAGAGCCCAGCGAGACAGGCTCGAGCGCAGCAGAAGGCTGCACCCGGCCCACCCCCCCGAGAGACAGGCAATAATGCTCCAGAAAATAAATGAGAGAGGGAAAATAGAGCACTCGTCTGATCTTGGGTTCTACCGCCATCCAGGACTTCGATGCTCCGGGTTCAGCGTGCAGGACTCCGTCCTCCGGCTCCCACTCGACTGCGAATGGCTCCGCAGCCGGCATGATGGTTTCCACAGTCAGACGACCTCCAAGCGCCGAAGACCACGTTGACAGCCCGCATGGTGTGGAGGCAGGAGATCTGGGTTCTGCTGGGCCGAACCATTCCTCCGTGGAGACCCGGGGACGCTTAATCGTCGGCGCTGGCTCCAACAGGCAGTTCGACCTTCTCCTCTGCCCATGATGTGGCTGCGGGGCTGGGGCGAAACCTTCCAGGGCCACAGGCCTCCTCCTCGTGCGGCGGTGCAGACCTGGCACCAGGGCACACTCAGGGGGAAGAGACACAGAGGACGCAGGTTCATATTCTACTTTTGCAGCGGGAGGAGAGAGCTCAGGGGACTGTGAACCCTGAACTCCTCCCCCAGGAATCAAACAAGGCAATTCACTCATAACGGGAGGAGAATGAAAAGACACTTGCCTGATTCCCGGAGAGTCGGTGGAATCCGCTGCAAGGGACTTGAGTCTTTCCTCTCCCAGCCGGATGGAAGTGGAGGACCCCCCGGACAGACGAGGTGGTGCCTCTCGCACCGGATTGGGACCGGGAGCACCTGGAGGTGAATTCGTGCTGTTCTCAGCAGCCGGAGTGAATGACGAAGAGGGGAAAGAAACAGCTGAGGAGAACCAGGGGCCCAGAGCTGACGGGACAGCGGGAAGAGCGGGCCCAGGAGCGGGAGCAGCTGATTCGCTTCTTCGGTGAGACACGGGAGCTACAGCAGGCTGGGAGGCGAAATTCATGTGGTTTCCTGGAGCGGGATCCGGACAGGGCTCTCGCTGAGATGTTCGGGGAATTTGGGAGCGATGTCTTCTGAACGTGAAGTCGGGGAAACGCCGCTCCTGTACGAAGACCGAAGCCAACAGGTCAGCGTATCCCGGAAAATCATTCAGCTCAGGGTTCTTCTCAACCAGCCTGACCGCTGCTATCACGTGCTTCATGGCTACGGGAGGATAGGCGGTGGAACAAGCGGCTGCCACTCGGTCCGCAATGCGAATCGCTGTCAACCTAATCTTCTCCGGGGGAACCCCGGTTGACGTCACTCCACCTTGGGGATCTCCCCTGGGTGAGGCGAACTCCTGGGTTGGATCAGCGGCAGGAGCGGGATTCCGAAGCGAGGAGCGATGGTGTCCTGTCTTCGGCTTCCTGCCGGGGTTCTCCTCCAGCCTACGGAGTCTTTCCCAGGCCACAGAGATATCTGCCCTCCTCGCCTTAACCTCGGGGAGATGGAAGTAGCGAGGGAAGTTGTAAATCATGTTCTCGGCGAGCTCCAGACGCCAGCGTATCTCGCTGGGAGTATCGTAGAGGTCCGTGGTGAACAGCGTCCCATCCACAAGGTCCAGAGCCTCCGAGATATCGTGGCCTGGGTGCCGCATACACCTCCTGGAGGGAGACATGATACCAGCTTGCCTGCACCCAGAGGAAGGGAAAAAACAACAAGTCCACAGCAAACTCACGGTCGCAGACGTCTCAGTCTGGCTGCGACCTACTGTCATGCCTGGCTCTCACGAGCCAGAAAGGAGATGCAAGGGCGACCAGTGAGTTTGCGTAATTTATTAATATTAACACACAAAGTACAAATACAAGGTAAAGAGCCACGTAGGGCTATAACACGCACAACACAAGATAACAAATAGAAAGGAAAAGAGCCACGTGGGGCTAAAAATACGCACAGAACTAAGGACAACGTACAACCCAGAAAGAAAGGCTAGAAAGGCGGCGAGGGAAAATACACGCCGAGTCGCAGCACTTACTTAGGGTGAAGCACCGAGGTAACGGGCAACTGAAGCTAGACATAGGAGCTCCAGTCGTGGAAACACAGGGCACGTCTTTCCATAGTGAGGTCGCAGCGACGAGTAACTCTCGGCTGCTCGCTTAAGTGGGGAAGATAATTAACAATGGGAGACAGCTGTCCCAGCGCAGCTGAACTAGACAGCTGGGGATCAGCTGGGCGCTGTCAAAGTACGGGCCTTGTAAGACCCAGCACGGACTACCACGGAGCAGGAGCGACACTGGACAACCTGAACGCGGAGAAGGATAGCGTTCAGGTCGTGACACTGGAATGCAATCAGAATGTTTCAGATGCTGCTGGAATGCCATAAGAATATTTAGAATGCAGTCACAGTACCATTAGAATACACTTCGAATGCCGTTCGATATTTCCCTACTTCAAATGCACCTGTAAAGTTTAGAGCATGAGCAAAACATTAAGGCCAGCTGTTACGTCGAAATGAAGCAGGTGGAGAGTGTCTTAAAGAACATACAACTGAACTTTATTTGGCGCACATTACTAGTTATACTCCCCGCCGTAGCCCGCCTGACATTCCGTTTCCCACCCCGGCAGTGCTATGGCAAACCCCAAAGGCCAATTTCCATACACAACATTCAAACCACCACCACCCCCACAAGGTCAAACTATAACACAGTGAACAAGTCTCTATTTACACAACACAATAATCACACAAAACAAAATTCTCCATATATACATATAAACAAATCCATCAGTGGGTGATCAGGTATACTACCAATACGCCCAGCTGATACTGTCCATAACATTTCTCGCCACATAGTCCTCCAAATAGGCAGGCCTCCGACGCACTCTAGCCGGGCGTCTTCCCCTAGGGGACTCTGCCCCAGGCACTGTCGGAACCACCTGTGAGTCCACACCTGGCATGGCTGACCAATCCAAAGATCTGTCAAAATGTCTTACAGCGTCCGAACTCCAGCCAGGTACCGCACGCCTCAGCCTACTGGCGTGCCCACCTGGACCCATTGTCCAGTTCAAACATGTCAGGGCCTTGCTGACTCCTAATCTCCTGTGGCCCCGTCCACAAGGGCTGAAGCTTGTGGGCCCTGACAGGGTGTCTCATCCACACCCGATCCCTCTCTTTCAGGCCATGGTCTCTCATCCGGTGCCTCCTGTCGAACCGTCCCTTCATCCTCCGCTGCTGGTCCGAGACTCTTCTCCTCAGTGCCACATCATCTGTCTGGGGCACCACTTTCAGAGGCTCCAACCGATTGACTGGTAGCAACAGCTCCCGCCCCAACATGAGCTTCATTGGGGAACAGCCCATCCTTGAATGGACCAACGCTCTGTAATGGAGCAGCATGTTCTGGAGCACCTCCGGGAACAAGAGACCATCTGCCAGATGAGCCCTCAGCCCGTTCTTCAGGGTCTTGTTAAATCTTTCGACCCCTCCATTAGCTTGGGGGTGGTAGAATGCTGTTTTAATGTTTCACCCCTTTGCCGGTCAAAAAGTCCTTGAACCCACCCAGAAACAAACTGAGGCCCATTGTCTGTCGTGATGGTGTTAGGGTTTCCCCACCATGCGAACAAGGATGCCAGGGATCCCGTGACCAACTCCGTCATCACCGAGCTGGTGGGCAGCACCTCCGGCCATTTAGAGAACAAATCATACGCCACCACAAGGAACCGATTGTTGAATGACACCACATGAAATTCACCACAAATGTCCAGCTCAATATGCTTCCACGGACCCTCTGGGAACTCAACAGACCAGAGCGGTAGTGGGGAAGGTCTGCCTGTCTTGCCGCTTTCCAAACATGGCACGCAGTTTTTAACCATGGCCTCTATATCGCCATCAATGCCGGGCCACCAGACCGACCTCTTACTCCTCTGCTTCACCCACACCACTCCCAAATGACCATTATGCAGCATGTCCAAGACCCGAGCCCTCAGTGCAGCAGGAATCAAGGCACACTGGCCCCTGGCCACGCAAACCTCATTCCAACAGCTCAACTCGTCTCGGAAACGGTGAAAAGGAGCTAGTTTGCTCGGCACCTTTGCTGGCCATCCCCCTCGAGGATGGCCAGCAAATGGCTCTTTAGGCACAGAGCGTACTTTGGATCTCGCCAGAACAAGGTTCTGTTGGCCTTGCATGGCGGCAGATATTGAAAAGAAGATCAAGACATGTAATCGCTGCGTAAGACGTAAAACCGCTCCAGAACGAGCTGCTCTGCTTGTCAACATCAAGTCCACCCGACCGCTCGAACTCGTCTGTATGGATTTCCTGTCCATTGAGCCCGATCAAAGTAACACTAAGGATGTGCTCGTGCTAACTGATCATTTCACGAAATACGCTATAGCCATCCCTACCAGCAATCAGAAAGCTCAGACCGTTGCAAAGGCACTTTGGGACAACTTTATAGTCCACTACGGGATACCCGAACAGTTACATAGTGATCAGGGTCCCGATTTTGAGTCCTATATCATAAAAGAACTTTGTAAAATCATGAGCATTCGTAAAATCCGGACGACACCCTATCACCCCAGAGGTAACCCGGTAGAACGTTTCAATAGAACATTATTGAGCATGCTGGGTACTCTGGAGGAAAAGAACAAATCTCATTGGCACAACTATGTAAAACCACTTGTACATGCGTACAATTGTACAAAAAATGACACTACTGGTTTTGCCCCATATGAGTTAATGTTCGGTCGTCAGCCGAGATTGCCAATTGATCTTGCATTTGGGCTCCCGTTTCACAACAAAAGTTTCAAGTCACATTTCCAGTACGTTGAAAAACTGAAGACAACTCTACAAGAAAGCTACAAACTAGCAACAGAAAATGCTACCAAGATGGCTGAAAGAAACAAAACAAGATTTGATATGCGAGTGAAACCCTCAAAACTAGAACCAGGCGAGAGTTTTGGTAGTGCAGTCTGCTGCAGAGGAAAGCACAAACTAGCAGACAGGTGGGAAGCTGAAATCCACATTGTGGTGAACCAAGCAGGTGACTTGCCTGTTTACACTATAAAACCTGAGACAAAAGATGGTCCTGTTCGCACTGTTCACCGCGACCTCTTGCTTCCCTGTGGTTTTTCTTGCCCCTGTTGAAGAAGAACCTGTCCAACCAAAACGTGTCCGCAAACCTAAGACAAGACAGTCACCTGAACAAAGTGAGGAATGTGAGAATTCAGAACCGGAAAATGAGGATGCCTATTGGTACAGAGAAGAACCAATCCAAACACCCATAAGGCTCACTCAAGTCTATGAAATTCCCCATCCAAAGACATTCTTTAAAAAAGACATTCCTGCTAAAACTCACTTACCTGAGAATGACAACCAAATAGAAAATGACAATTCACCTGGATGTGATAACTTAACGAATGATGGAAACCTGGAGGAAACTGAAACAAATGTGGAACCATCAAACAATGAGAATGGAACTGAAAGTGAAACCAACTTATCTGATAAAAGTACCTGTGATGAACCTGTGGAAGAAAAAGAATCTGAAAAGGAAATCCCAAAGACTGTGAGACGCTCCGAGAGGACAACCTCCCAGCCAGAAAGACTACAGTATAGTCAGTTGGGAAATCCTCTCATAACTGTTGCCCAGTCCCGGTTTCAAGGACTAAACCTGGCTTTTACCAGAGCCTTAACAGAGACAGATCCTAAGATTATTCCCATGAACACTGGTTCTCTCATCATCACTATCTAGCTAGTCCCATGCAAAGGGACTTGCATGATTCTAAGGGGGGATAGTAACTGGGATATTAACACCCAGTGTTAAAAACGTGAATAAAATTATAAACATCGATACCGCTTTAACAAACACTCATTTCACAATGGGAATGGATATTTTTGAAGATGGGTATATAAATACAATATAAGTTCATAAAATATGTGCATAAATAGTTAGGAACATTTTCTGGAAAGCTCTGCTAAAGTTCCCGATAATTTTATTTGGTATACTGAGCAACCAATGGCTGCGTCGTTTGTTTGGCAGTATCAGCCAATGGGGTCACGCCAGCCAATGGGGACACGCGCTTTCTCGCTCGGTCTTGGTGTAATCCGCAGAACGCTTTCAGACACTGCCGAGACACGACCGAGAGAATGCGATCCCTCACTGAGACGATGAGCTAACGTGCTAGTAGCAGCCTTGGCTTGGACAAAACTTTGGCAATACCGCAATGTCTCATTTCTCATGTTGGTTTAGGCTTACCAATCTCAAATTCTAATACTTCTTTTGTAAATTTTAAGATTTGAACCCAAAGGCTGTGAACTCACGTGAGTGCTGGAACCCTTTGGAGCACGTGTTGCTTAGCATGGTGAGTGCCATTCAGTGTGTGTGTGGAATGCTAATCGCTAGCTTAATATGCTAAACCTCCGATGCTAATTCTGGCTAGGTTTTACATAGGAAGAGGTTGTTTTCAAAGCTGTAATGGTTAGCAACGGTTTCATTTTACTTGCCACTGATTGTCACTTAAGAGTGAATATTACATCTATGGTTCAAAGATGTTTAAAAATATTATTGTTGTATAATTTAGAATATTTGAAACCCATGTGATAAGCTTAGAGCATAGCTTATTTTTCTGTGTTCTGACCTATTTTGTAGGTCAGGGTTTTTTTTCGCTTAACCTGGATTACAAGGAAGCGTGGATTCTCCAGATCTGGATGGTTAGCCGATTGCCCGAACCTACCGCCTGGTAAAGGTGACTCAACTAGTCACCTAGAACGGACACTAGAGAACTGTACATATTGTAAATATATTTTGGAGTACTTTATTTTTTTTTCTCTTGTATTATTGTATTCATAAGCGCTGTGGTTTTGTTTAAGTGTACATATCTGTAAAAATACACATAGTTGCAAGTTGCCATATATCTGTGTTGTCATCTGTTGTTACGCCCTCCAGGCTCCTATGAACCTAGTGTCTATCTGACCTGGCCCAATTGTCCCTTCTATCCATGTAGTAAGGTTAAAGGTAACTACACTGCCATACTCAGTACTACAAAAGGGTACAAAACTGCACCTAGAATAGTATTACACACCTAAAGTGCTACAAAGAGGTGTTACAGTGGTGTTACACATTCACACACTGATGGTGACATGCTGCCTAACATGGTGCTTCCAGACCCACCAGGAGTAACTGGGGGTGAAGTGTCTTGCCCAGGGACACAACAGCAGGGTATCAGGGGAGCGCGGGATTCGAACCGTCAACCATGTGGTTATTGGACAACCTGCTCTACCTCCTGAGCCACTGCTGTCCTGCAAAAGGCCTCGATCCGGCCAAGGCCCATGAACAGTGCCGGCCAACGGAGCTGCCAGTCTGTAAACGCCGTTAGCACTACTGATCCTTGAGGATTCTGTATGGAAAACCCCAGTTGGCCCAGCAAATCAATCCCAAGCAGGTCCGACCTGTGCCGTGACACCTGGAAAACAAACTTGGGTGCCCTCTTCTGTCCATACGACACATCAAATTCCACTGTGCCAACCATATCGATCTCGGCGTGGCTATAACCAAACATCCGTATTGCTCCCGCTTTAATAGCCTTTGCCGGGAACAGCCTCTTTAGCGTTGCCAGGCTCAAAATGGACCTGCCAGCCCCTGAGTCCACCATGAGGGGCACCTTGATGCCATCCAGCTGTACCACATACCACTTCAGGCCTTTTCTTCCTCCTTGTGCCACACACACCCAGCCAGCTCCCCGTAAGTCTTCACCAGCTTGGTCTGCGAACCTAACACGGGCTCTTCCATGCACCACAGGCCACCTTCTCCTCTTCTTTCTCTTCTTCGGGTGACCCCGAGGCCTAGTTAGCACATTAACCGGCACCTGTGGTGCGGAGGTCCGGTCTTCTGGTACCCCACCCGTGAAGGCACCTAGTCCCCGCAGGGCTGCAGACTCCCTCAGCTTAATCATGTCTATCACTTCAATCAAAGACAAAGGCTGTCGAGTCATCCACAGCATGTCTCCTAGCCACTCCTAGCCGTGCCATGCGCCAGCTTATCACGAACTAGCCCGTCTGTTAGCGGCCCAAAACCACACTTTCCCACCAAACAACGCAGTTCCATGAGAAATGATAAAATGGACTCACTGGCTCGCTGTACTTGGCTGAAAAACCTGTACCTCTTTTCGGTGACCGTGGCACCGTCACCAAACAGATTGTCCATCTTTAATAACGACCCCTCCAGCGAGCCATCGCCACATAGTGTGAGGAACAGCCATTGCCCTTCTGCGCCTAAATGGTGGATTAATGGGCCCCTCCACCTGTTGTCAGAAACCCCGTCAAGTCCAGCTGCTGTCAAATAAACTTCAAATAAGTTTTTCCAGCGTGCCCAAGGGATAGCCGGTGCACCCTGGTCCTGCAGGAACGGAGGTGGCACCATAACACACGCGCCCATAATTTTACTCTTCGCCAAATGTTATGTCAAGAAATGAAGCAAGCGGAGAGTGTCTTAGAGAACATACAACTGAACTTTATTTGGCGCACATTACTATTTATGCTATTTATATGGTTCCAAGGTTGTCATAGCCAGGAGCGGCACTGGGGTTAAGCTCCCAGTGCTCATAAAATGCTCCTTATGGTGTGCGTCTCGAAAAGCCTCTGACAACTAAGTCCAACTCCTAGCCTGCCCGTGTGGTTTAGTCTCTAAGCCCGGCGGAACTGCTTTTACTAATAGGAGAAGGGGCGAGGGCGGATCTCTGGCGCCTTAAAACCAGATGCTTCGGGTAGATGGTGGCTCGTCAACCTGGGAAGGTAGCCCATCTAGGGGAAGGTAAACCCTGATTTCAAACCTCCGCTGCCTTGCGGCATATCCGGTCACGGGAAAGGCTTCGGGAGTCAACCCTGAGGAAAAATCTGGAGTCGGAGCCCCTAAGACAGTTCTATGTTGTGCTCAACATCATTCTGGCAGCTCCTGCAACAGCACTGGTGCCAAATTGTAGCAGCCCTGCTGTTCCTTTGGATTCATCAGTGACGTGGAGAGGGAGGACATGCTGCATGGGCAACATCTTGTCCTCCATATCATCCTGCCCAGGCTTGAATTCTACCAACGCCCAACGCTGGAAGGTACACTGGATCACTGGAAAGGACGCTCCAGCTTCGCCTTTGGTGTAGACAAAACATGGGGAATGACAGTTACCGGTTATAAGCCACCGCTTAATTGGCGTAGAGCGCGGCACCAGGGGTTGTTCCCGACGGTGGGAGGGATCATCGGATCTCACTGGACAGCTTACCGCCTGCCTCAAGCTGGGCCCCCAGCCAATAAGGTGTTGTCCCGCCACAGCTTGCTTTCCTCATTGGGTGCATGGGGATGAGGAGAAGTCCGAACAGCAGGCTGAGAACCTTCGCACCAGGCAAGACAATAAAACAAAAGAGACCAACTCTAAAACTGGGAACTTGGAACGTCCGCACTATGATGACAGGACTTGCTGCTAACCTCAAGGACATCGACACCAGGAAGACTGCCATCATCAATAATGAGCTGAAGAGACTGGGAGTGGATATCGCCACTCTCCAGGAAACACGGTTGGCTGACGCAGGCACACAGAGAGAAGGACTATACGTTCTACTGGCAGGGAAAGGGCAGTGACGAACACAGGGAACACGGAGTGGGCTTCACAGTGAAGAACACCTTGCTGAAGATGGTGGAACCGGGCAGCACTGGCTCTGCACGACTCCTCACCCTCCGCCTGAACACCACTCAAGGCCCAGTCACCCTCATCAGTGTGTATGCCCCAACACAGACAGCCACACCAGAGGCAAAAGACGAGTTCTACGAGAATCTCGCAACAACTGTCAGGATCATCCCCAACTCTGAACAACTCATTCTCCTTGGAGACTTCAATGCCAGAGTGGGTGCTGACCACGACTCCTGGCCCTCCTGTCTTGGACCTTTTGGCGTGGGCAGAATGAACGACAACAGACAGTGGCTGCTCGAGTTCTGCACATATCACAATCTGTGCATCACAAACTCGCTCTTCAAGACCAAGCCCCAACACAAGGTTTCCTGGCGACATCCGTGCTCAAAGCACTGGCACCAGCTGGACTTGATCCTGACCAGGCGCACCTCACTGAAGAACGTGCTAATCACCCGTTCGTTCCAGAGTGTAGATTGCGACACAGACCATTCATTGGTGTGTTGCAAGGTCAAGCTGCAGCTGAAGAAATTCCATTGTGATAGACAGCCTGGAAAGGCACAGATTGACACCAGCAAGATGGCTCAACCAGAACTTGTTGAGCAGTTTGCCTCCACCTTTGAGAAGGAACTTGGTGTACCACAAGAAGGAGAATCTGCAAAGCAGAAGTGGGAAGAGCTGCGAAACACCATCCACCGCACAGCCTTGGCTACCTTTGGGAGGAAGACCTCGAAGTCACAGGACTGGTTTGATGCCAAGTTGACCAAGATGACCCCCGTCATTGAAGCCAAGCGCTCAGCACTTGCTGAGTACAAGAAGTACCCAAACGAGAAGAATCTCCAGATTCTCAGGGCTGCGAGAAGCAAAGTTCAGCAGACTGCTCGGCGCTGTGCCAACGAGTACTGGACTCAGCTCAGCCAAGACATTCAAACCGCTGCCATAACAGGGAACATCTGTGGTATGTACGATGGCATCAAGAAAGCACTTGGTCCGGCTCAGAGCAAGACGGCCCCCCTCAAATCCTCCACTGGGGAGATGATCACAGAAAAGAACAAGCAGATGGAGAGATGGGTGGAACACTACTCCGACCTCTACACCAGACAGAACACCGTGACACCGTCAGCCCTTGATGCCATCGACTGCCTGCCATCCATGGACGAACTTGACGCCAAGCCAACCATCGACGAACTCAGCAAGGCCATTGATAGCTTGGCCGCTGGCAAGGCACCCAACAACGACGGCATACCCCCTGACCTGATCAAGCACTGCAAGACCGCCCTACTGCTGCCATTGCATGACGTCCTCTGCCAGTGTTGGAAGGAAGGTGCCGTACCACAGGACATGAGGGACGCCAAGATCATCACCCTCTACAAAAACAAAGGGGAGAGAAGCGACTGCAACAACTACAGCGGCATCTCCCTCCTCAGCGTTGTTGGCAAAGTCTACGCACGAGTTGTTCTCGTTCGTCTACAGAAGCTTGCCGAACGTGTCTACCCCGAGTCTCAGTGTGGCTTCCGCGCTGAGCGATCGACGGTAGACATGATATTCTCCATCCACCAACTCCAGGAGAAATGCAGAGAACAGAACATGCCCCTGTACGTCGCCTTCATCGACCTCACCAAAGCGTTCGATCTGGTCAGCAGAGAGGGCCTTTTCAAGATCCTGCCAAAGATAGGATGCCCACCAAAGTTGCAAAGCCTCATTGAATCGTTTCACACCAACATGCAGGGGATAGTGCAGCACGATGGCAACGTCTCAGAGCCATTCAACATACGCAGTGGAGTGAAACAGGGCTGTGTACTTGCGCCAACCCTCTTTGGGATTTTCTTTGCTATGCTCCTGAGGCATGCCTTCAGCACAGCAACAGAGGGAATCTACCTGCACACAAGATCTGACGGCAGGCTTTTCAACCTCACCCGCCTGAAAGCCACAACCAAAGTACGCGAGGCTCTAATCAGAGACATGCTGTTCGCAGACGACGCTGCAGTCGTAACCCACACACAGCAGGAGCTTCAGACCCTGATGGACCGCTTCTCCCAGGCATGCAAGGATTTCGGGCTTACCATCAGCCTGAAGAAGACCAACGTCTTGGCGCAAGGCATGGAAGCACCACCAACCATCACCATCGACGACTACGAGCTGGAGGTCGTGAATCACTTCACGTACCTGGGGTCCACGATCAGCAACAACCTCTCCCTTGATACAGAGATCAACAAGAGGATTGGAAAATCAGCCTTCACACTCGCTCGCCTCACCACACGAGTGTGGGAGAATCCCAAACTCTCTGTCAAGACGAAGATGGCAGTGTACAACGCCTGCGTCATCAGCACACTGCTCTATGGGAGTGAGACGTGGACAACATACGCCTGGCAGGAAAAGAGACTGAACTCCTTCCACTTACGCTGCATTCGCCACATCCTGGACATATCCTGGCAGGACAAAGTGCCCAACACAGAAGTTCTGTCCCGCGCCGGCCTTCCCTCCATGTTCACTCTATTCAGGCAGCGCAGGCTCCGCTGGCTAGGCCATGTTCACCATATGGAGGATGGCAGAATCCCCAAAGACGTCCTCTACGGAGAGCTGGCAACTGGCAGGAGAGACGTTGGCCGCCCACAGCTGCGCTTTAGAGACGTCTGCAAGAGAGACATGAAGGCCCTGGAGATCAACACAGAGCGCTGGGAGGACCTTGCAACGGACCGCTCCAAATGGAGAGGCACCCTGACCAGACAGCTCAAGGCGGGTGAAGAGAGACTGACTGCTGCAGCAGATGAAAAAAGGACCCGCAGGAAGAATCGCCACAGACCCAGCAGCACGGAGACCACCCACAAGTGCGACCTGTGTGACAGGGACTGCCATTCGCGCATCGGCCTGTTCAGCCACAGGCGGTGCTGTTCCAGCAGAGTAGATGTTTAGGATTCTCTTCCATGGTCACCATAGACCGACGGAGGCCGATGACTATTTATACTCCCCGCCGTAGCCTGCCTTACATCATTCCGTTCCCCACCCCAGCAGTGCTATGGCAAACCCCAAAGGCCAATTTCCATACACAACACCGGCCACAAGAATGGGCCCGGATATTTGGAGTGCAGAATGCAGTCAGAATTTTTCGAATGCACTTTGAATATACAGGAATATGCAAGGAATTTTCATTCTGACGGCATTTCTGCTCATTCTGCCTCTAATGTGACTAGGGTTTAAGAGAATACACATCCCTCCAAGATTTTGCTGTCAAATAATGATCATGGTGTATTTTTAGCCTGATTCTGATCCGCTGGTGAGAGGTGTGCAGCTAATGAGTGCTGTGGTGCTTCGGAAGTTGAACTTTTTCTACCAGTCAGCGCAGTGAGCACAGCAACAAAATATGCTGACCGCTGAGAATGTTTTAGTGCCGAGGGCATTGAGCACATTAAACACTGGACTATATAGAAAATGAACAGAAAATATTTGTCCACAGCAGAAAAAAAACATGTTTAGTGGACACACAGCCTTAACACTGTAAAAAAATAATTGGTTATTCCACTTGAAAAAGTTCATACTGTATTTGGGCTGTCTTAAAATTTTAAGGTGACTGAACTTGAGTTTGTGTTTTATGCATCTTTACCACTTATCTTTTCAAGTTCAGTCAACTTAAAATTTTAAGGCAGCCCGAACACTAACTTTTTTTAAGTTGAGACAACATTTCTTTTTAGTGAATCTTTTGACCAACACCCATAGTCAGAGGTCATGGCCTTAGGGTGAACCTAGTGACTAGGGCTGGGAATCATCACTAATTTCCAGAATTGATTAGATTCCGATTCTAGAGGTTCTGAATTGATTCGAATTCAAATAAAGGTCATTTTAATTATTGTATTTTTTAAATTACTGTTTATTGGACACATTTTTCAACTGAAATGCATATTTTTATGAACATAATATATATATATATATTCATTCATTCATCTTCTTCCGCTTAATCCTTTTCGGGTCGCGGGGGGGCTGGAGCCTATCCCAGCATCTTTGGGCGAGAGGCAGGGTACACCCTGGACAGATCGCCAGTCCATCGCAGGGCCAACGCAGAGAGACAGACAACCATTCACTCTCACAGTCATACCTAAGGACAATTTAGAATCCCCAGTTTTGATGCCAATTAACCTAACTTGCATGTTTTTGGCATGTGGGAGGAAACCGGAGAAATCCCGGAGTAAACCCACGCAGACTATGCATGTTAAATTATTTATGTTGTCAGCTGCATCACATCCAAGAGTGCCTCATATGCACAAAGCTGCTGAGCCTCGCCGTGCATATGAAGAGCACAGAGAGCCCTGCAGCTTGCTGCTTATCCTCCCCCACCCTTGATAAGACATGGACAAATCCAGAAAAAGCAAAATCACTGAAGAAAAATAGAGTTTAATTCTGTGTGGAGAGATTCATTTGCGTTCATGTATGGTTGTTTCTGTATGTGGTGAGAATTTCTCAACAAGCACACAAAGGAGAAAAACAGCCGCCTCATTAGTGTCTGCAGGTGCATTAAAAAGTCTTATATAATTATCTAAAATCAACGCCTTAATTATCCTTATAAATGAGAAACAATCCTTGAATTCTTGCTTAATAACCTTGAAATTAGTAACCTATGAAATAAATACTGGATTCACTAGACATGACCAAAGTCTGAATTAATGCTCAATTATTTTCACCTTCACAACTCAATACATCCTGAGTTATATAAAAATAAAAGCCCTCTGTAGCAATTCAATTTTCAGAATGGTTATTTCTGTTAAGTGCTTTTATTATGAAATACCATCAACCGGATATACTTGTCTGAAATCAGCAACCCACAGCAGACAGTTTTTCTTCATAATTTGTAAATAAAAAAGAAAAAAAAATGTAAAAATGCAACTATGGTATGGATTTGAAAAGCCTACATCATTTCTTCCAGTAGTTATTGTGCTTACAAAATTTAGAGAAAATTTGACCTTGACCTCAAGGTCTGTAATTCCTGCAAAAATTATTCTATCAGAGCTAAATAGCAATATGCACATCATCAAAGTATATCAAACACCAGTACACCTTATCGTGGTGGGGGGTTTGCGTGCCCCAGTGATCCCAGGAGCTATGTTGTCCGGGGCAATTTGCCTCTGATAGGGTCATCCTAGACAAACTGGTCCTGGGTGAAGGGCCAGACTAAGAACGATCCAACAGACCCAGTACTAAGTTTCAAAATATTTGGAACAAAACTGTTAATTTTACAAGACATTAACTGTCTATTAACTGAGTTGAAATAGGAGCTCATAAATCAGGGGCAATAATTGCTGCAGAAATCATCCGATCAGAGCCAAACTGCAATATGCACATCACCAGAGTAAATCAAACTCTGAAAACAAGTTTCAAAACAATCAGAGCAAAATTGTCAGAGAAGCTGATTTCACAAAAGTGGGACAGATGGAACCATGCCATAATCCTCTTTCTGGCGTTGCCCAAAGGGGTTTGGTCTTCAACCGGTGGGGAATAAAAAAAATGACCAATTTAAAGTACATTATATAGAGGTAAAACCCTTGTGATTAATTGTGGTTGAAATTTTAAATCACCTTTCAGCTATCACGGTGGGCCCCTCCAGGGGCGGAATTCAGACCCAGATGCAGGACTTACAATTTGTAGGTTTGTAGAAGCATGCTCAAATAACGAGGCTGAGTTTCAGTCATAAAACCAGCTTTATTTGATAGAACACAGCTTCAAGCATTCTCAAAGCAGGAAAGAGAAAGAATCATACTTCAACACCCTTTTATACATTTCCAGCATCAGAATTCAAGTCACATGGTGTCTTCAGTCAACATACAGTTACAAAGCATCCCTTTGAAGCTTCACCATTGTCTCTCATTTCCTGATGAACCGGAATACCCTCCGGGGCGTCTTCTGTGGGACAAAGAGACAAATCTCACACTTCTTTGTTACCTCCTGTAGATTCGAGTCCTCAGTCCTTGCAGACGTGACACCCCACAATACACATTCAGTCCTGTCTCTGTGGCAGCGTGAGCCCACAACGTGTGTCGGCCACACTACCCCCCCCAAACGTCTAGTAAGGCAAAATCTGCATGGCATAACAAAAAGAGAAACACAAAGCACTCCATACATCGCTAATCAATCCACCAACTGCCTAGGTTTTAATCTTCTGCCGAATCTGCTGCAACCTGGCTTGGCTGCACCTGCAACATCTCTCTGCACCTGTGGATTAAAGCCGTTAGCACCTCTCTGTGAAGACTTTGGAGAATGTCTCCTTGGTGGCCTGCCCCGGCGGGGGGGCCTCGCGAGCTGCACCTCCTCATCAGCCAGAACAAAAGCGGGTTTGAGTCTGTTAATGCAAATCAGCTCCCGTCTGCCCCCTAAATCTAGCAGAAAATGCTTCTGCCCGGTCTCCAGCACTCGAAACGGTCCGTCGTAAAACGGCCGCAAACTTGGACGCTGGGCGTCATGTTTAACAAAAACAAACTCTGCATTTTTTAAAGCCTTGGGCACAAAAACGTGTGGGAAACTGTGATGGACTGGGCCAGGAAGCGTGTTTGCTCCTGAGCCGCTCTGCCACGGCTGAGCGGGGGGGCCATTAGGTGCGGGATTATCAGGAAGAAATTCCCCGGGCAAACGAAGCGGTTGAGCGAAAACTAATTCAGCCGGGGAAGCGTGCAAATCTTCCTTAGGTGCAGAACGCAACCCTAATAAAACTCATGGAAGTTTGTCTACCCAATTTGTATCCGTTAGCGACGCTCTGAGGGCTGCTTTCAATGACCTGTGAAAGCGTTCACATAAACCATTAGCCTGGGGGTTATACGCGGTGGTGCGATGAATCTTCACCCCCAAGCTGCGGGCCGTCGATGACCACAGCTCGGAAAGAAATTCGGGACCCCTGTCGGACGTTATGTCCGACGGTACACCAAAACGCGCAACCCATGCTGCTAAAAATGCTCGCGCAACTTCTTCCGCTGTGGTTGATGTCAGAGGAACCGCCTCTGGCCAGCGCGTGGTGCTGTCTACCATCGTCAAAAGATGTGTGTGCCCGTGTGATAACGGAAGCGGGCCGACCAGGTCAATATGCACGTGATCAAAACGCTTAGCGGGGATGTGGAAAGGTTCTAACGGGGCCTTAGTGTGTCTGTGTATTTTAGCTCGCTGACACGCTACGCAGGCTGCTGCCCATTCCTTGACCTGTTTGCGCAACCCGGGCCAAACAAATTTCTCCCCCACCAACTTAATCGATGCGCGCACCCCCGGGTGCGCGAGAGAATGGACCAAGTCAAAAACACGGCGATGCCACGCGGTTGGCACCACAGGGCGGGGCCGTCCCGTGGAGACATCGCAGATTAGCGGGGGCATACCGTTTTGTTGCACCCTGTGCTCCAGCCTTAACCCTGTTGGTCCAGACTGGAGCGCGCGCACGTCCGCGTCGTTAACCTGCTCCGCAGCCATGGCTGCATAATCTAACCCAACACAGACTGGGGTTGCGCGCGCTCCCGCGTCGCTGCCCGGGCCCGCGGCCACGGCTACAGAGTCTGCCCCTATGGGGCCTGGCGGTGCTACTGCACGCGAGAGGCAGTCTGCTACAACATTGTGTTTACCCGCAACATGCTGAATATCAGTAGTGAACTCCGATATTGCGGCTAGTTGCCTTTGTTGCCGGCCTGACCAGGGTTCTGAAATTTTGGCCATCGCAAACGTTAGCGGTTTATGATCCACAAAAGCGGTGAAACGTCGCCCCTCTAACCAGAACTGAAAATGATGGATGGCCAAGTGTAGGGCCAAAAGCTCCCTGTCAAACGCGCTGTATTTCCGTTCACTATCGCGCAAGGTCCTGCTGAAAAACGCGAGGGGTTGCCAGGTACCTGCCACAAACTGTTCAACTACCGCCCCCACCGCTACATCGGAAGCGTCAGTGGTGAGTGCCATGCGGGCCGTTGGAACTGGGTGCGCTAACAAAACTGCATTTGCCAGGGCTGATTTGACCTGGGCAAAAGCGCGCTCCCGCTCCGGAGACCATTCAACTTTATTTGCGGGCTTTTGTTTTTTTAACGCGGTGTACAATGGCTGCATGAGTCGTGCTGCGCTTGGGAGGAAACGGTTGTAAAAATTAACCATCCCTAGAAACTCCTGAAGCGCCTTGACCGTTTCAGGTTGCGGAAAATCCGTTATGGCACGCACTTTATTTGGAAGGGGAACTGCTCCCTCTGCCGAAACGCGATGTGCCAAAAAATCAATCTGCGCCACCCCAAACTGACACTTCGCTGGGATAACTATTAACCCGTGCTCTGCCAACCTCTGGAAAACTGCTGTGAGGTGTTTTTCATGTTCGCCTTCGGATGCGCTGGCTACCAAAATATCGTCCAAATAAACGAACATGAAAGGCAGGTCGCGTAAAACTGCATCCATCATGCGTTGGAAAGTCTGCGCGGCCCCCTTGAGGCCAAAAGGCATGCGCAAGAACTCAAAAAGGCCGAAAGGCGTTATGACCGCTGTTTTGGGTACATCCTGCGCGCGCACTGGCACCTGGTGATAGCCGCACACCAAGTCTATTTTAGAAAAAATGCGCGCCCCCGCCAAATGGACAGAAAAATCCTGAATGTGCGGAATCGGGTAGCGGTCATGAGCTGAAACGTTGTTCAACCTGCGGAAATCGCCGCAAGGTCGCCACGAGCCGTCAGTTTTTGGGACCATGTGTAACGGCGAAGCCCAAGAGCTCTTGGAACGTCTAACAATGCCCAGTTTTTCCAGATTAGTGAACTCCTCGCGCGCGATGGCCAGTTTAGCTGGGTCCAAGCGCCGAGCCTTTGCAAAAACGGGAGGGCCTGTGGTTGTTATGAAATGTTCTACTCCATGTTTGGCCACCGTTGCTGAAAACGTGGGGACTGTGAGTGCTGGAAACTGAGCAAGCAGAGTGTGAAACTTACCACCCGCAGCTGAGACGCTGGCATGTGCAGTTGGCGGGGCCACCCGAGCTGTGCAGGGAATAGAATGAAAGGACAGTGCATTAATCAGACGTCTATTAGCAAGATCAACCAATAAACCATGTGAGCACAAAAAATCAGCCCCTAACATGTTGAAACTGACTGCTGCTACAATAAATGTCCACTCAAATGAACGGCCCTGTAAGGACAGAAGCATGGTCCTCTCACCAAACGTTTTAATCGTGGAGCCGTTCGCTGCTGACACTGACACCCAGGGGGCTTTAGAAGGCGACAGCCGTTCCGCGTAGGTGGGTGTGACGAAGCTCAGCTGAGAGCCCGTGTCCACGAGGAACTGTTTCCCCGAGCGTGCATCCGTCAGGTAAAGCAGCCTGTTCTCGTTGCCGAGGGTCGCGGCTGCTACCGGCCCTCGGTCTTGACGTTTCCCTTGCGCTTAAAATTGCATGGTGGGACGCACCTGTGCGCTTTCTCTGCAAAACGGCGGTGGTAGAAGCACGAGCCGTTCTCCGCTCCGTGTCGTCTGGCTCCTGTCACCGCCGTCGTTGGTGCGTCTGGCGCCGCGGCCGCTGGTCCCGCACTGTCTCCGGATGCCGTTCCCGGGCTGGCCGCCGCGGCCGAGACCGCGTTCCGCTTGTGGGCATCGACCAACCTCTGCACCTCCTTGCTCAACCCATGGTAGTAGATTAGTTTATTTGACAGGGACAGTGCAATAAACATAGACAATTAATCAAAGACAATCAATCTGATGTGTTGCACATAGAGTGTATAGCTATTAGCTAATTTGCAACTCTTGTCCCTGGATGGGCTTTAGAAAAAAGAATCAAGATAAAAAATATACACAATAACCACATACATCAATGCAGAAAAATTATAAATACACAATTATAAATATTATAAATATTATAAATACACAAATATAACAGCCTGACTCACATTTAACATAAATATTATAAATATTATAAATACACAAATATAACAGCCTGACTCACATTTAACACATATAACATAACTCACATTTGCCTATTTCAGGCCTTCCTCCCTTCGTCACTCACTATAAACAAACACATTTATTCCTTCCCTTCATTCACTCTCACTTTGCAGACAATTAATTCATACATGAGTACATTCTTGTTTATTTTTCAGCCAGTTTTTAACATTTTTAGTGAATGTTTTAAAGTCCGTTATTATTTTAATTTCATTTGGCATTGTGTTCCAGATGTGACTGCCCTTTATAGAGAAAGCTGTTTGTCCAAATGTGGTTCTGCGGTGGAATATTTTACAGTTATTGTTAACAGAACTCCTGGTGGCTCTGCTGCTGTCCTGTCTTTGGACAAAACCAGCAAGTGGCTCGGGTGCTGATTTATGAAAACATTTGAACGTTAATTTCAGAAGACAGAGGTCAATGAAGCTCTCAAAACTCAATAGGTTGTATTTTTTTAAAACATTACAGTGATGCCACCTAATGGGCTTTTTGTCCAAGATTTTTAGGGTTTGATTATATAATGAACCTATATGTCTTATTGTGGAAGGGGCTGCTTGAGCCCAGACTGTCAAACAGTATGATGTATGAGAAAAAACCATAGAATGCATATACAGTGCAGCTGCTTCGTAAGGTATGTAATATCTAATTAATTTAAAGCAGTTCAGATTTTTTTTTACTGTTTTTGAAATTTTCTTTATATGAAGATTAAATTTGAGTTGAGGATCTAGTACAATGCCAAGGTATTTGAATTCTGTAACTAAACTGATGTCATGATCATGTATATTAACTTTAAAATGTTGCAGGTTACATTTTTTGATTGAAAAGCACATTGAGACTGTTTTCTGAAGGTTCAGCAATAGATGGTTCTTGAGGAGCCACTCTTGGACATCAACCATACTTGTAGACAGTACATCTGCAGCCTGTGCTGGAGTCTTGGCAGCTGTGTAAATAACTGCATCATCTGCATAAAGTTGGCATGTTGCAGCTGAGCAGTGAAACGGCAAGTCATTAATAAAAATGCTGAAAAGTAAAGGACCAAGAATGGACCCTTGTGGGATACCCATGCGGTTGTTTAAAAATGAGGATTTATCCTGGTGAACTTTTACACACTGTTCTCTATTCTGGAGATAAGATGCAAACCATTCTAATGTATTTGGGGAGAAGTTAAAAGATACCATTTTGGATAAAAGCAAACTGTGGTTTACAGTATCGAAAGCCTTTTTGAGATCTAGAAAAACAGCTCCTACCACATTACCCCTGTCCAAGGACTGTTTGACGTTTTCAATAAGGCAACAATTTGCTGTTTCTGTTGAGTATCCTGGTCTAAAACCAAATTGATGTGGATGAAGAAGTTGATTGTCTTGTAAGTAGTCTATCAGCTGTGTAGCTACAACTTTTTCAAGAACCTTAGATAGGACTGGTAAGATAGAGATTGGGCGGTAATTGCATATATCGTCTTTACTGCCTGATTTATGAACTGGTATGACGACAGCTTTTTTCCAGCCAGATGGAAATGTACTAGACCTAATGGAGAGATTAATGAGATGAGTCAGTGGTTTGATTAATATTTTGCTGTGCATTTTGAGAAAGGAGGTGCTCATATTGTAGATATCATTAGTTTTTGAGTTTGACAGTGTTTTAACAATACCAGCAATTAACTTCTCATTTACCTCATCGATGTGAAAAGTATCTGTTGGAAGTATGGAATTTGTGTTGTTGAGCACATTTGGCAGCACAAAAATTTTTGTTAAGTCTTCCACAGAGCCCACAAAGTGTGAATTAAATTCATTTGCCAAAGTAGCCTTGTCACTGACGGTCTTGCCATTGATTCTAAGTTCCTTTACCCCCTTCTGATCGTTTTTTTTATTAGTTAAGTTATTTAAATGCCTCCATAGGGAACTGTTGTTACCCTTTGCATGATCTATCAGTTTATTGTAATAAGATATTCTCGCCTGGCCAATCGGGGTGACTCTGCCAGGGCCACTCTCACTGCTGGTGGTAGGGTTCGAAGGAAAAGGTGGGCGAAAATGAATTCGCCATCCTCAGAGGCTTTGAGCTGCAGCATCTTCACCATCAGGTCCGCAGGTCTATCGCTTTCGGCCTCCGTCAGCGCCAGGAGCCCATCTGCTCTTTGTTGGACTGAGGGGGTGAAATGGCTGATCAGCGCGTCCTTCAATGCGCTGTACTTGTCGCTGTCTGGTGGATGATTAACCAGATCTTCCACTCTCTGGACCGTGTCGCTGTCCAGCTTCGCTAACCACGTGGTAGAATCTTGTGTCATCGTTGGAGATTCTCCGGAGGTTGAACTGCGCCTCGATTGCGCTAAACCATGAGCGCGGGCTGTGCTGCCAGAAATCGGGCAGCTGGATCGTGGAGGCGGCCATCAGGCTGGCTTCCACCGAGCCCCGCTCGGGAGAATTCTGTCTGCTCATTTTCCGTCGTAGGTCACCAGTGTAGAAGCATGCTCAAATAACGAGGCTGAGTTTCAGTCATAAAACCAGCTTTATTTGATAGAACACAGCTTCTAGCATTCTCAAAGCAGGAAAGAGAAAGAATCATACTTCAACACCCTTTTATACATTTCCAGCATCAGAATTCAAGTCACATGGTGTCTTCAGTCAACATACAGTTACAAAGCATCCCTTTGAAGCTTCACCATTGTCTCTCATTTCCTGATGAACCGGAACACCCTCCGGGGCGTCTTCTGTGGGACAAAGAGACAAATCTCACACTTCCTTGTTACCTCCTGTAGATTCGAGTCCTCAGTCCTTGCAGACGTGACACCCCACAATACACATTCAGTCCTGTCTCTGTGGCAGCGTGAGCCCACAATGTGTGTCGGCCACAGGTTTAATGAAAGCACAAAACAGTCCACGACTGGGAAGCAGGAACAAAAACTTACAGGACTTGGCAGGACAGGATACAAGACCGAAGCGTGCTGGTCACGCCGCATGACTTAAGGACGTCGTCCCGAACTACAGGACAAAAATAATTAACCAAATCATATACAGCTGTGAATAATCAAGAACTTAACAAGACAGGAAACAAGCTAGGTGAAAACAGAAGCAAAAGGTGCTGTCAAAATAAAAGCCCAAATCAACACGATGACAGGAATAAACTACAAGATGTGACCATGATGAAAATAATAATATAGAAAGATCACAAGAAACAAAGATAATTGTAATAAACAGAAAACCAAGACACACTAAACTGAGAGCGTGGGCGTGACTTCCAGATCATGCTCCAACTCTGACATCAGTACTAGTCATTTTTTTTATTCTATTTGTTTGTGAAAAGACACATGGTCCTCTCTTTCTCTTTCATCTAGCAAGTTAAGCACAAAGTGTTCCAACATAAGTGCAACAAGTAAAATAAAGTTTTCTAAATCCCTTTGCACACATTTAAAATGAGACTCTTGTAAAACTCTTTTTGCATGTTCCCTAATTATAAGCTTTCTTTTATAGACTTTAGTTTAACTAGCAATACAACTAAGCATATGGTTTCTGAATATTTTCTGTGTTTTCCTGAAGACCTGTTTGACTCACGATTACACCCTGAGTGGGTCAGGATGGGTGTGTGGGTGTGGTGTCTGTTAGTCAGGGATGGTGCTGGCATCTTATTTCCTCTTGACATTCAGGAGGTCTGGATCACATTTAAAAACACATGTTGCTGTTCTTCAGCTGACTGCGATTTAGCAAGTCCAAAGGAAAAGACACTGGTGAAGGATTTCATAGGCATGGGACTTGCTCATTTGACACATAAATTTTAAAAAGAAGGAAATTTTACAAAGGCACACCGACAGCAGTGAAGGAAGCATAGGAGCAGAAGAGAATCCTCTCAAAATCCAACACTGGGGGGGGGGGGGGGAAATAACGACTGTTAATTAAAAGTCTGTCAGAGAAATCCATCCAGAAAAGCCAAATGTTTTTCACAGAAAATTGTTTTCACTCCAGATACAGGCCTTGAAATAGCTTATAGACCTTTACTTAATTGGAACACAAGTCTTCATGAGAAACCTTAAAAAATACTTTTCTGTCTTTAAAGGGCTCTACATTTCCTTGTTCCTATAGCCCTCTTCAACTGGACGCCTCAGCTTATCCATCAAGGCTTTGGCCAGAAAACGTCTCCATTTGGCTCTGGGGTGTCTGGGTTGCTGTGTCAGGTCACATCTGCACATCTCCTTTACAGCTGGAGGATGAAGAGTTTGTGTTGGACACACCTGCAGTGACTGGACACGTGTGTGTGTGTGTGTGTGTGGTCTGAGGCTCAGCTGCTCTGGGAAACTGAGTCAGAGAGGCAGTCGACTCAGAAGGCTTTCTGACAGCTGTAAAAGGAGCTGAGCAGAAATTCACACAGCTTCCCCCGAACCAGTGAGCAGAGTCAGTGGATGAAGATGAGGCTGAACCGGGTTCTTTGCAGATTTTCTTTCTTGGTGACTTTGCTGGCGGAGCTCAGCTGGATACATGTGGGCCTCAGCATGCACAGGGAAGGAGCCAACAGAGTAAGTGTGACATGAAGATTTGATGACATCTAACTAATGTTAAAAGGGAATTCTTTTCTTTTTGAAGCTGATGTGAAAGGAAAATGTGGCTTTTCTTGGCAGGGAGAGTATGATTGTAATGTATCGAATTAAATTATTTCAACTTAAGACCAGATGATTTTAAATACACATGTTCTTAATATCAGTTTTCCATTGAAACAAAGAGTAAACTTCATCCTGTCTGCTGTCTGAAAGAGCACATCCTTAACAATTATCTCTGTTAGAGGGTGTGTTGATCATTATTAAGCTCTTTATCTAGTGGTTGTTAAAGGTGCCTAAACCTAAAACTACCTCAAAAATAAATTTGTATTGCCCAAAATAGTATATTGTGGATTTTTACTCACGATAAACTTGTGATTGCCTTAGAATTGATTGAAAAGAGATTTTAAATCTTGCACCTTCTTAAGTATGCTCGGATCTATGAATATTCTAATTAGTGGCCTGCAGGGCTTGCATGTGATTGGGTGCTGCATCTCCTTGTGGGTAGGCTGCTAGTCTGCTCAAGACGCTTCTGGACATTAAAATTTTGCCTATATCTTAATAATAATAATAGTAATAAGTTTATTTATAGAGCACCTTTCACAGACAGAGTCACAAAGTGCTTAACATGGTACAGAACAAAATAAAAACACAGGCACATAAAACAGTTAAAAAAAAAATAGACAGTAAAAGCACATAAAAATACAATCGGCACATAGTTAAAAAGCCAGGCTAAAAAGGTGGGTCTTTAGTTGCTTCTTAAATACACCAATGGAAGGTGCAGATCTAAGTTCAAAAGGAAAGGAGTTCCACAGTCTGGGAGCAACAGCAGCAAAGGCTCTATCGCCTTTGGTTCTGAGCCTAGTGCTAGGGACTACCAATAGATTCTGATGAGAAGACCTGAGAGACCTGCAGGGCTGGTATAGAGAGAGCAGGTCACTAATATAAAAAGGTGCCTCTTCATGAATGGCTTTGTAAGTAAGAACAAGAACTTTAAAATCAATTCTATAATTTACAGGAAGCCAATGCAAGGAGGCCAAAACAGGAGTGATATGACAGAATCTACTGGACCTGGTTAGTAATCTTGCAGCAGCGTTCTGGACTAACTGTAGACGGTGTAAAGAGGATTTGCTAAGACATGTAAAAAGAGCATTACAGTAGTCCAAATGTGAAGAAACAAAGGCATGAATAATGATTTCTAACTGAGTGTAGGAAAGCAATGACCTAATTTTAGATATATTCCTAAGGTGAAAAAAACAACTCCGGGTCAGAGATTTGACATGCTGATCAAAACTCATCGATTGATCGAAAATGACACCAAGATTTTTTAGTTTAGACCGTACGTTAGAGCCAATGCTATTAACCAACTTAGGAATTAGATTATCAGGTGCTACAATAAGGACTTCAGTTTTATCAGCAATAAGTTACAAAAAGTTACTAGACATCCAGTCCTTAATTGCAGACAGACAATCATGAATAATTTTTAAATTGTCAACATGGTCAGGCTTAAAAGAGAAAAGTAGCTGTAAATCATCAGCGTAGCAGTGATAAGACACACCTTTAAATTTGCTGGTAATAGAACCAAATGGCAGCATATATAGGGCAAATAAAAGTGGACCCAGAATAGAACCCTGAATACCCAGAATAGAATCCTATATCTTCAAAAGTAAAAAGTGAAACATTTTTTTGAAAACTGTCAAGGCGAGAGATAAATGTGTAGTTGCCAAATATGTGTTTACTTTTGATTAACAACCAGTCCCCCATCCGCTGGCAACTGAGCAGGGAGCGGGGGTGGGGGGTGATTTGAATGTGGCTGCTCTCAGCTTACAGTGTGGCACCCCATCCGCTGACGAAGTGAGCCGAGAGCAGCTCAATTTGAATGTGGCACAGTCTCGCACAGCCACATTCAAATCGCCCCCGCCTCTCTGCCGCTCTCTGCTCTCTCTCTCTCTGCTGCTACCCCACCCCAACCCGCTCTGCCTCAATCCTGCTGCTCCTCAGCTCCTCCCTCTTCCCCCGAGATAGCCAAGAGTATCCGTTTGATTGATTAATGTTATAATCAACCAGGCTAAGCAGGAATAGTTACATAGCTACTAACAGTCTGTCCAAATCTGCCTTTTTGGGGGGATGAAGCTTAAGCAGATATTCACAGCAGAAAAACACATACTTGGGAGTTTGGAATGATTTCACTCTTGATATGTCTTGTAAATCATAAGAAACATGTTACAGACATGTAAAAAACAACCTTGATTTTTACCAGAGTGTCACTTTAATATTTAAGCCACTTTTTTAGAACTAACATAACACTTTATTTGTAGTGTCATTGTCTGCCTTACTGGACTCCATTAACTGAGTAATGTGGGATGACTTCTCTTTAACTAAGGTGTTTTTGATCTGTAAGACAACTCCCTTCTGATTGTGTTGCACCACACAAACAACAGGTTTGAATTGTAAATGAGTGTGACTGCAGAGCTCAGTAACCGAGCAGATGATCATATTGAGGACAGCCCCTCTGTATGATGTTAAAATTAAATCACCCTTATTGTCATTCAACCGTACAACCAATCATGTACAGTAGAACGAGATTGTGTTTTACCTATCTACAGTGTTAATCACACACACCCCAAGAGTAGAATCAGAGGGCCACTGCCATGCAAGGCGCCGCCACAGATTTCCCTCCTCCATTCCATTATTGCTGAGCACCAAGCTGGACGGCAGAAAGTTCTACTTTTATATGGTCTTCAGCATGACCCGGCCGGGATTTGAACCCCTGCCTCCCGGGTGTGGGGTGGCTGCTCTACCAACTGAGCCACCACTCCGGTATAAACCACAACAAGCAGAATAAAGCTGTTAGAAACTACAGTCGTGAAAAAATTTGGACACCCCTATAAATATTCACATCTTTATTAAGAAATGTTCACATATCTATGTCTAACATTGTTTGTGTTTTTATTTGCATTTTTTAAAATTTATTTTAGCCATTGTAAGTGGGAATGAATGTGGGGGTGTCCTAATTTATTCCTCACGTTTAGAATTATGTTTTGCTGAAAATTTGAAAAACGTCTTTAATTCATTTTTAATTGTTTAGTTGTATTATGTGAATCTCCCAGTATTTTTAACATGAATATTAAATATCCATATGTCCAAATATGTTAAAAAACACACAGGCTTATACAGGGTGTCCTAATTTTTTCACGACTGTAGGTGGAGAGCTGTTTAAAGTCTCTTGACCTGTATTGATTACTTTATCATTTCAAACTTTGTCCATGTTTCATATCCACCATTCTAACAGATTTAGGCTGAACAATTTAGTAATTCATATCACATTATTAATATACCCGTTTCCCATTAAGCAAACTTTTTCTGTTTCTCTTTTTTTTTTTCATTGTGACGACCATGTTAACCTGCCCCACCCTCTGTTTTGTAAGTCACTGATCACTGACGAGGCCTTACCTTGTTACAGTTGTCTACAGAGCAAATAAAGCGAGCACTGTGCAGTATGTGACTGTCCTTCCTGCTGAGACGCCACCACTGTTGCAGACAGCTATCTGGTATCTGGCTGCAGCTTTTCCGCCTTTAAAAATGACACTAGTGTGGCGGTTCGTTTTAACCCCACAACAGACTAAGGACACTCAGCCCTCTTTTCTGTTTTTCTGCTGCATTACTGAGAAGCAATGTGCCATTCATGTATTTGTGATGCAAACATGCATGTGTTGTGATGTAATGCGCCATTCGGTATAGTGTGCATATGGCTTGTCCTTACTGTGCTTTTTCTGAGCATCTTAGATGTGCTTTGGTGTATTAATGTCTACAGGTAGACGAGTTTCTTCTGTCTCACCTATGTGATGTTAATCGATGCCTTTCATCCTTTGTACTCATGCGTCCTGTCCTTACTGTGACCTAGAGACTCAGATCAATATGTAGATGTGCTTGTTAGCCTCTTTGTCTTGCACTTAGAGCGAGGTCTAGCTAATCTGCCCATTGTGATGTATGGCTTACAAATGCAAATACCTCCTGCCTGTTCTGTTGTCCCTTTGATCATTCTAGACTGTGGGGTATGTCTTTTTGATGTATTGTTATGATCAAGTATTTAAGGTGCAACTCTGTAACGCAATCACCCTCTTACTCTCTCACTCTGATCCTGCAACAGGTGGACACACTGTGTCCGCCTCTCCTTCTCTGAGAGCTTAGGGATCCCGCTCCGGGCTGCTCCGCTATGCACCGGAGAGGGGATCCCGTGAAGGCGACATGATATAATAAAACCTGCTTAAAACCACAGCACTGCTGCTTATTTTTCATGCCGCTTCACTGGTGACCCCTCGAACACGCACACGTTTTGTGCGAATGCAACCTTCCGAGCTGGACAGCTGCACAGCTGCGTTGGCGACCCCTTGAAGACGCAGCCTTCTGTTTTGGATGACCACGCTGGACCGGCCGCTCTCACAGAGAGCGCACGCACCTCGTCCTCTCTCCACGACGGCAACCTCCAGGGCCGACGGGGAGCGCAGCGCGTGGAACTGAACGCACCATGGCCGCACGAGCGACAACGATCGTCTCCTCCCTCTCACCGCTCCAACGCAGCTGCACAAGCCCGGGGCACAAAGATCGTCTATTGCCTCGCACCGCTCCAACGCGTCTCCACGAGCCCGAGGGACGGAGATCGTCTACTTCCTCACACCGCTCCAACGCAGCTGCATGAGCCTGAGGAACATAAGATCGTCTATTCCCTCCCGCCGCTCCAACGTATCTGCACGGGCCTGAGGGACTAAAGATCGTCTATTTCCTCTCACCGCTCCAACGCACCATGGCCAATCTACAGCCACAGCTCAACCTGGATTTTACCGGCGCCGTCTGCGCCGTTCTCCACCAAGTTTCTGCACCCTGACTCGCCACTCCAGCGGCCCACCCACGCACTGAACCCCCGCGCACGCATCGGGGAGTTACAAGGACGGCGCATCACGCACGGGACAAGTAACGGCTCCACAGACTGCCTTCCTCCTTCGCCGCTGCCTTTCAGGGCTGCCCGCTCACCTGAAGCACGCATGCAGCACGCTCGAAGGATTTGTTAACAGTCTCAGCCACGCCAGAGACCGCCATCGTCCTCCGCCGCTGCCCACAGAACCTTCAGGGCTGCTCGTTCACCTGAAGCGAGCACGCAGCTCGCCACTGGATTTTTTTAATGGTCTTAGCCACGGCACAACGGGATTTCAGCCGTCAGCTGTTCCCGGGAGCTTTGGGGTTGCTTCAGCACCCAAAGCCAACAGTCCCCCTGCTTTGTTTACTTTTTCTCTTACAGCCGCTCCTGCTTTTCTTCATGGCCACAAGAGGAGTCAGAGACTATTTTTTCTTCTTGTCATCTCCGCACGTGCAACGGGACAAACCCTCGACGTCACGGAGCAGCAAGCAATTTTTGCGCGGCTCAGGACGATTTCACAGCTCCTGCCGGCACTTACTACCCCTCCCCTCCCTCCCCCTCCGCCTGCAGCGAGCTTCTCCCACAGCTCGCTCACACAGATGGATTATCAAGGTCGCGACCCCCTGCCGCGTCCTCTGGGGGGGAGCGTGTGTGGCGGTTCGTTTTAACCCCACAACAGACTAAGGACACTCAGCCCTCTTTTCTGTTTTTCTGCTGCATTACTGAGAAGCAATGTGCCATTCATGTATTTGTGATGCAAACATGCATGTGTTGTGATGTAATGCGCCATTCGGTATAGTGTGCATATGGCTTGTCCTTACTGTGCTTTTTCTGAGCATCTTAGATGTGCTTTGGTGTATTAATGTCTACAGGTAGACGAGTTTCTTCTGTCTCACCTATGTGATGTTAATCGATGCCTTTCATCCTTTGTACTCATGCGTCCTGTCCTTACTGTGACCTAGAGACTCAGATCAATATGTAGATGTGCTTGTTAGCCTCTTTGTCTTGCACTTAGAGCGAGGTCTAGCTAATCTGCCCATTGTGATGTATGGCTTACAAATGCAAATACCTCCTGCCTGTTCTGTTGTCCCTTTGATCATTCTAGACTGTGGGGTATGTCTTTTTGATGTATTGTTATGATCAAGTATTTAAGGTGCAACTCTGTAACGCAATCACCCTCTTACTCTCTCACTCTGATCCTGCAACAGGTGGACACACTGTGTCCGCCTCTCCTTCTCTGAGAGCTTAGGGATCCCGCTCCGGGCTGCTCCGCTATGCACCGGAGAGGGGATCCCGTGAAGGTGACATGATATAATAAAACCTGCTTAAAACCACAGCACTGCTGCTTATTTTTCCATGCCGCTTCACTAGGACATTTAAATATAGCTCCACTCTGTTTCTGTCTCTTACATACAGTGGGGAAAATAAGTATTGAACATGTTCAACATTTTTCTCATTAAACATATTTCTGATGGAGCCATTGACCTGAGATTTTCACCAGATATCAATAAGAAACCAAGAAATCCATATACAAAGAAAGCAAGCCAACTGTGTCACAAAACAAGTTATATTTAATAAAGCGGAATGACACAGGGACTAAGTATTGAACACATGAAGAAAAAGAGGCTTAAAGAAGGCATAGAAAGCCAAGAAACCAGCTGAAATCCATCAGAATTTAGGAAGCCATCCCATCCCCCATCAGTGCAAATTGATTTCAGCTGGTTACAATCTGACTGATGGCCTTTGAAAGGGTCTGTGGATATCAGATTGCTATACCACAAAGAACTCATGATGGGTAGAAGCAAAGCTCTCTAGACCTTCGCAACTTCATTGTTGTAAAGCATAATGATGGCATTGATTACAGGCACATTTCTAAATTGCTGAATGTTCCAGTGAGCACTGTTGGAGCCATCATTCGGAAGTGGAAAGAACATCATTTTATCATAAAATGGCCATGACCAGAAGCTCCTCACAAGATTTCTGACAGAAGAGTAAAAAAAAAATGATCAGAAAAGTTATCCAAAAGCCAAAGACCACTCGTGGAGAGCTCCAGAAAGAACTGGAGTTAGCAAGTACTGCTGTTTCAAAGAAAACAATCAGTAATGCCTTCAACCGACATGGGCTCTATGCCACTCACCTCACAAGATTCCATTGCTGAAGAAAAAGCATGTTGGAGCTTGTTAAAAGTTTGCTGCACAACATTTGGGCAAGTCAGTAAAATACTGGGAGAATATACAGTGATGTGAAAAAGTATTTGCCCCCTTCCTGATTTCTCATTTTTTTGTATGTTTGTCACACTTAAGTGTTTCAGATCATCAAACAAATTTAAATATCAGACAAAGATAACACACGTAAACACAAAATGCAGTTTTTAAATAAAGGGATTTATTATTAAGGGAAAAAAATCCAAGCCTACATGGCCCTGTGTGGAAAAAGTGATTAACCCCTAATTGGTTGGGCCACCCTTAGCAGTAACAACTGCAATCAAGCATTTGCGATAACTGGCAATGAGTCTTTTACAGCGCTGTGGAGAAATTTTGGCACACTCATTTTTGCACAATTGTTGTAATTCAGCCACATTGGAGGGTTTTTGAGCATGAACCACATTTTTAAGATCATGCAACAGCATCTCAATTGGATTCAGGTCAGGACTTTGACTAGGCCACTCCAAAGTCTTCATTTTGTTTTTCTTAAGCCAAATGCCATCTATTCGCCTGGCATTTGGGTCTTGACCTTCCCCGACCCAGAGGGGCTCCCATGACCGATCCACAGCTTGATGACTGCCATTCTGGCCTGATTTAACCTGTTTGCTTCCTAGTAAAAATATTCCACATTGGTCATGGTCTGAAAATCAAAGACACAAAAGGTAATGCAATGTGACGTGTGGGATGATGACTTTAACTGTATTCATTATTGCTACTTGACTAATTAAAATTATTAGAAATCAAATAAATTACATTAAGAGCCAACTTAGTCCTTCGACCTGATTTAATTTATTATTTATTTTGCGTGTATGTGGCTTCATCCTGCACTTTTGCAGCTTTAATAAACTTTTTTCAGACAAAACTGAGAAATTCAGCAATAATTTAAACCAAAGAAATGATGGTCTGATACATTATAATGTTTCCTATCAGCACAACTTAGCATCGTCATTTAGCATTTGCAGTTTTATAATTAGACATGGTGTTTACGTTACTTACCTCCTCTTGAAAAGAGGTTTACAGACTATCTTCTCTGATGCAGCATGATGGAAAACAGTCCCACATCGATGGCAAACAGGAGTAGCAGCTACAGTGTTTGATCAAACCAGTAGTTTGGAGTAAGCATTAGCAACCACTTGAGAGCCTAGCCACCCACCACACACCTGTTCCACTGCGGGCACTGCGGGGGAGAAGTAGGGTGCTGACAAGTAGTGCGTGAGGAACTTTGCTCAAGAAACAGGAATATGTGCATTTTAAATCACGATATAAACGATAGAGTATTCTATGAAACGATAGACGTTTTTATATCGTCATCTGATATACAGTGGTGTGAAAAAGTGTTTGCCCCTTCCTGACTTCTCATTTTTTTGTATGTTTGTCACACTTAAATGTTACAGATCATCAAACAAATTTAATTAGACTAAAATAACACAAATAAACAAAATATACAGTTTTTAAATGAAGGTGTTTATTATTAAGGGGGAGAAAAATCCAAACCTACATGGCCTTGTGTGAAAAAGTGATTGCCCCCTAAATCTAAAAACTGGTTGGGCCACCCTTAGCAGCAACAACTGCAATCAAGCATTTGCAATAACTGGCAGTAAGTCTTTTACAGCGCTGTGGAGGAATTTTGGCACACTCATCTTTGCCGAATTGTTGTAATTCAGCCACATTGGAGGGTTTTCGAGCTTGAACCGCCTTTTTAAGGTCATGCCACAGCATTTCAGTCTGATTCAAGTCAGGACTTTCACTAGGCTACTCCAAAGTCTTCATTTTGTTTTCCTTAAGCCATTCATAGGTGAACTTGCTGGTGTGTTCTGGATCATTGTCCTACTGCAGAACCCAAGTGCGCTTCAGCTTGAGGTCAGGAACAGATGGCAGGATATTCTCCTTCAGGATTTTTTGGTAGACAGCAGAATTCATGGTTCAATTTACCACAGCAAGTCTTCCAGTTCCTGAAGCAGCAAAACAGCCCCAGACCATCACACTACCGCCACCATATTTTACTGATGGTATGATGTTCGTTTTCTGAAATGCTGTTACTTTTATGCCAGATGTAATGACACACACACCTTCCAAAAAGTTCAACTTTTGTCTAGTCAGTCCACAGAGTATTTTCCCAAAAGTCTTGGGGATTGTCAAGATATCTTCTGGCAAAACAGAGACAAGCCTTTATGTTCTTTTTGGTCAGCAGTGGTTTTCGTCTTGGAACTCTTTTTGCCCAGTCTCTTTCTTACGGTGGAGTCATGAACAATGATCTTACCTGAGGCAAGTGAGGCCTGCAGTTCTTTGGATGTTGTTTTGGGGTCTTTTGTGACCTCTTGGATGAGTCGTCGCTGCGGTCTTGGGGTAATTTTGGATGGCCAGCCACTCCTGGGAAGGTTCACCACTGTTCCATGTTTTTACCATTTGTGGATAATGGCTCTCACTGTGGTTCGCTGGAGTCCCAAAGCTTTAGAAATGGCTGGGAAATTGAACTCAGCTTTCCAAAGATGTGTTAAACCACAGTTAATTTATGTTTTAACAGGGGGGCAATCACTTTTTCACACAGGGTTATGTAGGATTGGATTTTTTTTTACCCTTAATAATAAACACCTTCAATTAAAAACTCCATTTTGTGTTATCTTTGTTTCATATTTAAATTTGCTTGATGATCTGAAACATTTAAGTGTGACAATCATACAAAAAAAAGAGAAATCAGGAAGGGGGCAAACACTTTTTCACACCACTGTATATCATCATATTGCACAGCCCTACATGAGCCTAGTTTCTCCATACAGGAGAAACTAGGCACATACTGCTTTCCCATTCGCTCCACGACCGGTTCCCACAACTTCTGATGCTGTTCTGCCGGCGTTATTACCGGAGTCGATGGACCTCAGGAGGGTCCATCTGACTCCGGGAAGGCATCGGCGTCGCAAGAGGGTGGGGGGTGCAGTTAGATCCTGTGGTATCCATGGCTCCGCATACATAACCCCACCATTAATTGGAGCCAGGGTTCCATTTCATCGTAGAGTCCTTTCTGTTTCTCTTTGTGTCTCCATTCGGCTGCATGCTCGCCTCCGCTCCCGATCTCCTCCCCTTCGGATGAACCGGTGGATTTCAGCTCCGTGCCCGAGGTTTATCATGACTTAGCGGAGGTCTTTAGCAAGTCCAGAGCCCTATCTTTACCACCTCAGCGAGGCTACGACTGTGATATTGATCTCCTCCCGGGCGCGGGGCTGTCATCCAGCCAACTCTACAGTTTTTCTGGGCCGGAGAGATAGGCGATGGAGACCTACATTAAAGACTCCCTGAGTGCCGGCATAATTCACCCGTCTTCTGCTCGGGTTCTTTTTTGTAGGGAAGAAGGATGGGTCTCTGCGGCCGTGTATTGATTACTGTGAGCTTAACGCGATTACCCGGAAGGATAAGTATCCGCTGCCTCTCATTAATTCAGCGTTTGAGTTACTCCAACAGGCGCATTTTTTTCAACAAGCTCAACCTCCGTATCATTTAGTCCACATTCGGGAGGGGGATAAGTGGAAGATGGCGTTTAAGACACCTTTGGGCCATTTTGAATATTTGGTCTTGCCATTCGGGCTGACCAACCCCCTGCTGTCTTCCAGCGGTTAATTAATGACGTCCTACGAGACATGGTGAACCAGTCTGTGTTTGTGTATTTGGACAACATTTTGATTTTTTTCTCGCACCCTGGAGGAGCACATAGTCCATGTTTGGTCCATCTTGCAGCAGTTGCTGGAGAGCCAGCTTTTTGTGAAAGCTGAGAAGTGCGAATTTTCCACTCACTCAACTTCTTTTCTGGGGTTCATCGTTGCCAAGGGCACAGTAAAGGCTGATCCGGTGAAAATTAAGGCAGTTGTAGACTGGCCTACCCCCCAGTCCAGGAAGGCTCTCCAGCACTTCCTGGGCTTTGCCAACTTCTACCACTGATTTATCCGGGATTATAGTAGGGTGGTGCAATCACTTACGCAGCTGACGTTGGCCAAAAGCTCATTCAAGTGGCCCAAGGCCACTTTTTTTGTGACCCTAAAAGGTCTATTCACCAACGTGCATGTCCTGGCTCAGGTGGATACCGCGGTGCAGTTTGTGGTTGAGGTGGATGCTTCTGATTCGGGGGTGGGCGCTGTCCTCTCCCAGCACTCCGCCTCCGACCAGAAGCTCCATTCATGCATGTATTTCTCTCGGTGGTTAACATCAGCCGAGAGGAATTATGCTGTTGGGGACTGTGAACTATTGGCCATTAAGCTGGCATTGGAGGAATGGAGACACTGGCTCGAGGGAGCTAGCCAACTGGTCATTGTCTGGACCGACCATAAAAATTTAGAATACCGTCGGCTGGCCAGACGGTTGAATTCTTGGCAGGCGCGGTGGGCCCTGTTCTTAAATAGGTTCAATTTATCCATCTTGTACAGACCAGGGTCCCGCAATACTAAGGCAATACTAAGGCTAATGCTCTGTCACGTCAGTTTTCTCCCGACTCCTCCTCCTCCACCCTCTCCTCCTCAGCTGCTGTGTCTACCCCGGAAACTACTCCCCCCCCCCCCCACTTTCTCGGGACACTCCAGTGGGGGATTGAGCAGAGGGTCTGGCAGGCACAGCTCAGTCATCGGAACCCGTCCTGGAGGGAGGCCGACCGGACCGGCTGTATGTCCCCACGGTGCTATGTGGAGAGATAATCCAGTGGGGGCATACCAGCTTTTTTGCCTGTCACCCCAGCATCTCCAGAACCATAGACTTGTTACATAGGGTATTTTGGTGGCCCACACTTGGGAGGGATGTACGGGAGTACATAAAACCCTGTCCCACCTGCTCCGCAAATAAGTCTGACTCCTCCCTTCCTGAGGGTCTCCTCCATCCCCTCCTGGTGCCGGGTCGCCCTTGGTCTCACATTTCACTGGACTTTGTTACGGGCCTCCCTTCTTCCCAGGGGAATACAGTCATCCTCACGATTGTCAACCATTTCTCCAAGGCCATCCACCTCGTTCCTCTCCACAAGTTACCATCTGCCACAGAGATGGCCAACCTGCTGACACAGCACGCCATCCGGTTGCATGGTATTCTCATTGACATCGTCTCGGACCTGGGGCCCCAATTCACATCCCGGGTATGGAAGGCATTCTGTTACTTCTTGGGTTCGTCCGCCAGTCTGGCATCAGGATATGACCCCCAAAGGAATGGTCAGGCTGAGCATGCCAATCAATCTCTGAAGGCCACCTTAAGGTGTGTAGCATCCTCCAACCCTACCACCTGGAGCACCCATTTGACTTGGGTGGAATAACTCGGTGATCTTCTCTTCCATTGGGCTTATGCCATTCGAAGCGTCGATGGGTTACACTTCACCTTTGCTGCCCATGGCGGACAGGGGCCTTGCCATCCCCTCTGTGGAGGCCCAAGCGCGCCGGTGCCACCGTCTGTGGAGGGCTATGAGGGCTGCCCTCCTTCGTTCTGCTGAATGCAACAAGCAGTACGCTGACCGCAGGCGGGCGACGGCGTCAAAGTACGTAGTGGGGCAAAGGGTTTGGCTGTCCGCTGACCAGATCCTGCTGAAGACGGAATCCCAGAAGCTGTCCCCCCCCCGCTTATTAATAATAATAATAATATAAAATAATTAATTAGAAATAATCAATAAGAAAATAATTCCAACAAAAATGCAATATAGACACCTCTTAATAATTAAAAAAAACATATCTCTGTTGGGAAACATAGCCATTTGCCAAATATTTTGAAGCAAATCTGAGATGGTCAAGCAGAAGGCATTTGTTGAATTGAGATAGAATGATCCTCTTACTTAATTTCTGCAGATCTAATTTTTGTACATCTACTTTGTTGTGGTTTATGCCATTATTGGAATTGTGCCCTTCTGCAGTAGCATGACTTTTATTTCTATACCTTTCTTTCTCCCTCTCAATGTTTTTTGCAAAGGTGGTGAAGCCATGTGTCTGCATATGCATATCCCAGGGGTCTGTAACCTTTGCCAAGCAAAGAGCCATTTTGCCCATCTCTGGTTAAAGTAGAAGTGGCTGAGGGCTGCAACGACAATTTGACCTTTAAAATAAAGATTATGCTGCTTATAAAGTTTTTTTTCATACCTCTGAATATTATGTGGCATTAGGTTAATTGGCATCAAAACTGGGGATTCTAAATTGTCCTTTGGTATGACTGTGAGAGTGAATGGTTGTCTGTCTCTCTGTGTTGGCCCTGCGATGGACTGGCGATCTGTCCAGGGTGTACCCTGCCTCTCGCCCAAAGATGCTGGGATAGCCTCCAGCCCCCCCGCGACCCAAAAAGGATTAAGCGGTAGAAGATGAATGAATGAATGAATGAATGAATTCATACTACAACAGTGGGAAAAACTGTCAAGATATATATGGCTTCATTTATGAAATAAAAGTATTAGAATTATTTTACAAATTGTTTTGTGCTGAAAAATAAATTTCTGAATATCTGGCCATAATTTTTTGTATCCACCTTATTCCTGAGGGTGCTGCTGTAGAAATTATTACGGGCGCAACGTCCGGTTTCGGCTGAAGTAATGGTAAATCAGTCAGCAAGAGTGAAGTAGTGGGGCATTTAAAATAGCATTTTTTTAAAGTGTTTTAAATTCATTTTAATGTATAGTCCACATACCTGTTTTGCAGCCAAGTGGCAGATAATCTCAGCACTTGTAGTTTTTGTATTTTTGAATGTTTTTGCATAGTTCTGGTACTTGCTGCTGTTCATGGTGTGAGACTCCTCCTTGCTGTGTACCACAAGGCTCTGGGGAGGACTGATTCCAATCTCAGATATATGGTTAATATTCGAGTCAATACACTACTGTTCACTTCTGAGAGATGAGCCATATTGAGCTGCCCGTCCAGCGCCTGGTGAGGGAGATCGCTCAGGACTTCAAGACCGTCCTGCGTTTCCTGAGCTTCGTCGTCATGGCTCTGCAGGAGACCAGCGAGGCCCACCTGGTGGTCTCTTCTTCACTAAGGGGGTCACCATCATGTCCAAAGACTTCCAGCTGGCCCGCCGCATCCGCGGAGAGAGAGCTTAGACTTTCTGCTGCACATTCACCAACCAACCATATTGCTCTGCACTGTGTGTCTATATATATACATTTATAGTAATATGGACATATGTTTACTAGATGTTGTTTTTTCTTGCCTTCTGATTGGTGCTCTGAGTGTTACTATCCCTGTGCTGTTGCAATCCTGGAATTTCCCCATTGTGGGACTAATAAAGGCTTATCTTATCTATCTTATCTTATCATCATCATAGCAGTCTGTCATGGGCAACAATGACTGTTTCATTTAGGTCTGATCAGATTCCTCCACACAGCTCTGTCCTTAGCCTTCCGCTGCCAGGAACTCCTGTCTATGTCCAACTTCTTCAAGTTTCTTTTTACAGTGTCTTTAAATCTGAGCCTGGGTCTACCCTGATTGCGTTTGCCCTCGCATAACTGTGAGCAGAGTAACTGCCAAGGGAGATGCTGGTGGTCCATCCTCTCAACATGTCCGAGCCATCTCAGGTTCAGCTGTATTAGCATATCCTCCATTGATGATAGACCAGCTTGTTTCAACACTTCTGTGTTGGTTATCTTGTCTTTCCATGAGATGTTCATTATGGCTCGAAGGTGTCTCATCAGGTACACGTGGAGTTTCTTCACCTGCACTCTGTAGACAGTCCAAGTTTCAGCACTGTACAATAGAGTAGCCAGTACTGTCGCTCTGTACACTTTGCATTTCACACGGATAGACACATGTCGATTGCTCTACAGTCTCTCCCTCAAGTTTCCAAACACAGCGCTCGCTCTTCCCATTCTGAGAGATAGTTCATCCTCCAGCCTAGCATTCTCTGAAACAGTACTTCCTAGGTACTTGAAAGTCTTGCACTTGACTAGTGGCTCTGTACCAATGCTGATCTCTTCTGGTAGTGATGTTGATAAATGGAACTTTGGTGGTTGATAAAGGCACTTTGTCTTCTTGATGTTGATTTGGAGGCTGAATTGGCTAGCTGCTCTTGCAAATTTCTCCACTAAAGATTGCATATCTTCCACGCTGTGTGCAACTAGAGCACTGTCGTCGGCAAAGAGCATTTCTCTTACTACCTTTATCGATGTCTTACTCTTGGCTTTAAACTGTGCCACATTGAACAAGTCTGCTTCTTTCCTTGTTTGAATGTATACTCCTTCTGAAGTGTCTTTGAAGGCCACCTCAAGCATGGCTGCCAGATATAGCAAGAAGAGTGTAGGTGCCAGCACACACCCTTGTTTCACCCCGTTGCTTACTGAAAAGCCTTTAGATACTGAACCACTCATTGCCACGTTTGCTTGCATACCTGTATGGAGTGCCTCGATCAGGCTGACAAACTTCTCTGTACAACCATATTTCTTGAGTACCTGCCAAAGGCCTTGTCGCAAAACAGTATCGAAGGCTTTACTGAAGTCTATGAAGACTACATAAAGTGGCATGTTCTGTTTGATACACTTTTCTTGAAACTGTTTCAAGCAGAAAATCATGTCCATTGTGCTTCTTCCACTTCTAAAGCAGCACTGGGTTTCCGGTAGTACATTCTGCAAGATGTGTTCATTGAGTCTGTTAAGTAGTACACGTGAGAGAATCTTACCAACAGTGGCTAGCAGTGATATACCTCGGTAATTTCCACAATCTTTCCTGTCACCTTTCTTGAACAAAGGCATAATACTTGCATCCTTCCAGTCTTGAGGTACTTTCTGGGCATCCCATATCTCTTGGATGAGCTTGTGCAGGCAGTTGGTCAGCTGAACACCACCAAATTTCCACACTTCTGCTGGAATTCCATCACTTCCTGGAGCTTTACCATCCTGTGTTGTCCTGATAGCTGCCATTAGTTTATCAAAATTTGTTGGTTCATCTAGACTTGATACAGCTGGTCGCTGCACTAGAGCTTCT